>BSYR01000027.1:1837500-3037500 GCA_030270665.1 Hibiscus trionum
GTGGAGTGCTAACTTTGAATCACACAGTGAAGTTCAATGGTATTATAGTATCGAATTTTAGTTCAGTGGCATATTAGAGTCACACATTAAAGTTGAGTGGTATTCCAGGTAGTTTACCCTAAAAAAAATAACTTATGAAGCTTGAACCAAGTTAGTTAAAATCCGATCTAATTTAATATGGTAGACATGATGTTGGCATGATTTAACTGTCAATTGTTTTATTTTTCCAAATTAAGGGGAGGCGATGGGCTGTTTTTGTGGTGGAGGCTAAAAATGTTGAAAGATTTCGTTAGATGCCAAAGTCAAATCCCATTTCACCACTTTATGGCCTCAAAAAACACTTGTTATGTTTTCTTCATTTATGACAATTAATTGGTTTAACATGGTAAAATGTTGAGTTTTTTTAAATAAAATTAAATTATTGATTCGTGATATTGTGAATAGAGTAAGCTGAATGTGAGAATCATTCTTTAGGCCTTTATAACACTCAACTTGAATTAGCCGACCAATGGATTGAATAATGGTACTTATACTAAGAAATTTGCCAAGAATTAATTTTCTTAATTTTTATTTATTTATTATTATTATTTTGATAAACAAGTATGAATTTATTCACGAGTGAAAATCATACAAGTGAAATATTACCATAAGCCTCATTAAAAATCCTCTATACCTAACATGGAAGAAAAGAGTACCATAAGCAAGACCCCATGCTCGTAGCTCGTTAGACAAACAACAAATCATTCTTTGCCAAGGACCATCCACCTCTCTGCACCACGTTGTGAGAAAAGAAAAGGTCAAACAGATCCAAGGACCCGCACTGATGATGCCGCGATAAATTGCGCAAAGCTTTTTTCTTAGATAAGAACCCCCAATCTTTCTTCAACAGTAGCACGAGCCTCCCGCAACAAAGCTTGTTGTCGATTAGCATACTAAACGAACCCACATTTGCCTCTTGTCCCTGCCACAACAACATCTTGCCCCTACCTCATCCTTTGCCTTTTTTATGTATGGAAACACCCTTACTCGGCAGCACACTTTTGGAGCCATTTTTGCTGTCAATTGATATATGTTGAGAAGCATTAGATAAGAGCTACACAGGCACTACAAACCTGGCATCTATTGGCCTAATTTCCTCGGGCTCTAAATTCATTGAAACAAAATCTATTAGGCAATCGACCAACTCGAAATTCTTTAACCTTGGCCTCATATCAACTTGACATTTTGTATACAAACGCGACACCATGCCTACCTCTCCATCCGTATCCAGTCCTTTGAGCTCGTTTGTACTTCTAATTCCCTATCTGTTGATCTTTGCTGCTCGAACCACAAATCATTCACCCTCTGAACTGGTGATCCCCCATTATTCACGACATCTCGACTAACCCCATCCTTCCTGTCACCTAAAATATTAAGCTACTTACGTTGCTCACTCTCCCCATCCTGTGGACCCATATGTTCACCAATATCCTTTTCGTTACTCGATTCATCATCATCACTATTCAATTCTGTCCCACATGTCCACTCACAATAAGAACACAATTGATCATTTGTTAGCGGTTCAAATTCAACAACTCGAACCCAAAATTTTAATCCTTGTACCTGAATCTCTATGATCTCATCAATACATTTGAACTGGTTTGTTTCAATCAAAATATGTCCCTTTCAAATGAATTCGGTTTTGGAAGTGAATCATCGCATTGTATCGATGTCCCCCAATTCGTAGCTATATTCTTAAATGTTCCTCTTGACCAAACATGCACCGGAATGCTACTAATCAACAACCAAACCCTCTGATTGCCCCTATCAACTTCTGACTCCCAATTTACGACCTTAACAAACCACTTACCCAGCAACCCACTGTCAAGGACATTACGTCGAGTATCTAGGTTAGAAAACATCAGTAGAACTCTCGATCCAACAATACGGATAGAAAAACCAACGATCTTCTCCTCTTTTAATTCCCGTACTAGAGCCGCAATCTCCATCGAAACCCTACACCACGCAACCGCACAATTCTGCAGAATCCCAATTTTCTTATCATCCTTCATACCTTGAATAACACGAGAATTTTCCTCACCAATTGGATCACCCACCCTAAATATTGCTTCGGCACCACTTGTATTCGACATCCTCGCTTTTCTCCGCCAATAAGAATCTCGCGTCGTATATCTAGCAAAAGCCACAATTAATCGAGATCTAGTTGGATCCATTCAACCTCTCTATCACTTGCCTTGCCGCAACCTCTGATGCCATTCGTACAAAACCGAATCTTAATCTATTTTTTGCCCTTTTAGATGGCACAAAAACATCCAAGACCCGACCATGTGGATCAAACACACGCCACACTCCTTGCCAATGTATTTGCTCCGATAAGTTTTCTACGTATAGGGTCCAATATTGGCGGCGGCGGCTGCTCTAACTCTCGTTTTGTGGCATTTCTTTGCTAATTGCTATAGGACATGTTTCACGTAAAAAGTAACAATACTTGAATTACTTCTGTAATCAATCTTCAATTTATGTTTAGGGAAATTACCTTAATTTCCTAGTTTGCCGGAAACTCGACGAAAATTGAACTCTTTGGACCAGAGAGTGGAGGAGGAGGAGAGTGAGGCTTTCTGATTGTATTCTTCAAGATTCTTAAATATAGACGCTTATTTATTATTTGTATTTCGTTTACTTAATTTTATAAAATTCTTAAATATAGACGTTTTGAAATGAATTTATTTTTATGACATAAATTAAACAATATAAAATGTTATGAACTGAAAAAAAGTTATTTTGTGATGTAATATCCAAACTATTCATAATCTTATAAACTCGTTGAATCAGAAAGAATTAGATTTGAACGTATTAAAACTTATAATCTTAAAAAAATTAACCAAACTAAAACATGATCAATAAAAATAAACGAAATTAAACTCCAAAATGAAGATTTAAATCTACCTATTTCTTACGATATCATTTGTTTATGGTTTTTATTTCTAAACATTCATAAATATCAAATGAATCTCCTGAGATGTTTGGAACCTTAACAACAAGGCGCATGGTCATGAAGTATTTTTTCCAAGAAAGAAATACAAATTGTATTTTGATTATAAGATGTTTTTTGTTGAGTCATCTGATTATTGAAAAATTATAAAATGATCTCTGATATAAAAATGATCACAAGTTGATTATTTTCTGTTAAAAGATTGACAATAGATAATGTGTTAGTTAGTAAAATTAGGCATAATGTCAAAAAGTACCCCAAATGTTTGATTGAATAGTCATTTTAGCCTCAATTATTTTTTTTTGAAATGTTTTAACCTTCAAATTTTTATTTTGGGTCAAAATAACCCCTCTATGAAAAAAAATTGTTAGTTAACTAACGAACAATGTTCGAAAATGACATAACATTCTTACATGGCACAACATGCTGATGCAGCAATGCCACATATGCCAAGACGATGACATGGCAAAAATGTCACGTTAGCAAAATTTCCAAGTCACCATTTTTTTTGAAACTTTTATTTAATAATTGAAATCATAAAATTCATTTTTCGTGGCTAATGTAGCTCAAACCCAGGCTACTGGAAAATAGTTTCAACATACAAACGTGACTTTTAAGATAAAAAAAAACTCTCAAACATAAATTATGTGTTGCGGAATACGATCGTCGGATAGAGCAAAAACGCAACTGATAATTTGAGAAAATAACAATGAAGATAAAGGAGACACAGATTTTACGTGGAAAACCCCTAAATAATATAGGGTAAAAACCACAGACAAAGGTAGAAGAATTTCACTATGAGAAAATAGGAATTACAACTTCTCTCAGTCTAACAAGGAGAAAACAATGACAATTCTCTCTTGATAAGAAAGGAGAAAACAACTCTATGAAAACTCTCTAATTTCTCTAGTATTGGGAGGAGGTTAGAATGATTTGGGATGTGTTAGAATGGCAAATGGCTAGGCTATTTATAGTTGAGCTTTAGGGACTAATTTATAAATAACCTAAAGTTTAGGGACCAAAATTGTGATTTTCCCATGCCATTTTTCAACCTTGGCTGCACCTGCCAAAATTGAAATTTTCCATTTTCTAATTTGGCTGCACCTAAACTTGACTTTCTACAATCTCCCACTTGAAGATTTGATTGGAACAATCATATCTTCACACCATTCTTTCTACCTCGTATTTTCCATGTTGCTTACGTCTCTAACAAGCCACAAGAGGATCGACACCAAGTAAACTTATCAGTGTTGATTGCTTTTGTCATGAAATCTGCTATGTTGTCATCGGTATGGATCTTCTGCATATCTATCGTCCCTTCTTCCACTTTCTCACGAATGAAGTGGTATTGGACCCGAATGTGTTTTGTTCTTGAGTGAAAAGCAGGATTCCTTGCAAGATGCAAGGCGCTCTGACTGTCACAAAATAAAGAGACATTCTCTTGTTTGTGCCCGAGCTCCTCCAATAGCATTTTCAACCATATTGCTTCTTTACTGGCTTGTGTAGCTGCTACATATTCTGCCTCCGTTGTTGACGTAGCCACAACCGATTGCAGTTTTGAAACCCAGCTTACAGCTCCACCAGCAACTGTAAACACATACCCTGTTGTAGATTTGCTTTTATCCAAATCTCCTGCATAGTCAGAATCGACATACCCGCTGATAAGAAAGTCTGATCCTTCGTAACATAATGCAACATTTAAGGTCCCTTTGATGTATCTCAGGATCCTTTTCACAGCATTCCAATGCTCTCTGCCTGGATTCGCCATGTACCGACTAACCACTCCCACTGCTTGTGCAATGTCTGGTCTTGTACAAATCATAGCGAACATTAAACTTCCCACTGCTGATGCATACGGTACTCGAGACATCTCCATCCTCTCTTCTTCACTGCTAGGACTCATACTGGAGGATAATTTAAAGTTAATAGGAAGAGGGGTAGAAATTGGCTTACAATCTTGCATGCTGAATCGTGACAAGATCTTTTTCAAGTAATTCTTTTGTGAAAGCCAAATCTTCCTACTACTTCTGTCTCGGTGAATTTGCATCCCTAGAATCTTGTTTGCTGGTCCCAAGTCCTTCATTTCAAATTCCCTAGCCAGTCGTACCTTTAATTCTTCAATATGATCTTTGTTGGGGCCTGCAACCAACATGTCATCTACATACAACAGCAATATAACAAATTCGTTTTCACCAAACCTCTTGAAGTAAGCACAAGGGTCTGCATTAAGTCTGTTGTATCCAAGGCTCATGATGAAGGAGTCAAATCTCTTGTACCAACACCTCGGTGCCTGCTTTAAACCGTACAGAGATTTGTTCAACCTACAAACCAAGTTCTTCTTTTCTTTTTCTTCAAAACCTTCAGGCTGGAGCATGTAAATCTCTTCTTCAAGATCTCCATGAAGAAAAGCTGTTTTAACATCTAGCTGCGCTAGATGTAAATTCAATGTAGCACACATTGCCAGGACAACTCGAACCGTTGTTAGTCTAACCACATGAGAAAAGATTTCATTGAAATCAATACCTTCTTTCTGAGCATATCCTTTGACCACCAGTCTTGCACGATACCTCTCCACTTGATCGTCACCATTTCTCTTGATTTTGAAGACCCATTTGTTACCAATTGGCTTCCTTCCTTGTGGTAGTGGCACAAGTTCCCATGTATTATTTTTATGAAGGGCTTCGATTTCTTCTTGCATTGCCGCCATCCACTACGAAGCATCTGAGTTGTTCATTGCCTCCTCGAATGTTGATGGCTCACCGTCCTCCGTTAAAAGGCAGTATGCAACATTACCTTCTATAACATAATCTGAGTGCCAATTGGGGCGTCTTCTCACACGATCTGATTGACGAGTTGTTGGAGCTTCAGAATTCTCTGGTTCTGATTCCTCGAGCTCTGGTTCTGCTTCAGAACAATCTCTCTGTTCAAACTCATTTTCAACATGTATCTGTGTAGTCTCTGGCTTTTCTTTATCAGTGCTATCATCTTCTTCTTTTCTTTGTAGCTTATTTTCTACAAAGATAACATCCCTGCTGATAATCACTTTGCGGGCAGTGGGATCCCACAAGCGATACCCCTTTACTCCATCAGCATACCCCAAGAATTTACATTTTCTGGATTTTGGATCCAACTTTGAAATTTCTTGGGCATTGTACATCACGTACACAATACTTCCAAATATATGGAGGTTTGAATAATCAACTGGTTTACCAGTCCACATTTCCATCGGTGTCTTCAACTCAATTGCAGTTGATGGAGCCCGATTCACCAAATAACATGCGGTATTGACTGCTTCTGCCCAGAAAGCTTTTTCTAGCCCTGCAGCTCTCAACATTGCTCGTGTTCTTTCTAACAGAGTTCTGTTCATCCGCTCTGCCACTCCATTTTGTTGAGGAGTGTATACTGTTGTGAACTGTCTTTTGATGCCTTCTTTTCTGCAGAAGTCATCAAATTCATCACTTGTATATTCACCTCCATTATCTGATCTGAAACACTTGATCTTATTTCCAGAATCAAGTTCCACCCGCGCTTTGAAAACTTTGAAGGTTGAAAACACATCTGCCTTCCTCTTGATAGGATACACCCAACATCTCCTAGAGTAGTCATCAATGAAGGAGACAAAATACTTTGCTCCGCCTAGGGATGTAACCGGTGCTTGCCATACATCAGAATGAACCAATTCTAGAGCAGCCTTGCCTCTAGAATTTGATGTGTTGAATTTTAATCGATGCTGCTTACTTGTAATACAATGTTCACACAAAGGAAGTGATACCTTTGTTAAACCCGGAAGTAGCTTTTGCTCCACAAGGACTTTCATTCCCTGTTCTGACATGTGTCCAAGTTTCCGATGCCATAACATGGTAGAATCTGAACTACATGAGGCAACAGAGGCTTCAGCTTCTAGCAAAGTCTCTCCCTTCAGCATGTACAAATTTGCCGCTATCTTTTCACCTTTCATCACCACAAGCGCTCCATGGAACACCTTCATGATTCCTTTCTGTGTTTCAATCTTGCTTGCATTATTATCCAACAATCCGTAGGATAATAAATTTTTCTTCAAGCCTTTCACGTGTCGCACATCTCGAACAACTTTGGTTGTCCTGTCATACATCTTCAGTTTGATGGTTCCAACGCCAACAATTTCCAAGGCATGATTATTGCAGCTGTACACAGATCCTCCTGAGATAGGTTCATAATTATAGAACCATTCTCTTCTTGAGGTCATGTGATATGTGGCTCCCGAGTCAATAAGCCATATGTCTGCAAATCTTTTTCTGCCTTCCATGGCTGTTGCTGCTTCACAACAGAGAGCATCTCCATCATCTGAAGTGTTTGCCATATTTCCTTGAGGATTGGAGTTTTTAGGTAAACTCCAACAATCCTTCTTCAAGTGACCCTTCTTTCCGCAGTTGTAGCACTTTAAATTCTTCTTACTCCTTGACTTTGATCTACCATGATTGTGACTGCTACTTTGGCCACGTTCTGTTGATCTTCCTCTCATCACCGTTAAGACCTCTGCTTGTTGCAGATTTCCTTGTCTGTCTTCCTTGTTCTTGCGCCGATTTTCTTCTTCCAGAACAGCAGCTGCAACGTCATCGAAGACTAGATCACTTGTAAGGTTGTTGTTTGTCAAGTTGATGATGAGTTGATCATACGAATCAGGTAGACTTTGAAGCAGAAGTTCAGCACGTTCTTGTGACTCTATTTTATAGCTTAGGGATGTAAGCTGAGAAAATAGAGTATTCAACGTGTTTAAGTGCTCTGTCACTGAAGTAGATTCTGACATCCGAAGAGTGTACAATTTCCTCTTAAGGAAAATTTTATTGTGCAACGATTTGACCTCGTATAATTTTGCGAGGTGATCCCAAATCTCCTTGGCTGTCTTCTTCTCCTCGATGCTTGATAGTACTTCATCTGCTAATGCTAAATGAAGGTCTGCAATAGCATTCTCGTCCATCTCATTCCATTTCTTGTTATCCGTAAAATCTGCCGGCCTTTCGCTGATAGCCGCTAGACATCCGTTTTTTCTTAGGATGACCTTTATCTTCAATTTCCACAGTGAGAAATTTCTCCCATTGAACTTTTCAATATCAAATTTCGTTGCCATAGCTTCTATTTCAGATAGCTCCCACTATTTCACCTTTTTGACGTGAATAGTGCCCACCACCTTCAATGAATGAGTAATATCTAACTTACTTTCTTATGATGGAGGATCCACTTTTCAGTGGCAACCAACAGAGAATACGGTAAGTAGATATACGCACCCAAATCTGGCTCTGATGCCAATTGTTGCGGAATACGATCGTCGGATAGAGCAAAAACGCAACTGATAATTTGAGAAAATAACAATGAAGATAAAGGAGACACAGATTTTACGTGGAAAACCCCTAAATAATATAGGGTAAAAACCACAGACAAAGGTAGAAGAATTTCACTATGAGAAAATAGGAATTACAACTTCTCTCAGTCTAACAAGGAGAAAACAATGACAATTCTCTCTTGATAAGAAAGGAGAAAACAACTCTATGAAAACTCTCTAATTTCTCTAGTATTGGGAGGAGGTTAGAATGATTTGGGATGTGTTAGAATGGCAAATGGCTAGGCTATTTATAGTTGAGCTTTAGGGACTAACTTATAAATAACCTAAAGTTTAGGGACCAAAATTGTGATTTTCCCATGCCATTTTTCAACCTTGGCTGCACCTGCCAAAATTGAAATTTTCTATTTTCTAATTTGGCTGCACCTAAACTTGACTTTCTACATTATGTTACATTAAAATTAATTTTACACAAAATTAATTCTATAAAATTACGTTGTCCAAAATTAATTCTACCAAAAAATACCAAACACACTAGTCAACTCAGTCCTAAAAGTTGAATCGACTGAAAATTTCCCAAATCAAAACAGTGAAAAAAACAAAACTTGAAATCGACATAAAAATCTTTGTTTCCTTGATCCAAATAGGAGCATCTGTATCGAAGCAGAAAACCCCCGATGCCTATAGTGCTTATCGCAAGAATATCATATTTTTCAAGGTCAATGTTTTGCAAACAATATTTTATTTTAAAATATTTTGGTGCGTAATTTTATTTTGAAAAATCTTAGTTTAGTATTTTCGTTTATATATTGTGTGAATGGGTTGTTCCTCGAAAGGGAAAGTTTGGTTTATTCCTTCACTGATGATCATAACTTAGCTTAACTTGAAACTGGGTGTTAAATTGGGTCTGACAATGGATGCTATTTATCATAGTTTGTTTGTAGTTAAATTTCACACATTTTAATATTTGTAGGTATACAATGGCCAATGGGTAAAGTTCTTTTGTTTGTTTGTAATTTCTTAATGGAAGTGGTCCTTCATATTTTAATGGAAGTGGTCCTTAAAGGTACATATAAAAGTGTAGTTTTGTCAGTTATTGGGAGAGACGGCAACGATCAGATGTGCCCTATTACATGGGCTATAGTAGAGGCTGAAACTGGTGATTCTTGCTGTTGGTTTCTAAGTCTAGTTACGACACACTTGAAAATGAAAGATGGATTTGGCTACGCCATCATTAGTGACCAACACAAGGCAATTTTGAATCAATAACTCCTTTTAAATAATTATTAGGGAAAATGGCTCCCAAAAAATATTATTTGGCAAAATGACCCTCAAACTTGCCATGTCGGTGAACCTCGCGTTATGTAGGACGCGAGGTCTAATATCGCGTTCTGCATAACGCGAGTTCAGTCTACGTGGCCTTGTTGTTTGTGTTAACGGTTTTACAGTACCTCGCGTTATGCAGAACGCGAGGTCCACGAGAATTTGAAAGGGCGGCTGAATATATCGCACAGACCTCGCGTTCTGCAGGACGCGAGTTCTGTGCAATTCTGGGCTGAAGAACTAGGGAAAACAAGTGTGGGTAGGCCTGTTCGAGCCCAATTTCGGGTGTTTAAATCGTATATTTTTATCGAACATCGAGTTTGGGGTCTTAGTACTGGAAATTCTCTATCGTATGATACCAACATGGTTAATTTCCATCCATTCTACAATGGTTTAAAATGGCTTCGAAAACCCTATGTTATCATCCTTTTTTGAATGAAGTTGCATTTGAACAAATATCGATTTTCGGTTTAGTAATCCCATAAAATTTATTCAAAACTGAAATTAAATAAACATTTTAAAGTTTAATTATAATAGATAAACAAAATTATAATACGACATTATAAAAAACAAATGTGTGGAATATAAATATTAAAAACATAAGTACAAATCAGTAAAAAAAGACTAATGATGTCTATGTCAACCCGTTTCGTAGTCGGGTGGACGATGATCACGATCTGGATACCTCTGAGCATCCCGTGGTGGTCCCTGGTCCCCATCATCGTGACCATCATGTGCGATATGCAGATCTGTGCTGGGCCCAGACGGGGAGTAAAACAAGCTACCCACCGGCGTATTATCTACAATGCTAAAGTCATACTGAGATGGCATTAGTGGATAATCGATAAGCTGAAGGTCAGTCGTCGGCGTATGGGGACGATAGGCATCGGAGGAGCCGAACTGGGGTGGAGGCATCATCTGCTGGGAACTCGATGGACCGCTATAAGTATGGAATGGTGCGCCAGAAGATGAGGCCCCTGTAGTGTCATGTCGTGGTCTCGGACTGCGCTGCGTCGACTGGCTCTGCCTCTGGCTCTGGGTCGCTCGACGGGTGCTGCGTGGGCGGTTTTGGGGAGGCTGGGGAATACCTGCCTTGCTCTCGGCCTGAGTAAGGATATGCGGCATCCCATTGAGCGCATACCACTGGCGGTAATTGAAAGCGACCGAATCTGCCCCTTCAATAATGGGTCGGAGAAGGGGTGGGCGTTGGGCAAATCGATTAGCCCAAACCGCTATCCAGGCAGCGTGGTACTCGGACCAGTCAACCTCCGTCTTCTCCTGGCGCGTAAGAAGGTGGAATCGGTCCATATTTTCTGGAACCAGGGTTGGAACATTTTGAACGAACCCGAACTGTCGGAGAACCCCATATGTAGCATGTCACACGACAATTTCGTAGTTGAGCAGCGGCACTACGGAAATCCAGAGTTGTTGGTCACGCAGAATCTCGGGTGGAGTAATCTGCTGGATATCCTCTGAAGCATATGGCCTCCACATGAACTAAAAAAATGAAAACGTTTGTAACGGTTATATGAAATATTATTGGAAAAAATAGTATGGAAAAATTTAAATTAATTTTCGAATTACTTGGTTGTGCGTCAAGCTATCGAAAACAATCATGAATTCTTTTTGGGTCTTCGGCAGGCCGATATGGGTCAGTGTTCCGGTCCACCTATAAATAATTAAAAAAAAATTGTTAAATAAAAAAATTTAAAAATAGGAAAAATATAGTAGATTACGTAGTACCTCCGTAGAAGCGGAAATAACATAGCGGTGGGCTGTCTAAGCTGTGAGCGTAAAATAGGTATCCGAAACCAAACCCAAGACTGTAGAAGTAAACAACATCCTCCCATCGATGATCATGATGCGTCAACGTTTCTGCAGAGCTCTCTGTAAAGAAACGCCAAGACAGCTGATCCCCAAGATTTTCCTCCAGAGTCATTTAAATTTGTAAGATGACGAAGCCACATGACGTGCACCTTTGTGCGGGATTTGTCTGGCATTAATATCCCGCCAATAATGCGCAAGATGTGGGCACGCGCAAACCGCTGTGAAAATAAAGATTTAATAAAGACATCCTAATTTTAAAAAAAAAAATTGTAACTTCATCCTAAATTTTGTAACACACGGGTTTAGGGGTCGGGTGGAAATAAAATTTTAATATTATTTTGGGTTCGGTTTTATAATTAAAATAATCTTTTGGGCCTCGGGTTTCAAAAACAAATATTTTTGTGTTGGACTAAAATGAATGAAATACAATTTGAAGAGATTTTAAAGAAAATGGAAAATAGCCATTCATTAATGGCAAACTTGTAAATAATGCAATTTTCAATTTAAATCCCCTTTTATCATCTTTTCACTATTCATTCTCTTCTCCAAAACAAAAATCAACGTGAAAGAGATCTCTCACCCTCCTTCCACTATTCCATCACATTGCTTCTTCATTTCAACTCAGTTTTGAAAGGTAATATCATTTTTTACTTGTCCTCAACCTCCTATCTTCAAAAGTACAAATAGTTTTTATTTACATTAAGGTTTTGGAAATTGAGTTTTTAGAGGATTTAGTTAAAAATGACAGCTTTATGTGGTTAAACCTAAAATTTCGATTTAATGAGGTTAGATATGAAGTCTATGAGTCAAATGGTTTAACATATATGAATTTTACATGGTTTTGAACACATTCCCGAAATTGGGTTTAAAGGGGGGTTTTGAAGGGTTTTAGAGTGGTTTTTGGGGTTGTTTTAGGTTGGAATTGGTGGGCTAATGTTAGTACTATGGTTGGGGGTTGCTTTGAGATCATTTGAGGGTATAAAAAATGTTTGAAACATGAGTTTTGATTGAGGTTTATGGGCTGCACGAGTTTGGTAAATTTGGGGTTTGTTCATGGCTTGAAATGTTGTGTTTGATGTTTGAATTGTATTCCGGGTTAGCTACTTTGATGCTTGGGCTGATTGGAAGTTGTTTGGTTTGTGTTGAGGTTGTTTAGAGGCAAGAACTTGTGTTGGTGAAGCATCGGGAGTGAATTCGGAAGCTTGAAGGTGGTTTCTTGCTTGATAGTTGAGCTTGGAAGTGAAGGTGAGTGGTTAATGTTTTCAAAGAGTTTTCTAAGTGTTTGGTTCGAGCATGTGGACTAGGTCGGGCTTGGTAGACCCACCTAGAGTTAGGATTAGGGTGGTAGCCTAATCCTAAGCTTAAACTAGAGACATTGGTTGAACTTTTAATTGATGTTTATGCCTCGTGATGTTTATGATATGATGATTTACGTATAATGTGTTATACATGTGAGATGAGGCATGGTTGTGATGCATTGTGATATGCATGTGGATTGTTAATGATGGTGATCATGGTGAGTACGTGCTAAGCACAGAATTGGTTGTAATTGATAATGTGGATTGAGTTAAATGTTGGCACTAATATGCTTGGGTACAAATGATCGATCATTAAGATGTTAGTGTGCACACATGAGTCAAAATTCGCGCGTGGCCTTGGTGGCGTTGAGTCACCAAGGAGGAGTACGGGTTCCCCCGGAAATTGTTATATATATTAGTCGATGATGAGTGGAATCCCATCGACGGGGCGTGAGGATGAGTGGAATCCCCTCCGCGAGACCGGTGATGAGTGTAATCCCACCGTGAGGTAAAGTGGTTGTTGGATGTGAGTTCCAACGTGTTTATCCGCGTATTTGAGTCATAGCTATGTGCCAATATAAATTGATATGTGTATCAATGTGATGTGGAAATGTGTTTCCTTTTTGAATGATTATATGTGCTTACATATGTTGTGGAAATGAGCTTGTTGAGCATGACATATTATTGGATACTTGTTCATGCATCATTGACATTTTGGCTCTTGAGGATCGAATGTATGATCATGCATTTACCTTGGTTGAGATCGTTCTTGGACCTTGCATTGTCGAGGTTTGTTTTAAAGAGCTTACCATCACTAAGATTTATTGCTTACGCTCTCTTTGTTCGACAATGCAGATCAGTAGCTCGTGGGTTGCTAAGTGCAAGAAGGGGCCTCCAAGTGTGCTTCGTGGTGCTTGTTTAGCTATCAAATATGAACATTTTAATTATGATGTAATGGTCAAGCAATGGGACATGTGTTTGTAGTGTGATGTCTTTGAAGTATGATGATGTTGTGTTTAGGAGCATGTTAGACTCCTTATATATGTTTGTTAATTTGGCTTTTGGGATGTATGCCTTGCTTGTAAACCATGTTGGATTTGCCTATCTTATTTTGTCTAAGTGATGACCTTGTTGAAGCTTAATGCTCTTTTAAATGCCATGTATGGATGCCTCATCTTATGCCTTCTGTGATTTGAGTATGTCTTGCCATAGGATATGTGCCTATAGAATATGCTTGTAAGTGATGTGTGCTTCTTAGAGTTGTTTAGGGCTCTTGGGGTTGTTAGGAGATGTTTAAAGGTGGCTTTGAGGAATTGCAGATAGCCAGTGTTTCGAAATGGGCTGAGCTGTTTCGGAACGGGTATGGCTCCAGGGACCCCGTATCGGAACTCGTTTCGATACGGTTTGGCCACTGTGAATCCCTGTTTCGAAACAAGTATCGGAACACTTTGGCTACTAGAAATCTGAGAAATTGCCGATATGTTGGGGTTTCGAAACGAGTCTAGGTGTTTCGGAACGGTCAATGTCTCGTTGACCACGAGAAGTTGACCGTGGGGGTGTTTTGGAACGGTTGACCTCCGTTCCGATACGGCCTTCTCGTGTGGGCTTGGGGCCGTTGACCAAGTCAAGGCGTTTCGATACACCTTAAGGGTGTTTCGAAACGGCTTTCCTAATAATCTAAAATGGACTGTTTTGCAAGTGATGTTCGAATGATTGTTTTTATGATTGCTTGAGTTTCTGCTGACGTGTCTCACATAGGAAAATGGTAATGCATTTAGACAAGATAAATAAAAGAAATTTTCTAGGGTTGCTAACCGAGGGGGAACCTTAACGGGTTTCGCTTCGGTTTTCCCTGTGTGACCCACTCGGACCGGTCAAGCGTCCGGACCGGGACGAGGGGGTTACACTTGTTGGTATCAGAGCCTAAGGTTACCGAGACCTTGGGCATGTAAGTGAGGTAAGTTTAAGCTTTGTATTGTTATGCACAGTGTTTGCTTTCCTTGTAAGCATGATTGCTTGTGTGACAAGTATGCTGGTTGTTTTGTTTAAAAGCATGTTGTTTAAGAGTCTCATTGCTACTATTACATCGGAAAAGAATTTTTAAAGTGAGGGAACGTACTTGTGCACTTGGAAGCCTTGCCTTGCTAACCCAATTTTGTATGTTTGTTGTGGTTGTAGTTATTGTTTGTGAGCGATGTCTAGGCCGAGAGGTAGGCCGAGGGTGGTTCGCCAGGAACCACGTGTTGCGGCTCCTGTTGAGCCGGTGGTTGGAGTGGAGGCTCATATAGAAGGGCCTGCTGCTGCTGGAGTTGGAACTCCTCCACCACCTCCACCACCACCACCTCCTCCGCCCGGTGAGGGAGACGAGGCGGGAGTCGAGGGAGAGGGACCTCAGGGTGGCCAAGGTCCAGCTGGAATAGATATGACCCCGCTTGTGCAAGCTATAGCGGGAGCATTCTAGGCCGCAGTTGCGGGAGCTCAGGCTGCAGCTCAACCTAGAGGGGATGATAAAAGTTTATCGTTGGAGAGGCTCTGTAGCCTAGGGGCCGAGGAGTTTAGGGAATCTACTCCTGAGAGATCCGAGCTGTGGTTAGAGAAGACCGTTCGCATCTTAGCTCAGATGGGTTGCGTGGGTGCTCGCAGATTGGGTTGTGTGATCTCTTTGCTTCAGGGTGATGCCTACACTTGGTGGGTCACCATTACTACTGGAGTTCCAGAGGCCGAGAGAGATTGGGATTTCTTTGAGTCCGCTTTCCGGAAGAGATATTTGGGACCGAGGTATCTTGATTAGAAGAAGCGGGAGTTTATGGCCCTTGTTCAGGGAGATTCTTCTGTGACTGACTATGAGATCCGTTTTGCTCATTTGAGTCAGTACGCTCCAGAGTTGGTTCCTACTGAAGTGGAACGTTGTAACCGTTTTCGCTATGGGCTGAATGAAGAGGTCAAGAGGTACACTCTAGCTTCTGACTACTCAGATTTTGATGTATTGGTCGCGAGGGCCAAGGATTTAGAGCACAGTTTGGGTTCGGCCAAACGATCTGGTGGTTCTAGTTCTGGTAAAAGGCATAACCACTTTGACAGTAGAGATGCCAAGAGGCATAGAGGTGGCGGACATCAGTTTGACCTTACACGTGGCGGTGGCCACCAGGGTAGAGGCCACCATGGCCATCGAGGAGGAGAGCGCTTGCCCGAGTGTACACGATGTGGGAGACAGCACACTGGTGAGTGTTGGGGTAACTTCCATGCCTGTTGGAACTGTGGTTCGAGGGACCACTTTAGGAGGGAGTGCCCGCATCAGGCGGCACAAGCACCGAACATAGCTCAGGCTCCAGCGAGAGCGACTGATTTTCAGAGAGGCCGTGGGCGCGGTCGTGGCTACTTCCAGCCTAGGGCTGATGCACCTAGGGTAGAAGCTCAGAGGAACCTTGCTCATGTTGTGGCAGTGCAGCCAGAGGCAGGAGGACCGGCGAGAGTTTATGCTCAGAGGGAGGCCGGGAATGACACTGATGTCATAGCATGTAATTTTGAGTTACAGTCTATGTCTTTACTTTCTTTGGTTGATTCGGGTTCTACACATTCCTACATTTTGAATGAGCATGCACAGAAGTTAGATATACCTGTTGAGATCTTAGATGTAGGTATGCATGTGACTAGTTCTTTTGGTGAGACAATTGTGGTTAGACGTATGTATAGGAGATGTCCACTGAAGATTCAGGGTCATGTGTTTTCTGTTGACATGATGGAGCTTCCTTTTTATGGTTTTGATATTATTTTGGGTATGGACTGGTTAGTTGAACACCGAGCTAGTGTGGATTTTGAGACGAAGAGGATTTCTTTGAAACTTTCTGATGACTACGAGGTAGTTGTAGTAGGCGAGAACATTAAGTTCTTGTCTAATGTTGTGTCAGCTTTAGAGGCTCATAGGTTGATGGATTTCGGATGTGGGGCTTACTTATCTTATGTTATGAATTCGAATATGAGTGAGGCTAGACCGAAAGATATTAGAACAGTTTGTGACTTTCCGGATGTGTTTCCTGAAGAGTTGTCGGGTTTGCCTCCTGACAGAGATGTTGAGTTTGTGATTGAGACTGTTTCAGGGTCTAATCTAGTTTCGATAGCTCCGTATCGTATGGCTCCGAAAGAGTTGCAAGAATTATTAGACCGCGGTTTCATTAGGCCTAGTAGTTCTCCTTGGGATGCTCCTGTGTTATTTGTGAAGAAGAAAGATGGTAGTATGCGCATGTGTATTGACTATAGGCAGTTGAATCAGTTGACTGTGAAGAACAAGTATCCATTGCCTCGTATAGATGATTTGTTTGACCAGTTGAGAGGTGCTTCAGTGTTCTCGAAGATAGATTTGAGATATGGGTACTACCAGTTGAAAGTGAAAGAATGTGATGTTCCGAAGACAACTTTTAGGACTAGATATGGTCACTATGAGTTTCTTGTGATGCCATTTGGGCTCACGAATGCACCTGCAGCATTCATGGATATGATGAACAGAATTTTTAGAGACTATCTAGACCGTTTTGTAGTTGTTTTTATTGATGACATACTTGTGTACTCGAAGACAGAAGAAGAGCATGATGAGCACTTGAGATTTGTGTTACAGAGATTGCTGAGCAATCAGTTGTATGCGAAGCTTAGTAAATGCGAGTTCTGGATTCGAGAGGTTGTATTTCTTGGCCATGTTGTTTCGGCCGAAGGTATCCGTGTTGATCCATCGAAGATTGAGGCTATTGTTGAGTGGAAACAACCTAAGTCTGTGACTGAGATTAGGAGTTTCCTAGGGTTAGCCGGTTACTATAGGAGATTTGTTGATGGTTTCTCTAGGGTAGCTGCTCCTTTAACTAAATTGTTGCAAAAAGGAGTTAAGTTTGAATGGTCAGATGCAAGACAAAAGGCCTTTGAGAAATTGAAAGAAGCTTTGACAAATGCTCCAGTGTTAGTGCAATCTGTTTCAGGTAAAGAATTTGTGATTTATAGTGATGCTTCCTATATAGGTTTAGGTTGTGTTTTGATGCAAGAAAGAAGAGTTGTTGCTTATGCTTCTAGACAGTTGAAGGTTCATGAGAAGAACTATCCTACTCACGATATAGAGTTAGTCGCGGTTGTATTTGCATTGAAGATTTGGCGTCACTACTTGTATGGTGAGAAGTGTATAGTTTACACCGATCATAAGAGTTTGAAGTATTTGATGACACAGAGAGAGTTGAACTTGAGACAAAGAAGATGGCTTGAGTTGTTAAAAGACTATGATTTGACCATTGAGTACCATCCGGGTAAGGCAAATATAGTAGCCGATGCTTTTAGTAGAAAAGTTGCAGTCGAGTTGAGAGCTATGTTTGCTAGATTGAGTGTATCCGATGATGGTGGTTTGATCACCGAGTTGCAAGTGAAGCCTTCTTTGATTCAGTTGATTAGAGAGAAGCAGTTGCAAGATGTGACTCTAGTTCCTCATGTTCAGGACATAGCCGAAGGAAGACCGCCCGAGTATAGTTCCAGTGGTGAGAACTTGTTGTGCTTTAGAGATAGAGTTGTTGTACCAGAAGATGTTGAGTTGAGACGTCAAATTTTGAGTGAAGCACATTCGAGTCCTTTTTCTATGCATCCGGGTAGTACCAAGATGTACCGTGACTTGAAGAATGATTACTTCTGGGTTGGTTTGAAGAAAGATGTAGCCGAGTATGTGAGCCGTTGTATGGTTTGTCAGAGAGTGAAGGCAGAACATCAGGTTCCTTCAGGTTTGTTACAACCTTTGAAGATTCCAGAATGGAAATGGGAGAGGATCACCATGGACTTTGTGTCGGGGTTACCGTTGTCTCCTTCGAAGAAGAACTCTGTTTGGGTGATTGTTGATAGGTTCACTAAGTGTGCTTACTTCTTAACAGTGAACACCACAGATTCCTTAGACAAGTTGGCAAACTTGTACATCCGTGAGATTGTGAGACTTCATGGAGTTCCGAAGTCTATTTTTTCAGATAGAGATCCTAGATTTACTTCGAGATTTTGGGGTTGTTTGCATAATGCTCTAGGTAGCCGTTTACACTTCAATACTTCTTATCACCCGCAGTCCGATGGACAGTCAGAGCGAGTGATACAGATTCTAGAGGATATGCTTCGTTGTTGTGTGATTGACTTCCAGGGTTCTTGGGAGAAGCACCTACCTTTAGTTGAGTTTGCTTACAACAACAGTTATCATTCTAGTATTCAGATGGCACCCTATGAGGCTTTGTATGGTAGACGATGTAGAATTCCGATTTGTTGGGCTGAGACAGGTCAGAGATTGTTACCTATGCCGGATTTGCTTAAGGGGACTACCGACAAAGTGAAGTTGATTTGCGACCGTTTGAAAGCTGCTTCCGATCATCAGAAGTCTTATGCAGATTTGAAGAGAAAAGAGATTGAGTTCTTCGTGGGTGAGAAAGTGTTTCTGGAAGTATCTCCGTAGAAGAAAGTGATGAGATTTGGCCGGAAAGGCAAGTTGAGTCCGAGGTTCATTGGTCCGTATGAGATAGTTGAACGGATTGGGCCTGTAGCTTACCGTTTGAGATTTCCTTCTGAGTTGGAGAAGATCCATGATGTCTTTCATGTGTCGATGCTTAGGAGATATAGATCAGATCATTCTCATGTTATGCCCGTTGAGGAGATAGAGTTGAATCCGGATCTGTCTTATAATGAAGAGCCTGTTGAGATACTTGCTTCTGATAGCAAGGTGTTGCGTGGCAAGACCATAGAGTTGGTCAAGGTGTTGTGGAGACATAGAGGTGTGGGAGAGGCCACGTGGGAGAGGAAGGCTGACATGGTTGAGCAGTTTCCGTACTTGTTTCCGTCAGGTAATTTTGGGGACGAAATTCCTTAAGTGGGGGAGAGTTGTAACACCCGGGTTTAGGGGTCGATGGAAATAATATTTTAATATTATTTTGGGTTCGGTTTTACAATTAAAATAATCTTTTGGGCCTCGGGTTTTAAAAACAAATATTTTTGTGTTGGACTAAAATGAATGAAATACAATTTGAAGAGATTTTAAAGAAAATGGAAAATAGCCATTCATTAATGGCAAACTTGTAAATAATGCAATTTTCAATTTAAATCCCCTTTTATCATCTTTTCACTATTCATTCTCTTCTCCAAAGCAAAAATCAACATGAAAGAGAGCTCTCATCCTCCTTCCACTATTCCATCACATTGCTTCTTCATTTCAACTCAGTTTTGAAAGGTAATATCATTTTTTACATGTCCTCGACCTCCTCTCTTCAAAAGTACAAATAGTTTTTATTTTCATTAAGGTTTTTGAAATTGAGTTTTTAGAGGATTTAGTTAAAATGATAGCTTTATGTGGTTAAACCTAAAATTTCGATTTAATGATGTTAGATGTGAAGTCTATGAGTCAAATGGTTTAACATATATGAATTTTACATGGTTTTGAACACATTCCCGAAATTGGGTTTAAAGGGGGGTTTTTGAAGGGTTTTAGAGTGGTTTTTGGGGTTGTTTTAGGTTGGAATTGGTGGGCTAATGTTAGTACTATGGTTGGGGGTTGCTTTGTGATCATTTGAGGGTATAAAAAATGTTTGAAACATGAGTTTTGATTGAGGTTTATGGGCTGCACGAGTTTGGTAAATTTGGGGTTTGTTCATGGCTTGAAATGTTGTGTTTGATGTTTGAATTGTATTCCGGGTTAGCTACTTTGATGCTTGGGCTAATTGGAAGTTGTTTGGTTTGTGTTGAGGTTGTTTAGAGGCAAGAACTTGTGTTGGTGAAGCATCGGGAGTGAATCCGGAAGCTTGAAGGTGGTTGCTTGCTTGGTAGTTGAGCTTGGAAGTGAAGGTGAGTGGTTAATGTTTTCAAAGCGTTTTTTAAGTGTTTGGTTCGAGCATGTGGACTAGGTCGGGCTTGGTAGACCAACCTAGAGTTAGGATTAGGGTGGTAGCCTAATCCTAAGCTTAAACTAGAGACATTGGTTGAACTTTTAATTGATGTTTATGCCTCGTGATGTTTATGATATGATGATTACGTATAATGTGTTATACATGTGAGATGAGGCATGGTTGTGATGCATTGTGATATGCATGTGGATTGTTCATGATGGTGATCATGGTGAGTACGTGCTAAGCACAGAATTGGTTGTAATTGATAATGTGGATTGAGTTAAATGTTGGCACTAGTATGCTTGGGTACAAATGATCGATCATTAAGATGTTAGTGTGCACACATGAGTCAAAATTTGCGCGTGGTCTTGGTGGCGTTGAGTCACCAAGGAGGAGTACGGGTTCGCCCAGAAATTGTTATATATATTAGTCGATGATGAGTGGAATCCCATTGACGGGGCGTGAGGATGAGTGGAATCCCCTCCACGAGACCGGTGATGAGTGTAATCCCACCGTGAGGTAAAGTGGTTGTTGGATGTGAGTTCCAACGTGTTTATCCGCGTATTCGAGTCATAGCTAGGTGCCAATATAAATTGATATGTGTATCAATATGATGTGGAAATGTGTTTCCTTTTTGGATGATTATATGTGCTTACATATGTTGTGGAAATGAGCTTGTTGAGCATGACATATTATTGGATACTTGTTCATGCATCATTGACATTTTGGCTCTTGAGGATCGAAGGTATGATCATGCATTTACCTTGGTTGAGATCGTGCTTAGACCCTGCATTGTCGAGGTTTTTTTTAAAGAGCTTACCCTCACTAAGCTTTATTGCTTACGCTCTCTTTGTTCGACAATGCAGATCAGTAGCTCTTGGGTTGCTAAGTGCAAGAAGGGGCCTCCAAGTGTGCTTCGTGGTGCTTATTTAGCTATCAAGTATGAACATTTTAATTATGATGTAATGGTCATGCAATGGGACATGTGTTTGTAGTGTGATGTCTTTGAAGTATGATGATGTTGTGTTTAGGAGCATGTTAGACTCCTTATATATGTTTGTTAATTTGGCTTTTGGGATGTATGCCTTGCTTGTAAACCATGTTGGATTTGCCTATCTTATTTTGTCTAAGTGATGACCTTGTTGAAGATTAATGCTCTTTTAAATGCCATGTATGAATGCCTCATCTTATGCCTTCTGTGATTTGGGTATGTCTTGCCATAGGATATGTGCCTATAGAATATGCTTGTAAGTGATGTGTGCTTCTTAGAGTTGTTTAGGGCTCTTGGGGTTGTTAGGAGATGTTTAAAGGTGGCATTGAGGAATTGCAGATAGCCAGTGTTTCGAAATGGGCTGAGTTGTTTCGGAACGGGTATGGCTCCAGGGACCCCGTATCGGAACTCGTTTCGATACGGTTTGGCCACTGTGAACCCATGTTTCGAAACAAGTATCGGAACACTTTGGCTACTGGAAATCTGAGAAATTGCCTATATGTTGGGGTTTCGAAACGAGTCTAGGTGTTTCGGAACGGTCAATGTCTCGTTGACCACGAGAAGTTGACCGTGGGGGTGTTTCGGAACAGTTGACCTCCGTTCCGATACGGCCTTCTCGTGTGGGCTTGGGGCCGTTGACCAAGTCAAGGCGTTTCGATACACCTTAAGGGTGTTTCGAAATGGCCTGCCTAATAATCTAAAATGGACTGTTTTGCAAGTGATGTTCGAATGATTGTTTTTATGATTGCTTGAGTTTCTGCTGACGTGTCTCACATAGGAAAATGGTAATGCATTTAGACAAGATAAATAAAATAAATTTTCTAGGGTTGCTAACCGAGGGGGAACCTTAACGGGTTTCGCTTCGGTTTTCCCCGTGTGACCCACTCGGACCGGTCAAGCGTTCGGACCGGGACGAGGGGGTTACAAATTTAATAAAGGCATCCAAAAAAATTAATAAAGGCATCCTAATTTGCAAATAAATATTTGTAACTTCATCCTAAATATTTAATAAAGGCATCCTAAATATTTAATAAAGACATCCTAATTTTCAAGTAAATATTTGTAACTTCATCCTAAATTTATTAAAAGCATCCTAAATATTTAATAAAGACATCATAAATATTTCATAAAGCATCCTATTGTTTAAATAAATATTTCTAATTTCATCATAAATTTAATTAAAGCATCCTAAATATTTAATAAAAGCATCCTAATTTTTAAATAAATGAAATATATTAAAAATATATAAAATAGTGAAAAAATCGAAAAAATACCTGAAGTGTAACTTCATCCGCATTGGGGGGAGGGGTTCCAAATTCAACCTCCAAATATGATCATTCGATTTTTCCACCGTCCGACACTTCCGCAGGGGGCATCACGCCCATTTCTTCAGCAAATACAGTTGGCTAATGGCCCAACTCTACACCCGTAATAACGTTGTCGTCTGTAGGCAACCCCAGATGGTAGGCAACATCCTCCAGCGTGATTGTTGCCTCGCCAATCGGAAGATGAAACGTGTGCGTCTTGGGCCTCCACCGTTCTATCAGCGCGCTGATCAACGATGAGTTTAGCTTCACCCCCTATATACCGTGCTATGTGGCCAAAACCGGCGCGCTCAATCCACTCCATTACAACATCAACTGGTGGGTTGTTGATACGGTTAAGGTAACATTGTAAATTACATTTGTATCCCTTCAAAAAAATAAAATATAATAGTTAGTAAAATAAAAAAATTTAATAAAATAAAAAATTTTAAAAATTAATAGGGAAAAGTAATATCGCTGGATCTCTTCTCCAATATTGATTGTAGCGATTCGCCTCGCTGCGTAGTAAGCTTTCCATTATATCGAATGAAAGATAAAAATTGCCGATAATTTGTTGTAAAAAAGCTAAAGAACTCGCGTTTTGTGGTTGATATGGGGTAGGGCCTCCAATTTATAGAAGATCTCGCGCCCTTTGGGATGCGATGTTAATGAACCTCGCGTTCCACAGGACGCGAGGTCGTGGGGTTTTTTAAAAGGTGACTTCCCAGGCGGGAAAGTCATTTAATAAGTATATTAAATATAAATTTTATTATTATTATACATTTAATTACAAATAATAATAATAATAATAATAATAATAATAATACACGATATGTTGTCATTAGTAGAGGTGGCAAACGGGTCAATCGGTTCGGGTTCGGTTCGGGTCATTTCGGTTTCGGTTATTTCGGGTCTGATATTTTCGGTTCAGATTCGGTTTCGGTTTCGGTTCGGTTTCGGTTCGGTTTTAGTTCGGGTCTATTATGTTTCGGGTCATTTCGGTTCGGTTGATTTCGGTTCGGTTATTTTCGGTTCGGTTAATTTCAGTTCGGTTGATTTCGGTTCAGTTATTTTCGGTTCAATGAGAGATCAGTCGTTTTTAATCAAATTTTTAGGTTGGTCAGATTTTTACACCCTATATATGACTTTATAAAGTCAATATATTTGACATTTTAGTGATTTGTGCGGCTGTTCATATTTTATCTTTCTTTATTTCTATTAATCGGGTCCATTCGGTTCGGGTCTATTCGGTTCGGGTCCATTCGGTTCGGGTCTATTCGGTTCGGGTCCATTCGGTTCGGGTCCATTCGGTTCAACTAAATTCGGTTCAGTTTCGGTTTGGTTTATTTCGGATTTCGGATCAAATTTCGGATTAGATTTCGGGTCAATTTCGGGTTGATTTTCGGTTTCGGTTCGGGTCTGGGTTCGGGTAATTCGGTTCGGGTTTCGGTTCTTGGGTCAAGTTTGCCAGGTCTAGTCATTAGTAACTACAAATAACGACATAGCGCAATATTCGGGAAATTAGTTTGAAAAAAACCTTCCCAAATACGCGCTATGTTGCCATTAGTAGCTGCAACCGAAAACTACTTACGTGGATATGATGACGTATATACGCAACTACAAATAACGACATAGCGCAATAATTGGGAAATTAGTTTGAAAAAAACTTCCCAAATACACGCTATGTTGCCATTAGTAGCTGCAATTGAAAATTTTTAGACATGATTTCTATGGGTGCTCATTGCCTCCCCAAGAGTTTGCTATTTATAGAGGAAGGTGAATATGCTGACGTGGCAAACTCGCGTTGTGTGGGACGCGAGGTCCTATAAACCTCGCGTCCTACAGAACGCGAGGTCAATTAGATGTTGGTATATATATATGCAGGGCGATGGATTTTCGTAACCAGTGAAGTTTTTCTCAATTGAATATGAGTTCGTGTCATGCTGCGTTTTTTGCAGTTGAAATTTCTTTGTCTGAAATATTGTTCCTTTATGATAGTTGGAGTTCACTTAAAGATTTGTGTTCTGCGGGGTACATACCCCCGCATGATACGTTCATTGAATAATATTTACCGACATATCGCAATATTCGGGAGGTTGTGGGCGGCTGCGTCCCCTTCAATGGAAGCTTCTGTAGCCGCCGTCGAGAGGATCCTCGGCTACAGTTTTGAAACGAAACGACTTTTAGGAAGTGTCTGGAAAGTTTCCAGTAAAACGGTCGAGGCACTTCTTGGGGACTCTTTTCTAAAGTACGCAGCTTGCCCGCACAATCTGCAAAAAAGTCCAAAGTTAAAGAAGCGAGGGCGGATTCAGATCGACCATACTGCCGAGGCAGCCCTACTTTTCAGATGCAGCCGGTGCCGATTACATTTGCTAATGTGGATCAAAGCTGCTACCATTTCAGAAGAAATCTGATTATAGCGCTCTGCTTCTTTCACTCGGGACCTCCGATCACATTTGCCCACCGACATATCGCAATATTCGGGAGCTTGTGGGCGGCTGTCATTTACCGCCAAGTAGTGGCTTGAGAGTTTCCAGTAAAACTTTTGAGGCACTTCTTGGGGACTCTTTTCTTAAATTCGCAGCTTGCCCGCACAATCTGCAAAAAGTCCGGAGTTAAAGAAGTGATTACAAAGACCAGACCTTTGCTTTCTTTTCCAAGCAGACCTCCAATCACATTTGCCCACCAGACTTTTTGCATATATTGTTTCGATTTTTGTAGATATTTTATCGAGTTGTCTCAATTTACTTATTAAAGAATACATGTTGAAAGTTGAAAGTTTTGTTAAATGAAATGGGAATTAAAGTTTTCATTCGAGTTAAATTTACTTATGTTGCGTTTTTCCTTTACTATAATACCCACGAATTCCACCATAATTTACTATAAATATCGAACAATTCCACCATCATTTTGAATCAACGATAATATAGAAAATGTCACTTATGTTGGGAGCTAGCATTAAATGACTTACGGACATCTCCAATTGTCTAAAATTTTCAAACATGTTTTCAATTATTCAAACATAACACGTGTATACAGTAGGACTATTATTAACTCTGAGAAAAGGGACCTCGCGTTTTATAGAACGCGAGGTCTCAAGAAACTCGCGTTATATAGAACGCGAGTTCACTTTGATTATGTGGATCTCCCTTCATTCAGAACATGAGTTTGATCTATATATTTGCATGCGGATGGATTTTCGTAACCAGTGAAAGTTTTTCATGATTTCGTGTTTTGCTGGGATTTTGAAGTTGTAAATTTTTTGTATTTCCTCTTCGTTCATGATAGTTGGAGTTCAATCATGATTTTGTGTCCAGTTGGGTTGAGACCCCCGCATGATCCGTTGATTGAAGAATACTTATCGACATATCGCAATATTCGGGAGCGTGTGGTTGTCTGTCGTTGTTCGTCAAGAACTGCCTAGAGAGTTTCCAGTAAAACTTTTCTAGAGCCTCTTGAGGAATATTTTGTGAAATCCGCTGCTTCCCCTAACCATCTAGGAGACTCTTGGTGACTCCTTTCTGAAGTCTAGGGTCAAAGAAGCAAGTGCGGATTCAGATCGACCAGAGTAAAAGAAGCCTGTGCGGATTATATTTCTCCACCTGGACTTTTTGCATATACTGTTTCGACTTTTTTAAAATATTGTATCCAGTTGTCTCAAATTACTTATTAAAGAATACTTGTTAAAAGTTGAAAGTTTTGTTAAATGAAATGCGAAATAAAATTTTGATTCGAGTTAAATTTACTTATGTGGTGTTTTTCCTTTACTATAAATACCCCCGAATTCCACCATCATTTACTCATTCCAATTTCTCCCTACAAGCCCAATCTTTTCTCCCCTTATGGCAAAATTTCAAGTAACATTTTGTTTTCTCGATACTTATTTTTAATCAACAATCACCAGAAAAATGTCACTGAAAGATTTAATACAGTTGACAGCAAGCGAGGTTAGTAAACGCACCGAGAAACAAATTTCTTCCTTGGAATGTCGAATCCCAACACCGTCAGCAAACGAAACGCACTATGTTATGAAGCTTACGAACGAAACAGACCTTCGTAACATGTATGACCGGCTCAATTCCGTTGGAGCTAAATACGTCGATTTAAATGTAAAGTTTGATGAGGTCAACGCCGACGAAGGTAGTACGTCTGCACCCGGACAACCTGCTCCGAATAATGAACACGCACCGTCTTCACCCGATGTTGATGCGGCTGTCGACGAGCTGCAGCTTTTTATGTACAGGCGTAGACAAAGAAAACAACAGCTGATTGAAGAACTAAACCAAAGTTCAGATGTGTCCACTGACTACGATGATTCGGATTAACCATAAACTTCTGAAATTATCGTCCAATTATGTTATATGACGTCTTTTTTCATCCTTTATTAATGTTCAAGGGACCTCGCGTTATGTAGAACTGCTAGTATTCAATTACATCAGTTATTCAAACAGAAAACGAGTACATAGTACGAGTTTTATTAATTCTGACGGAATCTCTGTCTCAATATATATAAAGGGACCTCGCGTTATGCAGCACTTGTAGTATTCAATTACATTACCAGACTACAATTGTCTCAATTATTCAAACATGTTCTCAATTACACAAACAGACAATGAGTACACAATACGATTATTATAACTTCTGACAGAACATCTGCGACAAAGCAATTAAAGGGACCTCGCGTTCTACAGAACGCGATATTCAAAAGACCTCGCGTTGTGTAGAACGCGAGGTCATGCTTATCGCGTTCTAGAGAACATGATGTTCGTAAAGCTGCCTGCTTTGCCTCCCGGGTACCATTATACCTTACTTGTCCAAAGTTAGGGGACTGTTTATCGCTTTTAGGAAATGGACAACTAAAGCTACATCAAGGTACCATTATTTCCCTTACACACCCGGATTCTCCAGGATTTCAAGCGGCAATAATAACCCATAACTGTATCCTTATATGAAGTAGAACCATAAAACGTAAATATATGTTTGAATTGCCAAAACAATTCCTCAAATTTTTCAAGTATTAAAAATTCACAAGTCTTTGACAAAATATTCAAATGGCGAGACGAGGCATTAGTACTCTAGTTTACTACGATGGGCAAATATTCAACGATACCGAACTCGGCGTCATTTTTCACTACGAAGATCCAGTAACGCTAAAGATTCCGAGGAGATTATCGTTCAAGAAGTTGGTAAAGGAACTTGAGGCAAATGTCCCTCATTTCGATAACCACCGTTTGTCCGACGTGAAGTATCGGGTGCCAACATCTATAGCCCCTTTAAGGTACTCTGTATGCCAAATTGCGAAAAATGCTGATGTGGACATGATGCTAGAAACCCACTTTGACTATTCATTGGGGGGGGGCTCGAGCTGTATGCATCGTTCTCGGAGTCTAATCCAGTATCGAAATACCAAGCTGGGGCCGGACGAATTTTGACTTCGATCCGAATGCCAACGTTGATAGCCCGACCGCAAGTCTACGACGTGATTTTAACCTATTGTGCCAAGACAACGAGTTTGGTGCATCGTCATCTGCTCCTCCAAGGCAGTCGTGCATAGCTAGTATCGGGTTCGACCTGAACCAACCCCCAAACGATGAATTCGATGCACCAACAAATGCATCGTACAATCCATACAATCCATATAATCCTTATAGTTTTGGGGGGGAGGGAACGTCGTCTACTTACGTTGCGCACGACCATGAAGCATCATATGGCTGACACTCAGTGTATGTCCCTGGCACCGACTACGGTCAACCATCTATGGGGAGACATTATTCTTCTGGAGGTGAGGGAGCGTCGTCTTCTTACGCTATGCACGACCATGATTCCTCATATGGACGACACTCAACGTATGTCCCTAGCACGGAGTACGTTCAACCATCTATGGGGAGACAATCTTCTTATGGTGATCTTGATTTTGGTTTTGGAAATGCGGTTCGTGAGCGATCTCGTGAGAGGTCTCCCGATCGTCGACCCCCATCCGAGCCTCCAAGGGTAGTGATCGACGAAGCTCTACTATTCCAGCTCCCGGAGAATGCTTCTGACGAAGAACCGATTAGAGAACCCGGGCCCGACGGAGATGAGCTGGGGCCATTCTATGATGAACCAAAAGACTTGACAGTTCTACCGGAAGACGATACCGTTCCACCACTAGATTTCGACGAACAGCCGACTGCCACCAACTTTCCTGTAGACGCAACACCAATTTCTATGTTCCAGCCACCATCCCACTTCACAACGGTTTATATGGATGCAATGGACGTCCCTGATTTTCTGCATGACGACACAATAGACGGCAGAGTCAACCGTTCTGATGGTGAACTGAGAATTGGTATGACGTTCTTCACAAAGGATATTGCGGTGGCGGCAGTTAAGCAGTACAACCTTCGTCAGAATGTTGAGACGACAGTCAAGAAAACCCAAGCCAGATACTACAAGGCTCACTGCGTCCAAAAGGATCAAGGCTGTAAATGGAAAATCCGTATATCACAATTGAGGAGGGCAGGCGACCGTTGGAAAATAACAAAACTTGAGGGGCCCCATACATGTACCGTTGCTAGCCTCAGCCAGGATCACAAGAACTTTGATGCAAAGTACCTCACGGACATCTTTTCGACACTGGTGAAAACAAATCTGACAATCTCGGTCCCCACATGTCAGGCTGCAGCTCAAGCTATCACCGGCTATCGTCCTCAATATTACAAAGCATGGTATGCAAGGAAGCGGGCCAAAGGGGAAATGTATGGCCGATGGGAGGAATCTTACAAAGAGTTGCGCCCGTGGCTTAATCTCCTGCAGAAACACATCCCCAGAATGGTTGTCAAACTTGATACGGTTCCGGCATACGAAAATGATCGTGTCGTCCGAGGTGTTTGTCAATTCCACCGGTTATTTTGGACATTCCCCCAGTGCATCAACGCATTCAAGCACTGCAAACCGATGGTCAAAATCGACGGCACATGGTTGTACGGAAGATATACACAGACCCTACTTCTAGCTATTGCACAAGACGACAATCGCAAATGCGTTCCTGTTGCATTCGCAATCGTCCGGAAGGAGGATTTAGAGTCTTGGAAGTTCTTCCTTCTGAACCTACGAAAATATGTCCTTGATCCTGTAATACGATCAAGGGATGGAGGGGTATGTGTTATTTCTGACAGAGGCACATCGCTGTTGTGGGCGATAGAAAATTTGGGTGACTATTGGAAGCCTCCATACATTCACCACCATTTTTGCTTGCGACACATAGCTGCAAACTACCTGCAGCAATTCAAGAACCGTGATGAACGTTAAATGGTGCTCGATATGGGTACGTCCTTTATGTCATTTTCATTTACTATATTACTTGTTACTCGCTTTCATTTACGACCTTTTTGCATGTGTTTTTCGCCCATAACTATTCAACTGTCATCCCGTAGGCAACTCGCACTACAAACAAGAGGTGGATTACATGCTCGAGGAACTGAGAGCGAGAAACAAACATGGCGCAGAATACCTTGAAAAAATCCCAAAGGAAAAATGGCTTCGATCGTATGACGAGAGTAAACGTTATGGTCACATGACAACGAACTTGGCTGAGGCAGTGAACTCATCACTGAAGGGAGTGCGGCAGTTGCCTATCACTTCCATTGTCAAAGCGACCTATTATCGTCTGGCTACCCTTTTTGCAACCTTGGGAAGGCAAGCAATTGAGTACATGGCAGGTGGACACAAAGTCCATCCGGATTTCCGCACAAAACTGCATACTCAATTGGGCCAATCAAGACAGATGACTGCAACTCTCTTCTCGCGAGAAGGAAACAAGTTTCGTGTTGCAGAATTTTCCAAACGGTTGGAAGGCATTCAACACAACGCGTACGTGGTAAATCTGAGGGAAAGAACCTGCGAGTGCAGAATTTTCCAAACATTCAAATACCAGTGCGCACATGACATTGCTGCTTGCACTAACCAACGGATACAATACATACATCTGGTTGATCCGGTATACTTACTCAAAACGGTGTTTAAGGTTTACGAAAAAGAGTTTCCTCCAGTCGGAAATGAGGTTGATCCGAATGCTGTGGACACTGAACCGACCATACGCCCAGATCCAGCACTACTAAGAGCCAAAGGACGTCCATGGTCTACAAGAATACACTGTGCCGAGGATATGGTCGAACATCGAGAAAAACCGGACAAAGGAAGCATTGTAGTGTATGTAAAAATCCTGGACACACAGCTCCTAAGTGTCCTAATCGCTCAGCCCCTCGTCTTAATTAATTATTTTTAATTTGTATATGCGAGTTCGCCCATGACAATCGAATCAATAAAGTCAGTCTACTTCGATTTTTACAGTAGGTCATCTTATATTTTCAATCATTCAAAAAATATGTTATGATAGTGTTTTCGAAGCGACTTTAAGTCAGTGTAGAATGGACGGAAATTGACTGTGTCGGTGTCATACGGTAGATAATTTCCAGTACTACGACCCCAAACACGATGTTAGCTAAAAATTTACAATTTATACGTATGAAATTCTGCTCGAACATGCCTATCGACATTTGTTCAAAGGCAACTTCATTCAAAAAAGGATGATAGCATAGGTTTTTAGAAGCCATTTTAAACCAATGTAGAATGGACGGAAATTAACCGTATTGGCGTCATACGATAGAGAATTTCCAATACTAAGACCCCAAACTCGATGTTTGATAAAAATATACGATTTACACGCCCGAAATTGGGCTCGAACAAGCCTACCCACACTTGTTCTTCAGCCTAGAGTTGCACAGAACTCGCGTCCTGCAGAACGCGAGGTCTGTGCGATATATTCGGACGCCCTTTCAAATTCTCGTGGACCTCGCATTCTGCATAACGCGAGGTACTGTAAAACCGTTAACACAAACAACAAGGCCAGATATACTGAAATTGCGTTATGCAGAACGTGATATCAGACCTCGCGTCCTACATAACGCGAGGTTCACCGATGTGGCAAGTTTGGGGGTCATTTTACCAAATAATATTTTTTGGGAGTCATTTTCCCTAATAATTATTTAAAAGGGATTATTGATTCAAAATTACCCCAACACAAGCTAATCCCTAAACCTATAAAATTTTAGTATTATATATTGTTTTTAGCTACTAATAATTAATTGTTTATGTTAAGTTTGTATACTTTTTATTTAATAAAAAATCTTAAAATAAATCTCACTATCTAAAACATAAATAGTTTGTTTTAATATTGGGTAAACTACACCGGATACTACTAAACTATGGTCCTTAAGTCGAAAATACCATCGAACTTTAAAACTCTTCAAAGCTAGCACTGAACTTTAATATTTGAGTCGAAAATACCACTCTGTCGTTAACTCTAAACGGTGTCGTTTTGGTGCGGCTGTTTTGAAGCCTAATTTAGCCCAAAACGACGTCATTTTGCTAGAGGAAAAATGTGAGAACCATGCGCTAAGGGTGTTTTGAACCCAAGACCTTTAAGAGAAAGAGCCAAGCCTTAACAACTGAACCAACATAACATTATTTAATATTTTACCACAAATATTATATATCTCAAACTAATTCAGATTAGTTCAAATTATTTTATAAAATAAATAATATTATAAATAATATTAACATATAAAAATATAAATATATTATTTGCATATATAAATAAATAAATAAATATTATTTTTATGAATATTTTAGAGTTTTTTAAATAATATATTTATATTATAAATATTATATGCAAAATAAAAACAATACACTTATTTTTATATATTTTATATATAAAAATAAAATATTATAATATTATTTATTTTATAATATTAGTTATTTTGGTTCAGTGGTTAAGGCTTAGCTATTTCTCCTAAAGATCTTGGGTTCAAAACACTCTAAGCGCATGGTTCTCACATTTTTCCTCTAGCAAAACGACGTCGTTTTGGGCTAAATTAAGCTTCAAAACAGTCACACCAAAACGATGTCGTTTTGACTTAACGGAGGAGTTAACGGTTAACGGCGGAGTGGCTTTTTCGACTCAAATATTAAATTTAGTGCTAGTTTTGGAGAGTTTTAAAGTTCGGTAGTATTTTCAACTCAGAGACCATAATATAGTGGTATCTGAGGTAGTTTACCTTTAATATTTGATGCTAATTCCTTATAAGTTCTTATTGCAAATTAAAGTTGTGATCAGAATGCAACTTCAATTAATAAATCCTTATCTCATGATCGTATATGATTAGCAAGTTGATTCTGAAAAAAAAGACTTTAACGGTTCTTGTTTGCTACTTTACAGATTTGTAGTTAATTTTTAGTTAACTTGTTTGCAAGTTTATATACTATTTTATTTAAAAGTTTATTTGTTGTTTAACATGGTATTGAAATTGCTATAAATGATATCCTGCCACGAGTAGAATATAGGAACTGTGCTCGACATATCTTTGTAAATTGGTCCATAAGAAAGATAGCAAAAGCATATGAATTTGCCTTTTGGAAAATTGTGAAGTCCACAACTGAAAGTGAATAGGAAGACAATAAAGATGCATTATCGAAGATGGACAACGTAGTTGTAGATGAGTTATTTGGGGGAAAAAAGAGAAAATGTGGACAAAAGCCTTTCAAGAGTTGTATGCCAGTGAACAACAATTTGTGTAAATCTTTTAATTCCAGCATTATTGAGGCAAGGTATAAAAATATTATTACAAAGAAATGAGAATCAAAATTATGACGATAATAGTTGAAAAGAGACGCTTCATGACTGGTTGGAAGTACAATTATGGGCCACTTATAAAGAAAAAATTTGATGCTAATATGAAAGACAACATTGAGTAGAGAATGGTTTGGAATGGAATGGAAATAATGGTTGTGAGGTAAAAAAAAGGGAAGAAAGCAGTACATTGTCGACTTGAGGGAAAGAACATGTACTTGTAAAAGGTGGCAACTATGTGGAATTTCTTGTCCTCATGCATGTTGTGCAATATGGTATACTGGTGGAGACCCGAATGAGTTTGTGCATTCTTGTTACCATAAAGACACGTACATTAAAGCATATACATATTGTCACAGTGCAACAACCCATGGCTGAGCTGCCTACACACCAAGGGGCCCAAGCACGCACACTACATGCTGCTGAGCACCATGGGGCCGAGTCAAGCACCATCCAAGCACACCAAGGTGCCAAGCCTGATGCCAACACCATCTATCAGCGCTAAGGGACCGAGTCCAGCACACTACGAGCAGCCCAAGAGATTTTGTCCAAGCTCTTGGGCCTATACGAGTCCAATCCGCTCAAGACTTTCTACACTTTGGAGAGTGCTCATCTAGTTGACCGAGATATTCATGGAAAGGGACCAAGCCAACACAATCCCTCGATTCATGGAGATTCTCCTCTCACCACTAAAAGGAAAGCATCCATGGCAATCCTTTGGAATATCATCTATCAACGAAGGTGATTAGGATATTATCTTGTTCCCTTATATAGATAGTCTAGGCTAATCTTGACCATTTATTTAATTCAATTGTAACCCTCAGATCAAGGGGTGTTCGCCTATAAATAGAGGCACACCCCAACCTTGTCATTCATCCAATTCTTTCTTGAGTGATGGAGAAAAGCATTCACTCATTCTTTCTTATTCTTCGTTGCCTTGCTTTCATTTTAACCAAGTTCTTTACTTGGTTTTTCAGGCTGACCTAGCCGATTCTCAAGTATTCGGCGACTAGGTCCGAACGGTCCCCGTTAGCTAAAGTCTAGTCCCGTGACAAGTGGTATAAGAGCCAAATTTTCGCACACAGCCGAGTAGAGATGGTAGAAAACAATAACGATTCGACAAAAAGCATGAGGGTTGTCTAGTGACACGACAAACGGACAAGGTCAAATGGGCTAGTTCCAAAGACCAAATCATGACACTTGAGGACAAGGTTACTCGCCTTAAGAATGCCACGAACGAGGCGAGAGATAGACTCGACGTGGTTGATGTCCGTTTAGAGGAGTTGGACAAAAAGGGTGACACACTTAATGAGAGTTCCAAGAGACGATCAATGAGACCGTGGAGCATGTCGATCAATAAAACGGTTCTCTCAATGACGAGGTGATTGCTTTAAAGATGGTTGTGGAAGAACTTGTACATCAAGCTGAGGTAACAGCTTATCAATCTGATGTAATGACACTTCACAAGGAGATTGAGGAGCTCAAGGGAGAGCTATGTGTGTACAAGGCAGCAGTGACTAGTGCCGTGATCACTAGTGCACCAAAGAGCCGTGTTAAGGTCCCAAAACCGAAAGAGTTCAAGGGGACAAGAAATGCTCGGGATGTCGAAAATTTCATGTGGGGATTGGAACAATACTTCAAAGCCATGGGTATCGAGGAGGATACCGAAAAGGTAAGTAATGCATCAATATATTTAATTGGTGTTGCTTTTTTTGGTGGCGTCGTAGGTGCACCGATGAGAAGAGAGATGGCACCGCAATTGGAACTTGGAGCGAGTTCCAAGCCGAGTTCATGGCGCAATTTTACCCTGAGTATGGGAAGATGAAGCCCAATCCAAACTGAGGCCTATGTTGCACTGATACGGATACGGGGACAGGTACGGGGACGAGGACGAGGACGAAAAATGATAATTTTTAAAATTACAGGGTACGGGTACGGCAAGGGTACGGTAAATATAAAATAAAATTATATATATTTAATAATCTATTCAAAATAATAATAATATCTAAAGTAACCAATAAAAACAAAATGTTGATAAAAAAATTGAAGTAGAAAATAATCTTATTATTTAATAAAGTGTTCATAATTAAATGAAATGTTCATAATAATAATAATAATAATAATAATAATAATAATAATAATAATAATAATAACGCTCTTACTATTAAAAACGTTTTATTAGGCCCCACAAAAGTTGAAAGTTGAAACAGCCCCCTAACAAATTACGCATCTTCTTCTTCAACCATTTCTTCTTCTTTGTTCTGCAACCACACCTAGTTTTTTCTTTTGATTTTTTCTTTTCGTTGGTTGCTCCTCATCCGCCGGTGAGATTATTCTCGGAATCCATGTCGAAGCACGTGAGTCTCTTAGCTGCAAAATGACCTTGGGAACGCCAGTGAAGGTCAACTATCATCCCCGAAACGTCCCCAAAAATATCTCAACCGTCCCCGATTAGTTTTAACTGTACCCCGTCAATGTGGACCGTCCCTGGTATGTCCCCTAGCCGTACCCGTCCCGTACCCATCCCTAGGACGTTTCGGGTACTTGAAACGTAATGGGATTTCTGTACTCGTACTTCCCAGACGGAGGCAACTCAAACATATCGGTAGCATCCGAGACTATGTACGGGAGTTCAGTGAGTTGCAACTCCAAATTCTTGAGATGAGCGACAAGTTTGCGCTCTTTACTTTCCTTGATGGGTCAAAACCATGGGCGAAGGCTGAGTTATAACGAAGAGAGGTAAATGAGCTCTCCAAGGCGATAGTCGTAGCCGAGTCCTTACTAGAATACCCAAATTCCGAGTCCCCCAAGCCAAAATCAAAACCCAAATTCAATGGTTGGGCAGACAAGGAGAGGACGAACAAATTTGGAGCTGAGAAATCTTCGTTTTGAAACAATAAGCCAACAAACAAATCCAACAAGTTCACCAAGCCGTGGGAGAATCGCGGCCCAATTAAGTGTTTCCATTGCGTTGGACCACACTATATTAAAGACTTCCCAAAGAAAGCCAAGCTTTCTACCATCCATGGAGACAATAGAGCAGAAGATTCAGTAAAGCTTGGATCAATTGTTAGTTCCCTCCAGGTCAATAGTGGCCATAAAGAAGAAGGGGCTCATGTTTGTGGACATCACGATCGTTGGCCAGAAATTGAGTGCCTTAGTCGACACGGGTGCATCAGAGTTGTTTGCATCCGAGCAAGCTGCCAAGAGACTTGACCTTCATGTGGAGAAGGCAAGTGGATGGATCAAAATAGTCAACTCCAAGGAAGAACCAATCTTCGGGATTGCGAAAGGAGTGGGTCTTCAGATTAGAGGATGGACAGGTAAAGAGTCGATAAAGGTAATACCTCTTGACGATTACGATTTTGTTATTGGTTTATCTTTTTTGGATTAGATTAATGCATTTCTTCTGCCATTTTCTGATTGTATGTGTATTCTTGACCTATGACACCAATGTGATGTGTCAGTGAGTCGAGAGGCAGGTGTATGAGCTAGGGTGCTATCCGCGATCCAATTCAAAAAAGGCGTGTGCAAGGAGGAAGTGTCCTACCTAACGGTGCTCAAGGATGATGAGACCATGAGCACCATGGTAATCCTCGAACCAGAGGGACGAGTCCTTGAAGAGTTCAAGGATACAATGCCTTCCGAGTTGCCGAAGGTGTTGCCACCAAAGTGAGAGGTTGACCACAAGATCGAGTTATATTCGAATGTTGAGCCACCAGCCAAGGCTCCATATCGGATGGCACCACCAGAGTTAGAGAAGCTGTGAAGGAATTTGAAGGAGCTCTTAGATGCAGGCTACATCAGGCCATCCAAGGCGCCTTATGGTGCACATGTGCTTTTCCAAAAGAAGCACGATGGTAGCTTGCGAATGTGCATCAACTACCAAGCTTTGAATAAGCTCACTGTGAAGAACAAGTATCCCATTCCATTGATCGCAGACTTATTCGACCGGCTTGGGAGCGTGAGGTGGTTCACCAAGCTAGATCTCCATTCGGGATATTACCAAGTGCAGATTGCCGAATAAGATAAGCACAAAACAGCATGTGTAACAAGGTATGGGTCATATGAGTTCCTCGTCATGCCCTTCGGCCTCACCAACGCCCCTGCCACATTTTGTACTCTAACGAACAAGGTATTACACCATTTTCTTAATCGATTTGTGGTTGCATATCTTGATGATATAGTAATTTATAGTGCAACGTTTAAAGAGTATATAAGGCACTTTAGAGAGGTTTTGCAGGATCTCTGAGACAACGAGTTGAGAAGAAGTGTGCCTTTTCCCAACAGGAAGTTTCATTCTTGGGCCACATCATCGGATGGGGCAAAATCCGGATGGACAAGAGTAAGATCCAGGCCATAGACGAGTGGGGGCTGCCAACCAAGGTCATCGAGCTACGCTCTTTCCTTATGTTGGCCAACTACTACTGAAGGTTTGTCAAAAGCTACTCCAACATCGTCACTCCCTTGACCGAGTTGCTGAAGAAGGACAATGAGTGGGATCGGAGTCTAAGCTGCCAAAAGGCCTTTGAGTGGCTAAAACAAGCCATAGTAAGTGAGCCGGTGTTGGCACTACCATACCACACCAAGGCGTTCGAAATCCACACTGATGCATCTGATTTTGCAATCGGAGGGGTGCTCATGCAAGAGGGGCATCCAATTGCTTTCAAGAGTCGAAAGCTAAATGAGACCGAAAGGCGTTACACTGTCTAAGAGAAGGAGATGACTATCGTAGTTCATTGCTTACGCACTTGGAGATTGTGAAACCGATATTTTAATTTTGATATAACTAAAGAACCTAAGGACTAAATTGAAAATGTGAAAACAAATTTTTAAGTCCTCAAACATCCCTATATGATTTAAAGAATATGCCTAAGTTAAAAACTATGTTTTCCAAATATTTTCTAAGAGTTCTTAAAGTCAAAACAGTGATTTTCGAGTCCCTGTTTCGAAACGGCCTAAGGCGTTTCGAAACAGTTTTGAAACTGTCAACCCATGTTTCGAAACGGGTATCGAAACATTTTCAACACTGCCAACCTGTGTTTCAAAACAAGTATCGAAACGGCTTTAGAACATAGAGAACCCGTATCGAAACGACATTCAATGTTTCAAAACGGTTCTTCATTTGATTTGAAAAATATGACCGTTGCAATTTTTTAACTAATTTTTAAGAAATCATTAAGGCGTATCGAAACGATTTCAAGCTGTTTCGATACGACCCTTGACAATGGCAAAAGTGTTTCGAAACAAGTTTCGAAACGGCTCTTAGCGTATCGAAACTGGCCAGACCGTTTCGATACGAGCTCTTTAATGCACCCCAACGGCTCTTTCTATTTTGATCTGTTTTGAAACAGGGTCGGGCGTTTCGAAACGGTTGGTTGCAGACTGCATTTATGGATGTGAGATAACACCCCCAACGGCTCTATTGATGAATGCAACAACCACAACGGCTAGAAATCAATGAGAAGGTATAAAAGGGGCCTCTATAAGCTCCAGCAACAACTATTGATCCAAAAGCAAACATCCAAACATCAAATCCAAGCATTTGTGCCTAAATCCCAATATTGTCTAGAAACCCCAATTGTATTTTTCATTCTTATCATTTCAATTGGGTTGGGTGCTTGTAATTGGGCTACAATTTGTATTGAGAGATACTTTCTTAGCCAACAAAATCTTTGTTTTATTTGTGTGAGGATTGGGTTAAATTTTGGGTAGAAAATTTAACCGAAAATTGTAAGGGTTACCTCCTTAGCCTAGAAAAGGGGAAAAGCAATTAGTGGAATTGTTGCAAATCCTTAGTGAAGCTAAGGTAGTGGATGTAGAGTTCATTTGGAACTTGAACCACTCTAAAATTCCTTGTCTATCTTTTTAATTTGCAATTTCCACCACCTAAACCTTTAAAAATCCAATTCACCCCCCTCTTGGTTCATTTCGATCATTCGTTTTACTCAACAATTGGTATCAGAGCCTACCTCTTTGAGGATTAACAACCACAAGAGGAGTTCCTAGGAAGAGTGTGATCATCAAAATATCAAGAGATGGCTTCTACCTCCGGTTCGGGCATGTATGAGTCTCAATCCACTATAAAACCTCCCTTCTTCAATGGTGACAACTATCCATTTTGGAAGAATAGAATGCGTCTCTTCATCAAGTCCAATGACTACTTGGTTTGGGATGTAATTGAAGATGGCCCCTACATTCCATTGAAGCAAGATAGTGAATGGAAGATGGTTTTGAAGAAAAAGGTGGAGATGAGTGAAGAAGAAAGGAGAAAGATCCAAATAAATGACAAAGCTCTCCACATGCTCTTTTGTTTATTCGGTCCGGACATCTATTCCAAAGTGTCATCCATTGAGAGTGCCAAAGAAGTGTGGGACACTCTTGAGACTACCTATGAGGGAACCAATGATGTCAAGGAAACTAAGATTGGAATTCTCAATCTTAGTTATGAAAATTTCAAGATGGAGCCCGATGAGACGGTGTCTAAGATGTTTGATCATTTCTCCACCATAGTCAATGGGCTCAAAGGATTTGGAGAGACAATTCCGGAAGACAAGCTTGTCCGGAAGCTACTCTATTCACTTCTCGAATCTTGGGATGGGAAGAGAACCGCCATCATAGAAGCTAAAAATTTGAAGACTTTAAAGCTTGATGAGCTAGTGGGTTCTCTCCTTACTCATGAGATTATGAAGCAAGGAAAGGAAGAAGAGAAGAACAAAGAAGAGAAGAGAGTAGAAAAGCTAGAGGTAGAAAAGAAGAAGAAGATGGGAATAGCTCTCAAGGCTTCATTACTTGAGGAGAGCTCTTCTAGTGAGGAGGATGAGCTAGAAGAATTGGCTATGATAGCCAAACGATTCTCACGCTTTATGAGGTCCAACAGGGAAAGAAAAATTCAAAAGAAGATGGACTTCAAAGGTAAAAACAAAGAAGAAGCAAGGGATCAAATCATTTGCTTTGAGTGCAATAAACCCGGCCACATACGTTCGGAGTGCCCTCAACTCAAGAAGAAGGGCTTTGAGAAGAAGAATAAGCTCAAAGCCAAGCTTGCTACTTGGAGTGATGAGGAGTCATCGGAGGATGACGAACAAGAAGTGGCCAATCTTTGCCTCGTGGCACTTGAGGAAGATTCCTCTATGGTAACCTCTAACTCATCATCTTTTGATTTTACATATGATGAATTAAATGATGCATATGATGAGTTGCAAGAGGTCTATGATGAATTAGTTGAGAAATATAAGGAGTCGGTCATTAGGAATAAGAAAATCATTTTGGAACTAAATGATAAAAATGACTTACTCTCTCAAGCTAATTTAAAATTTCAGAAAAAGATATTAGGGTTGAAAGATGAACTAAAATTTTTTCAAGATGAAAATGTTGACCTTAATAATCTTTTATCTCAATGTAATAGTGAACACCAAAAGGTGTTAGATGAGCTAAATAAGCTCAAAGAGTCTTTTAAAAATGTTGGTAGTGTCAAGCATGAAATAGGTGAATCTTCAAAATCAAACCAACCTAAGAAAAAGACTAACTACTACAAACAAGGTAGCTTTCCTAGATAAAGTAGAACTAAAAGAATTAGAAGTGTATGGGTTCCTAAGGAACTTGTAAAATCTAATAACATTATTGCTATGTCATCTTGGATTCCTAAGGGAACCAAGGTTTTGGGAGCTAACACTCATGGACCCAAAATGATTTGGGTACCAAAAACAAAAGCTTAATATCTTTGTTTGTAGGGGGAGCATTGCTACAAGGCCAAAGCACAAAGTCAAAACTCATGGTACCTTGATAGTGGATGCTCAAGGCATATGACCGGAGACAAGAGTAGATTCATGGATCTAAAGCCAAAAAGTGGAGGAGTGGTGACATTTGGTGACAACTCCAAAGGCCACATTAAAGGTATTGGCTCCATAGGTAATCACTCTACTATTCTCATTGAAAATGTCTTGTATGTCGATGGTCTTAAACATAACTTGTTGAGCATAAGTCAATTGTGTGATAAAGGATTTAATGTTCTATTTGATAAAAATGGATGCAAAAATTGTTGACATTAAATCTAATAATATTATGCTCATAGGTCATCGCATAGGTAACATATACATAGTGCATCTAGATGACATACATACATCCCATGCATGCTTAGTAGCACAAAATGAAAATGATGCATGGTTGTGGCATAGGAAACTAGGACATGCTAGCATTAGTGTTTTAGAAAAACTAGTTTCCCTTGATCTAGTTAGAGGTTTACCCAAGATTAAATTCTCAAACGATAAAATTTGTGATGCATGCTCTAAGGGTAAACAACATAAGTCTTCCTTTAAATCCATTAATGATGTTTCTACAAGTAGATGTTTACAACTTATCCATATGGATTTATTTGGGCCAATTAGGACTATGAGCTTGGGTGGTAAATCTTATGCATTTGTACTTGTTGATGATTTTTCTAGATTTACTTGGGTTCTATTTTTAAGTACTAAAGATGATGCTTTAGAAAAATTCATCACATTTTCAAAACTAACCCAAAATGATCTTCAACTTAAAATTTCACATATTAGAAGTGATCATGGAACCGAGTTTCAAAATTTAGGGTTTGAAGATTTTTTGAATGAAAATGGTATTAGCCATAATTTTTCGGCTCCTCGAACTCCTCAACAAAATAGGGTAGTTGAGAGGAAAAATAGAACTTTGCAAGAAATGGCTAGAACCATGCTTTGTGAAAATAATTTACCTAAATATTTTTGGGTGGAAGCCACAAACACCGCTTGCTATATTGTTAATCGAGTAATGATTAGGCCAATTTTAAAGAAAACACCTTATGAGATTTTAAAATCTAAAAAGCCTAACATTAGCTATTTTCACCCTTTTTTGTTGCAAGTGTTTTGTTTTAAATAATAGAAAAGACAACTTAGGTAAATTTGATGCAAAAAGTGATGAAGCTATTTTCATAGGATACTCTTTAACATTTAAAGCCTATCGAGTATTTAACAAGAGAACTTTAGTAGTAGAAGAATCTATACATGTTGTATTCGATGATAACCTCCTTCCAAGGAAGGATTCTTGTGATGATGATGATGTAGGAATCATAAACGCCTTTGATGGAGGACAAACTTCAAATGAGAATGAGATTCCAACAAAAGAAGAGGACACACAAGATCTACCTCTTGAAGCCTTGAAGGACTTGGCTCTTGAGGAAAAAGAAGTGAGCTACCCAAGGGAGTTCAACTATATCAAAGATGGTGAAATCTTGGGTGATCCATCCAAGGGGGTAACCACTCGATCTTCTCTTAGATTAATGAATCATGTTGCATTTATCTCATGCATAGAGTCTAAGAATATAAAAGAAGCATTGAAAGATGAGTTTTGGATTATGGCTATGCAAGAAGAGTTAAATCAATTTGAGAGAAGTAACGTTTGGACATTAGTTGATAGGCCTAGTAATCAATCTACCATAGGAACTAAATGGGTCTTTAGGAACAAGCTAGATGAGAGTGGTAACATTGTGAGAAATAAAGCTAGACTAGTAGCACAAGGTTACACTCAAGAAAAGGGAATAGATTTTGTGAAACCTATGCACCCGTAGCTAGAATGGAAGCCATTAGGATGTTGCTTGCATATGCATGTTGTCATGATTTCATGCTTTTTCAAATGGATGTTAAAAGCGTGTTTTTAAATGGTTTTATAAATGAAGAAATGTATGTGGAACAACCACCAGGTTTTGAAGACTCAAAATTTCCAAATCATGTTTTCAAACTCACTAAAGCTCTTTATGGTTTAAAACAAGCTCCTATAGCTTGGTATGAAAGACTTTCAAACTTTTTAATTGAAAAGGGTTTTGAAAAAGGTAAGGTGGACACTACACTCTTTATAAAAATGTATAAAAATGACATCTTAGTAGTTCAAATTTATGTTGATGATATTATTTTTGGTTCTACTAACGAATGTCATTGCAAAGAGTTTGCTAAGCTAATGCAAGGTGAATTCGAGATGAGCATGATGGGGGAGCTCTCATTCTTTTTGGGACTTAAAATCAAGCTAAAGAAGGATGGCACCTTCATCAATCAAGCAAAGTACATAAAGGATATGCTCAAGAAGTTTGGCTTGGAGAATGCAAAGCCTCAAGCCACACCTATGAGCTCATCTAAAAAGCTTGACAAAGATGAAGGAGGTAAGTGTGTTGACTCTAAGCTTTACCGTTCTATGATTGGATCATTGCTTTACCTTACCGCAAGTAGACCGGATATCTTGTTTAGTGTTTGCTTGTGTGCTAGGTTTCAAGCTAGTCCTAGAGAGTCCCACCTTATAGCCGTTAAGAGAATCTTTAGGTACCTTAGAGATACTCCTTGTTTAGGTGTTTGGTACCTTAGAGACTCTACCTTCAACCTTCATGCTTATTCGGATGCAGATTATGGGGGATGCAAAATCGATAGGAAGAGTACTTCGGGAACTTGTCAATTCCTAGGTAGTATGCTCATATCTTGGTTCTCTAAGAAACAAAATATTGTAGCCTTATCTACCACCAAAGCCGAGTACATATCCTTAGGGAGTTGTTGTGCTCAAGTCCTTTGGATGAAGCAACAACTCTTAGATTATGGTATTAAAGTTGAAACCATACCCCTAAAATGTGACAACACTAGTGCTATATGTTTGACAAAAAATCTCATCCAACACTCTAGAACCAAACACATAGAAATAAGACATCATTTCATTAGAGATCATGTTCTTAAAGAAGATGTGGTTATAAAGTATGTTGACACCTTAAATCAATTACTGGATATATTTACAAAACCTTTAGACAAAGAGCGTTTTTGGTCCCTTATGAGAGAGTTAGGTCTAGCTAGCCTATCTTGACCTTTTAGGACCTCTTTTGTGCTTAAAATTGCTTGATCTTGTGAAATGTCATGTTTATGTGTTTTTACTCCTAATTTCATCCATGCCATTAGCTAGGGGATTATGTTTATGTTTGCATATGTTTTTCTTGCTCATTCATGTCATTTATGCAAGTTAGGCCTTAGAAAAACTCATTTTTCTGCACTTTTAGAGCCTCATCTGCACTTCCAGACCCAGGTGTATCGAAACGGGTGAACCTGTTTCGATACGGATGCTTTAAATTCCTATCTGAGAGAAGGGCATTTCGAAACGCCTTAACAAGGTTTCGAAACGTTTTGGCTACTGCCAAGGGGTGTATCGAAACAAGTTTCGATACGAGTCAACGGGGTTTCGATACGGTCAATCCCGTATCGAAACGGTCAGCTAAAGTTGAAAAGACGGTCAAACCTTCATGCCCGCGTTTCGAAACGGTCAAGACCGTTCCGAAACAGATTCGCGGACTGCTTTGAGTGAATGGAGTTTCCTTGGTCTTTTGAGCATCCCGGACATTTGCTACAAACACATGGTACTTCTCTTTTACTCCAATGCTCAACTTATAATGATGAAGAAAACTCCGAAGTTGTTGGGATTGAGTCTTTTATTTTGGGGAAAAGGATTGTTGTTAATGTCCCTCTCTTGGAGTCCACGTTTTCTCTTAAGGATGAAGGAATTGAGAATGAGAGTCACTTTGGTTCTCACACCAGTCAGGTGCTTACTTTGGATGCGCACGATCGTTTCCTCCATTTGATGGTCTCATGGTTCCTTCGCCCCTCTGGAGGTAAATATTCTCACATCCGTCAAGTAGACTATTTTTGGCTTGAGTGTTTCCGTCGTGGTGAGCGCCCTAATCTAGTTAAGATCATGTATGCCGAAATGGTTAACAATGTTAAGCTTCGTGACACTGATGCACTGAAATCCTTCACTTATGGAACGGTTTTAAGTCATATCTTTAGCAAGCTTAATCTTGATTAAACCTACGACTCTCCGGAACCTCGCAAGTCAAAAATTGGTGAGTCCTCTCTCCGTAAGTCCGGTTTTCGCTATGTAAACGATGGAAATTGGGCACGTGTTGATAGGGAAGCACCTCCTCCTCCTCTTCCTCCCGTTGAACCTCAACCACAAGCTCAAGTTGCAAACAATGAAGCTCTCACGGCTTTCCTTACCGAGCGGTTCAATGCCATGGACACTAACATGGCTTCGAGCTTTGGTGCTATCAATACTAATTTGCAAGATGTAGACGATCGACTCCAATCCCTTGAGAATCAACACTCGGCCATGGATATGTCCTTCTCTACCTTTTATGGCCAATGGATGAAGTTTCGTCAATCTCAAGTCAAGAGTGATGATGAGACCTCGGATGATGATGGTGACGACGAGGCCTAGGATATTCATGACATATCATATTAGCTATGCATTTTAGGATTAAGTTTGCATCTTTATTTCCATTATGTTTTATGAACCTATGCTTTTGATTTTATTTGGGATTATGCTTTGAACTTATTGTTGAAGATTTATGTTTTGGATATTTTAATTTTATGAATTAATATTATTGTTTCTTATTGCTTAATGATTATTGTTATTAACCCTATTTCTTCTCTTGAGCCTTGTTTATATTTTTTGATCTAACAAAAAGGGGGAGAAGTAATCTAAGAGCCAAAAATTCATTTTAAATGTTTAAAGTGTTTTTAAGTTTTAAACCTTGAATTTCAAAGTTAAATCTTTTAAAAAACTTTAAAAATCAATCTTAAATTGAGGGGGAGTTAGAATGTATTCAAAATTTTCAAAACTCTTAAAAATTCTAACTTTGGTTTTGTTATATCAAAAATGGGGAGATTGTGAAACCGATATTTTAATTTTGATATAACTAAAGAACCTAAGGACTAAATTGAAAATGTGAAAACGAATTTTTAAGTCCTCAAACATCCCTATATGATTTAAAGAATATGCCTAAGTTAAAAACTATGTTTTCCAAATATTTTCTAAGTGTTCTTAAAGCCAAAACAGTGATTTCCGAGTCCCTGTTTCGAAACAGCCTAAGGCGTTTCGAAACAGTTTTGAAAATGTCAACCCATGTTTCGAAACGGGTATCGAAACGTTTTCAACACTGCCAACCTGTGTTTCGAAATAAGTATAGAAACGGCTTTAGAACATAGAGAACCCATATCGAAACGACATTCAGTGTTTCGAAACGGTTCTTCATTTGATTTGAAAAATATGACCGTTGTAAGTTTTTAACTAATTTTTAAGAAATCGTTAAGGCGTATCGAAATGATTTCAAGCCATTTCGATACGACCCTTGACAGTGGCAAAAGTGTTTCGAAACAAGTTTCGAAATGGCTCTTAGCGTATCGAAACTGGCCAGACCGTTTCGATACGGGCTCTTTAATGCACCCCAACGACTCTTTCTATTTTGGTCTGTTTCGAAACAGGGTCGGGCGTTTTGAAACGGTTGGTTGCAGACTGTATTTATGGAGGTGAGATAACACCCCCAACGGCTCTATTGATGAATGCAACAACCACAACGGCTAGAAATCAATGAGAAGGTATAAAAGAGACCTCTAAAAGCTCCAGCAACAACTATTGATCCAAAAGCAAACATCCAAACATCAAATCCAAGCATTTGTGCCTAATCTCAATATTGTCTAGAAACACCAATTGTATTTTTCATTCTTATCATTTCAATTAGGTTGAGTGCTTGTAATTGGGCTACAATTTGTATTGAGAGATACTTTCTTAGCCAACAAAATCTTTGTTTTATTTGTGTGAGGATTGGGTTAAATTTTGGGTAGAAAATTTAACCGAAAATTGTAAGGGTTACCTCCTTAGCCTAGAAAAGGGGAAGAGCAATTAGTGGAATTGTTGCAAATCCTTAGTGAATCTAAGGTAGTGGATGTAGAGTTCATTTGGAACTTGAACCACTCTAAAATTCCTTGTCTATCTTTTTAATTTGCAATTTTCACCACCTAAACCTTTAAAAATCCAATTCACCCCCCTCTTGGTTCATTTCGATCATTCGATCCACTCAACAGAGATATTATGTATTGGGTTCAAGGTTTGTCGTCATTATTGATAATAGTGCTATAAGTTATTTCTTAACCCAAAAGAAATTGTCTTTTAAGCATGTTAGATGGCAAGAGTTCCAAGCCGAGTTCGACTTTTCCATGGAGCACAAACCAGGAAAAGCCAACACCGTGGCCGATGCACTAAGCCAAATGTCCACATTTGCCGCCATCAACCAACCCAAGGGAGAGTTTCTAGAAAGCATCAAAGAAGGGTTGTCCCACAACCCTTCTACCAAGGCAATGATCGAGTATGCCAAGGAGGGCAAATTCTAATGATTTTGGATCTCAGAAGATTTTTTATACACACAAGGACACAGTCTCTAAGTTCTCCAATTCAAAAATCTACGCAAGAAACTCATGAAGAAGTGACGTGATTCAAGATGGGCGGATCACCCATGAATTATCGCACATTGGCGTTGCTATCGGAGCTGTACTATTAGCCTCACATGGGCGACGATATCGAGGCCTATGTCAAGACTTGTCTTGTGTTCCAGCAAGACAAGGTAGATGCTAAGAAGCCGATGGGTATGTTCCAACCATTACCCATCCTCGGGAGACCATGTGAGAGTATTTCTCTTGATTTTATTATTGGTTTGCCTAACGTTGACAATTTTTTGAGTGTTATGGTTGTGGTTGACAGTTTCTCAAAGTATGCAACCTTCATACCAGTCAACATGATCTGCCCAACCAAGGAGGCAGCTCGTCTTTTCCTCAAACACATGGTGAAGTATTGGGGAATTTTGAAGACGATCATGAGTGATAGAGACACTCACTTCATCGGTATATTTTGGACCGATCTATTCAAGTTGATGGGATCAAACTTGAAATTTTCAACCAGCTTTTACCCACAAACGGACGGGCAAATCGAGAGAGTGAATGCACTACTAGAAATCTACTTGAGGCACTATGTGAGTGCCACACAACGGGACTGGCCAAAGTTGTTGAAAGTGGCCCAATTTTCTTACAACTTGCAACGGAGCGAGGCAACCAACCGAAGCTCGTTCGAGATTGTGATCGAATAACAACCACTTACATCCAACGTTGTTGTGACGAACTATGAGGGACCAAATCCAGCCGCCTTCAATTTCACAAAGGCTTGGCAAGAGCAACGCGACTTAGCCCGAGCCTGCCTACACAAGGTTGGGAAGGGGACAAAGAAGTGGGTAGACCAAAAGCGTCGAGACATGGAGTTTCATGTAGGGGACTTAGTTCTCACAAAATTAAATACGACCCTTCGCAATTCTTTTGTCCACAGGGCACTCGTGAGGAGATACAATGGACCATATCAAGTCGTAAAGCGAGTAAGCAAGGTGGCCTACAAGTTGGAGTTGCCGCCAAAGCTACGAGCCCATCCCATGTTTCACATCAGCATGCACAAGCCATACCATGGGGATACCGATGATCCGAAGCATAGTAGATCCAGCCGAGCACCAGTCAGAGTGAAGGTCTCCTATGAGAGGGAGGCACAAGACATATTGATAGACCGAGTGATTCAACGACCAGGCCTATAACAGCAAGCGACGAGGGCGTCGCTCAATTTAGTGGGAGAATGTCACAGCCCATGGTCGAGCTACCCACACACCAAGAGGCCCAAGCACGCACACCACGTGCTGTCGAGCACCATGGGGCCGAGTCAAGCACCATCCAAGCACACCAAGGGACCGAGCCTAATGCCAACACCATCCATCAGCACCAAGAGGTGGAGTCCAACACACTACGAGCAACCCAAGAGGTTTTATCCAAGCTCTTGAGGCCTATACAAGTCCAATCTGCCCAAGTCTTCTCACACTTTGGAGAGTGCTCATATAGTTGACCGAGATATTTATGTAAAGGGACCAGGCCAACACAATCCCCTGATTCATGGAGATTCTCCTCCCACCACACAAGGAAAGCATCCATGACAATCCTTCGAAATATCATCTATCAAGGAAGGTGATTAGGATATTATCTTGTTTCCTTAAACAGATAGTCTGGGCTAATCTTGACCATTGATTCAATTCAATTGTAACTGTCGGATCAAGGGGTGTTCGCCTATAAATAAAGGCAGACCCTAACTTTTTCATTCATCCAATTCTTTCTTGAGTAACAGAGAAAAGCATTCACTCATCCTTTATTATTCTTCCTTGTCTTGCTTTCGTTTTAACCAAGTTCTTTACTTGGTTTTTCAGGCTGACCTAGCCGCTTCTCAAGTATTCCGTGACTAGGGTCGCACGGTTCCTGCTAGCTAAAGTCTAGCCACATGATAATATATTTTGCAACCGATTAATGGGTCTCTTGAATGGAAGAAATCTGGAATTGAGCCTGTCCTCCCACCAGTTGATAGAGATATTCCTGGAAGACCAAAGAAAATAAGAGGAAGACAAAGGATGAACCTAAAAAATTAAAGCCCGGACATATTAGCATGGTTGGTCTAATTATGACTTGTAGAAATTGTGGTGGAGAATGTCATAATAAAAGATCACGTACTCATCCTAAAACAACCACAGAACATGTATAATACACTTTGGACTTATAATTGAACATTGTTCTATGAAATGACCTTGAGTACATTAACTGATTATTTATTTATTTTATACAGGGGAAGAATAAGGTTGCCAATTCACAGACAAGATCATAGAGTACAACAAGATTAAATTCTACACATGTTTCACATAAAGGGAAGGAGATGGTTAATACTTTTGTTGATAAACCTACAAGGAACACACACAAAAAAACAAGGGATTGGCCTTTGCACTAATGAGAAGGCTGGGGAACAAACATTCTATGTAAGTACATAATATTGTTCACTTGCTTTCAAATTTAATTGTTACCAATTTTAATTTTGTTATTTTCTGATAGTTTGGTACAAGCACAAGGTACAAGGTGAATTCGGCATTTGAAAAAAGTAATGTGGAATCCTCTAAAAATGCAAAGACCCCCAACCAAAAACAAAAATGCAATTGGAGAACCGTTGGGCACCCAAAAATCAATCACAGAAAAAGGAAGAAAAAAATGATTTTTTTGATGGAGCATAGAACATTTTGTTACTTATATATTTTTGTGAATTAAAAAATACTTGCTTAACTTTTTGTTGCAGTCTGAAACTTTATTAGTATGTGATACTTTTTTATCATGGATGTACATGACAAATAGTCATTGATTTTGATAGACTAGAAATAAAAATATCATACCAGTTGGTATATTAGTACATGACATATATTATTTTTTATTTTGATAGATAAGTGATAGAAAATTTATACCAATTAGTGTATTTGTACATGAAAAATATTGACATTTATTTGACTTGGTTGAGAAACAGGTAATATAAGAATTATAAATTTATTTAATTTTGACTTGGTTGAAAAAATTTATACATATGATACAGTAGAAAGTAACCCCTCCTTGTTAATTTAACTCGTGTTTCTTTTTTTAAATTAATTTCAATTAAAGTTAATGTTAAAAAAAAATAGTTCACAAATAAACCAAGTAGAGGAGTTGGCTTAATGGTTTGTATGTTGAAACTATTTTCTAGTAGCTTGAGTTTGAGTTACCTTAGCCTTAAAAATTAACTTTTGTGATTTGAAAAATTTATACATGTGACACAGTAGAAAGTAATCCCTCCTATTAATTTAACTCGTTCAACATCTCATTGGTCGAAAATAAATAATTTTTTTGCTAACTTGAAAATTTTGCTGACGTGGCATTTTTGCCATTTTAGAGTATGTGGCATTGTTGTGCCATGCAAGAACACCACGTCATTTTCGAACATGGACTTTAGTTGGTTAACGGTTTTCATTCAAAGAAGGACTATTTTGACTCAAAATAAAACGTTGAGAGTAAAAATGTTCTAAAAAGAATAATGGCTAAAAGAACTATTCAGTCAAACGTTAGAATGTACTTTTTAGCATTATGTCATAAAATTAATATAATAACAAATTTAATCTCAGACTTTTACACTTTATTTTAATTTATTTCTATCTCTAAAATTTTAATATTATATCAATTTAATTCCTTATTTAACCCATCTTCGTAACATGTACAACCAAAAAAGAGTTTTGTTTTGACGTATGATATTAAAGAACACGACACTCCCACTTTAATTGTGACTGCAATTTAAAAAATAAACCATCAATTTTATGAGTCCTTTGTATTTTTATTAATATTTCTATCTTCGAAATCCAACGAGATTATAAATATATTATATGATTTTAGATGATATTTGATTTATTAAATAATATTATAAAAAAATTTATACTAAAGAAATATATGTATACATGGACGAAACTAAGATGAAATTATGAGGGGCAAATTGTTTTAAATTACAACGATCGAGATCTTAGAAAGTAATTGAACCATTAAAATTAAAGGAGATATGATTTAATTTAAGTAATTTTAAAATTAAATGAGATATGGTTTAATTTCACTAATTTTAAAACTGATAAGGTCCTAAAAATTAGTGGAATTAAATCATGGGTAAACTACATAAATGATCGTCATACTATTAGAAAAGTCAGGATTTGACCACCTATACTTTTTTTCGAAGTAATTAAATCATCATACTATTAAATTGGGTGCAATTTGACCACTAGCCGTTAGAGGTTAACGGCATGGTGACGTGGCAGTTAAAAAATAGGGATATAATTACACATTTGGTCCTTACTATTTACACATTCTTTCAATTTAGTCCTAATTTTAATTTAATAAAATAAATTAATTATTTAATTATGTAACATGTCACTATCTTATTAGATGGATTTAATTAAATAAATTTATTTTTATCCTCCAATCAGATGATGACAAGGAGAAAACAACAAATACACTCAAGAGGAGTCGAACCCATGTCTCCCAGCAACAAAGAGCGCTAGCTTACCACCACGCCAAGTTTTGTATTATGATTTAATTCTTGCAATATATTATATGTATTTATTTTTTGTTAATGACAGAAAAAAAGAAATAAATATAGATTAAAGGGACTCGAACATGACACACTTGAGACATATAAAAACATCTAAATCACCTAAATAAATCTAATATTTTCATATATATATTAATTAAATTAAATTTTTAATAAATATTAAAATTATTAATTGTATGCAAAATTATAAAAATAAAAATTAATAATAAAAAAATATTAAATTTATTTTTTAAAATATAAAAAATCTTAAAACTATTTTTATTTTAAATCAAGCATTAACTATAATTAAAAAACATATAATTTTATCAACTTTAATTTAATTATTAGATGTTTTTATATATCTCGAGTGTGTCATGTTCGAGTCCCTTTAATCCAGGTTTATTTCTTCTTTCCTGCCATTAACAACAAATAAGTACATATAATATATTGCAGGAATTGGATCACAATACAACACTTGGTGTAGTGGTAAACCAGCCTCCTTGTTGCTGTGAGATATGGGTTTGACTCTCCTTGAGCGCATTTGTTGTTTTCTCTATTTTCTTCCTTTAATTGTCACCAGCTGATATAAATAATTAAATCTTCCAATAAGGCAGTGTCATGTGATGAGAAACTCTAAACTTGTTAGAAATGAGTGAATGGCCAATATGAGAAAAATCCTCCAATAAGCCAGTGCCATGTGATGAGAAACCCTAAATTTGTTATTTTCTCTATTTTCTTCCTTGGAACATGTAATAGATAATTGAGTATAAAATTGCATGATGATGTAGAAATGAGTGAATGGCCAATATGAGAAATATTCAGGGACGAGCCATCACCTATGTGGACAGACCCCTTACCAAAGTATGGTGAGCCACCTAGGAGAGATGAAGAGTTGTTGGCTACATGAAGTGTAGTCTCAGAATCTGGATGCCAAATGGTGTTCGGTGCTACTAGAGTGTTGACATGAACATCACCAGGAGAAACTTCAAGATTGAGAGGTTGATCAGTTGCTGGCTTGTCACTAAGAAAAGGATCATAGACAATTTCAACCGTGTCAGGATTGTAAGAACATGCATTAGTCTGTGTTGGACCGCGAGGCTGAGAGGTAGTTAGCATAGTACCCTTGAAGTTATGGTCATAACGATGCCAGCAGTACTCTACCAAGTGGCATAGTTTACCACGGAGTTGGCACTGAATCCGAATTTATTCTCTAAGATTGTTGGAAATACAACAAACTGCTTATAGAAGAAGCTGAGCTGTCGTGCAGCCTGTCATGCACCCATTGCTCAATACACATTAGGGTTTCTCATCACTTGTTGTATTTAAACACTATTAATTCAATGAAACAATAAAGCTCTTCATTTCTTTTTATTCCATGTGCTTCATATTATCAAATACATAGAAGATCCAACATATAAGAATTTTTGTAGTTACGCAATAATTATGGAATTACACAATTTTTTATCTATCTACACAAATTTTTATCAAAATAGTAAGAATTTATATAATTATATAAAAATGCACTTAATTTTAAGGTGCTTAAATTTAGACTTTTTCGTAAAAAGGAAAGAAATGAGTAAAAAGTAGGCATGTAAACGAACCGAACGAACACGAACGAGGTTGTGTTCATGTTCGTTCGTTTAACTTTAACCGAACAAATGAACGAACATGAACATAAACGAACACAAAATTTCTTGTTCGTGTTCATTCATTAAGGAATGTAGCTTGTTCATGTTCGTTCGTTTAAATGGTAAACGAACATAAATGAACACAAACGAACACATAATTTGTTAAATATTTAATATTTTTGGTTAGTTCGATTAATTCAGTTAATTAACCAATTTTAAACCAAATTAATCGATAATTGAAATTTGAATAAACTCTTAATCATTAGCCGAAACTTAAAATTATCTAATAAATTAACCAATTTTGTTTTGGTTCGGTTGGTTAGTTCGGTTTAACAAAATAATGAACACCCCTAGACATATGTGAATAAATTTAAATGAACTTAAACGAATATAAACGAACTGATTACCGAACGTTCACGAACATAAATGAACGAACAAGCCCTTTGTTCGTGTTCGTTCATTTAATTAAACGAACAAAAAATCTCGTTCATGTTCATTCGTTTAATAAATAAACGAACTTTCCGCTGAACGGTTCACTGAACGTTTGGTTGATTTACAGCCTAGTAAAAAGGAATGGTTGTTATTGTTTAGGTGTTTTGGAGACATTATAAGAATCTTGGAAGTGTGGGCTGACAATGAAAACCAATAGAGGAATCCTGTTGTGGGATATGATTTCTTCTCAAGAATAATTTGGGAAGGAGGGCGTGGGGTTTTGGGAAGTTCTAAAAATCAGTAATTTTAGGCTATAAAATGGTGGATGAGTTCAACAGAAAATGTGTAGCATTTTAGGTTGGACGTAAATAACATTTTATGTTATAGCTTAAAATATTATCCTGCACTCAACTAAAAATGTTAATACGTTTTTTATAACATTTCCGATTGTAACTGATCACATTTTTTTAGCATTGTTTAACCGCGGCACAGTAGGGTTTTTCATTCTCACATTCCTTAATTCTTCAGGATTTGAGGCACAAACTAAACTAACAGAAATTAAGGGAGTCAAAATTAAATGGACCGAAAATGAAAGTGAACATTAGTTTGAATGGAATTTGGAAGTCCCAAAGGTCCGCAAAAAGCTTTTTGTTCATTTGGGGCATGCTTTTTTCATGGTTTCCATATGTTAATCGGTTTGGTCTCCTTATCTTTTTTATTGAACACGCGGTTCTGCTTTCTCTGCTCTGCAGGCATCTCCCCTTCTCACCCACTTCAACCACTTCCATGGATTTCTCTGCTATCATCGCCATTAAACCTTCTTCCTCCATTTTTACTGTCTTTCAAACCCAGAATTCAAGCTCAAAATCACACCTTTTAAACTTCCCCAGATTCCATCCAACCCTCAAATGCATTCAATCTCTTCCTTCGTTTTCATGCTCTGCTGGTACACTGTCGCCGACCCACACCGCTCATCTCCCACCGCGTAAGCTCTCCGCCCTCGTCCAAGAATTTCAGTCCCTTTTAGAGCCTCTCGACCGTGTCAAGCTTCTCCTTCACTACGCTTCCCTTCTCCCTTCTCTCCCGGATTCGTCCCGGACTGACTCGAACCGGGTCATGGGTTGCACGGCCCGAGTTTGGCTCGATGCCCAGATGGACTCCGAAGGGAACATCAGATTCTGGGCCGACAGTGATTCCGAGATTACCAAAGGGTTTTGCGCTTGTTTGGTTTCAATTCTTGATGGGGCGGCGCCGGAGGAAGTGCTGGGGTTGAAAACGGGGGATTTGGCGGCGCTTAACGTCGGGCTTCCCGGTGGCGAAAGGTCTCGGGTTAACACATGGCATAATGTTTTAGTTAGCATGCAGAAACGAACCAGGGCTTTGGTTGCTCAAAAGGAAGGGAAAGCTCCATTTGATCCATTTCCATCGTTGGTGATCACTGCTGAAGGTTTTCAACCAAAAGGAGCCTACGCCGAGGCTCAGGTTAGTTCTTTGCTAATTTTTGCAACCTTCTTGTTTCCATGGTGGTATTAGGATCCTAAGTTTGGAATCTAGTTGAATTGCAGGCAAGGTATTTGTTCCCTGACAAGTTAAAGGTGGAAGAACTTGTCAAAGTGTTGAAAGAGAAGAAAATTGGTGTGGTGGCTCATTTTTACATGGACCCTGAAGTGCAAGGCATCCTAACTGCTGCCCGAGAGGAGTGGCCTCACATTCATATATCCGACTCATTGGTAATGGCTGATTCGGCTGTCAATATGGCAAAATCTGGATGTAAATTCATCACTGTTTTGGGTGTTGATTTTATGTCTGAAAATGTGCGGGCAATTCTTGATCAAGCTGGCTTTGGACAGGTAAAAGTTCATGAGTAAAGGCCACTCTTTATTTATCTTGGAGTATTCTTGTCCGAGTTCAAGTAACATAGAATAAAGCAGTGGGATGTATAATGTATATTATCATGTATGATGTTGTTGTATGAGGTATAGTGTATAATATTTTATAAAAGCTTATAGATCAAACATGAGAGTCGTTCTATAGCCTTTTCAAGTCTGAAGCTGGGCTTATTCTACGTTTTGGACATAAATTATATATAACTTAAGGATGTATCATCTGAAATTTAATGGTATGAGGCATGCATTTTTGTTTAATTATGGTACTGTTGTGGCATGTGGATATGCTTATTTGCATAAATTGATTTGCAGGTTGGTGTTTATAGGATGTCAAGTGAACGCATTGGTTGTTCTCTGGCGGATGCTGCTGCTACTCCTGATTACATGAACTATCTTGGTGCAGCATCTAGCTCGCGTCCTTCGTTGCATGTTATTTACATTAATACGTCGCTGGAAACAAAAGCTTTTGCTCATGAGCTTGTGCCCACAATCACTTGCACTTCTTCAAATGTTGTGCAAACCATTCTGCAGGTATGTTGTATTTCGAGTATTTCTGTTTTTCTTCTCCTTTTGTCATTCAATGCTTTAGCTTTTGTTTTGAGGTATCTGTTTTTTTCATTCACTTCTCTCGGCTTCCACAGGCTTTTGCTCAAGTTCCAGACTTAACCGTATGGTATGGGCCCGATTCCTACATGGGTGCGAATATTAAAGAGTTGTTCTTGCAGATGACTTTGATGTCGGATGAGGAAATTGCTGAAATACACCCAGAACATAACAGAGACTCAATTAAATCACTGCTGCCACGCCTGCACTATTACGAGGTACCTTTGAGTGTCAACTTTCATAATAACGTCTTATGCATCTAAATAAACCTGTTTTTTTTGCTTTTAGGTTGTTACTGATTGTATTTATAACATTTACACTAAATCTTAAGGAATGACATTCACTTGTTTGTTGAAATATCTTAAGTGGATAGCAAAATTGAAGAATTACCGGAAAAATGAATGAAGCATTCCAATCCCTCTCCTTGTATGAATTTACCATCTTATTAACATCGTGGAATGAAACTTTATTTTCCCAATGAAATCAAACATGAACTTCACTGAAGATCTATCTCCATGTCTTTCAGAAATTCTTCCTTCCTTCAAATATATGGAAATTGTCTATCAGGTATGATTCATCATAATAAATGTGCAATGGAAGACCTGTGATTTTTTACAGATATTTCAGTGAAATGCACTTAAAGTGAGAGTGTTCATCCTTCAGCCTTTTCATTCTTTTCGCAATGCTCTGTGTCCAACTCATATTCTGACATTGTATACGTATATGACTCTCCAAGGATCATCGAAGTACATGAAAAACTTGGAAAAATTGAACATATCTACGTTGGATTCATACTCTTATCCGATGCTCACTCCTGAGTCCGGGAAACATAGGCCTAGAAAATGTTTCTTAGTTTGTCACTTTGGCTGAACCTGTTACTCTGTTACTTCTACATATATGTAACACTTCTGGAGAGATCTTTGTCTATCTTCCGTTTTTTTCATCTTGCGTTTGCGGGCATTGTGGTACCACTATTTTGCCTTTTATGGCTGACCTTTATGACATTTCTCTATCAGGATGGAACATGTATAGTTCATGACCTTTTTGGACATGAGGTTGTAGAGAAGATAAATGAAATGTACTGTGATGCATTTCTAACGGCACACTTTGAGGTTCCCGGAGAAATGTTCTCTTTGGCAATGGAAGCCAAGAGAAGAGGAATGGGTGTTGTAGGTTCCACTCAAAACATATTGGATTTCATAAAACAAAGGGTTCAGGAAGCACTAGATAGAAATGTCGATGACCACCTACAATTTGTCTTGGGTACAGAATCTGGAATGGTGACTTCGATTGTTGCAGCAGTTCGCAGTTTGTTGGATTCTTCAAAGTCAACTTCCAGCACAAAAATCAATGTTGAAATTGTCTTCCCAGTCTCATCAGACGCGATGACGGAAACATCTACAAGCACATCACCGGTCCTTGAATCAATTAAATTGGGTGATTTTACGGTCCCTGTTGTACCTGGAGTTGCAAGTGGTGAGGGATGCTCTATTCACGGTGGCTGCGCATCTTGTCCATACATGAAGGTTAGCACTTCGGATATATCTTAGCTCATTACTTTAAATTTTCAATTCCCTGAATATTATCTAATCGAAACATTTAGGCTGCCTGCTTCTTGTCTTGAGTCAATTTTGTTGTAAGTTGTATGGTTAGAATTGGATTTGCAATTTGTTCGATAATTGAAAAGAGTAGTAAGAAAATGAAATTCGTTTTCAAAAAGATTTAATCAGCCAAATCAGGTAGTTCTGCAACCTATATGCATCATGTTCTGAAGCTGCTAGCAGTCCACTATGAAGATGTAGAATCACTAGAAATCACTTTATTCCATATCTGCGAAGATAGATGTGAAACATGGGTTCGGATTTGGTTTTGTTCTAACGAGGAAATAGGTTAATGTTTACTCAAAGTTAAGCTTCTCATATTCGGTTAAATTCTTACCTGCCAGATGAACTCTCTTAGCTCACTCTTGCACGTTTGCCACCATTTGCCTGATGAAAGCAACAACCTTAAAGCATATGGAACCGAAAGATTCAAGTCGCAAACCCCAAAAGGAAAATCTATTGCAGATGTTGGATGTGAGCCTATACTGCATATGAGACACTTTCAGGTTAGCATTTGTCTCTCTTTTTTTCGTCGATCGAAAGTAATTTCATCCAAAATTCTCTGATTCAACCTAATATGGTTCTTACAATTGCAGGCAAAGAAAGAACTGTCCGAGGAACTTGTATACCAGGTTCTCGGTCCACACGGTAATGGGAAGTCAGTGTAGATACACTGGGTCAATGGACTGCATCCTGGTTTTCATCTAATGCAAGCAGAGTTGGTCTGGATAGAGGGATATTAGTCAACCAGAGGTTTATAATAAAGTTTAACGTACAATTTCAGTGATAGAAAATTGGGTAAACTACACCAATGGTCACCGACCTATTGAAGTTTTTCTGTTTTAGTCACCGAACTATTTTTTTTATTAAAGTAGTTACTAAAATTACCTTTCTTTCTTATTTTGGTTACCGTCTTACCGACTGTTAAAAAAATAATGATGATGTCAACGTGGACTTTTTTATTCTCTGGTATTATTTTTTTTTTTTTTGACCAATATAGTTGTGATAAGTGCCACCGTTTTATTGTGTTATATCGAGAATATGCCGACGTTAAACGATAACGACAAAACAATGAAAGATGGTGATCACAAATAAAATAAGAAATAAATAGTATCAAGATTTATTATCAAGATTTATTTAGAAAACTCAACGAAAAAAACCACGGGCAAAGGATAAGAACTTTCACTATGACGAAGAATAAAATATTACAATTTGTTTGCGGTTAAAGTTCTGCAGAGATCTACATGTTGTATTTTGTGTTATGTATGAACTGCATGTTATATTTTGTGTTATTTTTGAAACCCTAATCCATAGGTTACTTAGTTATAAAGGAAGCTTGCATAAAAATGTAATTTTACTCAACATAGATTTTTTACCTTTAATTAATGTAAAATAAACAAAATCTATTAAAAGTAAGGTTATTACTTCAAACCAAATCCTAAAAGAATTTATCATATGAAACCTATGATCCGAGAATGGCCTCAAAATCTAAGAACCTTTTAATTGCAATCAATCTAGCAAACTCACTAGTATAATTCGATAAGTCATCAAAACTCCAAATTCTGTAAATTAACAAGAAAATGTGATCTTGACGTGGAAAACGAAATAGTTATCCTCAGGCACCTTCTGATCGCAACTAATCAAGCAAACACCATCAATCGGCTCTAATCAACTCTCTCAATCACAATTGAAGGGCAAGGAGGAGTGTGAAAATGATCTCTCACAAGAATCATAAGAACTTATGTTGAAAAATACTTCGAAGGAAAATTAACAAGATAAAAATTGTCAACCTTAAAAAAAATGGCTCATAGCCAACAATATTTTATTTCAAATCGCTATGTCGTTGTGTTCTTAAAAAAGAAAGAATGCCCCTTTTTATACTCTAAAGAAGGTTGGGTAAAAAAATTAATTTTCTTAATTAAGTCTCAAATTAAGGAATAATTCTCTTAATTAAGTCTCAAATTAAGGAATAATTCTCTTAAAAAAGAAAGAATGCCCCTTTTTATAGCCAACAATATTTTATTTCAAATCGCTATGTCGTTCTGTTTCATCCGTCAAGGCATTCCGATGTCGCATTTATTCTTCGCAGATGATCTTATCCTCTATGTCGCCGCTGATATGTCTCAGGCTTCTTTGATACAAACAGTGCTTGACACCTTTGGGGCTTTCTCTGGTCATTGTGTTAATAGAGCCAAAACGCAGGTTTATTTCTCGCTGAATACTCCACGTTCTATACAAGATGGCATTAGCTCTTATTTGGGCTACCAACGCGTGGATTGTCTAGGGAAATATCTCGGTGTGCCGGTGTTACATGCATGTATGAGATGTTCGGATTATAATTTCATAATCGACAAAATCAAGGAAAAGCTTAATGGTTGGGCTAGTCGCACTCTCTCTCTAGCAGGCCGTATTACGCTTGCTAAATCAGTCATATCCGCCATCCCAGTTTACTTCATGCAAACATCTCTCTTGCCGAAGAGGATTTGTGCTGAAATTGAAACTCTTATCCGCAAGTTCATATAGGGGTCGACGGATCAAGCTACCAAAGTATCCTTGGTTAATTGGGAATCTATTTGTCAACCTCCCGCTAATGGAGGACTTGGTTTCCGGCGAATCCATGACTTCAACGTGGCATTTATTTTGAAGATATGTTTCGAGCTGGTATCAGATACACATGCCCTATGGATCCGCTTACTCCAGCAAAAGTATCGTATGCATGAGCTTTGCCCTCTCTCGGTTAATCGGACCTCATGCACTCCCTTGTGGAGGGCAATATCTTCGGCTTGGCCTGACCTCAAAGACAGCATTTCCTGGTCGATTGGGGATGGAAATGTTGTTGATGCCTTGGACGACAATTGGGTTCCGACTCTTGGCCCTTTGCGGCAATGTCTTCTACAGCCGTTTGATGATAGCGCAACTACCATGAGAACTTGGGATCTAATGGATGGGCGTGGTGGATGGGATCACGCACGACTATCGGCCCTCTTCGACCCTGCTGTCATTCAGCACATCATGAGCATTCGCTGCCCGGATGCATCGGATATCCCCGACTCGCCTGCTTGGCGTCACACTACAGCCCAGCAATTTACGATAAGCTCAGCTTATGAGTCTAAATGTCACGTGTTTTAGGACAATCGAGACCCTTGTTGGAAGCTGGTGTGGTCACTCCGTATTCCGCAACTAGTTCGCATGTTCATTTGGATGTGTTTCAAGCAACGCCTCATGACCAATGCTGAACGATTTCGACGATATCTAGCCCCATCTCCTCGATGCTCGTACTGTGAAGTCGACGATGAATCTGTAGTCCATGTCTTGCGGGAGTGCACTGCCGCAAAGCAGGTTTGGAGGCAACTCATTCCCCCGAGCCTTCATGTTTCTTTCTTCGATGGGGATGTGGTAAGTTGGCTGCAAAATAACCTTCATCAGCAGCACACGCTGCCGGCATCGGATACACCCTGGTACATTTTGTTTGCATCCGTGATTTGGTGCATTTGGAAGAATAGGAATGGCACTATCTTCAAGGATAATCCAGCGTCCCCGGAGCAAATCTTGGCACGAGCTGCTGCCTGGGCCAAGTACATCAATGAAGCGCAAGAACACACTGCCCAAGGCCCTCGCGTATGCACCCAGCCGCGAGATTGGTGCAGGCCAGCAGCAGGCTGGGTTTCCATGTCGACTGACGGAGCCGTGTCGCGCTCGTCTAATCTAGGTGCAGCGGGGGGAGTTTTCCGAGCGGATGATGGCTCGTGGATATTGGGGTTTAACAAAAAGTTGGGTGTTGTAAACCCTCTACAAGCTGAGCTGTGGGCGGTCCTCATAGGCCTCCGCTTTGCTCGATCGAAAGGCTTCTCTCGGGTCCTTATTCAGATGGATAACAAAGAGGCGGTTGATCGCTTGAACCGCCCTAATGCTGTTTCAGATGCAAACCCTCTCATCCGTGACATAACAAAGCTCCGAAGATCAGGATGAGAGACTCTGGTTCATTGGCTGCCGCGTGAAGGAAATAAATTGGCTGATGCTCTAGCAAAGATGACTAGTTCCGATAATTTCGATTTGATGATTTTTTATGAACCTCCGCCTTCTATTTCGCTTATTTTAGACTCTGATTTGTCGCTTTTGATGTAAGCTCCTTCGAGCTATCATTTTAATTCGAAAAAAATAGTAAACTAAAAATGAATCTAGCCATGATTGTGGACAAGTGCATGAATAAGGTTTTACAAGATAATAAACATTCACTTTAATTTAAAAGATAAATTTCTAATTAATCATTTGACCGTGAAAATCATCTTTCTCAATCATCTTATAAGTTTGCTCTATCATTCTCCTCTTGAAAAGGATTCGTCTTCGGATCTTGGCTGTTGTTGGACTATAAAAACAAAATGTCTAATTTTTAACAACTACTTATAAAATAATAAATATAAATGTTTTATACACCTAAACCAAAATTGATAAAGTAGCGCAATCTTGTATTTGGAAGCCTTTAGTCAAGTTGTTGCAAGAACTATGGGCTCTAAACTTAATCAATAAAGCTATGAAAAGATCTGAAAATTCAAGAGAAAAAAGAAGAATTTTTCTTGAAAATTTCAGATTTAGTGCTAAAAATTTAAAGAAAAGAAGACAATAAGAAAGATTTGAAGATGAATAATAAGAATATAACGAAAAAGATTAAAAAGATGAAGAGAAGGATAGGTAAAACAAATTTGAAATTTCCAGCTTTGTTTATGAAATTATGGGAGATGGCGTGAAAGTTGAAGATGAAGATGGCTTGTGATTTGTTGTTGTTTTGTCCTCGACACCCTCTTAGACGCAATTATCTAAGCAAGCAACCTCAAGCGGCTTTAACCCCACCCTCATAGACGCAATTACCTAGGCAAGCAAGAGTGTGAAGATGATCTCCCTCACAAGAACTCGTCAAACTTATGTTGAAGAAAACTTCTAAGACACAAGTAATCAACACTTGCAAAAACAAACTCACTAAATATTTTATTAATCAAAGAAAATATGAATAATTTGTCTTACAATGATGGAGGCTTCATCCTGTGAAGGATAACCAAAGTAATTTAACTTCTACTAAAAATAAGAAAACCCTAATTTAATTAAAAAAATAAAAGAAAAACAACCTTTAAACTCCTTTATGGCTTGGGATGCAAGTGATAAGCTAATAAGTGTAAGTGATAAGTTGATAAGAGTTGTTTGGGAGAAGAGTGGTTGGTTCTTAAAGTATATAAAACCTAAAAACATAATTTAAAAGATAATAATTAAGTTGGGATAAGTCTAATTCCTCCAAAAGCTTTATATAATAGCTTTTTGGGCTGAATTATGCAAAATCTCGTATCCAGTTTTTTGCATGCGCAGTCTTCAGTAAAATAGACGTATCTTGAGTTCCCGATGTCTGATTGATGCGTTTCAAGATGCGTTGGAAAGATAACTGAATTTCGGTCAATTTATTAGAAGACAACTCTGCCCATAAATTCCTGGATCCCATTCGAAAAGTCGTATCAAGTTGGATGACTTTCCAGACTTCACAAACAGATTCAGCTTCTTGTCCAATATGCATTGTTGTAGCCCTCCCATGTATGTATCATTCCCTCCTCCTCAAAAGAATTCATCCTCGAATCAGAACCAGTAAAAGAAGGACGTTTAACAATAGCAATAAAAAAAGGAATCTTTGTCATAGGTGGAGTAATCCAATTGAGCTCCTCTCAATAGTTCAACAAAATCCTGAAAAAAGAACTCAAAGCCACTCGAAACAATGATGTTATGGTTAGGTCGAAAAAAATCTATCTTTATCCTTTTCTCGCCTTTTTTATTTGGACATTGTTCGACTTTCACCTCACCTTTCTTTTCACTCACCAAAATTGGGCCATTAATATGACTTTTATTGCTCTCGGCTTCTTGACTCTCGATCTTTTTCAAATAAGATAACTCACGTACCCAATTTCTCTCACAAAAAATATCATCGAAATACAATTTCTGTAGAGGATGAAGTGTTTCTAACAGAATGATAGGACAAGAATCAAATAAAGGGTTAGAATCACACTTACTTTCTTGGGAGGTTGTTGATGAATCAAGAGAACTCACTACTAAGCATTAAAGATTGTCTTGATTTAAGGGTTCATGTGCTTCTTCTTCCGAAATGTCATCTTCTGAAAGTATTTGCTCATTATTGGGTAAGGTTAAACTCTCAGTAGTGACATCTTTTACATGTTCTCGAGGATAACAAATTTCTTCGTCATCTTGTTTTCCTTGGTCTTCTTCGACATGACTCATCGATGGTTGTTCATTATCCTGTTGGATTAGCGATGATTCTTCTTCCTTCAGCGTCGTACTACTAGAGTTAAATAGTGCATTAGTAGGGCTGTGAAAAGATGAAGGTTGAGATGTACCTTTATCAAAAGAGGATTATTTCTTCTGACAAGTCTTGGATTCTTGTTGTTGGTCATGTTTGGGAAACGAATCTCTCTTTCATGACCTTTTTAAGTTCAGCCCATGTTCTTATTTTGGCTTCACCATTGAGACACATATCTTGTCGTAATAAACGCCACCATAGTACTGCATATTCCTCGAACTTTAGGGCCACTAATAGAGCTTGATCTTCCTCGGGATATCCGTAACAATCAAACATGAAATCAACCATATTTTCCCAATCACAATTACCATCAAGATCATACCTTCCTTGAAAAGAAGGTATTCTGAATTTTGGGATGACCAAAGTGTGTGCGGTTCGCCTTGGTTCAGTTCGCCTTTCTTCACAAAAATTGAACGAATGCCTCGATTTGGTCAAGGAATGCTTTCCTCAATAAGTAGAACCCAAAGTATCATGTTGTTTTGCACGAGTCTTGTCTCTGTGAAACATCCTGGAACACTCAAATTTACAAAGGTGAAAAACAAAAGAAAGAAAACTAGGAATCTCACTAAACACTCCAAGAAAGAAATACTTAGCGAGGCAAGTAAGCATATCTTTTACTCTTTGAAGACTTTCCTGCCACAAGTCAACAAGTTATAATCGAAGTTTAATCCTAACAATGAGTTCTATTTGTACTAGGAGTCCAATGAAATGTATGACACCAATTGAATTCTAGTTGCAAGAAGAAAGAAAGGTATGCAACTTTTAATTTCCTACTAACACAAGAAGCAAGAAAGTATTAGATAATGTATAGAAGACAATAAAAAGGTAAAACAAATGAAAACAAGTAGTTAAGAATGAAAGAAGATCAAAAAACCCGAAAAAACCCTGAAATATGCAGCAACTTGATCCATTTTGTTCGAGGTGTTCCCAAAGTAAAAAAATTCTGAAATTTTTTGTGGTGACTCCTACAATAGTGTAGATCTGATATAAAAATTTTCAGCTCAAAATTCATTCGTTTGATTTTTACAAAATTTCCCCTTTTGTTCAAATTTTTTAGCCAAAACGTCAAAATTCTTGCCATGAATCGTCCAAAATCTGATACCAAATGATAGAGTAACACAATCTTGGATTTGGAAGCCTTCAATCAAGTTGTTGCAAGAATTAGGGGCTCTAGACTCAATCAAGAAAGCTATGGGTAGATCTGAAAATTCAAGAAAAAAGAGAAAGGATTTTCTTGAAAATTTCAGATTCAATGCTGAAAATTTAAAGAAAAGAAGACAATAAGGAAGATTAGAAGATGAATAATAAAAATATAACAAAAAAATTTAAAAAAGATGAAGAGAAGGATAGGTAAAACAAATCTGAAATTTCCAGCTTTGTTTATGGAACAGAGAGATGGCGTGAAGGTTGAAGATGAAGATGACTTGCGATTTGTTGTTGTTATTTTGTCCTCGGCACCCTCTTAGACGCAATTATCTAAGCAAGCAACATCAAGCGGCTCTAACCCACCCTCCTAGAGGCAATTACCTAGGCAAGCAAGAGTGTGAAGATGATCTCCCTCACAAGAACTCGTCGAACTTATGTTGAATAAGACTTCTAAGGCACAAGTAATTAGCACTTGCAAAAACAAACTCACTAAATATTTCATTAATAAAAAAATATGAATAATATGTCTTACAATGATGGAGGGTTCATCCTTTTATAGGTGAAGGATAGCCAAAATAATTTAACTTCTACTAAAACAAGGAAACCCTAATTTAATTAAAAAAATAAAAGAAAAACAACCTTTAAACTCCTTGGTGGCTTGGGCAACAAGTGATAAGCTGATAAGAGCTGCTTGGGAGAAGGGTGGTTGGTTCTTAAAGTATATAAAACCCTAAAAACATAATTTAAATGTTAATAATTAAATTGGGCTAAGTCCAGTTCGTCCAAAAGCTTTATATAATAGCTCTTTGGGATGTATTTTACAAAATATAGTAATAATCCCGTATCTAGTTTTCTACATGTGCAGTCTTCAGTAAAATGAATGTATCTTGAGTTTTCGGTGTCTGATTGATGCGTTTCAAGATGCGTTGGAAAGGTAAATGAATGACGGTCAATTTGTTAGAAGACAACTCTTCCCATAAATACTCGGATCTCATCCGAAAAGTCGCCACAAGTTGGCTGACTTTCCGAACTTCACAAACAGATTCAACTTCTTGTCCAATATGCATTGCTTTAGCCCTCCCATTAAGATTCGAGAAAACCCTCAAACTTCAAGTTCTGCAAATCAACAAGGAAACATGGTCTTGATGTAGAAAATGTGATAGTTATCTTCGAGCACCCTCTTGATCACAATTAATCAAGCAAACACCCTCAATCGCTCTAACCAACCCCCAATCATAATTGAATGGGCAAACAGAAGTGTAAAGATGATCTCACTCACAAGAATTAAAAGAACCTATGTTGAAGAAAACTTCGAAGGAAAAATTAATAAAGTGAATATGTCAACCTTGAAAAGAAGATGGCTCATGGGTAACAATACTTTATTTTAATTCTCCATGTTGTGTTCTTACAAGAGAAGAGGCTACTACTTTTTATAGTCTAAAGGAAGTTGAATACAAAGGATTAAGTTCCTAAATTAAGTCTTAAATTAAGAAATAATTCCCTTAATTAAAAGTCTAAATTAAGGAATGAAAATAGTAAACTAAAAATGAATCTAGCCATCATTGTAGACAAGTGCATGAACCATATTTTACAAGGAAATAAACATTCACTTTAATTTAAAAGATAATTTTCTAATTAACCATTTGACCATCGAAATCATCTTCCTCATTCGTCTCATATGTTTGCTCCGTTGTGCATGTATCAATTTGGATCGTAACTCTAATAATTTGTTAGATATTGATTCAAATTCTAATTGGTAATTAAGTTTGGTTTTATTGTAATTCTAGTGGTGGAAGAATACTTGGTAATTAGTTTATTTAATACCTAAATATTTATATTAGGTGAGAAGTCTTATGGCCTAAGATTTCTTGATGACCAAGTATTTAGTTCTATAAATATAAAATTGTTCTTGACCTTTAGAATTATGAGAGAAAATTACTTTCGAGAGTTGTAACCACTTTAGGATCTTTGCAACTATAACGACTATGTTGTAGAAATAGGTATTGTAGGGACGTCGAAAAGACTGTTTTGGATATACCGGGTTTTGAGATATATATACTAGGTTATTGACTACATGAGATATCATGTATTTGTACTCTTCGTGTTCTCTACATTGATAGTGAATTATTCATTTCTCTCATCCGTGGAGGTAGGCAAGGTTGAACCATATTAAATCTCGTCTCTCTTGTGCATGTCTTTTTCATGTTGATCTTGCTTTGGTTATTTTCCGCATACCAAATTTCTAACAAATGGTATCTTGAGCTATGATTCGAGATGCACAATTTTAAAGAATTTTTTTGTTACAGATTTTGTTAGCGATATTGGAGACATACCAAAGGAGTTTTTTCTGCAATGAGTTTTCAATTGTAGGGGAATAATTCTCAAACGATCCAACGGTGTTTCGACAGATATTTTAAAAGAATTAAAGTTGTTGAAGATTTGAAGAGCAATGCTGAGATGAAATTTGTGTCAAGGGGGATTTGTTAGATATTGGGGGTAAGGTCATTTTTAGGATCTTAGGATCCTATTATGACCAAAGCAACACCCGAAATCCTAAATTCTCAAAAGTACCCTTACAGCAAACTCGCCGCACCACCACAACGAGTTTCAAAATTATATTGTTTTTTATTGAAACTCGCCTTGCTCGTATGGCGAGTTCCATATTTTTCCTAATACCTGGTTCAACCATTAATCATGAGATTAACCTAATCTTAAACGTAACTCGTCATAGGGACACATCGAGTTTCCTCTGGCTTAACGGCCATCACGTTTTAAACGAAAAAAAAAAGATTGGTTATTTTGGGTTTTAGCATATTATGGTTTTTTCTTATAAATAGATAGCTTTATTTAGGGTTTAGAACACACACAAAAATTTCCACCTTCTTTTGTTCGAGAAAAGCAAAAGGTTTAAGGTAACGTTTGCTTATATTCTTAGACTACGTTTAATTTTTTTAATCTGATTTATTTTGTTCAGTCGAAATCTTTTTTATATATGCCTACTTTTTTAATTCGAATAGTAAATTAAGTTGAATCAAAAATATTTTAAAATTCGATTGATTTGTGATGTTTTAGGCATTTAATTGCGCATAATTGTTGAGGAAAACATGGCATTGTTAAGACTTCAAGATTCTCACATTACGAAAAACATGAGAATGTTGGTAAGAATTTATGTTTTTTTTTACTTTTACTTTATTATTTTTAAACGATAAAGTACTACTTTAATTTAAATATTGTCTTTGTAGAAAAAAAGGATTCAAAATTTCGGCCTCGCTTGATATGGAGCGATCCGCCAAGCCAATACCTAATGGGATTTCTGGAGAATTCTGGTTTTATGTACGCGTCAAAGATTCGTGAGTTTGAAGTCATGTTGAAGTTGATTAATGGGTTGGTGAAGCGTTGGATACGAGAGACACATTACCTTCCACATTCTGTGCGTGGAGTGCACAATCACCCTCGAAGATGTTGCTATGCAGCTCGGTGTCCCAATTTCAGGCAATCCAATCATTGGTCAAAATAATTATAGGGTTTATGATTACTGCTCCAAGTATTTGGGGAAGATACCACCGGCGCATGCTATTGACGATAAACATGTGAAGCTGACATGGCTGAAGAGTAATTTTCAAGTGGATGAAAATTCTACAGCGGTGGAAATTGATTTTGTTGCTCGAGCTAATATATTGCTCCTTATCGGTGGTATGCTAATGTCAGACAAATAGAGTTCTCACGTGCACACGCAGTACCTTCAATTCTTGGAGACGTCGTGGGTAGCAAAAAATTCAGTTGGAGATCAGCAATATTAGGTTTCCTATACTACGAGTTGTGCAAGGCAGCGACACCGACATATGTCAACAACAGATTTGTGCACGCCGATATAGGTGGGTGTGTGATACTGCTACAATCATGGGCCTGGTATAGGCTTCCATTCTTGGCTCCTATTTGCGATCCTCCTTTTAAATTCCCACTCGCTTCAAGGTAATAATGCTAATTCCCATAAATATTTTAAATGTTATTTACGGAAACCATGGTCCATCTATGTATTTGTATTATGTAGATGGGCCCAAAAAAATTCAAAAAGAAAGTGTTGAAGGTAAAATTAATTCTCGCAGTGAGAAACGAGATTGACATGCATTGCGAAGAACAGATAATGCAAAATTATTTTTAGGTCGAAATTTTAAATTTTGAATTTATTTTGATCCAATTTTCTGGTTGTATATGTATTATTGCAGTTCCGATGGATGCCATATGATGAGGATGATGATATTCGCCATGTGATTCGGAATGATGCCTACGTAGATGCCGAAAATTGGTGTTCAGTAATGTCGTTACTAAATTTTGCGATTGTCGAGATGTTTTACGGTAATCAGGTTCTTAGGCAGTTCGGATACCACCAGCATGTGCCGAAAGACCCGATTAATATGGATGAGTTCGAAAATGTGGACTTACGGGGTAAGAGCGAAGAGAATTGGCCAAAGAGATATTCATCATACATAACATGGTAGATTGACAGGTCAAGCAAGTTGTCGACTCGTGATCCCATTCCCTATGATTTCGATTTCTTGAATTTTGATTACCTTCAATGGTTTGTGGCAAACGAAAAACCGAAGTTGACGACCGAAGCCTAACGACAAGCTTATATAATTTTGTTTGAAATTTCAAAAGACCAGCACCAGGAACATGATCCGGAACCCGAAGCTTAACCCGATATGGGAGCTAGGTCGGTAGAGTCTATAGAAGTTTAATTATTTATTTTAGTTGAGTTCACAAAATTTGTTATGTTTATTAATTTTAGATATTTGTTTTTTAATAAACTTTGGACCCAATGCATGTTTTCTTTTATTAATAAAATTTTGAGTTCAGTTGACAAAAAAATGTTATGCTTGTTTTTTTTTTCATGTAACGAACTATGTAGAGTGTTGCCGTCGATCGGAAATAATGAATTACTATATTTAGAACAATCAGAAATATTTAGAATACAAAAAAATTGACAATTCTTTGATGGATTACCCCTCGAAATTTAATACATATGCTTGAGTACATGTAATTTTTTTATAATATACAACATATTCACTCAGTACCAAAACTCATTTATATAACTAACTGCCTAATTGTTTTTTTTTGTTGCTATAAGGTTGTTCGTGCAAAAAATGGGGTCAATCAACCGTATATGTCATTATGGACACATAGGGGTTCTACATGGAATAAAAATGGGTGCAACATTATGCCCCCACGGTCTCGACGACGACATTTGGGTTGCATCCCAAAAAATGTAAGACCACGCGGTTTCTCAAAAAACTAATGTTGTAAGAAAAACTTCGTAATATGAGACAATATGAAAAAAATTGGAGTTTCCATTATGATTTTTGGTAGCCTCATTTTGAACAATGTATAACGTAATTAATGTAGTAGCGTGAACTTTGTAAATTTGGTTCGAATAAAAAATGAAAGACAATTGTTGTATGGTTTCGAATACGTTGATTCAAGAGTGCTATATAAATGCAAGAAATGGAAATGACGGAAAAAACTCGCCGGACGAGCACGGCGAGTTACCCCTAACTCGACGTCCATGCCCGGTGAGTTTTGCCCGTCATTTCCACTTCCAGCATATTAGTAGCATTTTTGCAGAGGTCTCTTGGTAGGGGTTTCAACGCATGTTTTGGAGCGGTTTTTTAATGTTAGACCAAACGGTGGACGTGTAGTCGTATAGATAAACACTTGTACTTGATGTTAACGTAAAAAATTCAGCCGAAAAAACATCCGGAGGCAGCGTAAAACGCGCCTAAACACGGCTACCCCAAAACATCCCTATGGGAGTTCTCTTGATAGGGTTTTCAACACATGTTTCGAAGCGGTTTTTGAATGTTGGACCGAACGATGGACACATAGTCGTATAGATAAACACTTGTACTTGATGTTAACGTAAAAAATTTAGCCGAAAAAACTTCCGGAGGCGGCGTAAAACGCGCCTAAACACGGCTAGCCCCTAAACACCCATATGGGAGTTCTCTTGATAGGGTTTTCAACGCATGTTTCGAAGCGGTTTTCGAATGTTGGACCGAACGATGGACGCATAGTCGTATAGATAAACACTTGTACTTGATGTTAACGTAAAAAATTCAGCCGAAAAATCATCCGGAGGCACCGTAAAACGCGCCTAAACACGACTACCCCCTAAACACCCCTATAGGAGTTCTCTTGATAGGGTTTTCAACGCATGTTTCAGAGCGGTTTTTGAATGTTGGACCGAACGAAGGACGCGTAGTCGTATAGATAAACACTTATACTTGATGTTAACGTAAAAAAATCAGCCGAAAAAACATTCGGAGGTGGCGTAAAACGTGCCTAAACATAGCTATCCCTCTAAACACCCCTATGGGAGTTCTCTTGATAGGGTTTTCAACGCATGGTTCGGAGCGTATTTTGAATGTTGGACCGATCGACGGACGCATAGTCGTATAGATAAACACTTGTACTTGATGTTAAAGTAAAAAATTTGACCAAAAAACATCCGGAGGCGGCGTAAAACGCGCCTAAACACGGCTATCCCCCTAAACACCCCTATGGGAGTTCTCTTGATAGGGTTTTCAACGCATGTTTTAGAGCGGTTTTTGAATATTGGACCGAACGACGGACGCGTAGTCGTATAGATAAACACTTGTACTTGATGTTAACGTAAAAAGTTCGGCTGAAAAAACATTCGGAGGCAGCGTAAAACGCCCCTAAACACGGCTATCCCCCTAAACACCCCAATGGGATTTCTCTTGGTAGGGTTTTCAACGAATGTTTTGGCGGTTTTTGAATGTTGGAGGCGGCGTAAATATTTTCCATCATTTTTCCACAATTTTACCCGCATCAAAACATTTGTTACGAATTAATCCCCGAAACTAACTCGAAATGACTAATCCAGTTCACTCGAACCGTCTAACCCAACTAGTTAACATCTAAGCCTAAATTCGGGGCGTTACAAGAACAACACAAAATCATCAAGAAAGGTCGTAAATATACCCTTGTTGGTGGTGCTGCTGTTATAAGCTTCACATTTAAGATACAAATATACAAGTATGTTATTCAGGTTTGGTGATCTTAATATATTTTGGTTTGAGTTTAGGAATAAATATTTTACAAACATGAGTTTGGATTAACTCTAAAATATGAGTACTGAGTTTTTTAATTCGTGAAATATTTTTTAATTTTTAAAATTTAAATTATTCAAATGTCAATGTCGAAATGTAATAAACAAATAAAGGTAAACTACACTAGTGACCACCAAATTATAGGGTTGGTGTCAATTTGACCACTATACTGTTAATTTTAAAAAATATATCATTTAACTACTTAAATGGTTCTAATTAAGCCACCAACCGTTAAAAAATAGAAAAGTTGACGGGACAGTAAAAAAATTGGTATAATTACACATTTGGTCCCCTATATTTATACAATATATCAATTTGGTCTTAATTTTAATCTAATAAAATAAATTAATTATTTAATTAGGTGGTGACGTCACTACCTGATTGGAGAAAAAAATGAAACAATAAAAGCTAGCCTCAAGGGGAATCAAACCTGGTTCATTTTGAAAACAAAGTCATGCTTTTGCCACTAGGCTAAGCATGTTTCTAGCATATGAAATATCAAATATTATATATGTGGTATATGTGTTATCCGATTGGAGAAAGAAAATTAAAAGCAATATAATTAGCCATGGTAAGATTTGAACCTGGGAATCCTTGGTGAAAGTGGCATAGGTTTACCACTAAGCCAAACATTATTTTATGATATAAAATACTAGCTATAATATATGTGTTATTCGATTGTAATGGCTAGGAAAAAGAAGTAAATGTGATTTTAGGGGACTCGAACATGACACACTTAGGATGCATAAAAACATGGGTAAACTACATAAATGGTCCCTCGACTATGCTCCTATTATCTTTTACGTCCCCGACTATTAGAAGTTACAAATTGGTCCCCCGACTTAAAAAAAAGTAACAAATTGGTCCAACACCATTAAAAAATTAATGGTTGATGATGTGACAGTTAATATAAATTAATATAATTACAAAATTAGCCCTCAAGTTCTACATTTATTTTAATTTGACCCTAATTTTAAAAAAATTAACTCACATAATTTTAATAACATATCAATTTAGTCTCATTTCACCCAACCTCCTTTTCTTCTTACTTTTTATCCATTTATATAACCCCATAAAGCCACACAACTTTTCCAATCACACTCCTCAGCTCCAATAAACACAAGTTTTAAACAATCAGCTCCAATAAACACCAGTTTTAAACAAGACATGGAAAGGGCTGTGGAGCTTGAACAATGCCTTTTTTCTCATTTCCCTCTCGTTCAAGCTTTAGGATTTTTAGTGAAGTGAACCAAAGGGAGAGCAGCTCGGAGCTTCGGACGACGACCCAAACCCGATAAAGATTCAAATCAAAGGAGAATGTGTGGGGATGCTACAAAATGGGACGAAGAAGCATACATGGAGAGCATATTAAGGGGAAGAGAGATCCAAACCCAACTGTATTATGAACTGTTTGGGCTCTTTCCTTGAATCCTAACCGAGAATGTGTCGTCGTCGCCTCTAGCGATGGTTTGATAGCTTCTTATTCCATTTCTTCTTGCGTCTCCAAACATGTGAGTTTTCTTTTTTCATTTCATCCAAAAAAAATAATCAAACTAAAACGTAGAAATGATTCTTACCAGAATTTCGCCTTTGTTTGCAGCTGATTAGTTTCTGCAGTGCTAGGGCACAAAGGTAAAATAACAGGTTAAATTAATTGATTGATTATTGTTTCCGATTTGAGTGAGAAGTGAGAATGGAACTTGAGAATGGCGAAAAAAATTAAACTGAAATGTAGAAATGATTCTCAAGCTTCTTTTAATAACATTTTTTACCCCAAAAAGGCTGAAAGAATTCACACCCATGGCCTAAAAATCATTTTTGAAAGGGAGAATGAAACTTGAGGGTGAAATGAGACTAAATTGATATATTATTAAAATTATGTGGGTTAATTTTTTAGAATTAGGGTCAAATTAAAATAAGTGTAGAACTTGAGGGCTAATTATGTAACCCTCTCGTCCCGGTCTAGCAGGATGACCGGTCCGAGTAGGTTACACGGGGAAAACCGAAGCGAAACCCGTTAAGGTTCCCCCTCGGTTAGCAACCCTAGAATAATTCTTTTAATTAAATCTTGTCTAAAGGCATATTTATTTCCTATGTGATCACGACAGTGGAAAACATCACGAGATATGAGCAATCAAACTAGAACAAGACATTTCAAGCCCATTTTTAACTTTACAAGGCAGGCCGTATCGATACACCTGTCCAGGGTATCGGTACGCCTTGACCAAGTCAACTGCCCTCAGTCAACTCAGGGGAGACCGTATCGATACAGCCCTTGGGCGTATCGATACACCCTCCTTGGTCAACATCACACGGTCAATACAGGAAGACCGTATCGATACAACCCTTGAGCGTATCGATATGCCCTCCTCGGTCAACATCTCGTGGTCAACGAGATAAACCCGTACCGATACACTTGGAGCCCGTATCGATACGCCAAAGTCTCACCAAAATATCAGATTTCCAGTGAGCTTTGAGCGTATCGATACACCCCTGTGTATCGATACACCAAGCCAAAATTTAATTCCTGAAGGCAAGACCGTATCGATACGCCCTGCACTACAAGTCTCCAAATTTCAGCCAAACAACTTAAGACTCGTCTCTAGATGCGATTTACGACTCCCCTAGCCACAAACAACATACATTCGACCCTTAACAACCAAAATCTAAGCGCACAAGGCAACCAACACGAACAAGCATTATTCATCCAAGAGATTCATGCATTTACCAAAAGATGACATACAAGGCACTTTAAGGTTCATGCCTTAGCAACCAAAACATATAGGCATTCAAATCATGCAACATAAGCAAGATTTACAACTCAAACAAAGCAACCAAAGGCCAAACCAATATCCACATATATCAAAGCTCAAATCAACAACACCTATCCCATTGCTTGACTATTAGAATCTACAATTTAAAGATCATACTTGAGCTAACCAAAAGCAACACTTGGAGTCCTTTCCTTGCCCTTGCCACCCACAAGCTACTGATCTGCATTGTCGAACAAAAAGGAGCGTAAGCATAAAAGCTTAGTGAGGGTAAGCTCATAAAACAAACCTTCGACAATGCAGGGTCCAAGCACGAGCAAGAATCAAAATAGAATGCATGATCTTACCTCCAATCCTCAAGAGCCAAGTATACATGATGCATGAACATATATTCATCACTATGCCATGATCAACAATTCATAAGCCCAACACACGAAGATACATAGATCAATGTATTGATAAAAGCATATCTCAATCTATATTGGAAATCACATTTCATACCATATTGGCATATATGTATAATCTCATATTGGCACCTAGTTATGACTCGAATACGCGGATAACATGTTGGAACGCATTTCCAACACAACCATTACCTACGTTGGGATTACACTCATCACCGGTTCTCGCGGAGGGGACTCCACTCATCCTTACGCCCCGTCGATGGGATTCCACTCATAACCGACTAATATAAAGATTTCTGGGCGAACCCGTACTCCTCCTTGGTGCCTTAACACCACCAAGGCCACGCGCGAATTTGACTCTCGTGTGCACACTAACATCCTAATGATCGATCATTGTACCCAAGCATACTAGTGCCAATATTAAACAAAATCCACAACCTTTCACAACATCAATTCAAAATAACTTACGTTCTTAGCACGTACTCACCATGATCCTCGAAATCATGCAACCACCTCATAATATCATTTCACATGTCAACACTACATGTATATTATTAATACAAATATCACATCATATTTCATACATATATATCCCTCATCATATTTATCATCAACATGCATATAACAATGCAACAAGCCATGCCTCAATATACACGTATAACAACATATACATAACCACCATAAACACAATTACACATGAGGCATACATCAACACTTTAAAGATCAACCAAGGTCTCTAACTAAAGCTTAGGATTAGGCTACCACCCTAATCCCAACTCTAGGTGGGTCTACCAATCCCAACCTAGTCCACATGCTTGAACCAATTGCTCAAAACCATTTAAAACATTTTAACCACTCACCTTCACCTCCAAGCTCCACTACCAAGCAACCAAGGTCTTCAAGTTTCCGGATTTACTCCTGAAGCTTTACCATTGTCTTCTGTTGTTTCTAATTATCTCAACACAAATAAAACAACCTCGAATCAGCTCATACAACAATGTAGCAACCCAAAACACCATTCAAGCAATAAACACAAGATTCCAAGCCAAGAACAACCCCCAAAACATCAAACTCAGGCAGCCCTTAAACCCCAACCAAAACTCATGATTTTAACCTTTTAGCACACCCAAATGCTTCCAAAACAGCCCCAATTATTAATCTAACATCAACACTCAAATTCCAACACAAACCATACCCAAAACTCAACTAAAAACCCTCCTAAAACCCCACCAAAACCCAAATTTGGGAATTCTTATAAAACACTTTAAAAATTATATATGTTGGACCATTTGGTTTATAAACACCATATCTAACAATACTAAATCAAAATCTTAGGTTAAAAACAATAAAGATATCATTTTTATTTCAATCTTCCAAAAACCCAAATTCTAGAACTTGAACCAAAATGAAATCTAGTTGTACTTTTAAAGAGAGGAAGATGAGGGCAAGTCGGAAATGTAATTACCTTTCAAAAAGCTCCAAGAATGAAGAAGAAATGGGATGAAATGGTGAGATGGAGAGAAAAGCTCTCCATTGTCGTGAGATAGCAAAAATGGAGAATGAAGAAGATGAGCACATGTCTATTTTAACAAAAGGGGTTTTAATTTTGAAAGTTTCATTTATTTACGGGTTTCCATTAATGAGGATAGCCAAAAGAATTTTCCAAATCCATGGAAATTTGATTCCAATTACATTTTGGTCCCACGCGAAAAGTTTGTTTGAGAATTATAAAGACCAAAATATTTCTTTATTATTTTAAGGGTAAACTATACCATTGACCACCGAACTAATTGGGGATTCCTATTTTGACCACCGAACTAACGAACTCGTCAATCAGACCACCGAACTTATTAAATTAACCTATTTTGACCACTGCCGTTAGAAAAATAACAGATGGCTAACGGAGGGATGACGTGGCAGTTAAAGAACTTTTATAAAATTACACATTTAATCCTTGCTATTTGCACATTTTTTTCAATTTAGTCCTAATTTTAAATTAATAAAATAAATTAATTATTTAATTAAGTGATGACACGTGTCAACACCTTACTGGAGGATTTTAATTATTTATATTTTATTTTATAATTTTTTTTCTTCGTCCAATCAAGTGGTGACACGTGTCACCACTTGGTTTAAAGAAAATAAAGCAAATTTGGAAGAATGGAGATGGGGTGGTTCGAACCTGGGACCTATGGGTTTCTAACCCACAACCATACCACTGCACCAAGCCTCCTTCTATGACATGAACTGCTCCATTTAATATATAAGTTATAATGCAGTAAATGTTAGGGAAGAAAGTAAAAATGATTGAAAGGGGATTCGAACCTAGACCACTTGGAATGTGTATAATCACACAAACATTCGATTTAAAATATTCGAATATTTTTCTTTTTCATATTTAAATTAATTCGAATACTTGATTTAAATATTTTAAATTGAATATTTTAAAAATATTTTTTTTCTTTTTCATACTTTAAATATTCGATTTAATTTAAATACTTTAAAATATTCGATTTAATACAAATTTTGCTTTTCCAATTTAAAAAATATTTATTAAAATGTTTAATAAATTTTATTACAAATTTTCCATTTTATTACAAATTTTAATACAAATATTTGATTTTAATAAATATTCGATTTAATACACATTTTGTTTTTCCAGTTTAAAAAATATTTGAATATTTTAAATCAAAATTTTAAAGTATTTAAATTAATTCGAATATTTAAAGTATGAAAAAGAAGAAAATATTTTTAAAATATTCGATTTAAAATATTTAAATCAAATATTCGATTTAAAATATTTAAATCAAATATTTAATTTAAATATGAAAAAGAAAAAATATTTGAATATTTTAATGAAATTTCTTTTCTTTATATCTAATGTTTGTGTGATTATACACATCTCAAGTGGTATAGGTTCGAATCCCCTTTCAACCATTTTTACTTTCTTCCCTAACATTTACTGCATTATAAGCTATATATTAAATGAAGCAGTTCATGTCATAGAAGGAGGCTTGGTGCAGTGGTAAGGGTGTGGGTTGGAAACCCATATGTCCCAGGTTCGAACCACCCCATCGGCTTGGTGCAGTGGTAAGGGTGTGGGTTGGAAACCCATATGTCCCAGGTTCGAACCACCCCTCCCCATTCTTCCAAGTTTGATTTATTTTCTTTAAACCAAGTGGTGACATTGGAGGAAGGAAAAAAATTTATAAAATAAAATAAAAATAATTAAAGTCCTCCAATAAGGTGTTGACACGTGTCATCACTTAATTAAATAATTAATTTATTTTATTAATTTAAAATTAGGACTAAATTGAAAAAATGTGCAAATAGCAAGGATTAAATGTGTGATTTTATAAAAGTTCTTTAACTGCCACGTCATCCCTCCGTTAGCCCTCTGTTATTTTTTTAACGGCAGTGGTCAAAATAGGTTAATTTAATAAGTTCGGTGGTCTGATTGACGAGTTCGTTAGTTCGGTGGTCAAAATAGGAATCCCCAATTAGTTCGGTGGTCAATGGTATAGTTTACCCTTATTTTAATTATAAAATCAGACTCAAAATATTATTTAAATATTATTTTCTCCCGACCCCCAAACTCGGGTGTTACAACTCTCCCCCACTTAAGGAAATTTTGTCCCCGAAATTCATCGGACAAGAAGAGCCACTGAAACTGCTCCTCCACACTTCCTTTTCCTTCTCACCACAACACTCTAACTAGCTCGATAGACTTACCACACAACATTAGCTATCTGATGCTGAGATCTCAACGGTTCCTTCAAGGCATGTCAATTTTAAACTCAACTCAATCTCTTCAACAACATAGCACAGGACAGATCTTATTCACACTTTCGAATCACAGATACACGGAACACATCACAAACCCCTTTCTAACTCCGGTGGTAACCGCAACAGATAAACAACAGAACTAGCCCAATTCACAATCTCATACGGTACCGTTTGAAAACTTGACCCCTAACTTTCTCTGACTGACCATCTGACTTCAATAGGTAACCAAACACTATGCAGACGACTTCAAAAAAAATCTAGTTGGAATCTCGAATCTCTATCGGCCATTATCGAATTCAAGTCACTGTACAACTCACACTCTTGCTAAGGCACGACTCCGCCATCTTACACAAGGTACAAGTAACGTGAACATGTATAAAAAGAGCACACTCGATGCAACTATCATCGTTTACTCGGCTAAACTCTCCCGAAGGAAATCAAAGGAGAATCAGACACAAGGTCCCTCAAATATATTACCCACTTTCATTAAGAATCTTCTACGGATGTAACAAACTAGAAGAAAACTGATGCTCGGCCCTGACACGCTGGCAAATCATACACTTACTCTCGTACTGAACCACATCATCCATCAACTCAATCCAGAAGTACTCATTTTCACCCCCACAATACGCCTTCATACTACTCAGATGCAATACAAATGAACTGTCGTGTGCTTCGGCTAAAACAATACGTCTCAGAAAACTATGTCAATCGGCACAACTATTCTGTCTCTGAAATGCAAAACTATATCATCTCTAATACTGTATTCTGAAGGTCTTCCTTTGGCTATGTCTTGCACGTGAGGTGCCAAGAACCTATCTTGCAACTATTTCTCTTTAAGTATTCTGACTCAATGTAGGCTAAACATGAAACTCGGCCACAACACTACTATCATCTGGTAAACTGAATCCGGCAGATATAGCTCGAAACTCGACTGCCAAACTAACAACAAATATAACTCGAAGCATCGGTTACTACGTTAACTCTCTTCGGATGGTACTCAATCTTGGGATTACGGTCTTCAAGCAATTCTAACAACTTATGATGTTCAAGTTTCAACCCTTTTTCCTAAGTCGTCTAATATTTCAAGCTCTGATGATAAGTATATTGTTCATTTCTTACTATACATGCTTTGTCTCTAAGTCTTCGAAGCAAATACAACTGCAGTTAACTCTATGTCTTGTGTCGGATAATTCTTTTCGTGTACTTTCTACTGTCTCGACGAATAGGCCACAATCTTTTGTCTTGCATAAGCACACAACCTAACCCTACATGTAACACATCACTATGGTTCACAAATCCTTCCTCTGACATCGGCTGGATCAAGGTCGAAGCTTCCATCAAAGTTTCTATCGGTTTCTCAAGGGCTCGTTGTCTCGCATCTGACCACACAAACTGAACATTCTTCTGTAGCAATCTGTCAAAGGAGCAGCTATCTTCGAAAGACTATTTACAAACCTCTGATAGTAACAATGCTAGACCTAGGAACTATAGATACCTATCACAGTCTTCGGTTTCTTCCAACTCACATCTTCTTCTGCCTACTTGTGATCTACTCTGATACACTCAGTTGATCTACATGTCCTAAGAGAACATCCCCCTTGACTCGGAGTTCACGTTGCACAACTTGGCATACAATTGATTCTCTAATAGGATCTACAACACTAACTTCAAAGCTTGTCATGGTCTTTTTCGGTACGGAAATATATCCATGTATCATCTATGAGAACTACTACAAACTGATCAAGGAGCTCAGGAAATATTCTGCTCGACATCTCTATAAAAGTAGCTAACACACTAGTCAACCAAAACGGCATAACCCAGAACTCAAAGTGACCGTATCTTGCCCCCAAAAGTTGTCTTCGGTACATCAACCTCTCTCACTTTCAACTGATAGTAGTTGGATCTCAAATTAATCTTCGAAAAGACTGAAGCACTCCCTAACTAATCAACAATTCACTGACGCTCGGAAATGGATACTAATTATTCACTGTCACTTGTTTCAATTGTCTGTAATCTAAACACATTCTCATATTGTCTTCTCTCTTATTCACAAATTGCACTGTCATACTCTAAGATGATGTACTAGGCCTAATAAATCTACGGTCTAACAAATCTCGTAGTTAATTCTTCAACACTCTCAAATCTTTCGGGAACCATAAGACACAGAGCAACCAAAACAGGAGCAAAATCGGAGACGATATCAATAACAAACTCTTCTTCCCTATCAGGAGACAAACCGGGCAATTATTCCAAACACTTTTAGGAAAAACACAAACTATGCTAACATTCTGTGGTCTAATCTTCATTCAAAAATCAAATCCATCACATTTGCTAGGCAAGCCTGTCAACTAAACTCAATCAATCCTTGACCTCTAAAGCTGGATCAACATTCGATAAGAAGTTCACATCCTCACCTACCACTACAGTCTCACAGAAATCTGCAACTTCAAGGCAACTCTCTCCTTGTCTCAACGTATACCCTAGCTTTGTGTTCTACGAGCCAAACCATGCCAAAAGTTACATCGAAACCGTAAAAAGACAATTACTTCACATCTACTGGAAACACGTAACCCTGAACCATCAACAAACATCTTTCGTACATCTTTCTGACCATCACTGTCTCACCAAAAGGACTAGTCACATGCGTCCCTACGTAAAAGATCTCAACAAGTATATCTAATTTCTTTGCATGCTCACACCAAAGGACAAATCCGCAGAAATTGCAACTTCACATGTACACAGCTAATAGTGTTCGGTTCTTATGTTTTCAGGCTGGTCCTTCATCATAACCTAACTCTTCAAAGCTGTTCTTAGAGCACCTCGAAACCTCAAAATTCGGTTCTGATCACACACAACAATCATGCTGGAACTTGTTATATAACATCGGTCCTGACGACTCAAAACATCCCACTACCAAACAATCTGGAGTTAAAGCTCAAGACTTCCTTCTCAGCTCAACTATATCGGAAGTGACTTCATCTCTCCTTCTTGCTGGAAGACAACTCAGACGCACACTGGCCCAATCACACGAATCGATTCCCACTCACAGATACTGACCGGCTACCTTGTATTAAAATCATAGGCCGAACCCCAACGATCACCAACTAACATTTCTGAGTTTTAGATTACTCACACGAGACCCTTACCTTGATCTCGCCAGAAGAACTAAGGTACTCGTACCTACCTCTAACACTTCACCGGACACATTCAAACCTTGCATGCTTGCTAACAACATATGGAAGTACAGATTCAGGATCAACCGGAGGGAACAAACTCAAAACTGTACCAAGGGCTTATCTATTATAACATCGATACCCTACCGAATCTCACTCATAGGTCTTCACTTCTTTTTACTAACTACTACCAGAATCGATCACATTGTTTCTCATCAACAGGAACTAACCCACATACACACCGACTCAACAAACAAATTGTACCTCAACTCCAATACAATCATACTTCCCTAACTATAGTGATGAACTCCCTCAACATCATCCATATTTTCAGAAACCACAGGTCCTACTTACCGATTCACGGCCCACGCCTTGGCCTCAAACTTACGAAAAAGCAATAAATAAAAAACAACAACAACAAATTAACATACAAACTGGGTTAGCAAAGGAAAGGGTCCAAGTGGCTCAAGTATGTTTCCCTCACTTAAAAATCTCTTTTTCCGATGTAATAGAAGCAATGAGACTCTACTCAACATCCTTCAAACAACGTATACACACGATCACACAAACATACATCAAGTATACTTGATAAACAAGCAAACATGCTTACATGGCAAGCAAACACCGTGCAATTACAATACAAGAATTAAACTTACCTCACTTACCTGATCAAGGTCTCGGAAACCTTAGGCTCTAATACCAACAAATGTAATCCCCTCGTCCCGGTCTAGCCGGATGACCGATCCGAGTAGGTTGCACGGGGAAAACCGAAGCGAAACCCGTTAAGGTTCCCCCTCGGTTAGCAGCCCTAGAATAACTCTTTTAATTAAATCTTGTCTAAAGGCATATTTATTTCCTATGTGATCACGACAGCGGAAAACATCACGAGATATGAGCAACCAAACCAGAACAAGACATTTCAAGCCCATTTTTAACCTTACAAGGTAGGTCGTATCGATACACCTGTCAAGGGTATCGGTACGCCTTGACCAAGTCAACTGCCCTCAGTCAACTCAGGGGAGACCGTATCGATATAGCCATTGGGCATATCGATACACCCTCCTTGGTCAACATCACACGGTCAATACATGAAGACCGTATCGATACAGCCCTTGAGCGTATCGATATGCCCTTGAGCGTATCGATACGCCCTCCTCGGTCAACATCTCATGGTCAACGAGATAAACCCGTACCGATACACTTTGAGCCCGTATCGATACGCCAAAGTCTCACCAAAATATCAGATTTCCAGTGAGCTTTGAGCGAATCGATACACCCCCGTGTATCGATACACCAAACCAAAATTTAATTCCTAAAGGCAAGACCGTATCGATACGGCCCTTAGGCGTATCGATACGCCCTGCACTACAAGTCTCCAAATTTCAGCCAAACAACTTAAGACTCGTCTCTAGATGCGATTTTCGACCCCCCTATCCACAAACAACATACATACGACCCTTAACAACCAAAATCTAAGCACACAAGGCAACCAACACGAACAAGCATCATTCATCCAAGATATTCATGCATTTACCAAAAGATGACATACAAGGCACTTTAAGGTTCATGCCTTAGCAACCAAAACATATAGGCATTCAAATCATGCAACATAAGCAAGATTTACAACTCAAACAAAGCAACCAAAGGCCAAACCAACATCCACATATATCAAAGCTCAAATCAACAACACATATCCCATTGCTTGACTATTACAATCTACAATTTAAAGATCATACTTGAGCTAACCAAAAGCAACACTTGAAGGCTTTTCCTTGCCCTTGCCACCCACAAGCTACTGATCTGCATTGTCGAACAAAAAGAAGCGTACGCATAAAAACTTAGTGAGGGTAAGCTCATAAAACAAACCTTCGACAATGCAGGGTCCAAGCACGAGCAAGAATCAAAATAGAATGCATGATCCTACCTCCAATCATCAAGAGCCAAGTATACATGATGCATGAACATATATTCATCACTATGCCATGATCAACAATTCATAAGCCCAACACATGAAGATACATAAATCAATGTATTGATAAAAGCATATCTCAATCTATATTGGAAATCACATTTCATACCATATTGGCATATATGTATAATCTCATATTGGCACCTAGTTATGACTCGAATACGCGGATAACACGTTGGAACACATTTCCAACACAACCATTACCTTCGGTGGGATTACACTCATCACCGGTTCTCGCGGAGGGGATTCCACTCATCCTCACGCCCCGTCGATTGGATTCCACTCATCACTGACTAATATAAAGATTTTCGGGCGAACCCATACTCCTCCTTGGTGCCTTAACGCCACCAAGGCCACGCGTGAATTTGACTCTCGTGTGCACACTAACATCCTAATGATCGATCATTGTACCTAAGCATACTAGTGCCAATATTAAACAAAATCCACAACCTTTCACAACATCAATTCAAAATAACTTCCGTGCTTCGCACGTACTCACCATGATCCTCAAAATCATGCAACCACCTCATAATATCATTTCACATGTCAACACTACATGTATATTATTAATACAAATATCACATCATATTTTATACATATATATATCCCCATCATATTTATCATCAACATGCATATAACAATGCAACAAGCCATGCCTCAACATACACGTATAACAACATATACATAACCACCATAAACACAATTACACATGAGGCATAAATCAACACTTTAAAGATCAACCAAGGTCTCTAACTAAAGCTTAGGATTAGGCTACCACCCTAATCCCAACTCTAGGTGGGTCTACCAATCCCAACCTAGTCCACATGCTTGAACCAATTGCTCAAAACCATTTAAAACATTTGAACCACTCACCTTCACCTCCAAGCTCCACTACCAAGCAACCAAGGTCTTCAAGTTTTCGGATTCACTCCCGATGCTTTATCATTGTCTTCTCTTGTTTCTAATTATCTCAACACAAATAAAACAACCTCGAATCAGCTCATACAACAATGTAGCAACCCGGAACACCATTCAAGCAATAAACACAAGATTCCAAGCCAAGAACAACCCCCAAAACATCAAACTCGGGCAGCCCTTAAACCCCAACCAAAACTCATGATTTTAACCTTTTTAGCACACCCAAATGCTTCCAAAACAGCCCCCAACTATTACCCTAACATCAACCCTCAAATTCCAACACAAACCATACCCAAAACTCAACTAAAAACCCTTCTAAAACCCCACCAAAACCCAAATTCGGGAATTCTTATAAAACACTTTAAAAATTATATATGTTGGACCATTTGGTTCATAAACACCATATCTAACAATATTAAATCAAAATCTTAAGTTAAAAACAATAAAGATATCATTTTTATTCCAATCTTCCAAAAACCCAAATTCTAGAACTTGACCCAAAATGAAATCTAGTTGTACTTTTAAAGAGAGGAAGATGAGGGCAAGTCGGAAATGTAATTACCTTTCAAAAAGCTCCAAGAATGAAGAAGAAATGGGATGAAATGGTGAGATGGAGAGAAAAGCTCTCCATTGTCGTGAGATAGCAAAAATGGAGAATGAAGAAGATGAGCACATGTCTATTTTAACAAAAGGAGTTTTAATTTTGAAAGTTTCATTTATTTACGGTTTTGCCATTAATGAGGATAGCCAAAAGAATTTCCCAAATCCTTGGAAATTTGATTCCAATTACATTTTGGTCCCACACGAAAAGTTTGTTTGAGAATTATAAAGACCAAAGTATTTCTTTATTATTTTAATTATAAAATCGGACTCAAAATATTATTTTCTCCCGGCCCCCAAACCCGGGTGTTACAAATTATGTAGTTATGTCAATTTATATTAACTGTCGCATCATTGATCGTTAATTTTTTAACGGCTTTGGACGAATTTGTTACTTTTTTTAAGTTGGGGGAGCAGTTTGTAACTTCTGATAGCCGGGGACGCAAAAGATAATTTGAATATAGTCGGGACCATTTATGTAGTTTTCCCTATATTATATTTGGTATTCTATATACCAGAAACATGCTTAGTCTAGTGGTAAAAGCATGGGTTTGTTTTTATAATGACCTAGGTTCAATCCCCCTTGGGGCCAGCTTCTATTGTTTTATTTTTCTTTCTCCAATAAGGTGGTGATAGTTAAATAATTAATTTATTTTATTAGATTAAAATTAAGACCAAATTGATATATTGTATAAATATAGGGGACCAAATGTGTAATTATACCAATTTTTTTAACAGTCACGTCATCTTTTCTATATTTTTTAACGGTTGGTGGCTTAATTGAAACCATTTAAATAATTAAGTGGTATATTTATTAAAATTAAAAGTATAGTGGTCAAATTGACATCAACCCTATAGTTTGGTAGTCACTGGTGTAGTTTACCCAAACAATAAAAAATATTTGGGTGATAAAGCTAGTTTTCTCTCACTACATCATTAGGCCTAGATTTGTCTCATCAAACAATATCACTTGGTTATATATACGCATCAGGTAAAGAGAAGCCAAGACCAACTCTGCTCACTTGAACTTCCATTCATCATTTCTTTTTCACTTCAACCATCGTCCCTGACTCTCCGTCCATATCAGAATAAATGAATTATCACAAATCGTCACCAACTTTTTTTTTTTTCTCCCTGTCTCTATCACTCTATTCGGTGTTTAATATTCTCGACATCAACAATGCTTAAAAATTCAGATTTTAGAGTTAAAAAACAGTCAATGAAGTTGTTGCAGATAACCTTATGATATGATCATTAAATTAGTCTCCCTGGGCTTTGAACAAGTTTAACTTTAAGTCTACAAACATAAAGAAAAAATGGCTTAGACTATTTAACTACTGCAATTCTCATTTTTTATTTAAATTAAGTGGTTGTAGCTGGATTTAAAATAAAACAAAATAATTGAACTTGACACGATTAAACTTGTTTACTTGATTTATATATTTGAGCTCAAATTAAAACTCGTTTCATATACAGTTGTTATACTAAATAATATATTTGAATTTTTTTTGCTAATTTAATTTATTGATAAAGATAAATGCAAAATCTCAGAATACAAAAATCGAATCCAACACACGCAAGGCAATTGAACCGCACTGAAATCGATTCCAACTCACCACCGGGCTTTAAAATATGGTAAACTACACGAAATATCAATCAACTTTACCTTTTGACTCGAACATGTCACTGAACTATAATTTAATACTATTATACCACTAAACTTAACTTTTGGCTTCAATGTAAGCACTCGACCGTTAACTTATAACGGGCTGTTAAATCCAAAACGGCGTCGTTTTGGTTTCGTTGTTTTGAAGCCTAAGATAGGCCAAAACGACGTGGTTTTGTTAGTAAAGAAAATAAGAAAACATTGCATTTTGGGAAGCTTAAACCCAAGACTTTTAAGATGAAAAGCTTATACCAAACCACTAAGCCAACTTAAATATTTAGTATTATTCTAACGAAAATAATATATAAATAATACTGCAGTTGAACTTAATTTTTTTTATCTCATGATATAATTTTATAATATTTATAATATAATTTTATAAATATATTAACTTTATAAATAAATATTATTTATAATTTATATATATATTTTTAATAGATATAATATATATAATTAAACCCTAAACCCCAAAACCCAAACCCTAAACCATATATTAAATAAAATCACAAACCCTAAACCATATATATAAATAAATCCTAAACACTAAACCATATATATAAATATATTAAATTTATAAATAAATATTATTTATAATTTATATATATATATATATATATATATATATATTTGAATAGATATAATTTATATAATTAAACATTAAACCCCAAAACCCAAACCTTAAACCATATACATAAATAAATACTAAACTCTAACCCCCTAAACAATATATGTAACTAAACCCTAAACATAAACCTTATATTACAAATCCTAATATATATATTATAAATAATATTTTAATTTTACGATTTTGGGTTTGGGATTTATGATTTAATTATGTTTAAGGTTTAGGGTTTAGGGTTTGGGATTTATTTATACATATGGTTTAGGGTTTTAGTTAATATATGGTTTAGGGTTTGAGGTTTTAGTTAATATATGATTTAGTGTTTGTAGTTTTTAGGGTTTTAAGTTTGGTCTTTTAATTAATATTTAATTTAGGGTTTGGGTTAAATTATATATATTATATCTATTAAAATATATATTATAAATAATATTTATTTATAAATTAATATATTTATAAAATTATATTATAAATATTATAAAATTATATCATGGGATAAATGAAATTAAGTTCAACTGCAATATTATTTATATATTATTTATATATTATTTTTGTTAAAATTATATTATAAATATTATAAAATTATATCTTAAAGGTTTTGGGTTCAAGCTCCCCAAAATGTAATGTTTTCTTATTTTCTTTACTAACAAAACGGCGTCGTTTTGGCCTATTTTAAGCTTCAAAACAACGAAACCAAAACGACGCCGTTTTGGATTTAACGGCCCGTTATAAGTTAACGGACGAGTTCTTACATTGAAGTCAAAAGTTAAATTTAGTGATATAATAATATCAAATTATAGTTCAGTGATATGTTCGAGTCAAAGGATAAAGTTGAGTGGTATTTCGTGTAGTTTACCCTTAAAATATTAAAAAAACTTTGATAAAGAAAAAAAGAAGAAAAAACTCAACTAGACCCGTGAGTTGATCAAATTGGTTATTAAGATACACCAAAGATTTTGGGTTAATTCATCTAGATTTTTTCTTTTTGTTAAGTTGGATAATTTTCCAGTGAAATTAGAATCATCCGGATTCGTGGTTATTGAATCGGCATTGGGATGTTTGGGTCGTTCATGTGTACCGGGAGGTGAACAGGGTAGCGAATTGTCACGACCCGCCTATTTTCTCCCACAAGTCCAAACCGAGGTTCGAGACACTCCTTGGGCCATTTTGACGCCAACTAGCACCAAGGAGGATATCACAAGGGTCATGGACGGCCAAGCACTTAAAGGAACAAGCCACAACGTTCTAGAAAGGTTCGGGACGTTCTATCCAAGTCTAGACAAACCCGGGAGACACCAGAAGGCCCCAGAAGGCTCGGGAAAGCTCGGGAAGGATCGAGACTACTCTGGAAGACCCTGGAGTTCTCTAGAACATGTTGGATAGTTGTAGATATCTATAGACATGTATAGATATGTATAGAACACTCTAGAGTAGTGTAGATAAAGGCTAGATATTTTTGGAGGCAAAACCGTGACCGTCGGATCAAATCGATCCTAGCCGTCCATTAGGGAGGAGGGTGCCTATAAATAGGGCCACCCCCTCATTTTGTACTCAACTTAGAAAGTGAAGCATTGTAAGCATCCAAAACACTCTTGTAAGCCTTCTTTCATAGCTAATACAAGTTCCCTTTACTTGTAAAGCTTCTTGCCTTCTCTTGTGAACGTTTTAGCCAAGTGTTGCGAGGGACTTCAAGGCTTGTTAGCATTGTCGAGAGTTGCTAACGCCGCACGGATCGAGTTTGAGAGAATACGTCCGTGACAGTTGGTATCAGAGCGTGTTTCGAGACCCGTGATATGGTGAAGTAAGGCAAAGTTCAAGTGGCTAGCTCAACCGAGGCAGAAGTCACCCAAGAACAACAACGAGGGCGAGAGGAGGTGGCTGATCCTAGTGCGACTAGGCCAAGGGGCAAGTCGAGGGATGTGATCTCTAGCTTTGAGAACCGTCTAGCCCACGTAGAGGAGAACGTGGGAGGCATAGGGGCCAATGTGGACGACCTTACCCAACGGGTGGAAGGCCTTGAGGCAGAGGACGCTGAGCTCCACACCGCCATGAAGGCCATGATGGTGAAGCTAGAAGAGGCCATGCGAGCAGAGATGGGACAAGTTCGCGACCTTCTCATGGAGGAGCTCTCCAAGGTACGTGCTTCCCTCCAAGAAGAGCTAGACCACACCCGTGCCCAAGTCGAGGCACTACAAGGCGATGTGGCCTTGTGTAAGCGTGCTATGGTTGCCGGGCCAAGCACCTCTTATGAGTCTAGGAAGGTTGAGGTGCCCAAACCAAAGACCTTCTCAGGAACCCGCAACGCTAAGGAAGTCGACAACTTCCTATATGGCTTGGAGCAGTACCTTGGGGCCGTTGGCATTGTGGACGAGGCCTCCAAGATCCAAACCGCTACTTTGTACCTCACCGACACTGCCATGCTATGGTGGAGGAGAAGGCGCCAAGACATTGAAAAAGGTACGTGCACTATCTCTACTCTCGATGATTTCATAAAGGAGCTTAAGAAACAATTCTACCCCGAGAATGCCGAGGAAGAAGCTCGAGGCCGCTTGCGAAGGCTAAAGCAATCAGGGAGCATCCGAGATTATATCAAGGAGTTTACCAATCTAGTGCTCGAGATCCCTGACATGTCCGATAAAGACTCCCTCTTCAACTTCATGGATGGACTCCAACAGTGGGCCAAAGCCGAGCTAAGGCGTAGAGGAGTGCAAACCCTTGCCGACGCCATAGCCGTAGCCGAGAGCCTTGTTGACTATTCAAGCCACAAGGAGTCGACCGCCAAGACGAAAGACAAGAAGGGTGGTCATGCTAAAAGTGGGGGAGACAAGGGACATCGCAAGGAGAGCCACCAAGAGGAAAGCTCGCCCAAGCACAAGGATTCATCCTCTTGGAAGAACAAAGGCAAAGCCAAGGACACTCGAGGCACGAGGCGTCCCCCGTCCAACAAATGCTTCATTTGTGATGGCGACCATTGGGTCCGAGAGTGCCCACAAAGACAAGCGCTTAACTCGCTCCTAGCCAAGCATCGAGAGGGAAGCGACACTGACAAGGATGAAGAGGGTGTCCAGATGGGTTCGCTACAACTCCTCAACGTCCTTCAATCCGCCCCAAAGACGGAAGCTAAAGGCTTGCTTTAGGTGGACGTGACCATCAATGGGAAGGAGACTAGAGCTATGCTAGACACAGGTGCGTCCCACAACTTTGTTTCCATTGAAGAGGCCAAGAGGTTAGGGCTCAAGGCATCAGGAGGGGGAGGTTCTATCAAAGCAGTTAACTCTGCCGCTCAACCCATCCATGGCATAGCTCGTGGAATCAAGACCAACGTGGAGGCTTGGTCGGGTCACATCGATTACTCAGTCGTGCCCATGGACGACTTCAAGGTTGTTCTAGGACTTGAATTCCTAGATCGAGTCAAGGCCTTCCCCGTGCCATTTGCCAACTCCATGTGCATCATGGATGGCAACCGAGCTTGTGTGGTCCCGACAACTAGGGCAACCAAACAAGATGCCAAGGTGCTCTCAGCACTCCAGTTCAAGAAGGGCATCAAAAGGAACGAGGAAAGCTACCTAGCAATCCTTCGAGAGTACGATAACGAGGAACTCTTGCCCGATGAAGATCTACCAAGGGAGGTAGCCCAGGTGCTCGAAGAATTCAAGGATGTTGCACCACCAGAACTACCCAAGAGGCTACCACCAAGGAGAGAGGTGGACCATGCTATCGAGTTGGAACCAGGGACCAAGCCACCATCCATGAGCGCTTATCGCATGTCACCCCCTGAGTTGGAAGAGTTAAGGAAGCAACTCAAGGGTCTACTCGATGCAGGCTTCATCCGACCATCCAAGGCACCATATGGGGCACCCGTTCTTTTCCAAAAGAAGAAGGATGGTTCTCTCAGAATGTGCATCGATTACCGAGCGCTCAACAAGGTCACCATTAAGAACAAGTATCCTATTCCTTTGATCTCAGACTTGTTCGATCAGCTTGGGCATGTACGTTATTTCACCAAGCTCGATCTTCGCTCGGGGTACTATCAGGTGCGCATAGCAGAAGGTGATGAGCCGAAGACCACATGCATCACCAGGTATGGCTCTTACGAGTTCTTAGTCATGCCCTTTGGTTTGACAAATGCCTCAGCCACGTTTTGCACCTTGATGAACAAACTGTTCCATCCCTATCTCGATCGTTTCGTGGTAGTATACCTCGATGACATAGTGGTATACAGCAACACCTTAGAGGAACATGTGGAACATCTAAGGGTGGTGCTCAAGGTTCTCAGGGAGAACCAATTATACATTAAGAAGGAGAAGTGCTCCTTTGCCAAGCCCGAGGTAATGTTCTTGGGGCATAAGATCATGGTGGGCAACTCATGATGGAGGATGTCAAGGTGCGTGCCATCCAAGAGTTGGAGCCACCCACTAAGGTGACCGAACTAAGGTCTTTCCTTGGGTTGGTGAACTACTATCGCCGCTTCATCAAAGGCTACTCCGCTAGAGCTACACCACTCACCGAGCTACTAAAGAAGAACAAGCCATGGGTGTGGACACCTAAGTGTCAAGAAGCCTTTGAAGACTTGAAGAAGGCCGTGAGCGAGGAGCCAGTACTTAGCCTACCCGACCACACAAAGCTTTATGAGGTGCACACTGATGCCTCGGACTTTGCTATTGGAGGAGTACTTATGCAAGAGGGGCATCCGATTGCTTACGAGAGTCGGAAGCTCAACGACACGGAAAGGCGCTACACAGTCCAAGAAAAGGAGATGACAGCCATCATCCATTGCTTGAGAGTGTGGCGACACTATCTTCTTGGGTCCAAGTTCTTGATTCTCACCGACAACATCGCTACAAGCAACTTCCAGACCCAGAAGAAGCTAAGTCCAAAGCAAGCCCGATGGCATGACTTTTTAGCCGAGTTCGACTATGTGATGCAGTACAAGCCGGGCAAGGCAAACGTGGTCGCGGATGCATTGAGTCGCAAGGCGGAGCTTGCATCTTTAAGTCAAGTCACCAGCCCTATCCTCGAGAGGATCAAGGAAGGTCTCCAACACGAGCCTCTTGCCCAAAGCATTATAGCCTTGGTGAACGAAGGCAAGACCCGTCGATTTTGGATGAGTGATGGCCTACTTTACACCAAGGGCAACAGGCTCTACGTGCCCAAGTGGGATAACTTGCGCAAGGAACTCATCAAGGAGTGCCATGATTCATTATGGGCAGGCCACCCAGGTATGCGACGTACCCTAGCACTCCTTCAGTCCACCTACTATTGGCCTCGCATGCAGGATGCCATCGAGGAGTATGTGAGGACTTGTCTCGTATGCCAGCAAGACAAGGTGGTTCAGCACCAACCAGGTGGACTCTTAGACCCTTTGCCCATACCAGAGAGGCCTTGGGAGAGTGTCTCGATGGACTTCATTACTTGCCTACCCAAGTCCGAGGGGTTTGGAAGTATCATGGTCGTGGTGGACCGCTTCAGCAAGTACGCTACCTTCATTGCCGCCCCAGCCGATTGCACCACCGAGGAAGCAGCCAAGCTTTTCCTACGCCATGTAGTCAAGCTTTGGGGAGTCCTGACAAGCATTGTGAGTGATCGTGACCCTCGATTCACAGGAAGGTTCTGGACAGAGTTATTCAAGATGCTTGGGTCCGATCTAAACTTCTCCACCAGCTTCCACCCTCAGAGTGATGGGCAAACCGAGAGGGTCAATGCCTTGCTAGAGCTATACTTGAGGCACTATGTAAGTGCCAACCAAAGGGATTGGGCCAAGCTCCTAGATGTGGCACAATTCTTCTATAACTTGCAAAAGAGTGAGGCCACTCAACAAAGTCCCTTTGAGGTTGTCTTAGGACAACAACCATCCACTCCGCTCTCCCTTGCCACACGCTATGAAGGGAAGAGCCCTGCCGCCTATAAGTTTGCCAAGTCTTGGCATGAACAAAACGAGTTAGCCCGAGCCGCACTTCACAAGGCTAGCAAGAGAATGAAGAAGTGGGCTGACTCCAAGCGAAGGCATTTGGAGTTCAAAGAAGGTGATCTTGTCATGCTCAAACTCTTGCCCCAACAGTTCAAGGTCTTTCGAAAGGTGCACAAGGGACTTGTTCGCAGGTACGAGGGACCTTTCCAAGTAATCAAGCGAGTGGGCAAGGTGTCATACAAGCTCCAATTACCTCCGAGACTCAAGATCCATCCCGTCTTCCATGTCAGTCTACTCAAGCCGTATCACGAGGACGTGGAAGACCCAGCACGAGGGGTGTCCAACCGAGCACCCACAGCCGTGGTCACTTCCTTTGATAAGGAAGTAGAGGAAGTACTAGCCGATCGAGTTGTTCGAATGAGGGGCGTTCCAAGCTATAAGGAGTATTTCATCAAGTGGAAGGGACTACCCATTACCGAAGCCAGTTGGGAAACCGAAGAAGCTCTTTGGCAATTCAAAGACCAACTCGACCAGTTCAACCAAGGCGCGACGAGGGCGTCGCGAGCTTAGGTGGGGGAGGATGTCACGACCCGCCTATTTTCTCCCACAAGTCCAAACCGAGGTTCGAGAGACTCCTTGGGCCATTTTGACGCCAACTAGCACCAAGGAGGATATCACAAGGGTCATGGACGGCCAAGCACTTAAAGGAACAAGCCACAACGTTCTAGAAAGGTCCGGGACGTTCTATCCAAGTCTAGACAAACCTGGGAGGCCCCAGAAGGCTCGGGAAAGCTCGGGAAGGATCGAGACTACTCTGGAAGACCCTGGAGTTCTCTAGAACATGTTGGATAGTTGTAGATATCTATAGACATGTATAGATATGTATAGAACACTCTAGAGTAGTGTAGATAAAGGCTAGATATTTTTGGAGGCAAAACCGTGACCGTCGGATCAAATCGATCCTAGTCGTCCATTAGGGAGGAGGGTGCCTATAAATAGGGCCACCCCTTCATTTTGTACTCAACTTAGAAAGTGAAGCATTGTAAGCATCCAAAACACTCTTGTAAGCCTTCTTTCATAGCTAATACAAGTTCCCTTTACTTGTAAAGCTTCTTGCCTTCTCTTGTGAACGTTTTAGCCAAGTGTTGCGAGGGACTTCAAGGCTTGTTAGCATTATCGAGAGTTGCTAACGCCGCACGGATTGAGTTTGAGAGAATACGTCCGTGACAGAATGCTCTTGCAAGTTTACTTCGTGACCATATGGTTACGGATAGGGATGTAAAAACAGGTAATCGGATAGGTTTCAGGTCGGGTATTGTCAGGTCGGATAAAATCGGGTACAGGTCATTTCAGGTCATTTTTCTATTTTGACTCGACTCGGGTGCGGGTCCATTTCAGGTCGGGTCCATTTCAGGTCGGGTTCATTTCAGATCGGGTCCACTTCAGGTCGGTCCATTTCAGGTCGGGTTCATTTTAGGTCGGGTCAAAACGGGTCGGTCCGAAGCAAATAATTGACAGGTTAATTCGGGTTCGGATACACTTCAGGTCGGGTCCATTTCAGGTCGGGTCCATTTCAGGTCGGGTCTGTTTCAGGTCGGGTCCATTTCAGGTCGGGTCTATTTCAAGCCGAGTTCATTTCAGGTCGGGTAGTTTCAGGTCGGGTAATTCAGGTCGGGGTATTTTTAGGAATGAAATTCGTATTGAGTTTGAGTTCGGTACAACCGTATAAGTAGTCGATAGACTTTAGGTTGGCCTTCGTCAATCGTCATTGATTTGAAGTTAATTATTTAAAGTCATATCAAATTAAAATTATAAAATATTGGAGTAATTAAAAAATAATGAAAAGAGGTCAATTTGAACTGAAAAGGGGTCAATTTGGATTAAAAATAAAGTTTCATGGATTATAATGAACAAAAATATCAAATTAAAATTATAAAACATTAGACAAAATTAAAAGAAAACAATGAAAAGGGGTCAATTTGGAATAAAAATAAAATTTTGGGGACTGTAATGAACAAAAATATCAAATTAAAAGTATAAAAATTAGAGTAATTAAAAAAACAATAAGTAGATTTCAATTTAGAATAAAAATAAAGTTTTGGGGTCTAGAATGAACAAATTTTCAAATTAAAATTATAAAACATGATGAATTAAAATATATATAGGGGTCAATATGGAATTAAAATAAAGTTAAGGGACTAAAATGAAGAAAATATCAAATTAAAATAATAAAACATTGGACAAATTAAAAAAATAAATGTGGGTCAATTTGGAATAAAAATAAAATTTTAGGGTCTAGAAGATGAAAATATCAAATTAAAATTATAAAACATTGGACGAATTAAAAACACAATGAATAGGGGTCAATTTGGAATTGAAATAAAGTTAAAGGGACTAGAATGAACAAAGTACAAATTAAAATTATAAAACATCGGACGAAATAAAAAAATAATAAATAAGGGTCAATTTGGAATTAAACTAAAGTTTAGGGGACTAGAATGAACAAAATATCAAATTAAAATTATAAAACATCGGACTAATTAAAATAAAGTTAAGAGACTAGAATAAACAAAATATCAAATTAAAATTATAAAACATCGGACTAATTAAAAAAAATAAAAAGTGGTCAATTTGGAATACAAATATAGTTTAAGGACTAAAATGGACAAAATGTCAAAGTAAAATTATATATTATTGGACGATTCAAGGTTTAGGGTTTAGGTTTTAGGGAAATTTTATTAATGGTTTAGGGTTCATACATTGATAGATACATACATACTTGCATACATTAGGGTTTAGGGTTTATGGTGTAGGGTTTAGGGAAATTTATCAATGGTTTAGGGTTTATACATAGATAAGTACATATATACATACTTACATATATTAGGGTTTAGTGTTTAGGGTTTATGATTTTTAAGGTTTAGGGTTTTAGGTTAAGAGAAAATTCATTAAGGGTTTAGGGTTCATACATTGATATGTACATACATACATACTTACATACATTTTAGTCTCAATATTAGGCACTAGAATGAACAAAAATATCATCAAATGATTTATATCTAAAATATTTGAGTAAATTAAAAAAATTAAAAATTAATAAGGGTAACTTTCTATGGAAAATAAAATTTGAAGGAATAAAATGAATAAAAATATCATCATATTAAAAATGAATAAAATTTGTATCTACATATATATACACATATATATAAATATACATATATTATGATATATATATATATGTATTGTTATAATTAATTAAACATATACATGTATATATATATATATTGTTATAATTAATTAAACATATGCATGTATATATATATATATATTATGATATATAAATATACATATATATGCATGTATTTAAGTTTTAGTATATATATACATGTATGTATGTAAGTTTTAGTATATATATTGTTATAATTATATATATATATATATATATTTGTATGTATATATGTATACCCCTAAACAATACCCATAAACCTCAACCCTTAAATCTTATAATCACTAATAATTAGAGTACAAGCCTAATCTCCTAATTCTTAAACTAATCTCATAACCCTAAATAATTAAGTTGACACATTTACCCCTAAACCCCAAATATGAATATCTAAATCTTACAAACACTATTCACTAATAATTAGAGTGCAAACCTAATCACATAATCCCTAAACTAATCTCATAGCCCCAAACAATCAACTTGACACACTTACCCCTAAACCCTAAACATAAATCCATAAATCTAACAAACAAAATATTTTGAAACATGAAAAGGACAAATCTAAAAATAAATTAAAACTAAATTATTAATTAGAGCCCAAATCACAAATGAATAAAATTATTAAACCTAATTACTTACCAAATCTTTATACGAGGACCAAATCAAATTTAAAGCAAACCAAAAAGCTTAATAATTAATTAATTTATGAAGCATAGCCTAATTAAATAAAATTTAAAGAAACTAAACCAAAAGTTAAGACTAAAAAAAAACAAACTAAAACCTAAAAAACCTAAACCTTAACCATCTAATTAAGGAATGACCTAAAGAATAATTAACCCCTAAATAAAAAAAATCACACCTCTACTCTCAATTTTGTTTGATATGGAGGCAAAATCCCCCCTCCCCCATTTTGTTTGGTCTGACGGCAAAATCCCCCCCAATTTGTTTTTGTTTGATATGGCGGCAAACCCCCCCCCATAATTCCCTATCAATAAAAAAAAATTCCCCCCATTAATTCAAAAAAATTCCCCCTCAACTAAAAAAATATTTTTTATTATTTTAATAGTTATAATTAAATTTTTTAATAAAATATTTTTTAAATTTAATGATCACAATTAATAAATTGGTTTAAATTTTAAATAATTTGTTTTAAAATCATCCATCACAACTTATTAATTTAATAAAACTTTTAAATTTTGAATATTTTTAATAAAATAAAATTAAGTATGTTAATTCTTATTAAACTTCACAAATAATTTATATTGAACGAGTTATGTAACACCCGGAATTAGGGGTCGGGTGAAAATAATATTTAAAGAATATTTGAGTCTCGGTTTTCTAATTAAATAATATTTTATTCTCTTGGGCCTCGGGATCTCAAAATGGTTAAGACTATGTTGGGCCTATCTCTTGAGTCCAAAATTCATGGACTTTGAGAGATGTGGGTTTTGGCCATTCATTAATGGAATTTTAGTAAATAGTTGGTCTTCCAACTAAAACACATTTTAGTTTTATTTCATCATAATTCAAATAAACAAATATCTCATCTTCTTCTCCAAACTCAAACCAACGACAAGAAGCTCTTCTACCCCATTTTCACTATTTCATTTCACCCCATCTCCATTTTAGCTCGGTTTTGAAAGGCAACTACATTTCCGACTTGCTCTCATCTTCCTCTCTTCAAAAGTACAAGTAGATTTCATTTTCATCCAAATTTTAGAATTTGTGTTTTTGGAAGATTTGAATAAAAATGGTATCTTTATTGTTTTTAACTTGAGGTTTTGATTTAATAATGTTAGATATGAAGTTTATGAACCAAATGGTCCAACATATATGATTTTTACATGATTTTGTAAACATTCCCGGATTTGGGTTTTGTGGGGGGGGGGGGGGTTGAAGGGTTTTGGAAGGATTTTTGGGGTTGTTTCATGTTGGATTTTGAGGGCTGATGATAGTATGATATATGAGGGTCACTTTGGGTGTGTTTGATGATCGTTTGGTTGATTTAAATGGGAGATTTCAGTGGGTCTTGAGGGCTGCTCGGGAATTCTGTTTTGGGCATGAATTTGAGTGTTAAATTGCTTGGAAATGTTAATCCGGGTTGTTTCCGACGACTAGTAATTGATTGTTGGTGTTTTGTTTGGGTTTGGGTTTTGAAAGAATCAAGGTTCGACATCGGTGAGACCTCGGGAGTGAATCCGGAAGTTTGAAGGTGTTGGTTGCTTGATAGTTGAGCTTGGAAGTGAAGGTGAGTGGTTTAATGTTTTCAAAGTGGTTTTTAAGTGTTTGGTTCAAGCATGTGGACTAGGTCGGGCTTGGTAGACCCACCTAGAGTTAGGATTAGAGTGGTAGCCTAATCCTAAGCTTTAATTAGAGACTTTGGTTGAACTCTTTAATTGATGTTATTGCCTCATGATGATATGTGTTTATGGTGTTATGTATAATGTGTTATACATATATGTTGAGGCATGATAATGATGCATTGTGATATGCATGTGGATGATTCATGATTGTGATCACGGTGAGTACGTGCTAAGCACGGAAGTGGTATGAGATGTTGTGGATTTTTGTTTAATGTTGGCACTAATATGCTTGAGTACAAATGATCGGTCATTAGGATGTTAGTGTGCACACGTGAGTCAAATGGGCGCGTGGTCTTGATGATGGTAGTCATCAAGATGGAGTACGGGTTCGCCCGGAAATTCTTCTTATATTTATGTTAGTCGATGATGACTGTAATCCCATCAACGGGGCGTGAGGATGAGTGGAATCCCCTCCGTGAGACCGGTGATGAGTGTAATCCCACGGAAGGTAATGGTTGTGTTGGATGTGAGTTCCAACGTGTTTATCCGAGTATTCGAGTCATAGCTAGGTGCCAATATGAATTGATATGTGTATCAATGTGTTGTGGAATGTGAATCTTATATGGATTGTTATATGTGCTTACATATGTTGTGGATTTGAGCTTGTTGAGCATGGCATATTATTGGATAATTGTTCATGCATCATGCGTATTTTGGCTCATGAGGATGGAAGGTAAATCATGCATTCTACCTTGGTTGTGCTCGTGCTTGGACCCTGCACTGTCGAGGTTTGTTTTTAAAGAGCTTACCCTCACTAAGCTTTACGCTTACGCTCTCTTTTGTTCGGTAATGCAGATCCTTAGCTCGTGGGTTGCTAGTGCAAGAAGGGGCCTCCAAGTGTGTGCTTTGTGGTGCTATCGTAGCTTTCAAGTATGAACATTTTAGTTATGATGTAATGGTCAAGCAATGGGACATGTATATGTTGTTTGAGCCTTTTTAAGTATGTTGATGTTGGTTTGTTTAGGAGCATCATAGACTCATTTCATACGATATGTTGATTTGGCTTTTGGATGTATGTCTTGCTTGTAAACCATGTTGGATTTGCCTATCTTATTTGTCTAAGTGTTGACCTTGTTGAAGCATGCTATCTTTAAGGCCATGTTTAATCTTTGAATGGATGTTCTACCATGTAACCTTGTGTTTTATGAGTATGTTGCTATAGGGTGCATGCCTCTAGAATGTACTTGTATGATTTGTATGCTTCGTGTAGTCGTTTCGGACGTTTGGGATCAATTGGAGATGTCTAAAACTGATTTTAGGAATTTACAGACAACAGGTGTTTCGAAACGGGCTGCCTTGTTTCGAAACGGGTGTGGTTCTAGGGCCCCCGTGTCAGAACTCGTTTCGATACATTTTGGCTACTGTGAGCCCCTGTTTCGAAACACTTTGGCTACTAGAATTGCCTGTTTCGAAACGAGTATCGAAACGGCAAGGCAAAACGAGACCATGTTCCGAAACGGGGTGGATACGTTTCGAAATGGGTGTCCGACTTTTCAAACTGGGGCTTGTGTTTCGAAACGGGCTTTGACTGTTTCGAAACACAGGCCTATTTTTGGGCTTTTTAACATCTCTAAAGGGTTCCAAGTGTTGGGCTTAGGCCCTGTTTGTTGTTGGGCTTCTGTTTAGCTTTAATTGATGTATTTAGATAAGATAAAATGAAAAAGTTTTTCCTAGGGTCGGTAACCGAAGTGGAGCCTTAACGGGTTTCATCTCGGTTTCCCCGTGTAGCCCACTCGGACCGGTCAAGCGTTCGGACCGGGACGAGCAGGTTACACTTGTTGGTATCAGAGCCTAAGGTTTCCGAGACCTTGGGCTGGTAAGTGAGGTAAGTTGAGTTTTTGTATTGAAATGCACGGTGTTTGCTTGCCATGTAAGCATGTTTGCGTGTTTATCATGTATGCTTGTTGTTTTGCTTGAAGCGTGATGTTTAGAGTCTCATTGCTACTATTACATCGGAAAAGAGATTTATAAAGTGAGGGAACATACTTGAGCCACTTGGAGCCCTTGCCTTGCTAACCCTATCTTTTGTGTTTTGTTGTTGTGGTTGTAGTTGTTGTTTGTGAACTCGATATCGAGGCCGAGAGTGGTTCGTCAGGAACCACGCGTTGCGGCTCCTGTTGAGCCGGTGGTTGGGGTTGAGGCTCATGTAGAAGAGCCTGCTACTGCTGCTGGAGTTGGAGCTCCTCCACTACAACCACCACCACCTCCTCCGCCCGGTGAGGGAGGCGAGGCTGGAGTCGAGGGTGATGGACCTCAGTTTGGCCAAGGTGGCCAAGGTCCGGCCGGAATAGATATGGCTCCGCTTGTGCAAGCTATAGCGGGAGCATTCCAGGCCGCAGTTGCCGAGGCTCAGGCTACAGCTCAGCCTAGAGAGGATGATAATAGTTTACCGTTGGAGAGGCTCCGTAGCCTAGGGGCTGAAGAGTTTAGAGGGTCTACACCCGAGAGATCCGAGTTATGGTTAGAGAAGACCGTTCGCATCTTAGCTCAGATGGGTTGTGTGGGTGCTCGCAGATTGGGTTGTGTGATCTCTTTGCTTCAGGGTAATGCCTACACCTGGTGGGTCACCATTACTACCGGAGTTCCAGAGGCTGAGATAGGTTTGAATTTCTTTGAGTCTGCATTCAGAAAGAGATACTTGGGTCCGAGGTATCTAGATGAGAAGAAGCGAGAGTTTATGGCTCTTGTTCAGGGAGATGCTACAGTGACTGACTACGAGATCCGCTTTGTTCGTTTGAGTCAGTATGCCCCAGAGTTAGTTCCGACTAAGAGGGACTGTTGTAACCGTTTTAGATATGGGCTGCATGAAGAAGTTAAGAGGTACACTTTAGCTTCTGATTACTCAGACTTTGATGTCTTGGTTGCTAGTGCCAAGGACATTGAGCATAGCTTGGGGCTGACCAAGCGTTCTGGAGGATCTAGCTCTGGTAAGAGGAATAACAACTTTGACCGTGGGGATGCCAAGAGGCACAGAGGTGGCGGACAGCAGTTTGACCATAGACGTGGCGGTGGCCACCATGGTAGAGGCCACCAGGGCCATAGAGGAGGAGGGCGTTTGCCCGAGTGTACACGATGTGGGAGACAACATACTGGTGAGTGTTGGGGTAACTTCCATGCTTGTTGGAACTGTGGTTCGAGGGACCACTTTAGGAGGGAGTGTCCGCATCAGGCGACACAAGCACCGAACATAGCTCAGGCTCCTGCGAGAGCTATAGATTACCATAGAGGCCGTGGGCGCGTTCGTGGCTACTTCCAGCCTAGGGATGATGCTCCTAGGGTAGATGCTCAGAGGAACCTTGCGCATGTTGTGGCCGTACAGCCAGAGGCAGGAGGACCAGCGAGGGTTTATGCTCAGAGAGAGGCCGGGAATGACACTGATGTGATAGCAGGTAATTTTGAGTTATAGTCTATGTCTTTGCTTTCTTTGGTTGATTCGGGTTCTACACATTTATACATTTTGAGTGAGCATGCACGGAAGTTAGATATACCTGTTGAGATCTTAGATGTAGGTATGCATGTGACTAGATCTTTTGGTGAGACAGTTGTGGTTAGACGTATGTATAGGAGATGTCCACTGAAGATTCAGAGTCATGTGTTTTCTGTTGATATGATGGAACTTCCGTTCTATAGTTTTGATATTATTTTGGGTATGGACTGGTTAGTTGAGCACCGAGCTAGTGTGGATTTTGAGACGAAGAGGATTTCCTTGAAACTTTCTGATGACTACGAGGTAGTAGTAGTAGGCGAGAACATTAAGTTCTTGTCTAACGTTGTGTCAGCTTTAGAGGCTCATAGGTTGTTGGATTCCGGTTGAGGGGCTTACTTAGCTTATGTTATGAATCCGAATATGAGTGAGGCTAGACCGAAAGATATTAGAACAGTTTGTGATTTTCCGGATGTGTTTCCAGAAGAGTTACCTGGTTTGCCTCCTGACAGAGATGTTGAGTTTGTGATTGAGACTGTTTCAGGGTCTACTCCAGTTTCTTTAGCTACGTATCGTATGGCTCCGAAAGAGTTGAAAGAATTGAAGAGTCAGCTGCAAGAGTTATTAGACCGTGGTTTCATTAGGCCTAGTAGTTCTTTTTGGGGTGCTCCTGTGTTGTTTGTAAATAAGAAAGATGGCGGTATGCGTATGTGTATTGACTACAGGCAGTTGAATCAGTTGACTGTGAAGAACAAGTATTCGTTGCCTCGTATAGATGATTTGTTTGATCAGTTGAGGGGTGCTTCAGTGTTCTCGAAGATAGACTTGAGATCGGGGTACAATCAGTTGAAAGTAAAAGAGTGTGATGTTCCGAAGACAGCTTTTAAGACTAGATATGGTCACTATGAGTTTCTTGTGATGCCGTTTGGGCTCACGAATGCACCTGCAGCATTCATGGATATGATGAACAGAATTTTTAGAGACTATCTAGACCATTGTGTAGTTGTCTTCATAGATGATATCCTTGTGTACTCGAAGACAGAAGAAGAGCATGATGAACACTTGAGATTTTTTTTACAGAGATTGTTGAGCAATCAGTTGTATGCGAAACTTAGCAAATGTGAGTTCTGGATTCGAGAGGTTGTGTTTCTTAGCCATGTTGTTTCGTCCGAAGGCATCCGTGTTGACCAATCGAAGATTGAGGCTATTGTTGAGTGGAAACAACCTAAGTCTGTAACTGAGATTAGGAGTTTCCTAGGATTAGCCGGTTACTATAGGAGATTTGTTGATGGTTTCTCTAGGGTAGCTGCTCCTTTGACTAAATTGTTGCAAAAAGGAGTTAAGTTCGAGTGGTCAGATGCAAGACAGAAGGCCTTTGAGAAATTGAAAGAAGCTTTGACAAATGCTCCAGTGTTAGTGCAACCAGTTTCAGGTAAAGAATTTGTGATCTATAGTGATGCTTCCTACATAGGTTTAGGGTGTGTCCTAATGCAAGACATAAGAGTTGTTGCCTATGCTTCGAGACAGTTGAAGGTGCATGAGAAGAACTATCCTACTCATGATATAGAGTTAGCCGCAGTTGTATTTGCATTGAAGATTTGGCGTCATTACTTGTATGGTGAGAAGTGTATAGTTTACACCGATCATAAGAGCTTGAAGTATTTGATGACACAAAGAGCGTTGAACTTGAGACAGAGAAGATGGCTTGAGTTGTTAAAAGACTATGATTTGACCATTGAGTACCATCCGGGTAAGGCAAATGTAGTAGCCGATGCTTTGAGTAGAAAAGTTGCAGTTGAGTTGCGAGCTATGTTTGCTAGATTGAGTGTATCCGATGATGGTGGTTTGATTACTGAGTTGCAAGTGAAGCCTTCTTTGATTCAGTTGATTAGAGAGAAGCAGTTGCAAGATATGTCTTTAGTTCCTCATGTTCAGGACATAGCCGAAGGTAGACCGACCGAGTATAGTTTCAGTGGTGAGAATGTGTTGTGCTTTAGAGATAGAGTTGTAGTGCCGGAAGATGTTGAGTTGAGACGTTTGATTTTGAGTGAAGAACATTCGATTCCTTTTTCTATGCATCCGGGTAGTACCAAGATGTACCGTGACTTGAAGAATGACTATTTCTGGGTTGGTTTGAAGAAGGATGTAGCCGAGTATGTGAGTCGTTGTATGGTTTGTTAGAGAGTGAAGGCAGAACATCAGGTTCCTTCAGGTTTGTTACAACCTTTGAAGATTCCGGAATGGAAATGGGAAAGGATCACCATGGACTTTGTGTCGGGGTTACCGTTGTCTCCTTCGAAGAAGAATTCTGTTTGGGTGATAGTGGATAGATTCACTAAGTGTGCTCACTTCTTAGCAGTGAACACTACAGATTCTTTAGACAAGTTGGCAAACTTGTACATCCGTGAGATTGTGAGACTTCATGAAGTTCCGAAGTCTATTGTTTTAGACAGAGATCCGAGATTTACTTCGAGGTTCTGGGGTTGTTTACATAGTGCTCTAGGTAGCCATTTGCATTTTAGTACTTCTTATCATCCGCAGTCCGATGGACAGTCAGAGCGGGTGATACAGATTTTAGAGGATATGCTTTGTTGTTGTGTGATTGAATTACAGGGTTCTTGGGAGAAGCACTTACCTTTAGTTGAGTTCGCGTACAACAACAGTTGTCAGGCTAGTATTCAGATGGCTCCCTATGAGGCTTTGTATGGTAGACGATGTAGGACTCCGATTTGTTGGGCTGAGACAGGTCAGAGATTGCTACCTATGCCAGATTTGCTTAAGGGAACTACCGACAAAGTGAAGTTGATTTGTGACCATTTGAAAGCAGCTTCTGATCGTCAGAAGTCTTATGCAGATTTGAAGAGAAAAGAGATTGAGTTCTCCGTGGGTGAGAAAGTGTTTCTGAAAGTATCTTCGTGGAAGAAGGTAATAAGATTTGGCCGGAAAGTAGGGATGGCAATGTGATCCGAATCTGATCTGAATCCAATTCGATCCGAAGGAATTTATCCGATCCATATTCGATTGAAAAAAATCTGAATCCAAATCCGAGTAAAATGTTCGAGTCCTAATAGGAGATGAGTTGGATATGGATCATGCCAAGATCCGATCCGAATCCGAATCAGATCCATATCCGAGTCCGAATCAAAATATTTAGGACTTTTAACTCCTTAAAACAAAATATCATGTATAATATTTACATTAAAACAAGAAGACAACATAAATAAAGTAAAAAGTTAAACTAAATACATTAAAAGAAACATAACTACATATATTTTTTAAACGAAAACATAAATGTATATATTAGGTAATTTGAAATAATAGTAAAAATAAAATTAACTTTATATATATATATATATATATATATATATATATTAAAAGTGATTATAAAAATATAAATATCTTAAGAATGTAAGTTAAATAATAATAATATTTGTTATGATTTATATATATTAATTAACCTTAATATAGTGTAATATATCTATTTATACCATATGCATGTATAAATAAATATGAAAAAAAAACAAATACAAGATCAAGTCATAGATAAACAAACAATAAAATAAATACAATGAAGAAACAAATAAATGTAAATATCAATGAATTACTAAAAATTAAGAAAGTTAGTGAATGAAATAGTAAGTAATGTGCAATCGATAGATAAAGCTATGATATATTATGCTAAAATTATGAATTAAAATAGAAAGCAAATTAAAAGCATAAACAATAAACACAAAAAATTAAATATAGTCAACAAATAAGAGATAAAAATGAACAAATGTAGAATTAAATAGCATAAATTAAATGTGTAAGAAATTAAATATACAAAATTATGGACTGATTTGCACTAAAATAAAATTATTAGAGGGTCAAAACACTATATACCCTAAGGACGCTAAAATTCGCGAATCTACCCCTCAGACTTGGGTCAAGACTAGGGATGACAATTTAATCCAAATCCAAAAACTCTGATCTAAATGTGGTTGAAACAAATCCGAATCCAATCCGAAAAAATCCGATCCAAAAACAATCCGATCCAAATCCGTTTGAAAAAAATCTGAATCCAAATCCGAAAAAAATATCTGAGTCTGATTGTAACGGATTCGAACTTGGATTTTATACAATTCGATCCAAATTCGATCCATTGCCATCCCTACCGGAAAGGCAAGTTGAGTCCGAGGTTCATTGGTCCGTATGAGATAGTGGAGCGGATTGGGCCTGTAGCTTACCGTTTGAGATTGCCTTCTGAGTTAGAGAAGATCCATGATGTCTTTCATGTGTCGATGCTTAGGAGATATAGATCAGATCCTTCTCATGTTATGCTTGTTGAGGAGATAGAGTTGAATCCGGATTTGTCTTACAATGAAGAATCAGTTGAGATACTTGCTTCTGATAGCAAGGTGTTGCGTGGCAAGACCATAGAGTTGGTCAAGGTGTTGTGGAGACATAGAGGTGTGGAAGAGGCCACGTGGGAGAGAAAAGCTGATATGCTTGAGCAGTTTCTGTACTTGTTTCCGTCAGGTAATTTCGGGGACGAAATTCCTTAAGTGGGGGAGAGTTGTAACACCCGGGTTTAGGGGTCGGGTGAAAATAATATTTAAAGAATATTTTGAGTCTCGGTTTTCTAATTAAATAATATTTTATTCTTTTGGGCCTCGGGATCTCAAAATGGTTAAGACTATGTTGTGCCTATCTCTTGAGTCCAAAATCCATGGACTTTGAGAGATGTGGGCTTTGGCCATTCATTAATGGCATTTTAGTAAATAGTTGGTCTTCCAACTAAAACCCATTTTAGTTTTATTTCATCATAATTCAAATAAACAAATATCACATCTTCTTCTTCAAACTCAAACTAACGACAAGAAGCTCTTCTACCCCATTTTCACTATTCCATTTCACCCCATCTCCATTTTAGCTCGATTTTGAAAGGTAACTACATTTCCGACTTGCTCTCATCTTCCTCTCTTCAAAAGTACAAGTAGATTTCATTTTCATCCAAGTTTTAGAATTTGTGTTTTTGGAAGATTTGAATAAAAATGGTATATTTATTGTTTTTTAACTTGAGGTTTTGATTTAATAATGTTAGATATGAAGTTTATGAACCAAATGGTCCAACATATATGATTTTTACATGATTTTGTAAACATTCCCGAATTTGGGTTTTGTGAGGGTTTTGTGGGTTGTTTCATGATGGATTTTGAGGGCTGATGATAGTATGATATATGAGGGTCACTTTGGGTGTGTTTGATGATCGTTTGGTTGATTTAAATGGGAGATTTCAGTGGGTCTTGAGGGCTGCTCGGGAATTCTATTTTGGGCATGAATTTGAGTGTTAAATTGCTTGGAAATGTTAATCTGGGTTGTTTCCGACGACTAGTAATTGATTGTTGGTGTTTTGTTTGGGTTTGGGTTTTGAAAGAATCAAGGTTAGACCTCGGTGAGACCTCGGGAGTGAATCCGGAAGCTTGAAGGTGTTGGTTGCTTGATAGTTGAGCTTGGAAGTGAAGGTGAGTGGTTTAATGTTTTCAAAGTGGTTTTTAAGTGTTTGGTTCAAGCATGTGGACTAGGTCGGGCTTGGTAGACCCACCTAGAGTTAGGATTAGAGTGGTAGCCTAATCCTAATCTTTAATTAGAGACTTTGGTTGAACTCTTTAATTGATGTTATTGCCTCATGATGATATGTGTTTATGGTGTTATGTATATTGTGTTATACATATATGTTGAGGCATGATATTGATGCATTGTGATATGCATGTGGATGATTCATGATTGTGATCACGGTGAGTACGTGCTAAGCACGGAAGTGGTATGAGATGTTGTGGATTTTTGTTTAATGTTGGCACTAGTATGCTTGAGTACAAATGATCGATCATTAGGATGTTAGTGTGCACACGTGAGTCAAATGGGCGCGTGGTCTTGATGATGGTAGTCATCAAGATGGAGTACGGGTTCGCCCGGAAATTCTTCTTATATTTATGTTAGTCGATGATGAGTGTAATCCCATCAACGGGGCGTGAGGATGAGTGGAATCCCCTCCGTGAGACCGGTGATGAGTGTAATCCCACCGAAGGTAATGGTTGTGTTGGATGTGAGTTCCAACGTGTTTATCCGAGTATTCGAGTCATAGCTAGGTGCCAATATGAATTGATATGTGTATCAATGTGTTGTGGAATGTGAATCTTATATGGATTGTTATATGTGCTTACATATGTTGTGGATTTGAGCTTGTTGAGCATGGCATATTATTGGATAATTGTTCATGCATCATGCGTATTTTGGCTCATGAGGATGGAAGGTAAATCATGCATTCTACCTTGGTTGTGCTCGTGCTTGGACCCTGCATTGTCGAGGTTTGTTTTTAAAGAGCTTACCTGTTGGGATTTTTAGCACGCTCGAATCGATCACCGAAACCGTCAAGGAGGGTTGTAAATGTTTTGTGGTTGAATTGGCTAAAACCGAAAGAAAGGTAGAAAATTTGCACGATGATTTTAGAGTGGTTCGACTACTCAACCGAGTCTACATCCACTACCTTAGCACACCACTAAGGATTTCCCAATTCACTCAACAATGAATTCGTCCCCTTTTCCAGGCTCAGGAGGAAACCGTTACAACCCTATCTTTTGAACTTGGCTAAGATAGAACCAACTCTAGTTTTTCTCTCAAGGCTAAACTAGAACCTCTCCTTTTACAAGGGATTTGTTTGGTAAACTAAATACCTCTCTAGGTGGGTGTTTACACAAATTAAAGCTCACAAGAGTGTAAAGAATAAAAACAATGAAAAACACTCTCTATACAATATATACAAGAGAAATGAAGAAAATAAAGACTTAAACTCAATTTCTCTTGAACATGAAGCTTGGATGTTGTCTCTTACTTTCTTCAAGTGTTCCAGCCTTCAATTTATAGTCCCAAATGAGTTTGTAGCCGTTTATAGCCGTTGGGAATATAGCAGTTTATAGCCGTTGGGAATAGAGCCGTTTATAGCCGTTGGAATAGTGCCATTTATGGCCGTTGGAAATAGTACCATTTATAGCCGTTGGAATAGTGCCATTTATGGCCGTTGGAAATAGTACCATTTATAGCCGTTGGAAATAGTACCATTTATGGCCGTTGGGCTATTTCAAAATACACCGTATCGATACGGCTAGGCGTATCGGTACGTGTTTTAGCTACTGGAATTCTTGTAGTTTGAAAACCCTAAGGTGTATCGATACGGTACTCACTGTATCGATACCGTCACTTAAAATACTCGGTTTTGACTACTTTAAATGTACTTTTAAGTCCATTCCAGAGCTTTAAAAACCCTAAAACATATTTTCAAGTTGTTTTTGACTAAAAACATATTTTAAAATCTTTCCATTTTAGTCCAAAACATTTTTCAAATATTATATCAAAACCTCAGTTCTACAATCTCCCCCTTTTTGATATAATAAAACCAACTTGAAAATTTTTTTGGGATTCTCCCCCTTTAATTTTAAAAATGTGAATAAGAGATTTAAGATATGAAATCAAAATAAAGCTCCCCCTTATTCATTTGAAAAATCAATTTTTCAAAACTTTCAAAAAACCATTTCTCCCCCTTTTTGTTATATCAAAAAGAATTTAAAATGACATTTAAGTTCAAGATAACATAGGAGGCAAAAAAAAATTTTGACACACTTAAAATTTTGGTTTTTAAAAATTGGCTCCCCCTTACTCAAAGCATCACATTAAATTTTTAGCTCATAAACTTGACACTTAAGAGATTGAATTTCACCATTGAATCAAATCAATTTAAAAACACATGAAATTCAATTTATCCAAGACTTTAAAACTTTATGCAAACATATGAATGAAACAATATGATTCATATGCATAAAATTTTCAAATAATGTCATGCTTGTTTAGATATTTAAATAAAAGCTCAAATGCATGAACATTAGTCAAACAGAAATTAGATAACCAAATGAAAAATAAAAAATAAAAGCATTAAGCTTAGAGGTTACCCAATCTTCTTATCATGTGTGATTTGAGCATTCTTTAATTTTGCTTTGCTTACCATTGCTCTAACACACCTACAAAAAGACATTCACTTGATTTTTGGTATCCAAATTGCTTTGGATCCATTTACGTTAGTCACAATGTCTTTAGTTCCCTTGGGAACCCATACTTGTCTAATCCTATATGACTTTCTATTCCTAATAGGACAAGTATGTAAGGAATGACCATGATAATGGCAATGTGAGCATTTTGCCATTATGTGACAAGATGAATTATTGAAAACAATTTCTTTTTCTTTTGTTAAGCTTTCAAGCTTAACTTTCAAATCAAGATTTTCTTTTTCTAAAACATCTTTACTTGTTTTTGAAAACTCTAAATCATTTTTCAAAATTTCATTTTGGTTTTCAAAATCCACTTTTGTTTTTAAAAGAAAATCATTTTCAATTTCAAGTTTTGAAATCATTTTCTTAAATTTGGAATTCATGGTCTCAAATTCCAAAAATAATTCATCAAATGCATCTTGTAACTCATCAAAAGAATATGAATTTAATTCATTTGAGTTAGAAGATACCTCGGGCTCATCGAGAGCCAAAACACCATCCACCTTTGGATTGGAGAGAAGGTTTGCACATAATTGATCATTATTTTTCTTTTCTCCCTTCTTGTTGCCATAAAGCTTCTCAAGTTTCTCCCATAATTCTTTGGCACTTTTGCATGTGGAGATCTTTTTGGAAACTTCTTCGTTGAGGCCACAATAGAGAATGTGCATCGCCTTGGTGTTTAGCTTTGCCTTCGTGTCGTTGGCACTCCTTTGCTTTTTCTTCTTCTTTGGAGCTTCCAAATACCCATCTTCAACGATGTCCCAAACCTCATAGTCTTGAGACTTGATGAAGAATTTCATGATATTTGCCCATTGGAAGTATGCTTCTCCTTTGAAGAGCGGAGGACACGAGATAGAGCGGCCTTCTTCAAATCTTGCCATTTTCTTGAACGGTGGACTTCGAGCAAATGATCTTTACTCCCGGATGTTAGTCCTTCGATGGAGACGAGGCTCTGATACCAATTGTTGGGATTTTTAGCACGCTCGAATCGATCACCGAAACCGTCAAGGAGGGTTGTAAATGTTTTGTGGTTGAATTGGCTAAAACCGAAAGAAAGGTAGAAAATTTGCACGATGATTTTAGAGTGGTTCGACTACTCAACCGAGTCTACATTCACTACCTTAGCACACCACTAAGGATTTCCCAATTCACTCAACAATGAATTCGTCCCCTTTTCCAGGCTCAGGAGGAAACCGTTACAACCCTATCTTTTGAACTTGGCTAAGATAGAACCAACTCTAGTTTTTCTCTCAAGGCTAAACTAGAACCTCTCCTTTTACAAGGGATTTGTTTGGTAAACTAAATACCTCTCTAGGTGGGTGTTTACACAAATTAAAGCTCACAAGAGTGTAAAGAATAAAAACAATGAAAAACACTCTCTATACAATATATACAAGAGAAATGAAGAAAATAAAGACTTAAACTCAATTTCTCTTGAACATGAAGCTTGGATGTTGTCTCTTACTTTCTTCAAGTGTTCCAGCCTTCAATTTATAGTCCCAAATGAGTTTGTAGCCGTTTATAGCCATTGGGAATATAGCAGTTTATAGCCGTTGGGAATAGAGCCGTTTATAGCCGTTGGAATAGTGCCATTTATGGCCGTTGGAAATAGTACCATTTATAGCCGTTGGAATAGTGCCATTTATGGCCGTTGGAAATAGTACCATTTATAGCCGTTGGAAATAGTACCATTTATGGTCGTTGGGCTATTTCAAAATACACCGTATCGATACGGCTAGGCGTATCGGTACGTGTTTTAGCTACTGGAATTCTTGTAGTTTGAAAACCCTAAGGTGTATCGATACGGTACTCACTGTATCGATACCGTCACTTAAAATACTCGGTTTTGACTACTTTAAATGTACTTTTAAGTCCATTCCAGAGCTTTAAAAACCCTAAAACATATTTTCAAGTTGTTTTTGACTAAAAACATATTTTAAAATCTTTCCATTTTAGTCCAAAACATTTTTCAAATATTATATCAAAACCTCAGTTCTACATTACCCTCACTAAGCTTTACGCTTACGCTCTCTTTTGTTCGGCAATGCAGATCCTTAGCTCGTGGGTTGCTAGTGCAAGAAGGGGCCTCCAAGTGTGTGCTCTGTGGTGCTATCGTAGCTTTCAAGTATGAACATTTTAGTTATGATGTAATGGTCAAGCAATGGGACATGTATATGTTGTTTGAGCCTTTTTAAGTATGTTGATGTTGGTTTATTTAGGAGCATGATAGACTCATTTCATACGATATGTTGATTTGATGTATGCCTTGCTTGTAAACCATGTTGGATTTGCCTATCTTATTTGTCTAAGTGTTGACCTTGTTGAAGTATGCTATCTTTAAGGCCATGTTTAATCTTTGAATGGATGTTCTACCATGTAACCTTGTGTTTTATGAGTATGTTGCTATAGGGTGCATGCCTCTAGAATGTACTTGTATGATTTGTATGCTTCGTGTAGTCGTTTCGGACGTTTGGGATCAATTGGAGATGTCTAAAACTGATTTTAGGAATTTGCAGACAGCAGGTGTTTCGAAACGGGCTGCCCTGTTTCGAAACGGGTGTGGTTCCAGGGCCCCCGTGTCAGAACTCGTTTCAATACATTTTGGCTACTGTGAGCCCCTGTTTCGAAACCAGTTTCGAAACACTTTGGCTACTGGAATTGCCTGTTTCGAAACGAGTATCGAAACGGCAAGGCAAAACGAGACCCTGTTCCGAAACGGGGTGGATACGTTTCGAAACGGGTGTCCGACTTTTCAAACTGGGGCTTGTGTTTCGAAACGGGCTTTGACTGTTTCGAAACACAGGCCTATTTTTGGGCTTTTTGACATCTCTAAAGGGTTCCAAGTGTTGGGCTTAGGCCCTGTTTGTTGTTGGGCTTCCGTTTAGCTTTAATTGATGTATTTAGATAAGATAAAATGAAAAAGTTTTTCCTAGGGTCGGTAACCGAAGTGGAGCCTTAACGGGTTTCATCTCGGTTATCCCCGTGTAGCCCACTCGGAACGGTCAATCGTCCGAACCGGGACGAGGGGGTTACAAGTTAGTATTAAATTAATTTAATAAATTAATACTTTACATTTATCAACACTTTAAATTTATCAAATCGTAGACTTCTTCAACTATATATCAGATAAATATCAAGTCAGATCATTATCAGTTCAAGTTAAAAATAGGTCGGGTTCAAAGCAGGTCGGGTTAATTAACAGGTCGGGTTCAAAACAGGTCGGGTCCAAAACATGTCGGGTTCAAAACAAGTCAGGTTCAAAACAGGTCGGGTCTAAAACAAGTCGAGTTCAAAACAGGTCGGGTAATATTGGATCTCGTGTCAATTCAGTCGGGTAAAATTGGTTATCTGCCAAGTCGGCTTCGGGTTCGGGTTCGTTTCAGTCGGGCGCAGGTCGGGTTTCAAGTCCACAGTAACAAGTCCAATTCGGGTTCGGGTCGTTTTCAGTCGGACGCAGGTCGGGTTCGGTCACTATAGTAACAGGTCGAATTCAGGTTCGGGTCAACAACGGTCGGTTATAGATCGGGTTCGGGTCATTAAATTTTCAGGTCAAATCAGGTTCTGACTCGAGCAGGTTTCAGTCGGGTTTTCAGGTCGGGTCATCTTTTTACATCCCTAGTTACGGAGCGTATACATGTGCATCCACCTCCGGAGGTGGTTTCGTTGCTTATGGCGGATTGTAATGAATCTTAGTTGACCTTGCTCTTCGTGGGCTGGTTCTTGCTGTTTTTGTTTTGTAAATATCTTTAATATTGTGTTATCATTAACACAAGTACTCTTTTCCTCCATATAAATTTAGGGAAACTTCTAATGAGGCTCGTGTTAATAATTCATTCTTTTTCAATAAAAAAGAATTATATGAATTCGATCCATATTTCAATAATTAAAAAATATATAAAATTTTGTAAATAAAATAACAAAGAACAATAATAAGAACAAAGAACAAGAATGGAAGAACAAGGAGATGAGAGAAAGAGGGAGATTTGTATTATTCTCAAATATAGACTTGTGTACAATGCCTTCATCAAGTCATCTATTTATAGGCATAAGAAGTACATATTACATTGAAATCTAATTAAATGAGATAATATTCCTAATGATAAAGTAAATCAATCTCCTTAGATAAAGTTCTAATCATGATAGACATCCACATAGATAAATATTCATAACACTCCCCCTTGGATGTCTATGTAGATAATGTGCCTCGTTAAAACCTTACTAAGATAAAAACTCAGTGGGAAAAAAATTCTTTAGTGAAGGAAAAAGAGTACACACATCTTTGATACGCATAACATGTTGCCTCATTAAAAACCTTACCAGGAAAACCCATTGGGACAAAACCTCGGTCAAGGGAAAAGAGTGCAACACATATTTACTCCCCCTTATGAAAACACTACTAAAGATCTTTGAATCTTCATAATTCAACCTTGAATACTATTTTCTAAAGATAGCGGGGGATGAAACTTTAGAGTAATATTTTCCATGATGTATCCATCTTCCATTATCTCTACACAAGATAGCATTTGTATCATATCTTGTGAAAGTAAATCACATATCTTCTGGATATGTTGGGTCAATGGTCTTAGCCAAACACATTTTTGGCTTGCCTTGTGCATAACATTTATTTCTACAAGATTTGAGGAGGCATTGACGAATGTTTGAAGATCTAAATGTAATGATCTTTGTATATTCATAGATATTTCTTGACCAACTAATATATAGTGCTTCAAGACCAAGAAAAGATATAATTATATTTATTCACATCCAATAATCTTACAACTATTGGGATACTCAATAGATATGCTCTATTCATATTGAATCTTCTTTAAGATTATTTTAGCTTTTGTTTATTCATAGACAAAAAGAAATATATAAAAATACTCGATCTTCAGGTCAAGATAAACTTGATGTCAAGATTCAAGTACTTGCATTGAAAGTACTTCATGAGTTTCCAATTTGAAGCTCTTTAGGAGTTCTAAAATTATCATAATGGATCTTGATCCAAACTCCTTTATAAAATACATAAGGAAATCTGATCATTCTTATAGTATTTTCTCAATTGGTATTCACTAAGGCGATTATATCAAATGCGCCAAAATATTCACGAGACATGTCTAAATAAATTTCCTCAGAAATTTTCAAATGCTTCTAGCATTTTAAATCCTTCAAGGATAAATATGGATCCACAAATAATTAGACGCGTGCAAAATTTTTCATAACTGCCAAAGTAATTGCATCCACCATGAAGTAATTAAAACTTTTCATAAATCATAGTTCAAGTCGTATTTACGACTACTTATCTGTGCCTCACATGCATTACACCTTTAGGTGTTTGGACTGCTGGTCCAAATACTTCTATTTTAGAAGTTGAAAACGTCTTTCAACATCGGCCAATTCAATATCTATACTTCTGGATAGATTTTATACAAGATCCTCGATTTATTTCTTTACTTCTATAGAAGTATTTTATGTAAAATTGTTTGTAAAATCGTTGTCGACAACTTTCTAATTTTCTGGTTCCATTCTCGTAATGACACAACTCATCGAGATCTCTTCAAGATTTCAATCTTTATTTCAAGTACCTGAAACTCTTCAAGAGTTTTATTATTAGTTATGTCTTTGGTCTCTTTAGGAGCACCCGCCTCCAATATATGACAATCTCATAATACTTTTCATTTACGAGAATTTTGATCATTGAAACCATTTCAACTATCATGCTTCAAGCATGATTTACATCCACTTGCTCTAACATGTAATTTAAACTTAGATCATTTCAGCTGGTATATGAGACTTAATTACTCTCATTGGGTTAGTAAATATGTTTGGCAGTTGACATGAAATAACATGAATTATCTTATGAACTTTTAGTTCATATTCGAGGATCTAGATAATGATAATTCATTTCCTTCTTTATCCAGCTGATTATTATCTCCCCCTGATGTTGAGAAAAATCATCTAATAAATGATTCTCCAATTAATGTTTAGAATTTAAACATAAAAGGAGACTCGTACTCAATATATATTCTCAACCCTTTTTACTTGCTCATTTTGTGCGTTATGATGGAGCAATTCAACTATATATCGCACACTCAAAAATTCAAAAATGGGAAATATGACTTCTGACCAAAAGTCAAATCATAATGGGGAGTTTATTATAACTCGTTGGCTTGATGCGCATAATTGTTGCTATATGGAAATACCATATAAATAATAAATGTTTTGTTCTCACATTTTAGTTATTAAATAGGAGGTATTCAATTAAAAATTTGTTAAACCGTATTTTTCATAATCAATAGGCTTTGTAACAACCGATATAGCCTAAATATAAACCCACAAGCTTTTGCAAAACGAATAGTCTAATTGCATAATCTGAATCCTTTTAGAATCAATCTCACAAACTTTTTGGTTGTAAGTTGATAAAACAATGTAGATGTATCTATTAAAATCATATAAAACTTTCCACATTTGTGGATATATGGACCCATATTTCGTTCAGATATGTAAGACATGCAGTCTCAAATTCAGCACAAGAACTTCAAGTTCTAATTCTTTTGGTAAGTGAGATCAACTATATCCTTTGAGAACAAACAACACAAGAACTTCAAGTTCTTTTAGTAAGTGGAATTTAATCAATTCCATTAAGCAACACAAGAACTTCATTTTTTTAATAAGTGAAATTTAATCAATTCCTTTGAGAATAAGCACCACAAGAACTACAAGTTCTTTTAATACATGTGCATGTAAATCTCAATAATTTCTGCACCATTATTGATTAGGATGGTCTAACCGATCATGTCAACTATATATGTGTGTGTATATATCTCTGAATTTGTAAACTTCTTGTTTACCATAACATGTAATTCAATCTCACTCGTACATGTCTAGTACGGCCATCAAAATTGTTCCTTTAAATAGGAATATATTTTGTTTTTTCGGAGCTTTCAATTGAAATTATCTTTTGGTAGCAATATATAGCTCTTCTAGAGCTTTCAACTGACTTTTTGGCTACCAGAACTTATATTCATATTGGCTTATTTCAAATGTCAATTGATAACATATGTTATCTATAATTCCAAAAAGAATATTTTGCGAACTTGTAACACCCGAGTTTGGGGGTCGGGAGAAATAAATAAATAAAATAATGCCTCAGTTTTGTTTTGCAAAAATTAAATTTAAGGTGTTGGACCAATTTTTGATGTTTAAGCCCAATAGACATTTTAATGGCATTTTTGTAAATAGATGACTTTTTCAAATAAACTCACTCCCTTTTATTATAATTCAAACAAACAAAATTTCTATCTTCTTCTCCAACAAAGACCAACGACAAACCCTCCCTCTTCCATGGATTTCACTATTCCATCTCCTTCCTCCCTCATTTTGGCTCGGTTTTGAAAGGTAAACACATCCCCATCTTGCTCTCATCTTCCTCTACTTGGAAGTACAAATAGTTTTCATTTTCATCCATGTTTTGGAATTTGAGTTTTTGGAAGATTTGAATAAAAATTTAAACTTTATTGTCTTTAACTTAAGCTTTCGATTTGTTGAAGTTATATATGTTGTTTACTACCCATAAGGTCCAACATAGTTGATTTTTACATGGTTTTATGTTAATTCCCGAATTTGGGTTTTGGTGGGTTTTTATGAGGGTTTAAAAGTTGATTTTGGGTGTGTTTTATGTTGGAATTTGAGGGTTGATGTTAGGGTAATAGTTGGGGGGCTGTTTTGGAAGCATTTAAGAGTGTTAAAGAGGTTGAAATCTTGAGTTTTGGACTGTTTTTCATGGCTGCTCGGGAATGAGGATTTTGGAGTTGTTCTTAGCTTGAAAACATGTGTTTTGTGCTTGATTAATGTTCCGGGTTTGCTACATTGACTTGTGAATTAATTTGAGGTTGTTTTGATGGTGTTGAGATTATTAGAAGCAAGATTTTGTGTTGGTGAAGCCTCGGGAACAAATCCGGAATCGTTGGAAGCTTGATCGGCTAGTGTGGTTGAGCTTGGAATTGTCGGTGAGTGGTTAAAATGTTTTAAATGGTTTTGAGCAATTGGTTCAAGCATGTGGACTAGGTTGGGATTGGTAGACCCACCTAGAGTTGGGATTAGGGTGGTATCCTAATCCCAAGCTTTAGTTAGAGACCTTGGTTGATCTTTAAGGTGTTGATTTATGCCTCATGTTTAATCGTGTTTATGGTGGTTATGTATATGTTGTTATACATGCATGTTGAGGCATGACTTAATGCATTGTTATATGCATGTTGATGATAAACATGATGGAGATATACATTTGCATGAAATATGATGTGACATTTGTGTTAATGATATACATGTGGTGTTGACATGTGAAATGAAGTTATGAGGTGGTTGCATGATCCGAGGATCATGGTGAGTACATGCTAGGCATGGAAATGTGGTTTGTGCATGACGGTAAGTCATGGTGAGTACGTGCTAAGCAAGGAAGTTGTTATGAAATGATATTGTGAAAGATTAATGAAATGTGTAGTATTGGCACTAGTATGCTTGGGGTACAAATGATCGATCATTAGGATGTTTAGTGTGCACACGTGAGTCAAAATGCGCGCGTGGTCTTGATGATGGTAGTCATCAAGATGGAGTACCGTTTCGCCTGGAAATCTTCATATATATGTTAGTCGGTGATGAGTGGAATCCCATCAACGGGCGTGAGGATGAGTGGAATCCCCTCCGCGTGAAATGGGCGTGAGGATGAGTGGAATCCCCTCCGCGAGGAACGGTGATGAGTGTAATCCCACCGTCAGGTAATGTTGTTTGATGTGAGTTCCAACGGTTATCCGCATATTCGAGTCATAGCTAGGTGCCAATACGGATTATGGTTTATGTTGCCAATATGTGATTACTCGTGAGCCAATATGATTTGGGATGTGTTGCTAACATGGTTTAATATATGTGATTACATATGTCGTGGATTTAAACATGTTGAGCATGACATAATATTGATTATATGTTCATGCATCATGGGTAGATTGGCTTATGTGGATCAAAGGTAAGAACATGCATTCTATCTTGGTTGTTGCTCGTGCTTGGACCCTGCATTGTCGAAGGTTTGTTCTATGAGCTTACCCTCACTAAGCTTTTATGCTTACGCTCCTTTTTGTTCGACAATGCAGATCAATAGCTTGTGGGTGGCAAGGGTAAGGAAGGGGCCTCCAAGTGTTGCTTTCGGTTAGCTCAAGTATGAACTTTAAATTGTAGATTGTAATAGTTAAGCAATGGGATAGGTGTTGTTGATTTGAATGCCTCGTTGTGTGTTGATTTGGTTTGACTCTTGGTTGCCTTGTTTGAATTGCAAATCTTGCTTTTGTTGCATGTCTTGAATGCTTATATGTTTTGTTTCTATGGTGTGAACCCTAAAGTGCCTTGTATGTCATCTTTTGGTAAACGCATGAATCTCTTGGATGAATGATGCTTGTTAGCGTTGGTTTCCTCGTATGCTTAGATCTTGGTGGTTAAAGGTTGTTTGTATGTTGTTTGTGGCTAGGGGAGTCGTAAATCGCATCTAGAGTCGAGTCTTAAGTTGTTTTTCTGAAATTTGGAGACTTTCTGTGCAGGGCGTATCGATAGGCCCAAGGGCCGTATCGATACGGTTTGCCCTCCAGGACTCAAGTTTTGGCTTGGTGTATCGATACACGGGGGGGTATCGATACGCTCAAAGCTCACTGGAAATCTGATATTTTGGTGAGATTTTGGCGTATCGATACAGGCTCCAAGCGTATCGGTACGGGTTTATCTCGTTGACCACGAGATGTTGACCGAGAAGGGCGTATCGATACGCTCAAGAGCTGTATCGATACGGTCTTCTTGTGTTGACCATAGGGAGTTAACCTTGGTCAAGGCGTATCGATACCCTTGACAGGTGTATCGATACGGCCTGCTTAAAAAGGAAAAATGGGCCGTTTTAAATATGTTGTTTTGGATGGTTGTTTTTACATACTTGAGCTTTTGCTGTCTTGTTTCACATAGGACATAATGATGCATTTAGACAAGATAAATGAAAGAAATTTTCTAGGGTTGCTAACCGAGGGGAACCTTAACGGGTTTCGCTTCGGTTTTCCCCGTGTAGCCTACTCGGACCGGTCATCCGTCCAGACCGGGACGAGGGGGTTACAGAACTCATATTGCTCTCTTAAAATTTCCACTTCTAGTGGTGACGATATTATTACCATTAGCGGTAATTATTGCAATATTCGCAATTATGCACTTTTCATAATGTGCTTTCTCTCAAGAACTTATTGCTCTTCTGGAGCATCAATACTTTTAGTACTTTGAGATATAGTACTCACATTTTTCCCTTGCATTTAAATGAAAAAATATATCTTATGCTTCTGTTAAGCATAAATCGTCACCATAAATTATATTTGATAAGTAATCATGTTAAACAAAATAAATAATATGATAATATATAAATATAAATATTAACATGAATATAAATATAAAATGTAAATAATTAATGTATAAAGTAAATAAACATAAAGCAAAATAAATAAAAAGATAATTAATTCTCTTCAAAGTTATGAGAATAATTAGAAGATGATTTATTCCATTCGAGGGTTATAAGGAAGTCAACAACATCCAAATGAGTTGGACTAACAATGTCCAAATAAGTTGGACCAATATAATCTTTGTCATTTTTCGCAAACAGAATTTGCTTTTATTTTCTTTCCTTTATCATTCAATCATTGTTGATTTTTTCAACGTACGATAAGTACGAGACCAATGGTTTATAACATCACATTGGTAATAAAAAGATTCCACTTTCTTAGAATGATCTTTATCGCTCTTGTCATCCTTATAACCTCACTACCAGTGGGTAGAAGTATTCTTAAAATGACCATATTTTTCATGTCTATATTCATAGCCTCGACCACGACCACAACTTCTAATGTGGTTTTTATTCCTTCCATAATATAATCTCACATTCACTTCAGGGAATGGAGTAGAGTCAGTGGGTATTTGAAACTTTTTCACATATCCTTATCACAGAGAAAAAAAATTTAATCCTCGTACGCGACATTGTTAAATCTGTCCACAAAGTCCTTTAAAAACCTCCTTTGAGACCAGTAGCCTCGCAGAACGGGATGTCCAGTCAATATACTTGAATTATATCGAAATTATGTCTCTAATTGAATAATGATTTACCATGTTTGCATTCACTTCAGGGAATGAAACAGTTTCAATAATTGCATGGAATAAACATCATGCTTGCATTCACTTCAGGGAATGCCCCATCATTGATAATCGCATGGAATAAACATCATGCTTTGCATTCACTTCAGGGAATGCCTCCCATAAAACTTTTTGGATCAAGACGAATTTTCGTAACTTGAAATTGGGAGAAGTCTATAGTCAAATTTTTCGACGAAAAAGAAATATTGCTTTCGAGCAAATATAGACGTTATAATAATCTTCTTGTAAATTCAAAATCATCATGATTTATCGCACTTTAAAATAATAATATAAAGAATAAAAATAAAACCAAAATTTACCGATATTAATTTTTCTCTCATGGACAATAAAGACATAGCATATGACCGAGATAGCTTCTCATAGTCCCTTTATATCACATCTTTTTTCAAGTCATTTAAGCATATCATGTAAAACTCAAAACACGGTTAAAAATACTAATTTTTACCAAATAAAATGACATAAATAATAATATAAAAAATATCAAATATAATCATATAAGTAAAAGTATGAATATGCATACCGCTAATTAACCCTTTTAGGAACAAGAGAAAACACACGTAATTTACACCAAGCGCAACCTCTTCGTCTCTGTCGATTCTTCTTTTGGTTTGTGAGAAGCCACAAATTTATCTCTTTTCAATGTTCGAATAAAATCAAACATACTTCCAAACTTTTCAAAAAAATAAATAAAAAAATTAAGTTGAAATATAAAGAAAAAAACAATCGGTAATTTAAAAGAATGAAGAGAGAAAAAAACTTATCTTTTGTTTATCCTAGAATTGAATTCTTTCCAATAACTTTTTTTGGATTCAAACAATGAAGATCTCAGTTGATTAGAGTCGTGCTGATAACGTGTTGTAAATAAAATAACAAAGAACAATAATAAGAACAAAGAACAAGAATGGAAGAACAAAGAGATGAGAGAAAGGGTGAAATTTGTATCATTCTCAAATATAGACTTGTGTACAATGCCTTCATCAAGTCATCTATTTATAGGCATAAAAAGTACATATTACATTGAACTCTAATTAAATGAGATAATATTCCTAGTGATAAAGTAAATCAATCTCCTTAAATAAAGTTCTAACCATGACAGACATTCACATATATAAATATTCATAACATAAAATTAAATTTCAACAATATATAAAAATATATAATTTTAACTCGACCCAACTTATAGACACTTTCGGGTCCATATGGAATGGAAACATAGAAAGTACAAAATTGATCAGAAACACAATACAAATATCAACTTCCATATATAACAAAGAAATGATCATAGACAATCCCATTTCTTTTAGGGAAAACTACATCGGTGGTCCCCAAACTATTACTGTTTTCCTATTTTGGTCTCTAAACTATGTTTTTCAGCAAAACTGTCTCTTCTGTTACATAGTTCTCCTGTTTTGGTCCCCGGCGTTAAATAGCTAACGGTTTTGCTAACGTGGCATTTTTAAAATATTTTTTAATCATTTCTCTCTCCTCTTAAAAAAATGCCACGTCAGCAAAACCGTTAGCTATTTAACGTCGGGGACTAAAACAGGAGAACTATATAACAGAAGGGACGATTTTGCCGAAAAACATAGTTTGAGGACCAAAATAAAAAAATGGTAATAGTTTAGGGACCACCGGTGTAGTTTTCCCTTTCTTTCATTTATTTCCCCATTCCCACTAAAACACAACACACTTTAAACATAACTAATATTAAATCTACATGCAAACCAAACCCATTACCATAAACCATTTGAAAGGTTTAATTAGTGTTCTTAAATCTTAATCTACTGCTGAGCCTTCCTTCCCTTTCTCTTCTCGGCAAAGAAGAATCCGATCAGTGACACGATGGAGAAAGCACTGAAGCAAACGGACGCTATATCGAGCGATGCATGTCGGCCGGTGATCGCTTCAATGTCAAACAAATTGGTTGTCTTCTCAGCGTCGGTGTTTTGACCGTACGCCACCTCGTGGTCATGCTCGTCCAAAGCGTAGGCTCGGACGAAGAACGTCGCCGTCGGGACATCTCGTTCGATGGTCCATTCAAGGGTTTCGTTGGTGTTGGCGTAAGGTTTTTCGACGATCTTGAACTGGCAGGTCTTGTCTTTGGAAAGATGGTCCTCGGTTTTCCGCCATGCACGGTCGACTTGGCTGTTGGGTGCGTAGCAGAGCTGGACCTTGATGGTCCTATAGTTCGAGTCGGTGCCGGCCTGGAAACTCTGGTTCAATCCCCATGTCACAGTGATTTTGTCTTCCCCACCCATCAAAACTGCATGATATTTTTATCAATAATGCAATGAAATTAAAGATCAAGTTCAAGTCATAGTATTGTTAAATTGCAGTCGCAACGCAACACATCGTAACAATTTTGAAGGTCGTCGCAATAAAAAAAAAAGAAATATTAGAAGAAAAAAAAGGGGTGTTCTTACGTCCTTGTCTATGGGAGGCAGTGACCACAAGTGTTCTGTGAAGGGAGGAGAAAGAAATAGCCCCGTAGCATATGTCTGCAAAACAAGAGAAGACAAGAATTGAAGCCAAAACGAGAACTTGGGCCGCCATTGAAGAAACAATCTAAAAGCTTGGAAACTCCTTGATGATGATGACCAAAATTGAGATTCAAGACACTTATATAGAAAATAATCTTAGACTAGAAATAAAATTAATATTATTTTAATACTAAATGTTTGCACAAAAAGTCCAAATGCCCCCAAGTATTTGCTTAGCTTGTCTACTTAAGAATTTGAAGAGAGATTCTTCATTTTTTTTCATGAATAATTTAATCAAAATAATGTCCCTTTAACATGGCAGAGAGGTGGGGTTTTAAAGGGATTTTTTATATGTATGTTGTACTGTCTATGTTTCAGATTTATAATCTTTAATAATATTTTCCAGTATTCGAATTTGACTTTCCACTCTAATTTAAAATTATTAATGTTAAACTCTCATAGTTTTTTTTTCTCTAACTTAAACACTTAACATTTTTTCATCTTTGTTTGGCTAGCGGCAATATCAACGTTAATGTTAATCGCCGACCACTGATATTCTTTTTTTTTTCCTTACCTGATTATGTTTCATCCTTGTTTTTTTTTAATGAGAATAGTTAAGCCTTTGTAGTACATTTTCCTATTATTTTTGACACATTTATTTTTTCAGTCGTTTTGTTATTTTTTATTTTATGTTTTCTCATGAGTGGATTTGACGACGACGTGATTAATTAAAATAACGCTTTTTTTATTATGATCTTACTTGTTTTGGACTCTCAGACTAAATTTTTATAAATATTTACGATTATTGTTTCTTGTTTGCAATTGAGTTGTAGTAACGACCGCTTTGTCAACGTGCATAAAGGCTATATGTATTTTTTTAATGTGAGTGTTGATGGCTTTATTCTTCAGATGACGATTTTTGGTGTTGTTCATATCTCTCTTTGTTCAAATCTTTTAGTTAGGTTTTAAACTTTTTCATTATATGGTCATTGTATAACTAATTTTTATTTTAATGATATAAAAAACGTACATATTAAATGTTTAGTTTACGCTTATAATTATAAACTTTATTTTGATTTAAAAAAAAATTATTTTAATAAAACCCGCTATTCTTACAAAAAAAAAACTAATGTTATATTTTCATTCATGTTGATATGATAATTTTGTGTTAAAAATTAAGAATCCTATAATTGCTTGGATAATTATTTGATACACTATCGATGGAAACTATAGTTTTAGGGTTTAGGGGTTTAGTTTAGGGTGTAGGGTTTAGGGGTTTAGGTGTAGTGGTTTGGAATTTAAGGTTTAGGGTTATAATTTAGGGTTTATAGGTTAAATCCTAAATCCTCGTCATATTATCCTAAAACCTAAACCCTAAATCTTAACCTTGGACCTTAAATTCTAACAATTACCCCTAAATTCTAAACCCCTATACCTAAACTCCTAAATCTTACACCCTAAACTAAGTCCCTAAACCCTAAAATTGAGACGCTTGTGAAAACTACAAGTTTCCACCGCCAGTGTATTGGATATAAATTCTAATTACTTTTAGATTATTAAAAAAATTAAGAATCTTATGGTTTTGTCCCATGATGTTTAGGAAAGTCTAAGAAGAAGTAATATTCTAAGGCGGGGGATTTGAACAAAATAATTTCTAAGGCTGGGGAGATTGTGCAGAAAAATTTAAGGATAAATAACATTGATGTGTACTTTAAGCTTGTTATAAGTACTTCCGTACGCTGACCAAAAACAACACATCTGACTTTAATTAATTTATTGGAATTGAATAGTTTGTCAATTTAATAATAATAACAATAATAATTATAATAAATGAAATTTAGTATTACAACCGTCTCAGTGAATATATTTAGTATTGATTTTTAATCAATTTTTTAACTTTAATTCTTTATTTTTTTTAAATTTATTATTGATAAAAATATAAAAAATATATTTTAAAAAAACTTCAATTAAATAGTTTTAAAATATACATTTTATAAAAATTTAATTAATTAAAATATTTAAAATAATTTTCGTCAAAAATTAAAAAATCTAACTTTTAAAAAATTATTAATACTAGACAAATTTAATTGGACTGATAGAGTAAAAAATATATTTAGTAGCGAGAAAAGGGAGGCACAGAGCAAATTTGACATTGTAATTTTTGTTGTATTTTTTTCAATTGAATCAATATTTATAGTAAAATTGTAGAAAGTAAATGATAAGGATAAGCTTAAAATTAAGAGTAGACAAAAAAATAATTTGGTTGTAAATTGAGTATCTAATAACAAATATCAGAGAAAAATAAATTTTAAAAAGTATATAAAAATAAATTAATTTACTTGTAAATTAAATTCCTAATAATAAGTATGGGAAAAATAATTTTGAAAGTAGATAAAAATAAATTGTAGAAGGCAAATGGTAATGATAATGTGCTTGTAAATTAGATGTCTAATAATAAGTATTTGGGAAAAATTAAATTCTAAAAATAGATAAAAATAAATTAATTTATTTTTTTTAGCTCGTAAGCCATGGGGTTTTGCTTCAATGTATGTTTATGGTGTAAGTAAGTTTCTATTGTTGTTTTGATGGACTAGGTTTGGGGCATGCGTTATGACTGTTGGTAGTATTCGGTTAATAAGATGTTTTTGGACACTGTTTTTCTCTTTTTATTGTCCGATATTAAACTTTTCGCTTTGATATTAGTTATGAAAGGAGTTTTAACAATATTTTTTTAAACAAAAATAAGTTAATTTATTTGTAAAAATAGATTTTTAATGATAAATATTGAAAAATGAATTTTAAGAGTAAACAAAAATAAATTAATTTGTTTGTAAAATGAGCCTCTAATAACAAGTATTGAAAAAAATTAAATTCTAATTTTTAAAAGTAAATAAAAAGCATATTAAATTTTCTTGTAAATTGAACTCCTAATAATATTTTTGTTTGATAAATGGTTGTTGTTATTCGCAAAATTTCTGCTACAAAAAAAAACATAACAATCAGAAGCGAAGATATCAAGGTTTAGTACTGTTGAATTCCCCAAACTGTACACAAGTGTCTCATGTGACTATCAGATCTATGTATATGAAATTTGTACAATTTAATACTATTAGTGTCACGTATAAAGCCAAAAATATCATCAGTCGAATGTTGTGTGTTTCTGTATACTCTGTGATTCTGTTCCTGCCATATGTAGTATAGGAGACCGGTCCAAGATAATCTCAGAATGTGAACCAAGAGAGACCTCCCTTTACAAGTATCCACAATCTATATCAATCTGTCATCCCGGTGCCGAAAGTGATGATTTTGCAACCCGCAAGCTTATATTATTTTCTCCCAAATCTCGCAAGTGAAAGAACAATCTGAATGTCTACTGGGAGAGGCGCGCGTCCGTACAAGGAAAATTCTCTCTGAAATTTTCCTTATGTTTTTCCGTTTGAGGTTCCGGTGAGGGTACTTTTTTCGCGTCTAGAGTACGGCGCTCGCCCGGTGGTGGTCCGATCTCTGTTTCTGACCGGTGTACGGTGAGTCTAGTATGGCCTGATGGTGGCCTTAGGTTCCCCCGTCGCCTCAGCAGTCAGGATTGGGACAATGAAGGTAAGTCTGGCGCTAATGGCCGGTGTTGCTCTTTTGCTTCACTGTTTTTTCTTTTGCAGGACTGGCAAAGAAGGTGTTTCACCATGGAATGGAATGGAATGGAGGTGAGTCTGGGTCTGGGTCTGTTATGGCTAAGGTTTTTAAGGGCAAGGTTTTCCGACGAGGGTTTTATGTATGGAGCAGTCTCCGATGATGGTTTGGAACTGTTGAGTTTGTTAGTTGAGGAAGGTTTTCTTCAGGTTCAGGGGTTTCTCATAAGGTCTGAAGACAGAGGGGTTGTTTTCAGAGGTAATATGGAGGTTCATGACCTTCGCCGGAATGTTTATGGGTTCCCAGATCGGCGGAGTTCTAAAGGTTGGATGATGTTTTTGAGGCGTTTCTGGGTGGAGGTGTGTTTGGATTACGATATGGTCGGAGTTTGGAGCAGATCGGAAAAAGGAAAAGTTCGCTGGAGTTTTACTGGTAATATAGTCTGGGAGGTGTTTGATATTTTGTATTTTTTGCTGATGAGGAAGACGACGTCCTTTTTTCACGTGCATGGGTGGTCTCGTGAGTGCCCGACAGGAGGGGACGTACAAGATCGGGTGCATCAGGCTTTGCGGCGCCAAACATCGAGGGGCATGAAATTTGGTGCGCGCAGAAGGAATGTTGGGGAACATGCCCGCATTATCACAGTGGTAGGGCCCGGCTCTATAACGGCTATTATAGAGCACGTGAATTGTTTGATAATTTGTCTGCATATGAAACGCACCGTTTCATTAAAGGTGTGTTTTGACAGTTTTGCCCTTATTCGAATATCTCCTGCTTCTTCAGAGTTGAGGTTATCATGGGGTTTTCCTGCATTTTGTCCCGAGATCGATCCCAAGGTTTTGCATTTTTCCTTAAGGCTGCTATACAGAGGGGAAGCAGAGTTTGTAGAGCCGTTTTTCTGGTATTGTGAGGGTTTCATTGAGAGAGAAATCAGAGAGCTGAGGGTGGGTACTTGTTCACTGAATCAAATGGCAACTTCAATGGAAGATGAGGTAGCAAGACTGTTGAGCGATTTGAAGTTTACTGAGGAAGAACTACAAGACATGGAGGATTCAGAAATGTTACTGAAGAAGGAGGTTCCTGGTTCTGACAAATGGCTTGTTGGTCGACTGGTTTCACCTATGATTGTGGATGGGGGAATGTTAACTAGAGTGTTCACGGCTATCTGGAAGAGTCAACCCCTGGATGATGCCTCGGAGCTAGGTCCAAACCAATTTCTTTTCAAATTTCAGAAGTTGGAGGATAGGAACTTTGTCCTGGAGCGTGTTCCATGGACTTTTAATGGCGATCTGTTAGCTCTTCAACCCTTTGAAGGTAGGCTAAGCCCTTCTGAGTATAACTTCTCAGTGTTGCCCATCTGGATTCGAATTTACGACCTTCCATTAGTGGGGATGACTGCCGAGATTGGGAAAGTACTGGGTAGCAAGTTTGGAGAGTGCTTGATGGCAGATTTTAGAAAAGGTCAAGGGAGACTGGGGCAGTATATGCGTGTTCGAGTGGAGATTGATATCACCAAGCCACTACGTAGATTTGTGATTTTTGGAAAAAAGCAAGATGGTTCACCAAGGGTGTGCTGGGCCAAATATGAAAGGTTGCCAAACTTCTGTCATTGGTGTGGTACCATAGGGCATGTCCTTGATCTTTGTCCAACTTTACCTGGAAACTGGAAGAATGAAAAGCTCCAATATGGTGACTGGTTGCGTGTGATGTTTAAACCAAGAAGTGCTTCACAGGGGGCCCCTAATCCAGGTTTAATCCACTTCTCGAGTGGAGGCTCAAACACTGGTCGTTTTAAGAAGGTGAATGAAGTTGTTGAGGAAAATGTCATTGCTGTAAGCAACACTTCTGGAAGAGGAAAGAATGTTACTGTGTCAGCTACAAAAAAATAGATGCCCCAAGAGAGTCCTGCAAGGGAAATTTGAGGTTAGCAACCCTGTGGGACCAAAGAAAACTAGATCTATATCTGCTACAGTCTCAAACACAGTGGAGGTAGGTGTTGAGGCTCTTTCACCCCTGAAGACCCCTGAACCAACGGTGGAGGCTGATGTTCAGCCCCGCCGAGAGCCATGAAAATCTTAATTTGGAACTGCCAAGAGCTTGGGAACCCTGGGACAGTTCAATATCTGAAGCAAATTGTGGCTTCAAAGTGCCCCAGTGTTGTGTTTCTGTGTGATACGAGATTGGATAAAAGAAAAGCTGAGGATGTTAGAAGAAGAGTGAATATGGCTGGTAATTTGGTGGTCGAAAGGAATGATGAAGGTCTTGGTTTGATGCTCTTGTGGTCTGAGGATACCAATGTGTCTCTTCTGTCGTTTTCTAAAACTCATATTGATGTGGAAGTTTCTAGGGAAGATGTGCGCTTTAGGTTCACTGGTATGTATGGGATGTGCCATAGATCGAATAAGAGGGAAGATTGTGACTTACTTGATGTGTTAAAGACTAAGTCAGATTTACCATGGCTCGTAGGGGGAGATCTAAATGACATTTTCGATCTCTCGGAGAAGGAAGGTGGCAGGAGGAAACCTAGGATTGAGATGGAAGAGTTTAAAGATGCCCTGTTGAGAAATGGTCTTTGGGACCTTAAGCCTGATTCTGGTTGGTTTACATGGCATAGTGGTACCAATGTTGCCACCCTAGTAAAGGAAAGATTAGATAGATTTGTGGCCAGCATTGCATGGATTCAAAAATATGGCAGGGGCCAGGTGCACTCTATACATTCCCCGTGGTCTGATCATCACTACCTAATTTTAGATACTGAGCCAAGTACTGGGAGAGGAAGAAGGCACATGGATCAATTTAGGTTCGAGAATTGCTGGGCTGATGATGAGAAGTGTCTGGAAACAGTGAAGAATTATTAGAGTAACTCTTGTTCCTCGACCTTGCTTAAGCTGAAAGACATAGGTGACAAACTTCATGGCTGGCAGAAACATATAAGGACCCATGCATTGAAGAGGAAAAACTTCCTCCTTGATAAGATTGAGAGGCTGCTGAAGAACAACATAACTGAGGAAACTGTTAGGGACTTGAATGCTTCTAAGAAAGAATTAAAAATGCTCATGGACAGAGAGGAGACCTTTTGGAAGCAAAGATCGAGGGTCCAGTGGCTTAAAGAAGGTGATAGAAACACGGGCTTTTTTCATGCTAGAGCACGTGGAAGGAAGAAGAAGAATTGGATCAAGGGCCTTGAAGATGAGCAGGGAGTTTTTCAGGCTGATGAAGGAAAGGTCTTTGAGCTGGCCAAGAATTTCTTTGTTGACCTATTCCATTCCAATGGTGAAGCTCCTTCTGAACCAGTCCTCAATTGTGTGGAGAAATGCGTAACACCAACCATGAATGCTGGCTTATGTTCGGAGTTCACTGCTGAGGAAGTTCGAGTGGCTTTCCTTTCTATCCATCCCTCCAAAGCCCCAGGTATTGATGGCTTTCCCTCCTCTTTCTTTCGCAAATTTTGGAATGTTGTTGGTTCTGAGTTTATTCAATTATGCTTGGACCTTTTAAATGGGAATGCCAATTTATCTGAGTTTAATAGAACTGTGATAGTTCTTATCCCCAAAGTAGATAACCCATCCAAAATTAAAAAGTTTCGACCTATATCCCTTTGTACTGTGGTGTACAAGACTGTTTCTAAAGTCTTGGTTAATAGGCTCAAATCAGTGATTCCTCATTGCATTTCTGGAAACCAAAGCGCCTTTGTCAAAGACAGATTGATTACAGATAATGTCTTCATTGCTCACGAGATGTTACACTTCCTTAAAGGTGCTAGATCAGGGCCAAATAAAGGGGCAGCAGTTAAGTTAGATATGGAGAAAGCATATGACAGGATTGAATGGAATTTTCTCCATGATGTTATGTTGAAGATGGGGTTCGAAGGAAGATGGGTCAATTTGATCATGGACTGTGTGACCTCTGTTAGGTTTAGCCTAAGGATCAATGGAAAACTTTTAGATGAATTCACTCCAGGTAGGGGACTTAGACAAGGGGACCCCTTGTCCCCTTATTTGTTCTTGCTTGCTGCTCAAGGTTTGTCTGCCTTGCTCTTGAAGGAACAAGCTTTGGGAAGAATCAAGGGTTTGCGAATCAGTGTTCGTGGTCCTCGAGTCAACCATTTGTTGTATGCAGACGATTGCCTTCTCTTCTTGAGGAATTTGAAAGATGAAGCCACTCGTGTAAGGGAGATTTTGGGGTTGTATGAACAAGCATCTGGGCAGAAGGTCAACTTGGATAAGTCCTACGTGTATTTTAGCAATGGAATGAAGGAAGAACATAAAGAGGCTTTGAAAGAGATCCTAGAAATGAGGGAAGAAACAAAAATGAGAGTGTATCTTGACCTGCCTCTTATTGTGGGCAAGAATAAGACTGATGCTTTGTGCTTCCTCTTCCAGAATGTTGAGAAAAGAGTAGGGGGTTGGACCAAGAACCTACTCTCCTTTGGTGGAAGAGAAGTTTTATTGAAGTCTGTTGCCCAAGCCCTTCCAACATATGCTATGGGTTGTTTTTTGCTACCTGATTGCATTGTTGACCCTATTATTGCATCAATGAGGAACTACTTGTGGTCTGGGAAGGCTGGCAGTAGAGGATGGACCCACGTTGCATGGGACAAATTGTGTCGACCTAAGAGGTACGGTGGCATTGGATTTAAAGATCTGCGATTGTTCAACTTGGCCCTACTTGGCAAACAGATATGGAGGTTGATGGTAAACAAGAACTCCTTATGCTATAAAGTGTTATCAGCTAAATACTTCCCCGATGGAGATGTTCTTAATGCCAAGGTCCATGATAAACCTTCATTCATGTGGCGATGCGTGTTTAAAGCTAAAGAGGTTTTAAAAGATCAATTTCATAGAAGAGTGGGGATTGATAGTCACTGTCCGATGTTTCAAAGTCGATGGGGCAGTGACAAAGTTGTGTCTCTCCAGGGAACCTACTTAGATGGTAATGTTCACCCTGTGGTTTGTGGGGAATTCATGGTCCCTGGTGAACCTAAGTGGGATGAGAGGAAGGTTAGGAATGTCTTCTCGTGTGTTGATGCTGATCTTATTTTGAAATGTCCCATATCCCCTGTGAATGAAGATGCTTGGCAGTGGGATCACCATTCCTCAGGTTGTTACTCAACTCGGTCAGCCTATGATTGGATCCTAAGGAACAAGAACGTGGAAATGGACCTTTCTCCTTTATGGAAAGCCCTAAAGAAGATGAATATACTCTCAAAGATCAAGATTTTTATATGGAGATTATGCTATAATGCTCTCCCCTCTGGAGTGAAGCTGGCTGTTGCTCGTATTGGCCCTGGAGCGTGTCCCCATTGTGGTTTAGCTGGTGAAACCCTCATGCATGCATGCATTGAATGTCCAGCTGTACGTGAAGTGTTCGACCAATGTGACTTGACTAGGAAGTTGCCTGCTGTTCAAGGATCTGATTGCAAGCAGTGGTTGGAGTTATGTTTAAAGAACATGTGCCCTGATCTGTTCCTATTCCTTTGCGTGCTGTTATGGAACATATGGAATAGGAGAAATACCCCGGTTCACAAAGGAACCCTCATACCTGCTAGGGCTGTTGTGGATTATGTACAACTGCTTATATCTGATTTTCATTCTTCATGGGAATCACCTGGAATTGGATATGTTTGTAACAGGTCCGGGAGATGGAAATGCCCCCCTGAAGGTACGTACAAGATCAATGTTGATGGTGCTTTCTTTGAGGACTCGGGGAAAGCTTCCATTGGCGTTATAGCAAGAGACCACCATGGTTTGATGATCGATGGACATGCTTGTATGCTACATGGGACTCTCACTGCCGAGTTGGTGGAAGCTATGGCCCTTGTAGAAGGTTTGAAGATGGCATCCCTCAATGGTTGGTCAAATGTGGCGCTCGAATGTGACTCAATAGGGGTCCTTAATCGCCTAGCTCCACAAGCTGAAGACAGGTCCGTGGCAGGCTTCATCCTTATGGAAGCAAAGCAGCTCCTCGACGCCAATTCGGGTTTCAAGGTCCAGCATGTCAACCGGGTAGCAAACCGAGCCGCGCACTCCTTAGCCCATTGGGTCCTTAATTGTAGTTCTCCTTTTTATTTTATTTCGGATGTTCCTAGTTGTATCGAAAACGATGTATTAGACGATGCTATTTTTGGTGCTTAGTAATATATATGGTGGTTTTCTTGCAAAAAAAAAGAAAGAACAATCTGAAAACAAGTGATTCCTACTTTCAAGTTCAGTCCCACACAACAAGCATAAGTCATTCGTAGCTAAGCCCCAATGCTCGAGACGATCTTTAGTTGGTAACTTGTTTAAGATCCTCATCCAAGAAATAATGAAGAGTTTTAGAACATGTTTAGGAAACCAAATAGCTTTTTCCCATGGTACTTTATTATGTTTGTCTCTCACTTTGTCCCAAATTCATCTAGTGTTCACATGTGGCTAGTTTATCGAATCAAATAGTTACAACGCTTCATCCTTTTGCTTGAGAATTTTCCTCAGAGTCCAGCTAAAATGGGGCTTCATTGCAATCTGCCCAAAATCCTCTCCTTTAAAATGGGTCCTAATAACAAGTATTGTAAAAACTGAATGTTAAGATTAAACAAAAATAAATTAATTTGTTTTTAAAATGGGTCTATGGTATTGAAAAAAAAAATTTTAAGAGTAGAGAAAAATAAACTAAGTTACTTGTAAATTGGATCACTAATATAAAATATTTAAACTTCTTAATTATGAGCCATGGACAGGTGCCCCTACTCAGGGGCGGAACTAGAAATTTATAAAGGAGGGGACCAATATGAAACTAAAAGTTTTGAGGGGGGCTAAAATAAAATTTTATAAAAATTAAAGGATTACAAAACTAATTTTACCTTTTTTCTTAAAGAAATTAAAATATTGGCGGGGGCCATATCCCGTGGACCCCCGTGATGTTCCGCCCATGCCCCTACTACCCAGGTACGCCCCTGTTAACGTAGTAAAGATGTGGAGTTTCAAAGGTTTTTTTAAAATCTATTCACACAATTTACTTGTAAATCTTATTTTGTGTTTCCCTTAAGAGTACAATATATGTTAGCATTGCACCCAACATTTACTGATATATATTTTTATCTTCACGAACCCACCAAGTATTCCAGTAGAAAAGCGAATGATGTTCATCCTAGGAGACACGAGTTCAAATCGCTTTGTCTACAAGGTGTATGCCTATTGTCTAAAGGTTAAGAATGTGTATGAGCAGATAATACTTTGTAATCAGCTTTAGACTATTCAAAAAATATATTTTTTATCTTCATGTTATAATTATATTTAAATATTATATATTCATAAAATTTAATATGAGTAAGTTATATTATATAGTTTAATATATTTAACTATTTATATTATAATTTTTTTCTGTTTAATATCGTATTTATATCATATAACAACTGGTGCTCAAAATTTCAAAATTATGAATCTTATGTGTTTGTCCCCTAATGTTTATTAAAGTCTTATTTTCAAAAGGTGAGGCGATGTTGCAGCAAAGTGTTGACATTCACCAAGTTGGGCTCATTGGAACAATTTTATATTGAAATATCTTCTTTAAATAATTTTTTTTTTGTGAGAATAAATCCTTAAAATAAATGACCAATCTTTTCTGGATAATAGTATATGTTTTTGTAATTGTCAGTAGTTCCGTACGCTGGGCTAAGAGCCTAAGACAACACGTCAGACTTTCATTAATTTATTGGGATTGAGAAATTAGCCAATTTAATAATAATAATAATAATAATAATAATAATAATAATATGCGGTGGAAGCGCTTTAGTTTTAAGGTATCAGGAGTTAGTTTAGGGTATAAGATTTAGGGGTTTAGGTGTAGGGTATATGGAGTTAGTTTAGGGTATATGATTTATGGGTTTAGGTGTAGGGGTTTAGAATTTAGGGATAGTTGTTTCAATTTAAGGTTTAGAGTTATAATTTAGAGTTTATAAGTTAGGGTTTAGTTTTTAAGATAATATGGTGAGGATTTAGGTTTTAACCTATAAACCCTAAATTATAACCCTAAACCTTAAATTGAAACAATTGTTCATAAATTCTAACCCCTACACTTAAACCCCTAAACCCTACACCCTAAAATTAAGGCGCTCGTGGAAACTTTTGTCTGTGTATAGAATATTTATCCTATTAATAATAATAATAATAACAATAATAAATGAGACTTCATAAAAAATCAAAATTGTTTTTAAATTTTAAACTCTAATACTAAACATGCAAGCCTGTAAAAAGAATTTTTTTTCCTTTTAATTTCACTTTTTTGAGGTAATTATCTTTTCAACATTTCTTTGAGTTATTCTTTTTCATCAAAATTATTTATGGAGACAGACTTTAATATTATTGACTGATTTTTAACTTTACGTTAATTGTATATAAATAAAATTTTTCTCTTTTGATGAAGAATCATTTGTTCGTTTTAATTTTTTTGTTTTGCTTTGTCGAAAGTTATTTTATATCAGCTTTCTAATTATTTTCGTATGTTTGTATGGTAATTTGTTTATCTGCATTTTTGCAAGTTTGTCTATATTTGTGATAGTATTGTTTGTTAAAATGACAATTTAACGTTCAAATAATAAGTACTATCAAGCGTTTCTAGTCACAAGATGGTCGGTAATTTGTCGATGTGTCAAAAATTCGCAGCAGAAAGAGCGCTTGATTCATAGAGCTTTCTGGTCGAAGAATATCGTTGCTAGATTTCATTTAAAAGACTTCAAGTTTTTTTGCAAAGTGATGGGTTATGCTTCTTAAATCTTTCACACCTTTGAAGTTTACTATATTTATTTTTCCCATCAAACTTGTGTATCAATTAAAAAAATGTCTAAACTAGGCAAAATTAGGGAAATATTGCAGCTAGGAATAATTATTAAGGAAATGAGGTTCATTGGCTTATATTTTGTAATATACGACAAAAGTTACAGTGAAGCATAAAGTCGTCATTTGCAGGAGGCGTTTTCGATTATTTTTTTCTTCAAAAGGGTGCTCTGGAAGAACATAAGAGGAGAATATTCCAAATTTTTGTGGCATAAGATTATTTGGTTTGGTCTGCACATTCCTAAGCATGCTCTTATTGCTTGGATGACCATCCTGAATAGGTTGCCTACTCAAGACCGTCTGCAGCGTATGGGGTTGAATGGGGTCCAACTTTGTTTTTTGTGTGGAATTGAACAAGAATCGAGGGACCATCTATTCTGTGGATGTGCTTTTGCTAGCCAAATTTTGAACTCTATTCTGCTTCTTTGCAGCATTAGAAAATCTTTTTGTTCATGGGATGAGGAATTGCAGTGGCTTAGTATGCACTTAAAGGGTAGATCCATGCGAGTGTTTATTCTCAAGCTTGCTTGGAGTGCCTTTGTGTACTTCATCTGGGAAGAGAGAAACTGGAGAAAATTTCGGGGGCGTGCGCGAGATCCTATATGCTTACTCAATTGCATCAAAGATGTGATTCGTATTAGAATTGATAGTAATTATACTCATTTTACTAATGTAAATAGGTAATTATACATAGCTTGGGAATTGTCTCCGTGAACCTCACTTGTAATTAACATTTTTGATATTGTATTGGATAATAATATTTTACAACTTATCTAAAAAAAATATATTTTAAAAGACTTCAATTAAATAGTTTTAAAATATACATTTTATAAAAATTTAATTAATTAAAATATTTAAAATAATTTTCATCAAAATTTAAAAAATTTAACTTTTAAGAAATCAATACTGGACAAATTTAGTGGGACTGAAAGAGTAAAAAATATATTTAGTAGCGAGAAAAGGGAGGCACAGAGAAAATTTGACATTGTAATTTTTGTTGTATTTTTTTCAATTGAATCAATATTTATAGTAAAATTGTAGAAAGTAAATGATAAGGATAAGCTTAAAATTAAGAGTAGACAAAAAAATAATTTGGTTGTAAATTAAGTATCTAATAACAAATATCAGATAGAAATTAAATTTTAAAAATATATAAAAATAAATTAATTTACTTGTAAATTGAGTTTTTAATAATAAGTATTGGAAAAATGATTTTAAAAATAGATAAAATAAATTGTAGAAGGCAAATGGTAATGATAATGTGCTTGTAAATTAGATGTCTAATAATAAGTATTTGGGAAAAATTAAATTCTAAAAATAGATAAAAATAAATAAATTTATTTGTTTTTTTTAGCTCGTAAGCCATGGGGTTTTGCTTCAATGTATGTTTATGGTGTAAGTAAGTTTCTATTGTTGTTTTGATGGACTAGGTTTGGGGCATGCGTTATGACTGTTGGTAGTATTCGGTTAATAAGATGTTTTTGGACACTGTTTTTCTCTTTTTATTGTCCGATATTAAACTTTTTGCTTTGATATTAGTTATGAAAGGAGTTTTAACAATATTTTTTTAGACAAAAATAAGTTAATTTATTTGTAAAAATAGATTTTTAATGATAAATATTAAAATTTAAGAGTAAACAAAAATAAATTAATTTGTTTGTAAAATGAGCCTCTAATAATATTGAAAAAAATTAAATTCTAATTTTTAAAAGTAGATAAAAAGTATATTAAATTTTCTTGTAAATTGAACTCCTAATAACAATTTTTTTTAATAAATGGTTGTTGTTATTCATCCAAGGAAGCAGAATTTCTGCTACAAAAAAAACATAGCAATCGAAAGCGAAGATATCAAGGTTTAGTACTGCTGAATTCCTCAAAATTTACATGAGTGTCTCATGTGACTATCAAATCTATGTATATGAAATTTGTACAATTTAATACTAACAATGTCACATATAAAGCTAAAAATATCATCAGTCGAATGTTGTGTGTTTCTGTATACTCTGTGATTCTGTTTTTGCCATATGTAGTATAGGAGACCGGTCCAAGACAATTTCAGAATGTGAACCAAGAGAGACCTTCCTTTACAAGTATCCACAATCTATGTCAATATGTCATCCGGTACTGAAAGTGATGATTTTGCAACCCCAAGCTTGTATTATTTTTTCCCAAACCTCACAAGTGAAAGAATAGTCCAAAAATAAGTGATTCCTACTTTCAAGTTCAGTTTCACACATTAAGCATAAGCCATCCGTAGCTAAGCCCTAGTGCCTGAGACAATCTTTAGTTGGTAACTTGTCTGAAAACCTCATCCAAGAAATAATGGAGAGTTTTAGAACATGTTTAGGAAACCAAATAGTTTTTCCCCATGGTACTTTATTATGTTTGTCTCTTACTTATTTCCAAATTCACCGGTGGCCACTTTATCGAATCAAATAATTCCAGCGCCTCATCTCTTTGCTTGAGAATTTTTTTCAGAGTCCAATTAAAATAGGGCTTTATTGCAATCTGCCCAAAGTCCTTTCTTTTAAAATGGGTCCTAATAACAAGTATTGTAAAAATTGAATGTTAAGATTAAACAAAAATAAATTAATTTGTTTTTAAAATGAGTCTATGGCATTGAAAAAAATAAATTTTAAGAGTAGAGAAAAATATATTAAGTTACTTGTAAATTGGATCACTAATATAAAATATTTAAACTTCTTAATTATGAGCCATGGACATGTGCCCCTCCTGCCTATGCGAGGTACGACCCTGTTAACATAGTAAAGATGTGGAGTTTAAAAGGTTTTTTTTTAAATCTATTCACACAATTTACTTGTAAATCTTATTTTGTTTTTCTCTTAAGAGTACAATATATGTTAGCATTACACCCAATATTTATTGATATATTTTTTTCTCTTCACAAACTCACCAAGTATTCTAGTAGAAAAGCGGATGATGTTCATCCTAGGAGATACGGGTTCAAATCGTTTTGTCTACAAGGTGTATGTCTATTGTCCAAGGGTTAAGAATACATATCAACAGATACTACTTTGTAATCAGCTTTAGACTATTCAAAAAAATATAATTTTTTATCTTCATGTTATAATTATATTTAAATATTATATATTCATAAAATTTAATATGAGTAAGTTATATTATATAGTTTAATATATTTAACCATTTATATTATAATTTTTTCTGTTTAATATCGTATTTATATCATATAACAAAATTTCAAAATTATGAATCTTATGGGTTTGTCCCCTAATGTTTATTAAAGTCTTATTTTCAAAAGGTGTGGCGATGTTGCCAGCAAAGTGTTGACATTCACCAAGTTGGGCTCATTGGAACAATTTTATATTGAAATATCTTCTTTAAATAAATCTTTTTTCTTTTGTGAGAATAAATCCTTAAAATAAATGACCAATCTTTTCTTTTTTTTTTTTTGACCAAAAGAAACTTGCTGTAACCCCCGTAGCCCGGCCTAGACGGCTGACCCGAACTACGTAGATTACACGGGGAAAACCAAAGTCAACCCGAAAGTCAACCTTGATTAACGACCCTTTTTTTTCTTTTTAAACTTGTCTAGATGCACATTAAACCTAGGCATACTCTTGAGATAAGCATACTCAAAAATCACAGCAATCGGGAAACAATAAGGGACTCAATTGAACAAAATACGAATTTAGGGACCAAATTGTAATTTCTGGAAATTAAGAGGACTTTACCAAATTTTAAGTTACCATTATGAAATTAGTCATGTTTCATACCTCTCTGCCAAATTTCAACTCAAACGGACATCTCAAGCCCAATTTTTAAGCTTCAACTGTAAGGGGGTATTGATACCCGTCAGGAGGGTATTGATACCCCTCCTCAGCGGTATCGATACCCTTAAAAGGGTATCGATACCCTCCCCCCAACGGTATCGATACCCTTAAGGTGGGTATCGATACCGAAATTGGCAGTAGCTTCAATCGCCAAAAAGGTATCGATACCCTCCTGTTGGGTATCGATACCCCCTGCTACGAACCTTCAGTTTGAGCTGATTTAAGGCACAAGAAGGCCCCTAAATCCCTCAAAAACCCCAACCAGCACACTAACATCAATCCTAAGGCAAATCAAACATAAAATCATGCTTTCATAAGGACCAAAGGGCACAAATCAACATGAGCAATTTAGGCATGAGTTAACATTCATCAATGCAACACAATTCACACACAAACAAGGCATCAAGGAGTCTAAACATGCTCCTAACAACCAACAACTACTCATCAAAGCCATACATGTCCCATTGCTCAAACTATTACATGTCTAACATTTAAAAACCATACTTGAAGCACTCAAGGCTAACAACCACACTTGGAGCCTTCCACTTGCGCGAGCAACCCACGAACTAAGGATCTGCAATGTTGAACAAAGAGAGCGTAAGCAATAATGCTTAGTGAGGGTAAGCTCTAAAAACAAACCTCAACATTGCAGGGTCCGAACACAATCTAACCAAAGCATCACACAAACATATCAAGAATTTACAAGAGCCACAATATAAGATGCATGAACAATTTATACTGTAAATGTCATGCTCTCCAAGCTCTAACTTCCTCAATATAAACAGCCACAACCCACATTTCCATGCCTAGCATGTACTCATCATGACATCACCGTCATACACCATTTCCATGCATAGCATGTACTCAACATGACATCACCGTCATACACCATTTCCATGCATAGCATGTACTCAACATGACATCACCGTCATACACCATTTCCATGCATAGCATGTACTCAACATGACATCACCGTCATACACCATTTCCATGCATAGCATGTACTCAACATGACATCACCGTCATACACCAACCACATTTCCATGCATGCTTTATGCAATACAAAACATGCCTCAACTCACATGTATAATACAATATACATAAGCATTCATACATTTAAGTTCATCCAAAGGCTTTAGATCAAGTTTAGGATTAGACTACCACACTAATCCCAACTCTAGGTGGGTCTACCAAGCCCGACCTAGTCCGTATACTCGAACCAACCATTTTAAAACCACTTAAAACATTTAACCACTCACCTAAGCTTCCAAGCTCAAGACCAAGCAAGCAACAACCTTCAATTTTCCGGATTCACTTCCGATGCTTCACCAATGCCCAAACTTGATTCTAATCAATCCCAAACACCAACAAAATATCCAAAATCAATAACTTGTCATCGAAACTAACCCGGAACATAATTCAAACATTAAGCTCAACATTTCAAGCCAAGAACCCTTTCAAACTCCTCATTTTCGTACTCATATTTTACCCAGCAGAAAATACCATTTTCGAACATCCAAATGACATCTAAATGGTCCCAAAACACTTTCCTCACATACATATATCATCAACCTTTCAACCTAACTCTAAAACTCACCAAAATTCAAGTTTTAGACTATTCAAAAATGGCCATAAATACTCATTTCGGATTTTCATCCAAAATTACTCATTTTAACATATTATGTGTATTTTAACATGATTAAACAAAGCCCCAACTCAATTTATCAAAACAAGATGAAAAACCCCTTAAAAACCCAAACTTTGATATGAACCCTAATTTTCAAAACTCCATAACTTTGAAATCTAAGACTATAGATAGATAGAGGATGAAGAGGAGATTAAGAAAACATAATTACCTTTCAAAAACCCCTTGAATTGATGAAGAAATCAAAGGGAATAGTAAAGAGAGTTTGGGAGAATTTGGGATGGTTTGCACGGTGAAGAAGAAAGGAAATGAGAAAGATGATAGCTTTCTAATGATAAGGTTATCCTTATTTTTGTTTTGGTTTAATTACCAAAATGATCCCTCCCTTTCTTTCTAAACTCAATTTGCTCACACTAAGGTCAATTTGATTAAGATAAATTTTACCGACTCGAACCAACTAACCTGACTAACTTCTAGCCCCTAAACACGGGTGTTACAACTCTCCCCCACTTAAGGAAATTTCGTCCTCGAAATTCATCGACTAGGAAGAGTCAATGAAACATGCTCCTCCACACATTCCTCTCTCACCACAACATACTAACCAACTCGTTAGACTCGCCACACAACATTTGCTATCCGACACTGAGATCTCCACTGGTTCTTCATTGCACGCAATTTCAAACTCAACTCAATCTCTTCAACAAACATAGCACGGAACAGATCTGACTCACACTTCCGAATTGTAGATACACAGACACATCACAACCCTCTTTCTAACTCTGGTGGTAACCGTAACAGATAAACAACAGGACTAGCCCGATTCAACAATCTCATATCACATTTCTTGAATACTCGACCCATAACTTTCTCTAACTGACCATCTGACTTTAATAGGTAACCAAACACTATGCAGACACCTTCAAAAGTAATCTAGTTGGAACCCCGGATCTCTATTACTCACTTCCAATACGAATCTCCCGCGGATGTAATAAACTAAAAGAAGATTGATGTTCGATCTTGACACACTGGTAATTTACACACTTACTTTCATACTGAACCACATCATTCATTAACTCAATTCAAAAGTACTCATCTTCAACCCACAATATGTCTTCATACTACTTTGATGCAATACAAATGAACTGCCGCGTGCTTCGGCCAAAACAATGCATCTCGAAACATTATGTCAATCGGCACAACTATTCTGTCTCTAACAATACAAACTCTATCATCTCTTAACTGTATTCTGAAGGTCTTCTTTTCGCTATATCTTGCACGTGAGGTGCCCAGAACCTGTCTTGCAACTGTTTCTCTTTAAATATCTGATTCAAGGTAGGCTTCACATGAAACTTGGCCACAAAACCACTATCATTTGGTAAACTGAATTCGACAATTACATCTCGCAACTCAACTACTAATCTACCAACAAACACAACTCGAATCATCGATTACTACGTTGGCTCTCTTCGGATGGTACTCAATCTTGAGATCATAGTCTTCAAGTCCTCGAAGCAAACAAAATTGTAATTAACTCTACATCTCATACCGGATAACTCTTTTCACGGTCTTCCAACTATCTCGATGAACAAGCCACAATCTTCTGTCTTGCATAAGCATACAACCTAACACTACATGCAACGCATCACTATGGTTCTATTTTTTTTTTTCGGATCAAGGTCGAAGCTCTCTTCAAAGTTTCTTTCGGTTCCTCAAGGGCTCGTTGTCTCGCATCTGGCCACACAACTGGACATTCTTATGTAGCAATCTATCACAGTCTTCAGTTTCTTCCAACTCACATCTTCTTCTGCATAGTTAGGATTTACTCTAATGCACTCGGCTGATCTGCATGTCCTAGGAGAACATCTTCATTAACTCGAAGTTCACGTTGCGTAACTTGACATACAACCGATTTTCTAAAAGGTGCTACCCCACTAACTTCAAAGCTCGTCATGGCCTTCTTCGATACTTCAACTTTTCTCACTTTCAACTGGTAGTAAACGAATCTCGAATTAATCTTCAAATAGACTGAAGCACACACTAACTGACCAACAAATCACTGACACTCGGAAGCGGATACTACTCATTCACTGTCACTTGTTTCAGCTGTCTGAAATCTAAACACATTCTCGTACCGTCACTCTTTCTTCTTCACAAATTGTACTGTCATACTCTAAGATGACGTACTAGACCTAACGAGTCTAAGGCCTAACAGTTCTCGTAGTTGATTCTTCAACATTCTCAATTCTTCCGGGATTCATAAGTTACAGAGCTAACAAAACAGAAGCAGCCTCGGAAACGGTCTCAATGACGAACTCTTATTCTTTATCAAGAGACAAACCATGCAATTCTTCCAAGTACTTTTAGTAAAACACAAATTATACTAACATTCCGCGGTCTAATCTTCGTTCAAAAATCAAATCCATCACAATTGCCAAACAAGTCTGCCAACTAAACTCAATCAATCTTCGACCTCCACAGCTGGATCAACCATTCAATAAGAAGTTCACACCCTCGCCTACTACTACAGTCCCACTGAAACCTGCAACTTCAAGGCAACTCTCTATCTTTCTCTCAACGTATACACTAACTCTGTGCTCTTCAAGCCAAACCTTGTCAAAACGTACCTCAAAACTGTAGGAAGACGATCACTTCACATCTACTGCATACATGTAACCCTGAACCATCAACAAACATCTTCCATACATCTTCCTGGCCATCACTATCTCACCACAAGGTCTAGTCACCTGTGTCCCTACTTCTAAGGTCTCAACACGTTCATCAAATTTTCTTCGCATGCTCACACGAAAAGGACAAATCCGAAGAAATTGTAACTATACCTGTGCACAACTGATAGTCTTCGGTCCTCTTGTTTTCAGACTGGTTCTTCAACAAAATCTGACTCTTCTAGAATATTCTTAGAGCATCTCGAAACTTCAAAATTCAATTCTGATCACATACAAACAATCATGCTGGACTTGCTCTACCTCTAACAAACAACCTAGAGTCAAAACTCAAGACTCCATTCTCAACTCAACTATATCGGAAGTGACTTCATCTCTTTCGCTTGCTGAAACACAACTCAACGTACACCGACCCAACCACACAAACTAGCTCCCACTCGCGAACACTAACTGGCTGTCTTGCATTAAAATCATAGGTTGAACCCCAACGGTCACCAACTAACACTTCCGAATTTTCAGATTACACAAACGAGACCCTTACCCTGATTTCGCCTCAAAGAACTAAGATACTCATACTTGCCTCTAACACTTCGCTGGGCACATTCAAACTTTGTATGCTTGCTAACAATATACAGAAGTGCAGACTCAGAATCAACCAGAAGGGAACAAGCTCAAAACTGTACCAAATGCTTACCTACTATATCATCGATAACACTCTGACTCCCACTCATAGGTCGTCACCTCTTTCACCACTAACACCAGAAACGATCACATCGTTCCTCATCAACAGGAACCAACCCACATACACACTAACTCAGTCAACCAAATTGTACCTCAACTCCGGCACAACCATACCTCCCTAACCAAGATGATGGACTCCCTCAACATCATTCACATTTTCAGAACCCACATTTTCCACTTACCGATTCACAGTCCACGCCTTGGCCTTAAACTTACCAAAAAGCAGTAAACTAACAACAACAATACATTAACATACAAACTGGGTTAGCAAAGGAAAAGGTCCAAGTGGCTCAAGTATGATTTCCTCACTTAAAATCTCTTTTTGCTATGTAATAGAAGCAATGGGACTCTACTCAACATGCTTCAAGCAACTCAACACACATACATGCTCAATCATGCATATTACAAGGCATACTTGCTAAACAAGCAAACATATGCGTACGATCAAACAACATACCTTCTCCATCAAACAATCACACATCACCGCATACACGGGTAACGAGCAACATGCTTTTAAACAAACAATCAACATTCTTGTCACACAAGCAATCATACTTACAAAGCAAGCAATCATTCATTACAGCATACTCGAATAACAAGCAACATGCTTACATGATAAGCAAACACCGTGCATATCAATCATAAAACACAACTTACTTCACTTACCTGTCCAAGGTTTCGGAAACCTTAAGCTCTGATGCCAACAAATGTAACCCCCGTAGCCCGGCCTAGACGGCTGACCCGAACTACGTAGATTACACGGGGAAAACCAAAGTCAACCCGAAAGTCAACCTTGATTAACGACCCTTTTTTTTCTTTTTAAACTTGTCTAGATGCACATTAAACCTAGGCATACTCTTGAGATAAGCATACTCAAAAATCACAGCAATCGGGAAACAATAAGGGACTCAATTGAACAAAATACGAATTTAGGGACCAAATTGTAATTTCTGGAAATTAAGAGGACTTTACCAAATTTTAAGTTACCATTATGAAATTAGTCATGTTTCATACCTCTCTGCCAAATTTCAACTCAAACGGACATCTCAAGCCCAATTTTTAAGCTTCAACTGTAAGGGGGTATTGATACCCGTCAGGAGGGTATTGATACCCCTCCTCAGCGGTATCGATACCCTTAAAAGGGTATCGATACCCTCCCCCCAACGGTATCGATACCCTTAAGGTGGGTATCGATACCGAAATTGGCAGTAGCTTCAATCGCCAAAAAGGTATCGATACCCTCCTGTTGGGTATCGATACCCCCTGCTACGAACCTTCAGTTTGAGCTGATTTAAGGCACAAGAAGGCCCCTAAATCCCTCAAAAACCCCAACCAGCACACTAACATCAATCCTAAGGCAAATCAAACATAAAATCATGCTTTCATAAGGACCAAAGGGCACAAATCAACATGAGCAATTTAGGCATGAGTTAACATTCATCAATGCAACACAATTCACACACAAACAAGGCATCAAGGAGTCTAAACATGCTCCTAACAACCAACAACTACTCATCAAAGCCATACATGTCCCATTGCTCAAACTATTACATGTCTAACATTTAAAAACCATACTTGAAGCACTCAAGGCTAACAACCACACTTGGAGCCTTCCACTTGCGCGAGCAACCCACGAACTAAGGATCTGCAATGTTGAACAAAGAGAGCGTAAGCAATAATGCTTAGTGAGGGTAAGCTCTAAAAACAAACCTCAACATTGCAGGGTCCGAACACAATCTAACCAAAGCATCACACAAACATATCAAGAATTTACAAGAGCCACAATATAAGATGCATGAACAATTTATACTGTAAATGTCATGCTCTCCAAGCTCTAACTTCCTCAATATAAACAGCCACAACCCACATTTCCATGCCTAGCATGTACTCATCATGACATCACCGTCATACACCATTTCCATGCATAGCATGTACTCAACATGACATCACCGTCATACACCATTTCCATGCATAGCATGTACTCAACATGACATCACCGTCATACACCATTTCCATGCATAGCATGTACTCAACATGACATCACCGTCATACACCATTTCCATGCATAGCATGTACTCAACATGACATCACCGTCATACACCAACCACATTTCCATGCATGCTTTATGCAATACAAAACATGCCTCAACTCACATGTATAATACAATATACATAAGCATTCATACATTTAAGTTCATCCAAAGGCTTTAGATCAAGTTTAGGATTAGACTACCACACTAATCCCAACTCTAGGTGGGTCTACCAAGCCCGACCTAGTCCGTATACTCGAACCAACCATTTTAAAACCACTTAAAACATTTAACCACTCACCTAAGCTTCCAAGCTCAAGACCAAGCAAGCAACAACCTTCAATTTTCCGGATTCACTTCCGATGCTTCACCAATGCCCAAACTTGATTCTAATCAATCCCAAACACCAACAAAATATCCAAAATCAATAACTTGTCATCGAAACTAACCCGGAACATAATTCAAACATTAAGCTCAACATTTCAAGCCAAGAACCCTTTCAAACTCCTCATTTTCGTACTCATATTTTACCCAGCAGAAAATACCATTTTCGAACATCCAAATGACATCTAAATGGTCCCAAAACACTTTCCTCACATACATATATCATCAACCTTTCAACCTAACTCTAAAACTCACCAAAATTCAAGTTTTAGACTATTCAAAAATGGCCATAAATACTCATTTCGGATTTTCATCCAAAATTACTCATTTTAACATATTATGTGTATTTTAACATGATTAAACAAAGCCCCAACTCAATTTATCAAAACAAGATGAAAAACCCCTTAAAAACCCAAACTTTGATATGAACCCTAATTTTCAAAACTCCATAACTTTGAAATCTAAGACTATAGATAGATAGAGGATGAAGAGGAGATTAAGAAAACATAATTACCTTTCAAAAACCCCTTGAATTGATGAAGAAATCAAAGGAAATAGTAAAGAGAGTTTGGGAGAATTTGGGATGGTTTGCACGGTGAAGAAGAAAGGAAATGAGAAAGATGATAGCTTTCTAATGATAAGGTTATCCTTATTTTTGTTTTGGTTTAATTACCAAAATGATCCCTCCCTTTCTTTCTAAACTCAATTTGCTCACACTAAGGTCAATTTGATTAAGATAAATTTTACCGACTCGAACCAACTAACCTGACTAACTTCTAGCCCCTAAACACGGGTGTTACACTTGCATTACCGAAAATCGACAAGATTACATGAGAAAAAGTTCAGGTGGGAAAATATCAGAAGTCCATGTCACCTGACCCTCCTGATTTTTCGTAAATTTGGCAAGCCAGTCGGCTACCTGATTACAACTTCTATGGACAAATTTGAAACAACAAGACAAGAAGGATTGTGCAGTCCTCTTGATGTCGTCCTCAATCGCAGAGGTCTCCCAGTCAGCAGAGCCCTCCGAATTAATACGCTGGATTACAGCTCGATTGTCCGCTTCAACAATGATGTTGTTGTAGCCATATTGTTTCGCCATCATGATCCCCAATCTGATAGCAAGGGCTTCCGCCACCGGAACACTCGGAGCATTGCAAGGAACAGATACTCCATAAAGAAGGGAACCTGAGTTGTCCCTACCAATTGCTGCAAGAGAGCCTTTTCCGGAACTTTCATCAAAAGCCGCATCACAATTTACTTTAACCGTACCTGGAGGGGGTGGCACCCATTTCATAACTTCCTTGTCGTTTCTCTGTTTCTTCGGTTCTCTGATGCTCGAAGCTTGTGAATATTCCATGAAACTGCAATCTGCTCTTTGCCACACCTCCCAAGGAGGGTCCTTTCTCCCTTCAAAGACCAGTGCATTCCTTGACTTCCAAATAGACCAGAGCAGAAAAGCGATGTGCGCACACCCATCCTCAACCTGTGCTGAGATCTTGAGCTCATTAATCTTGCACCACCACTTAGGAAAGCCCGGAAAACCTCTATCAGTGGGAGAGTAGTTGAAGGTAGATGCTTTCCATATTGCTTGTGCGAACGGGCAGAGGAATAATATATGTTCCACAGATTCGCCCAAGCATCCACAACGGGGACACATGTCAGGTTCTCTAAGCAAGCCGTGCATGCGGGCTTTTAATGCACTCTTCGACGGGGCAATGTTGTGACACAGACGCCAAAGGAAGGAACGGATTTTGGATGGTACTTCCAACTTCCAGATAGAGTTCCAGAGTTCCTTCTTAGATTTGGGGTCGTCGCTTGGTGAGGGGTTAGCAAACGACGAAGCTTTTTCCTCCAGGAACCTGTAACCTGATTTGGCCGTGTAGTCACCGTTCTTATTTCCGGCCCAAATGTAAGAGTCATGTATATCCGGACCTCCAATCGGAACTTTCAGAATTGCCTTAGCCTCTTCCGGAGCAAACAAAAATAAGATCTTTTGTTCATTCCACGTTCTTTGGTCCAGATTCATCAAGGTGCTGACCGATAGCGACGAAGATGGTGATGGGCTTTGAGCTGAGGGTTTGTAGTTCGGAAGCTGAGGTACCCAGTTATCAAACCAGGTAGATATGCTCCTACCATTGCCAACTCTCCACAGAGCCCCATTCTTAATAATCTTGATCCCTTCGCGAATACCAGACCAGGCCCAGGATGGGTCTGAGCATTTGGGGGTGTCAAATATATTGCCATTGGGGAAATAGATCCCCCGGAGAACTCGAGCAAGAAGGGAATCCGGTTCTTTAATCACTTTCCAGGTGAGTTTAGTGACGAGGGCTTTGTTGAACATTCTGAGATCCCGGAAACCCATTCCCCCTTTGTCTTTTGGTTTACATAGATCTTTCCAGTTTATCCAGTGAATGCTTCTATCCTTGTCCGCGCAATTATTCCACCAGAAACTAGCAATCAAAGAGCTGATCTCATCACAAAAAGAAACCGGTAGGAGGAAGCATTGCATAACATAGGTGGGAATGGCCTGTGCCACTGCTTTGATGAGGACTTCCTTTCCTGCGTTGTTTAAGAATCTTGCTTTCCACCCCATAAGCATGTTTCGAACTCGTTCTTTAATATAGGCCAATGCTTCTTTTTTGCTCCTTCCTCAAAAGGATGGCAGCCCAAGGTATCGTGCGTCTTCTTCCATTTTCCGGAAACCCAGCACATTAGATAGGTGAGCCCTGTTACGGTTACTCAAATTTGGGGAAAAGAAGACTGAAGATTTTTGTGCGCTGACAGACTGACCTGTAGCCGATTGGAACACCCGGAGAATATGCAAGATACCCTCACAATTCTCTGAATTGGCATCAGAGAAAACAAGACAGTCGTCTGCAAACAAGAGATGGCTAAGAACAGGGCACCTCTGCTTGATCCTGAGACCCTGAAATTTCTGCTCACCACTCTCCTTCTCAATGATCCACGATAAGATGCTAGATATGATCGTGAAAAGGAAAGGTGACAGAGGGTCTCCCTGTCTTAATCCTCTCCCCGCTTTAAACTCCCCTGTACGTTCTCCATTCAGAACAAGTGAAAAAGAAACAGAGGTGATACATGTCATGACTCTGTTGATCCACCACTCCCAGAAACCCATCTTCTCCATAACGAACTGTAGGAGATCCCAGTCCACTTTGTCATAGGCTTTTTCCAGATCAATCTTAAGGGCCATTCTTCCAGTTTTACCTTTCCTTGTTCGTTTTATTGCATGGAAGGCTTCATTGGCTAAAATAATGTTATCGTGGATTGACCTACCTTTCACAAAGGCAGATTGGTAGTGTGGGACGACCTCGGGGAGGATAGGCTTCAGTCTAGATGCCAGAATTTTGGTTATGACCTTCATCGAGAAATTGCATAAACTGATAGGCCTTAGGTGTGATACTTCAGTTGGGTTCGACTTTTTTGGAATGAGCACAATATTAGTTTTGTTAAGCTCCGGGTCCAGATCACCAACTCTGAAGAAATTTGATACCATACCAATAAGGTCCCCCTTCACAGTTTCCCAGAAAGTCTGGTAAAAACAACCTGGAAATCCATCTGGTCCCGGTGCTTTAGTCGCTCCCATATCAAACACCGCACTTTTGATTTCCTCTTCCCCCACTTCTCTGCTGAGAGCATCATTCATAGCTTGAGTGATCAAGTTGGGAATGTAGTCACAAAGAATACTAAAGTTGACTGACGGATTTCTTGTGAAAACTTTCTGAAAATGGTGGAGAAGATGGTCAGCAATTTCCGTCGAATCTTCCAGCCAAACTCCATCTTCTGTTTTAATTTTGACAATAGAGTTTTTTCTCCGATGCTGAAGGGTGGTAGCATGAAAGAACTTTGTGTTTCTATCTCCCCATTTCAGCCAGCTTATTCTAGAACGCTGGTGCCAATATCTCTCTTCACTCTCCCATTCCTTGTCTATCTGTTTTTTGAGCCCCTGAAGTTCTCCCAATTCCGTTTCAGTAAGTTTTCTTCCTTGGAGCTGTGAGATTCTGGTCATCAGCTCCTGCTTTTTTTCATGTTTTGCTTTCATCTTTTCTTTGTTCCACTTAAGGAGGGCTATTCTAGTGCTGCGTATCTTCCTTCTGAATCTGGAACTCATTCTTTCCCCCGGAGAGATATTCCATCCCTTTGTTATTGTTTGGGAGCACTCCTCCTCCAGCATCCACTTGGTTTCGAACTTGAAGTCTTTTTTATGTGCTTTGGGGAACCCTTTTGTGAATAAAACAATTGGAGCATGATCAGAAGCAATGGCCACTTCCATTATACCTAGGGCTTTTGGGAAGCTTAGACTCCATTCCGCAGAACATAAAATACGGTCAAGTTTTTCAAGTATTGACTGCTCCCCACTTCTCTGGTTGAACCAGGTAAACTTCCCTCCTTTGATAGGCATTTCAACTAAGCATGAGGCATTGACAAACTCCTCGTACCATTTCGAATCATATGAATTTACCGGGTTCCCGCCTTCTTTTTCCTCTTGTCGAGCTACGATGTTGGAGTCACCCATGATAACCCATTTGTCCTGAACGGAAGCTCTGAAAGTAGATAGCCCTTCCCAAAATTCCTTTCGTTCTTCACGACGCGGGGGGCCATATATAAAAGTGTTGAACCAAGCTCCACCATCTTGTAACGAAATTTTTGTGTCAATGTAGCTTTTGTCAAATCGCAGAATATTAATAGTTGCTTCCCCTGTCCACCATAGCGCAAGGCCTCCGGCTATCCCCTGTGGTTCCACGTAGAATGAGTGCTCCATTTTCATCTTCATTCTAATCTTCTCCAGGTATTTCTTCTTCTGCTTCGTTTCGTTTAGGAAAATGATTGTAGGTTTAATTTTAAAGATAGAATCCCGGAGCGCCCTAATAGTCTCCTTTGTTCCCAGGCCCCGCACATTCCAAGCCAAAATCGCCATAGCCACACTTTCCCACTCACTTCCACTCAAGCAAGAAACAGAGCTCAAGGAGGATAAGCAGACAAGGCGACTAGAACCCAAGAGGACAAGGCCTTCTTGCTTGGGACTGATCAACCCGAACCACCAGTTAAAAGAGCCAAAAAACAACCGAGCACCAATGCAAACCAAACACTAACAGAGAAGCCACATTCCAAGAGAATAGACAGCCAAACCAGGATAAAGAATGGGATAGTTCACCAGGAGCGGGGAGCAAATACGGGGAAGAGGGGGAAAAGCAACCAGAATCGGGGATAGATACGGGGGAGAAAAGGGCCGAGCAACAAGAAGTGGGGCGAGATCGGAAAAAGGGGGGAAAACAAGGAAACAGCAACCTGTGTGACACTTTGCCGTCGATGAAGCCAGTCGTAGATCACTGGTTACCAGCTTCAGAGGAATAACGGCTCGGCTTCTACGAATCAGGTCAGAGAGCACCTCCGTTCCGACCAAAAGGAGCCTCTCTTCTTCTCTTCCGATAGACCACGAAGCAAGCCACAGCCGAGGCCGTTCGCTCCAATCTCCGGCGGCGGACAGACACAGGACGGGGATACTGCCTACCCACGTCGCTGGAACTGATCTCAAACAGCAGGGTTGAGGAATCGACACTCCCGGTTGAGACTTCGCGGGACGGAGGGTTGAGAGGGCGTAATTTGGGGGCGCGTGGGGCGCGTTTAGTTAAACGAAAGTTTTTTTCAAGCAAACTAATGACCAATCTTTTCTGGATAATAGTATATATGTTTTTGTAATTCAGTAGTTCCGTACGCTGAGCTAAGACAACACGTCAGACTTTCATTAATTTATTGAAAAAATTATATTATGGGTAATTCTCACCACGTAATCCATAGGACCAACCAATGAAAACTACCCACTTCACCATGATTTTCCATTTTATTTTTTCTAACCAATAAATCTTCACTAAAGTTTTTCCATGTCATTTTAAAATCTGTTTTTTTTAGAAGTTATTCTATTATTAAATTAATGACATGAAAAATAATGATGAAGTAGATGGTTTCTAGTGGTTGGTCCCATAGATGACGTGGTGGGAATCACCCATGATATAATTTCTCAAATTATTGGGATTGAGAAATTTGCCAATTTAATAATAATAATAATAATAATAATAATAATAATAATAATAATAATAATAATAATAATAATAAAAGAGACTTCATAAAAAAATCAAAATTGTTTCTAAATCTTAAATTCTAATACAAAACATGCAAGCTGTAAAAAGACTTTTTTTTTTCTTTCTAATTTCATTTTTCCTGAGGCAATTAACTTTTTAACATTTCTTTGAGTTATTCTTCTCTCTCAAAATTATTTACGGTGACGACCTTTATATTATTGACTGATTTTTAACTTTACGTTGATTGTATATAAATAATTTTTTTTTTCTTTTAATGAAGAATCTTTTGTTCTTTTTAATTTCTTTGTTTTGCTTTGCCGGAAGTCATTTTTATATCAGCTTTTTAACTATCTTCGTATGTTTCTATGGTAATTTGTTTGTTTGTATTTTTTCAGGTTTGTCTATATTTGTGATAGTATTGTTTGTTAAAAAGACAATTTAACGTTCAAATAATAAGTACTATCGAGCGTTTTTAGTCACAAGACGGTCAATGATTCGTCGATGTGCCAAGAATTCGCAGCAGAAAGAACGATTGATTCATAGACCTTTCTGGTCGAAGAATATCGTTGCTGAATTTCATTTAAAAGACTGTAAATTTTTTTACAAAGTGATGAGTTATGCTTCTCAAGTCTTTCACACCCTTTGAAGTTTATTATATTTATTTTTCACATTAAACTTGTGTATCAATTAAAAAAATAAGTGTAAACTAGGCAAATTTAGGGAAATATTGCAGCTAGGAATAATTATTAGGAAAATGAGGTTCATTGGCTTATATTTTGTAATATACGACAAAAGCTACAATGAAGTATGAAGTCGTCATTTGCAAGAAGCGTTTTCGATTATTTTTTTCTTCAAATGGTCACCTACATGTGGTGACGTGCTGCATGTTGTATGCATGTCAACCCTATTAGTTCACGTGAATGACATCTTTGATTACTTTTATGGCAACTTTGAATCATTCATGATTAAAAAAATAAAATAATTGAGAACGCTTTCTACAGATGACGACTTTATGTTTTACCGTAACTTTTGCCGTATATTATAAAATATAAGTCAATGAACCTTATTTTCCTAATATTTATTCCTAACTGCAATAATTCCCTAATTTTGCCCGTAAACTAACATTCGTGCTACCTAAATGACCGTCAATATTTTATTTTCAATTAGTAAGTTATTTACTATTGAAATCAACATCAAACTTTTAATTGGTCACAAAATAAAAAAGTTGATTGATTAATAAAGCGATTATTATTATTATGTGTCTCGTTAAAATTTTCTAAACTTAGTCGGAAAAAAAGAATACACATGATAATAATTAAATGGATGAATAGGATAACTTGTTACTGCATGCCAATTTTAATCCGTTTTCCAAACATCATTAGGCTGAGGCACTACTGGATGATGGTTTATAATGGGCTGGGCTGAGCTGAGCATGGTATTATAGTAAAAGTACTTGGATAAACAACAAGTCCAACCCAGCAAATCCTATAGGGGTATATTTGGCATAACAAATCATTAAACCCCTGTTCGCTCTTGGAGCCTGGAGGCGGGATCCTTGATTTGCCGGAATTTCGTTTTTTCTTTCCCCATCAGTTTCTCGCGTTTTCTCACCAACCAAACGGGGGTGAGGAGCTATAATGCAGTCGTTCATTGGTGGGAGTATCCGTTTGGGTCAACGTCAAGGTTTTTCCATATGTAACAGAGCTCATTTCAAATCCACAACAATAGCTTATCTGCCTTCTCAAAGTAGCAGCAACGTAGTCCAAGGAACCAACAATTCAATCAAATCTTCCAGGAATCATCTCCTGCAGTTTCTAGGAGTATGGGTTCTTTCTCTTTGCTTTAATTTTTTCTGGGTTTTGCCTTCAAAATGTTAATTTTGTTTTTCAATTTTTAGTGTAATTTGAATGTTAGAATGTTACTAGGTTAAAGTTTTCTAATTCACGTTGTTTCTCATGTTTTTGCAAGTCTAATTTTGAGGTAAGCTTGTCTTTTAAAGCTTGCAAATTGTTTTAGCAGACAAGATTCGGATCCCAAGCAAAAGAATTGATGTTTCCCGGCAGTTCTGGCGGTTGTTCGGTTCCAGTTTTGTCTCCATTGGCTGCAATGATAACTTCATCTTCAAGCAGATATATGACAGCAGCTGCCTCGCCTACTATGGATTCTTCCGAGCCTGTCACTGATGTGCCGGCTCGAATTAAATTTAAGAGACTCGATAAAACTGCCAGGCACATAATGCAGGAAAGCTCCTTTTTCCTTTTGTAATGTTGCTGTTATGTTATCTCCAGTTTTTATTCGAATCTCAGATCTGCTGATCGCTGTCTCGCTGTATCTTGAGGATGTATATATGAATCAACTGAGTTAACCTTCGGTTTTCATTTTTTTCCGATTTTGAATTGCACGGATTATGTGCTTGCAGATTCTGGATAAGGAAGCAGTGGAGGAAGTGAAGGGGCAAAGGGAGATACCTGAGATAAAACCGGGATACATTGTGCAACTCAAAGTGGTATGACATTTGAGGTGTTATTAGTACATGTGATTGTTAACATATTTTTGAGCGGATTAATGTAATTAGTGTTCTGTTGGTGAGAGCAGGAAGTACCTGAAAACAAGCGGCGCCTTTCAACAATAAAAGGCATTGTTATCGCAAGACGGAATGCTGGCCTGAATACTACATTCCGAATACGGAGAATGGTAGCCGGAGTTGGGGTTGAATCTCTCTTCCCGTTGTAAGTAACATTCAAGTATACTTACGTTCTTCCCTCAAAAAGTATGTTGTTTAAGATTCGATTTGTCAACCTGGAAAGAAAGCATGTTACTGTTTTACCAGATTACCTGTAGGTAAAATGCCTAGATTCTAGAAGTTGTGTTATAATATTGAGGGGTGATTAAAGTAATGAAATACATAGCATTAAGAAATATTGTTATGTACTGAACATAAATTATTACTAGAATATGTATTGTGCGAATTAGGTTTGCTCTGAATCAAAGGTTTCTTTCTTTGGACCAATAGTTCTTCTAATCTATGTTATTCGGACTCAAGTGTAAGTGTCAAGTAAGCACCGGACATGGGTATGTTCAATTTATTCCATGTTTTCGCATGTAGTTAGAGAATCCTTTTAGGGTCGTATCCACATATTCATATCGGATATAAGTGCTCCTAGAAAAACAAAGAGTCCGAGCAACATAGCTTGTGATTATCTATTTGATTTGCTTAGACTTATCTTTAACATATTGCATAAACAAGATCGGGTGATGATGATTGACAGGTATTCCCCAAATATAAAGGAGATAAAGGTGCTGGACAAGAAAAATGTGAGAAGAGCTAAGCTTTACTATCTCAGGAACAAGATGAATGCTCTTAGATGATCTTTAAATAAGAAATCAAACATGGTTTATTTGTTCGAATTGGTTTTTGGATGAGAAGTTCCTCTAATTATCTTGTTCTCCTTCTTATTCTACTAAACATAATTTCTGAATTTGTCCTTGTAGAAACATAGCAAGCTCAACCTGGTAAAGTATACATTTTTTTTTTCTGGATGAATGCTTAATTATGTACTTCTGCCTTTAGTTCTATTGATTACCAGGGTGTTAAAAAATCTATGCTATTTGGACTCAGAGTGTGACTCCCATTAATGCTTAATTATGATTAGGGTCCTCTGTACCCTTGTCCGAACATGCTTTGGACACATATTTCGTATACGAATATTTTAAGAAAAATGAAGAGTTTGAGCAATATAATAAAAGTTAATAACAAAGTATGCATTAATGGGAGTGTTTCTTCTATATAGGGCATGCATGCATCTTGATGACCATGAGCCTTATGGGCATGCATGCATCTTGATGACCATATAACCTTATGATGGATGAACCATTTCCATCTTATGTGACTAATACTTGGCATTTTTATCTAGAATATCATATTGCTTTTATAATAAGAAGTTTATATGTTGTTGGTTGGTTGGTTGATTAGGTGGAAGCTTAGCCATTCTATTATGATTGCAACCCCATTAACCTTAGACAACTATCCAATCATTCCTCTTTATTTTCCACTAGCTTTTGTTCCTTATTCCCCTTATCCACTTCTCTCTTTTTTCCTGGATTTCTTTCAATTTTTTTATTCAAGATAAAAATTTAAATTATTCGAATTTACTGAATTTTGAAGCCTTCCGACGTTAAGGATTTGCTTGGTGAAAGATAAATTTGTTAATCAAAGGGTGGAGATTCATAATCACTTTCTTACTTTGAATCTTAATCATTTAATTAACAAATTTTTCATCGTTCCACATTTTCATTCTTCATACCAAGCAAAGCCTAAGTGTCCAAGTTCGAGTCCGACTAAATGCAGTTTTTACTATGATATATTTTCTATCATATTCTGTTCGGATGTATTCTAGTATTAGTTCGGAGGTGTTTAATTATCGGTTCGCCCATTTTATATTATAATATTTGATTTTAGTCGTGTTATCATATGAATTGCGATTAGGTGTGTAAATCAATCGAGCTTGAACAAATATGATTGTGTTCTTTAGTTTATTTTTAAAAGTGTTCATGTTTGATCCGTGTTGGTTTAAAATTTTAATATCATATTTGTGTTCGTTTATTTATTTTTTAATGTGTTTATGTTTGTTCGTTTAGCATTTGTGAACATGTTTGTTGAAGAAAAATGGTGAAATTATGTCAATAGTCTTAAGTTCCTCATGTTTTACGGTTAAACTCTAAAGTTCATCACGTGTTCAATTTAATTCCAATAGTTGCCGACGGTTCAAGTAATTACTCGGGAATGAATTCAAATACATAATGTGCTGAGAAATAATACAAATTTTCTTTCTTTTAGTTATAATCACAATTAGGGGTGTAAATGTATATAAGGCCCTAAATCGTTTGTATAAAGTTTATCTATGTTTGTTTATTAAGTTAAATAAATGAACATGAATAAAAAATTTATATTCATTTAATGAATGAACGAACACTAATAAATGAATGTTCTGTTCATTTATGTTCACGAATAAACTTGTTTATTGACTCGTTTACCCGATTCTCATTTTCCTTTTATATTTTTACATTCTAAATATTAATGAATTTTAAAGTTCAGTTGGACAATGATAAAAACTTAAAATAATAAACCACGCGTCTCGTATTGTATTTCAGCAATCTAAATAAATCAAATATAATAGGAAAATTACAGGTCACCAAACTATTATCCTTTTCTTGTTTTAGTCACTTAACTATTTTTTTCATCAAAATTGTCCCTCCCGTTAGATATCTTTCATGTTTTGGTCCCCTCCATTCAAAACTTAACGGAATCGCTGATTTGAATTTTTATTTTTATTTTTTGGTCACCTAACTATCATTCTTTTTCATGTTTTGGTCACCTAACTATCAATTTCCCCCCTATTTTGGTCCTTCCTAGTTGGTCGAATAAAAAATATTATAGTATATCATTAGGTTTGATGGGAGGGACAAAAAATACTATAAAAATAAAAAATGTCAAGTTAGCAATTTCGTTAGGTTTTTAACGGAGAGGGACCAAAACAAGAACGATATCTAACGGGATGAACGATTTTGACGAAAAAATTACTTTAGTGACCAAACAAAAAAATAGTGATAGTTAGTTGATCACCAATGTAGTTTTCCCAAGATACTAAGTTTTTGAAATGAAATCTCCAAAACTATTTATTTCAGATTATTATAAAATAGAAAGAAGTGGAAATAATAATTAAGTAATTATTTTAGTCAAATCAGTCACAGTCGGTTTGTTAATGGCCTTAACCATTTAAAAGCTTCTCTTTGACGAAGCAACTCCGTCTCCATTCTCTATCCCATCACCTCTTTGACGAAAATCTCTTTAAAAAACTGTTTTTTTTTTAATTTTGTGCGTGTTTGAAAAAAAAAGACTAGAATGCCGCCGGAGACAACGTCCGACCAAGAACAAGATGATTCAGATGCTGAATTCGTCGAGGTTGATCCTACAGGTCGTTACGGCCGGGTTAGTTTACTCTATTTGTTAAATTTCATTTGGTTTAAACGAAGTTGCCCAATTTAGAATGAAGTTAATTTGAGCTATATTTGGTGTTGATTACCATTTGGGTTGGCTTTAATTGATGTTACCTTTAACGGGTTACTTTTATTCTGTCTTCTGAATTGATTGTTTGCAGTACAAGGAGGTTTTAGGAAGAGGAGCTTTCAAAAAAGTGTATCCTTTTATTTCCCTGTTTTTCATAGGTTATTAGTTTGTTTTTTAATGCTTAATTTTTTAGTTTAAGCTATTGTTGAATCCTTGATTTCAAGCTGTGGGAACGTAGATATAATTGAGGCTTAATTTGTATATGATTCTAGGAATGCATTTTGAGGCTTAATTTGTGAGTTTTGCTGAATCCTTGATTAAGTTGTGGGAACTTAGATATAAGGCATTTGATGAACTTGAAGGTATAGAAGTAGCATGGAATCAGGTTAAGGTCACTGATCTATTGCGTCATCCGGAAGATTTGGAGCGCCTTTATTCGGAAGTTCATTTGCTTAAAACTTTGAAGCATAAGAATATAATTAAATTTTACAATTCCTGGGTTGATACCAAAAATGAACATATCAACTTCATCACCGAGATTTTCACTTCAGGAACATTGCGCCAGTAAGTTTTTTTTCTTTGATTTTCGGATGTGTGTTTTTTACGTGTTTAAAGTTTTGCATATTGTTTTGGTTTTTCCAAAAGTTTGTGTTTGATTGTGTAGGTATCGAAAGAAGCATAAGCATGTTGACTTGAGGGCATTGAAGAAATGGTCTAGGCAAATCTTGGAGGGTCTTCTCTATCTTCACAGTCACGATCCCCCGGTGATTCACAGGGATCTGAAATGTGATAACATCTTTGTCAATGGTAACCAAGGTGAGGTGAAGATTGGAGATCTAGGGTTGGCTGCTATTCTTTGCCAGGCCCGTTCGGCACATAGTGTTATTGGTGGGGATCATCATGTCCTTAATTACTGTCAATACTACGAGATTCGGAACTTTTGCTGATTTAAAATACAAATGATAAAGCAATTGAAATGTGATGTAGGTACACCCGAGTTTATGGCACCGGAACTCTACGAGGAGGAATACAATGAGCTTGTAGATATTTATGCTTTCGGCATGTGTTTGCTGGAGTTAGTAACTTTCGAGTATCCATATGTTGAATGTGCTAATGCAGCTCAAATATTCAAGAAAGTGACATCGGTAAGACATTAATGACCTTACCTATTTTTCAATATTTTTTATTAAGGGTCTGCAAAAATTTAAGTTTGCTAAACTGCGAGGTGTCAACATATTAATCACCATCAGTGTATAGAATATCAAATTTAAACCCTTTATCCATCTTTTTTATGTAGTTTAGGCATAATTCAATAACAAGTTCCTGTAAATTGTTGATTCCCTTGGATATTTGTTTGTCATACACCAAATAGAACTTCATCTTTGTATGTCACCAAGCAAAGAATTTAAAAAACTAGACCTTTCTTGTGCTTATTCACTAAATGAGGCATGCCATGAGACAGCTTTGCTTGTTAACACTGTATTTTGCAAGACCTATGTTACTTAAGCTCAGGTTTAAGTGTCTAATACGGGTACGTGTTTGACACGGGGCACCCTTTGACTAAAATATATAACCTGCTTCCCCATGGGAAATTATTAAATCAATAATAAACAATCAAATAAATCTTAGAACTGTAAGTCCTATTAACTTGTTTTTCGTTTTTCTGATTATTGACTTGAACCAAACTGGATTATCAATTTTTCCTATGGTAGAATCATTGTCTCGAAATTATAATAGTTGCTTGGTGATTGAAATCTTAGGTAAATCTTGCTGTTTCAGTGAATTTATTAAATGTGGATAATGCAAACATTGCTTCATGATTTGTTCCTTCCTTGGGCAGGGAATAAAACCGGCATCATTGGCAAAAGTGACGGACCCCGGAGTGAAGTTCTTTATTGAAAAATGTATTGCTAAAGCCTCAGATCGGTTGTCTGCAAAGGAACTTTTAAGGGATCCATTTCTCCAACCTGATGAGGAAAATGACAGTGTAGGTCGTTCTTTAAGAGCTAATGTCCAATCTTCAGGTAGAATTCTAGAGCATTTTTGGAGCTTGAAGGCTTTGAGTATTTTTCGCCTCACAATTTTACATGATAAATGCAGATAGTACTTCTGATCGGGCTAGTTTATGTGGAAATACCAAAGATCTTCAATCCGAGACGGGCGCGGATGTCAAAGTGCAAGGTCAGAGGAAAGACAATAACACAATATTTCTGAAACTAAGGATATCAGATTCTACAGGTCCCTCTCTTTCTCTCTCATATGTAACACCGGAGGAAAATATTTCATTCATTAACTTTCAAAGTTGTTTTCTTATTGAAAACTGAGATGCTTCCACATGGTCCTAGGTCATATCCGCAACATCCACTTCCCCTTCGATATTGAAGCAGATACAGCGACAGCCGTTGCTGGAGAAATGGTTGAAGAGTTGGACTTGACAGATCAAGATGTTCCAACAATTTCCGAAATGATTGAATCGGAAATCCGGTCCCATATTCCTGATTGGATTCCAAAAGAAACTCCTAGTGGTACTTTGGGAGAAATTGCAAATTCTGGGAACTCTCTCTCTGAAAATAAGGGTGATGGATCTCCATTGGCTTATGAGCCAACGTCATCTCCTGGCCGTTTTTCATCGGAGAGATTACCTTCTGGTCGAAGATTTTGGTCTGAGCCACCCAAAATAGCTGATGGAATCTCACCGGCCAGTTTCGGTGGTTCAAATGTTGCTTTTCGAGTGGATTTCGTAAGGCCTGCAGATAGCATGGTTGAACATGATGAACAATCTCATGATAGCTACGAAAGTGGAGGTAAAATAAACAGTAGTACTTCATTTGGACAACCTGACAATGAGTTCACACATCACAATGGCAGAGACGATGATGGTCATGGAAAAGATGATGGCGGTAATAGAACACATACGTCGAAAGAGAACTGTAAGGCATTAATGGATTCTGAATCAGGAGTGAAGGTATTAACAGAGAGACTCGAGTCCCTGTTGTTAAAGCAGCAAATGGAGGTTGATGAACTAAAGAAGAAGCACAAATTAGCCATATCGGACCTCCTGAAAGAACTATCTCGGGAAACCTGTGAAAAGGTTTTGGCTGCATGTAAGATGAAGATTCCAGATTATACTATTCAAAACAACACAATCCGCTAAATGTGCATCCGACATACCATGCTCTTATACGGAGTTTGAATACGCTTCTAGTCTCTTTGGTATTGCGGTTTGATAATAGTGAGTTATCTTCATACTTGAATATCTAACTTCTCTAGAAAGATAACCTTATCCATCTCAGAAGGGATGATGGTACTAATAGAAATTTCATTACTGCTTAAGAGAGCTGCATTTTGTTGGTCAAGTCGGCTGATAAATCTGTAGGAATGCTTCGTGTACAGCTATCAAAGGTGAGACGAGATCAACAATGCTCTGTAACTATAACGGCGGCACATCGCATGGTGAGTTATAAGGAAAGGACGATTAAGCCGAAACCCTGGTCTCCCAAATTTGAGTGTGCTGTTGAGGTGAGGCATTGTTCCTGCAAGTCATGTATCTATGTAATATAGTTTCGATGTCTGAGGATTTCTGCACATCATGGATGCACAGTTTTTTTTTTTTTTACTTGGATTTGTTTTGATTTGAAAAACTTCCACGGGAGCATATACTTGTACGTATGATTTTGTTTGCTTCAAATAAGACTGTCCAGAACATTGACTTTCATTCATATCTTAGATGACTTTCCTAACATCTTCAATATATCCAAAGCACACGAACCCAAATCTAGAGTTGTTAGCCCTCTTTCTTTTAATAAACTACCTCCAATGTCACTAAACTATTAGTTTAGTTCTATTTTGGTCATTAAACTATGAATTTTGTCAATTAAACTATTAAAATAGGTTCATCATCGGATAGAGAATCCTATCTTTTGTCATTTAATTGATTCATGTTCATTATTAGATAAGAAGCCGTTATACGATACTTATGAGATCGATATTATTGATTTCATAAGTATCATACTAAATCCCATCAGTCGAATCATTTTTTTTTGAAAAATACGAGATATTTAAGTCATACAAGAAAAGAGATCTATTCATTGATAAGAAAAGAGAAAAAATGTGAGTGATGATTGATTGATGATAAAATAGAATTTTGGGTCGCGAACAATAATTCGATTGATGATAAAGAAAGAGAATTCTTGATTTAATTTTTCACCTTAAAGACAAAAAAAGATTGATCAAATTCAATTGAATCTGGTTTATAGTGATCATTTATCAAAGAATAACTTTAGTTATCAATTGATTAAAGAATCGAACCAGTTTACTTATGATACTTAATCGACATTCATAAAAAGTATCTACTGAATAATGAGTTCGATACATCTTGTTTAAGAGAAAAGTGTGGGGCTAATAGTTTTTATTTGCCGTCAATCAAGCCATTGGTCATTTGACTTTTGAGTAAAAATTTGTTTAACTGGCACATCATCAATTTCGTTAATAGTTAGCAGTCTGATTGAACTTTTTTAATAATTTAATGATTTAATTGATAAAATTCATAATTAATGGTGAAATAGAATCAAACCAGTAATTTAGTGGTCTTGGAGGTACTTTACCCAAAAATAAAATTGATGGGTAATATTGTTTGATTAAGGGGCACTAGTTGGACTATCAAATCCTCAACCCCTCGGGTGCAAATCGATCCTGCGTTGATTAACAGAGTCAAAGAATGCAGCAGTGCTGGTAAAAGATATTTGAGCGTTCATATTTTTTCAATTTAATTTTGGGTAATCTTCACCCGTGGTTCCTTTTGTTTAGGGCGTGTTCTATTTTGGTCACCAGAATTCAAAAAAGATTATTCTGGTCACGTTTAAAATCATTTCTATTTTGGTCCCTTAGCCGTTAGTCTCCGTTACTTAAAAAAAATTAATTTTTAATTTAACCCCCAAATTTTCAAAATTTTATTTTTCACCATCTTCCTCAAAAATTATAAAACTAAAACCCAAAAAATTAAATGAATGGATGTTTTGCGCATTGTATTAAAATTGTTATAAAACTGTAGAACCAATTTCATATCCTACTTGTCCTTTTGGATTCTCAATCATGCATTATCAGAGTTTGTGTTTGTGAGTAATCTACCCATTGTTTGCAATTGCTAATGCAGTCATTGGAGACAGCACAAACATTCTTCTAGACCCTATACTTATTTTCACACTTCGCCTGGGCGTCAATGGTGCAGCCATTGCTCATATAGTTTCTCATTAAGTTATTTTTTTAGTTGGTTAACTGACCGCATCTTCTTTCTGGTCTTTTAATGTATCTTCATCTGGTTAATCACTTAGTGCATCGTATTTGTAGGTACTCACTTGAAGATTAGTCGAAAATGTCGTTCTGTTGCCTCCAATTTTTAAAGAGCTACAATTCGGTCGATTTCTTAAAAGTGGTGAGTGCTTTAATTATGGTACTTCAAAAATCAAAAGGATGTTTAAATGTTTGAAATAAAATAAAATTCAATTGTTTAAGTAGGGACTTTGTAATCCAGTTTTTGTTCTCTTCAACTTTCTTTCAAATTGATTTACCTCAATTGTTGGGAGAAAGAAAATGATATAGAGCACTTGCAGGACTATGATACCTGTGATGTCACCACTTCAATTGGTTAAGGTAATATCCACAACATTTTGTATGACCGTGGCGACTTCATTAACGGTAGGCTGGGACCGAAACCAATGGCTGCATTTCAGGTTTGCTTATAGATTTGGCTGGCAACCTCTTTGCTTGATGATGGATTGGCTGTTGCAGGACAAGTAAGATTTCATGTTAATTTAATGAACCGCCTTTATATTATGTTTACCACTCTTCATATTTTTGCAACAAATTTTTCTCTTAGTCCTTAGAAGTTGACTTAGTTTGGAACCAATCGAAAGCACAAGCTTCTTTGCTTTCCCTTCATCTCTTTAAGCCATAGAATCAAATTGCAGTTACATTATTTTTCCAAAGACTGAAGTTCAACATATTTCTTACGTTTTCCAGGCAATCCTTGCAAGTGCATTTGCGAAGAAAGATTATGAAAAAACAGTCGTTGCTGCTTCTTGTGTGCTGCAAGTACTAACATTACATGACCATTAAACTTCACTTGTTTCACTTTGCTACATGCTCTAAATTCTGCTTGTGATATCTATCTTCAGATTGGTGTTGTTTTGGGGCTTCTGCTATCATTTATTCTAGCAGCTGTATCACAATTTGCTTCGAATTTGTTTACGAAGGATTTCGATATTTTGAGACTCATGAACATCAGCTTTCCAGTATAGCTCCCTTCTTCAAAATCATAAAAATACTCTTTTCTTTCTTCGAATACTAATTTGTTCGGTCATCCACATTTTCTTGTCGATCAGTTTATTGCAGTAAGTCAACCTATCAATGCTTTAGCCTTCGTTTTTTATGAAGTTAACTACGGGGAATGGGTTGTAGTGTTGGGTTATAGCCATTTGCAATGGAAGCTGACTGTCACGCCTCGCCAAAGTGCACCAGGACCGACCGAGGAGTGCCCCCTTGGTGCACTCGGGCCAACCAAGGCAAAATGAAGTGCCTTGGACGTTCTAAGGCCAAACATGAACCAAAAAAGGATCTAGAACGGCCTAGAGAGGCCCACAACCCTCTTAAGACGTCCCTACATGAATCTAGAAGGTTCCAGGAGGTTCTACACAAGTCTAGAACGATCCGGGAGGCTCTCCAAAGGTCTAGAGACGCCTAGAACGCCCTGGAAGATTCTAGAACACTCTAGAAGGTTCTCAAAGGTTCTAGAACATTCTAGAAGGACCCGGAACATCCTGGAAGCATCTAGAACATTCTAGAAGGATCTAGAATGGTGAAGAAGACCCTGGAAGACTCTGGAATGTTTGGGACTACTCTGGACACCTATGGAACATTCTAGAAGCCTATAGAAAAGTGTAGATCTATAGGAGTAATCTAGAATACTAGAGATGTATATAGATAAGTATGGAATTCTCTAGAGATATCTAGTCATCTTAGATATTTTAGGAGGCAAGATCCTAACCTTTGGATCAAATAAATCTCCACCGTCCATTCGGGAGGTTGGAGGCTATAAATAGGCTTGTATAGCTCATTTGTAAATAACCTAAGAAGTCTCTCACACTTGTAAAGCTATCTTGTAAAAGCTTCCGTTGCTTAATACAAGGTTCTTTCCTTGTAAACTCGTTTGCTCCTTGTGTTTGCCATAGCGTTGCGACATTAAGGCTGACTAGCATCGTGCCGAGAGTGCTAGTGCCGCACGGATCGAGCTTGAAGAAATAAGTCCGTGACAGTTGGTATCAGAGCAAGTTCCGATCGCTCGGGAGAATGGCCAAGACCAGCAAAACTCAAGCCGCTAGCCCGTCCGAGACCGAGGTCACGCACGACCAAGGTGTGCAAGAAGTAAGGGTTGATCCTGTCGAGACAAGGCCTCGTGCCAAGTCCAAGGACCTACTCTCTAGCTTGGAGTCGCGCCTAACTCGCGTGGAGGAAGGTGTATCGAGCATGGGTGCCCAAGTGGACGACCTTCAAGAGCGGATTGAAGGCCTCGAGGTAGAAGATGTCGAGATCCACACAGCCGTGAGGGCCATGAAAATCAAGCTAGAAGAGACCCTGCGCGCGGAAATGGGAGAAGTACACGACGCGCTCTTGGGAGAGCTCACAAAGGTACGTGAGTCTTTCCAACGTGAACTCACCAACATGTATGATCAACTAGAAGCATTGCAAGGCGACCTTGCCTTGTGCAAACGTGCTATGGCAGCCGGGCCAAGCACCACCGTGGAGGCTAGAAGGGTCGAGGTGCCCAAGCCTCAAACTTTCTCAGGGACACGCAACGCCAAAGAAGTCGACAACTTCTTATATGGCTTGGAGCAATATTTAGAAGCCGTTGGCATCAGGGACGATGCCTCCAAGATCCAGACCGCAACCCTATACCTCACTGACACCGCCATGCTTTGGTGGAGGAGAAGGCGTCTCGATGTCGAGAGAGGTACGTGCACCATCACTACCTTTACTGATTTTAAAAGGGAACTCAAACGGCAATTCTATCCGGAGAATGCCGAGGAAGAAGCAAGGGCACGATTACGAAGGCTCAAGCAAATGGGGAGCATCCAATACTATGTCAAGGAGTTCACTAGCTTGGTGCTCGAGATCCCCGATCTCTCCGAGAAGGATTCACTCTTCAACTTTGTCGATGGACTCCAACCATGGGCCAAGACCGAGTTAAGGCGTCGTGGGGTGCAAAACCTTGCCGATGCCATCGCTGTGGCCGAGAGCCTCATTGACTATCCCATCCCCAAGGAGTCCAACAACGAGCCGAGGGACAAGAAGAGTAGCCATTTCAATGGTGGAAGAGATAGGAGCCCACGTAAGGAGAGTCACAAGGACGAGGACACACCGAAACACAAAGGCTCGTCCTTATGGAGGGACAAGGACCGAGGTAGGCCCAAAGACTCTCAAGGTGCCAAGAGATCCCCGCCTAGTAGTTGTTACATCTGTGATGGCGACCATTGGGTTCGAGAGTGCCCACAACGTCGAGCCCTTAGTGCAATCCTAGCCAAGCATCAAGAGGAAAGTGATGCCGACGAAGGTAGTGATGCCGAAGGGGGCCAAGGTGCACAAATGGGATTGCTACAGCTCTTGAATGGAATCCAGTCCGCCCCAAAGACCCAAGCCAAGGGATTGCTATTCGTGGACGTTACCATCAATGGAAAAGCATCGAGGGCTATGCTCGACACAGGTGCGTCGCATAACTTTGTCTCCTTAAAAGAAGCAAAGAGGCTTGGTCTTAGCATTGTGAAAGGGGGAGGATCCGTCAAGGCCGTAAACTCTGCCGCTCAACCCATCCATGGGTTTGTTCGAGGAGTCAAGACCATCATTGGGACATGGTCAGGCTACATGGACTTCTCGATTGTGCCGTTAGATGACTATCCACTCATTCTAGGGCTCGAGTTCTTTGAACGAGCCAAGGCAATCCCGATGCCGTTTGCCAACAGTTTATGCATCACCGAGGGTACACCATCATGTGTGGTACCAACCATAAGGGCCACCAAGCCAGGGACAAGAGTGGTCTCTGCACTTCAACTCAACAAGGCCGTCCGAAGGGCCAAGCCGTCCAAGGAATCAAATCAAGGCAAAGGGGTGACCAAGTCTGGGAAGGCCACCAAGCATGTTCGAGGGGAGAACATAGCTTCTAAGACCACCGAGGGTCAAGGTTCGAGGGAGAGGCCTTCCAACAATGCCGACAAGCCGAGGGTAAAGGCAAGGCGAGCTAGGAGTCGAGGGAAGCACACCAGCAACACCCCAGCAGCTCGACCGAGACGCGACGAGGGCGTCGCGAGATCGGGTGGGGGAGGATGTCACGCCTCGCCAAAGTGCACCAGGACCGACCGAGGAGTGCCCCCTTGGTGCACTCGGGCCAACCAAGGCAAAATGAAGTGCCTTGGACGTTCTAAGGCCAAACATGAACCAAAAAAGGATCTAGAACGGCCTAGAGAGGCCCACAACCCTCTTAAGACGTCCCTACATGAATCTAGAAGGTTCCAGGAGGTTCTACACAAGTCTAGAACGATCCGGGAGGCTCTCCAAAGGTCTAGAGACGCCTAGAACGCCCTGGAAGATTCTAGAACACTCTAGAAGGTTCTCAAAGGTTCTAGAACATTCTAGAAGGACCCGGAACATCCTGGAAGCATCTAGAACATTCTAGAAGGATCTAGAATGGTGAAGAAGACCCTGGAAGACTCTGGAATGTTTGGGACTACTCTGGACACCTATGGAACATTCTAGAAGCCTATAGAAAAGTGTAGATCTATAGGAGTAATCTAGAATACTAGAGATGTATATAGATAAGTATGGAATTCTCTAGAGATATCTAGTCATCTTAGATATTTTAGGAGGCAAGATCCTAACCTTTGGATCAAATAAATCTCCACCGTCCATTCGGGAGGTTGGAGGCTATAAATAGGCTTGTATAGCTCATTTGTAAATAACCTAAGAAGTCTCTCACACTTGTAAAGCTATCTTGTAAAAGCTTCCGTTGCTTAATACAAGGTTCTTTCCTTGTAAACTCGTTTGCTCCTTGTGTTTGCCATAGCGTTGCGACATTAAGGCTGACTAGCATCGTGCCGAGAGTGCTAGTGCCGCACGGATCGAGCTTGAAGAAATAAGTCCGTGACATGACGCTTTTAATCTTGGGGGAATGAGTTGTAGTGTTGGGTTATAGCCATTGATTTAATTTTCTGGGGTTTTAGTTTTATAATTTTTGGGGAAGATGGTGAAAAATAAAATTTTGAAAGTTTAAGGGTTAAATTAGAAACTATTTTTTAAGTAATAGAGACTAACGGCCAAGGGATCAAAATAGAAACGATTCTAAACATAAGTGACCAGAATAATTTTTTTGAATTATGATGACCAAAATAGAACACACCTTAAACGAAAGAGACCATTGGTGAAGATTACCCTTTAATTTTTAGTGGATAGAGATTTGAATTTTTAGTATTTAAATATAGTTTATATTTTGACACACAATCCTTCACATTTAAGCTATAAAATCTAAAACCTAAATCTCTAGCTAACACACTAAAACCTAAACCTTAAACCCTAAACATTGAATTCTACGCCCTACAACCTAAACCCCTAAATCCTACATCACAACATAAATCCCTAAACTCTAAAATTAAAAGACTTGTGTATCAAAGTATTTTCATTTAAATATTGTTATCTAATTTTTTATGGAAAATATTTTGATACACAAGCCTTTTAATTTTAGAGTTTAGATATTTATGTTGTGGGTTAAGGTTTAGAGTTTATGTGTTTAAGTTGTATGATGTAGAATTTAAGGTTTATTGTTAGAATTTAGAGTTTAGAGTTTAAGGTTTAGATTTTATAGTGTTAGGGCTAGGGATTTAGATTTTAGATTTTATAGCTTAAATATAACTCATTCTATTTCTTATTGTAGTATATTATGAGAGATTATTGTGTAAAATGTTATTTCAATCTCAAAATCTAAAATTCAAAAAAACTAATAAAATGAGGATAATTATTTCATGCACGAGTGTTTGTAGAAATTTTGTTTCCACAAGCGTCTTAGTTTTAGGGTTTAAGGATTTCATTTAGGGTCTAGTGTTTAGGGCATTACGTGTACGAATTTTAAATTTAGAGCGTGGTTAGATTTTAGGGTTTAGGGTTGAAATTTAAGGTTTATAGGTCAAAACCTAAACCCTTAATCATATTACCCTAAACTTCAACCCAAACCTCTAAACTCTAAAGACCATAAACCCTAAATTATAAATCATACACTTGTGAAAACAAAATTTTATTAAAATAAGGGAAAATATCCCATGCACGGGGTGAAAACGAAAAGTTTCCACAAGTACCTCAGTTTTAGGGTTTTGGTTAGGGTTTAAGGGTTTAAGTGTATGGGTTTGGAATTTATGATTTATGTTTATAATTTAAAGTTTATGGTTAGAATTTAGAGTTTAGAGGTTAAAGTTTAGGGTTATGATAATATGGTTAGGGGTTTAAGTTTTACTCTACAAACCCTAAATTTTAATCCTAAAACTTAATTTCTAACTATACACTCCTTAAATTCAAAACGCGTACACTTAAATAGTTAAACCTTTAAACATTAAACATTAAACAAAATCTCTAAAGCATAAAACTAAAACGCTTGTGGAAATTTATTTTCAACAAGCGCTTGTGCATGAAATCATCCTTAAAACATGGATGATTTACATTACTTCGTCGCTTCATTATTTTAAATTCTTTTAGCACATGAGAGAACTCTTGAAATACATATGTACACACCAAATATTTTCATTGACTATTAAAATAATAAATAAAAAAATTACAAACTCAAAGCCCAAACTAATCGAGCTCGAATCTAAACCCACATCCTAAACTGTTCAACCTAGCATTAACTGCCACCACTTTCCCCTCTAATCTGATTTCATATACCATTCAAAGTTCCCTATCACCATACAACTCTCACCCCAAATCTCATTCAAAATCACAAGAATTAGAATCCTATTAAAACTCCATCATATCCCTAAAATCTTGCCATTCCCTAATCAAACTAAAATCCTATATAAACCCTAATATGAAGCAGCATTGAGGGGAGAGTTACCTACGAATACACCACAAATTTATTCAAGAAGAGAGAAAAGTTAAAGTAAAAAGAAAGGTTGAAGCACAATTCATTCTTGTTTTTGACGACATGAGTATTACCATCTGAATCCGAATGGTGGAAGAACACACAACAACTTCCGGACCGATATACCCCAAGAACAATACGATCCAACGGTAAATTTCAGAGTTTGAGCAAGGTATACTTCCAAACTCTTTTCTTCAGATTTGCTCATTTTTGTTTCTTTTATTTCGATGGAACTGATTTGATTTTTTCATACACAAGGGTAAGGAAAGAGTGTTTTAGAGCCTTCGTTTTTTGGTTCGATCGTCGCTGGGGTGAGATCAGCAACGACCGGTGGTGTGCGTGTGTGAGAGTGAAGGGAGCCTTTATTTGTTTTTTTTCCCTTAATGGAATCAAACTGGGTAACAAAAAGAGGTTTTAAAACCTTCTAATATATCTGACCAAGATTGTATAGTGGGCACTAGATGGTATCAAATAAAAAAAGTTTTTAAGAAAGCCTCTTAATTGGCTTTGGAAAGTGGTGAAGCATAACATGATAGACGCATTTATGCCTCTGCCAATGTGATGCATGCATTGTTTTAGGCTTCATGTAATTTTTCCTTAGGTCCTCCCTAGGCTTCATGTAATTATTATTTTTAGTAGTGCTATTAACCAGTTTTTGAGTTTCTTTTTTTAAGACAACCAAAATCTTTAGGTACTAATTTTGGGCGTAGTGGGGTGGTATAACCTTCCTCACTCGTAATCGACTCTCGAACCCGACGACGATCTTAGTGTTGACGTAGACAAATTTTACAGGTTTTCGGTCATACCCAACCCAAAATGACTGATGGCGACTCTAAACATTTTGACGGACTTTTGAAGGCCCAACCAATTTCGGCCCGGACAAAAACGACGTCGACAGCTTGGAAACTCCGCTGGGGACATTAGAGAGTCGAGCTACAACAGGGTATATGTTATCTCAAAAAAGGAAAAAGGAATTTGAACTATTAGTGATCACAAAAATTGAAAGTTTTCGTATTTTACGGAGAATGTGTAATACCCGTGTTTTGGGGTTAGGAGTTAGTTGGGTTAGTGGTCCGAGTCGGTAAAATTAAATTTAATCATTTTGACCATGGCTAGAGTTAATTGAGTTTTAAATAGTAAGGAGGGACCAATTTGGTAATTTAGCCACAATATTTTAAAAAGAAAGACAACTTTTGAAATTAAAAAGAACAAAAGAAAAAAAAGATGGTCTTCTCTCCCCATCTTCTCCACCAACGTGAAAGAGCACCAAAAACCCCTCTCAAACCCTAAATACTATTCCATATGATTTCTTCCTCATCTCAAGGTCCTTTTCAAAGGTAAAGATATATTCTCACTCTCCTCTTCATCCCCTACCCTCACATGGTTATAGAATTTAAAACTATCACCTTTTTGAAATTTGGGGGTTCATTGAAAGCTTGAGTTTTTATTGGGTTTTTCTATTTATTTTGAAATATTAAGTTGAGTTTTAGTTTATTCACCTTGAAATACACCTAATATGTTGAAAAGAATGAGTTTGGGTGAAAACCCGAAATGGGTCTTGGTGGCCATGTTTAAAGTGTCTAAAACTTGATTTTTGGTGAGTTTTAGGATTAATTTGAAGGGCTGATGGTTTAAGTATGTTAGGAGGGTGTTTTGGGACCATTTGGGTGTCAATTGGGTGTTTGAAAATGGAATTTTCAGCTAGGCTTTGAAGGAGCACGAAAATGAGTATTTTGGTTGGTTATTTGGATTGGAAATTGTTGAAGTTGGCTTGTGCTTATGAAGTGAGAAGATGGCTGAGTTTTAGCATTGATTTGTGAAGTAATGGATGTGTTTTGTTTGGCTAGAAACAAGAGGAGACATTGGTGGAGCATCGGGACCGAATCCGGGCTTGTAGGAGGCTTGCTTTGGTTGCTAAGGAAGGGTGGTGAGTGACTTCAAATATGATTTAAAGATTGGTTCAAGTGTGTGTGGTGTATGTGTGGAATGTGCTTGGTAGGCCTTTCCAAAGTGGGAGTTAAATTGGTAACTTAACTCCTTGAATTTTAGTATGCTATTCATGCCATTGTCTATTTGTTATTGTGATGTGTGGATTGATTGTGTATGTATACTTTGCTATGTATATACAATGTGTATGAGACATGAATGGTGGATATGTGATGTGATAAAGGAAATTGGTACTGATTAACTTACAGGGTGTAAATGATCGATCATTAGGATTAGTGTGCACACAAATTGAGTCAAAACGTACGTGGCCTTGATGGCGTTGAGTCATCAAGGAGGAGTACGGTGATGTAACATTCCACCAGAAATTTATATATTCTACAAGATGATGAGTGGAATCCCATCTGTAGGGCATGTGGTGATGAGTGTAATCCCACTGAGGTAATGTGGTTGTTGAGATTAAATCCGCACATCCGGGTAAACTAATAGTGGCCAATTGAACTTGTTCTTATAATCGTGATGTGTGATGTTGATATATGATGGTTGAGCTTAGTATGATGTGAGATGCCATATTATGACTCTTGAAAGACTAGCTAGGTCTACTTGTTGAATTACCTATGCATGTTGTATGTGAGAATTAGGGAATACATGCTTAAACCCTGCATTGTTGATGTTTTCGATTTTAGAGCATCCTCACTAAGCTTCTAGCTTACGCTCTCATTTTCAACAATGCAGATCATTAGCGTGGCGTTAGCTCGGAGCAAGGCGTAAGAGGATTTCCAAGTTTTTGTTGCTCAAGTACGGTTAATAATTATGTAGTAGTTTAGCAATGTGGCAAGAGTGTGTGTTTTGTGTGAGCTATGTATGACTCCTATATGTGATTGATGTTTACAAATTGACTTGGATTTGATCAGTACTTAAAAGTTCTATATTTTACCCATCATTTATCCTTATTTTTGCTGCACTCAAGCATGTTTAACTACATTTTAGGTCAAGTTTTGCATAAACATCACATTTAGATAAAATTGCGCAGATACTGCTAAATTTGGTTACTTTTGCAGGTATCTGTCGTGGCAGCAGTCGTGACAGCACCCAGGGCAGCAATCGTGGCAGGCGCTGGGCAGCAATGCAGAAAATCTGGAATGAGCAGTCAAGGAGGACGTTGCTGCCATGGTGCTGCCGTGACAGCATGGTGACATCAGTTTTGTGGAGAGAAAAAGCAAAGTGGACCTCGATAGATAGAGAAAATTCTGCTCGTCTGTCGTGTGAAAACCTCATATTTTTCCGAGCCCCAGATCAAAAGATATGTCAAGCCCAAAGTTCAAGGAGAGAAAATCCCAAGAAACAAGGAGGATGGCTGGAAAGTATATTCCTTGAAGATTTAGTCTTTATTAGAATCATACTTTTAATTAAAGTTGTAATCCTTGTTAAATTAGATAACTTGAGCCCAAAGCTTATATAAGGGCATGTATTTTAACCTAGGGCAGATCTCAACCTCCATACCCCATAACCGATAACCAAACCCCTCCGCCGTCTTCCCGTCGTTGACATGTTCTAAATTCCCCCTAGGGCCACGGGTTGTTTTGTAAAGTAGTTGCAAGGGTTGTTTTGTTTTAGGATTTTCCAAGTTCAATAAAATAAACTTCAAGTTCTCTTATTTTGGTTTTAATATCTTGCAAGAGCATCGGAAGAGCATTGTGAGGTTATCTATTTACTTAGCATCGGGAGAGTTAAGTATACGAAAGAAATAAGAGCGAGTTCTCTAGTTTATAGTTGAACTATCTTGTGCCTAGGGATAGGGCAAGGTTAAGTGGCTAAGGAAGAATTCATACACATCGGTGTTCATCCTTCGATTCACGCCGGGAGGTATCATCAAAGACGTGATCATCGACAGACTTGGACCTAGGGATAGGCCAAGGCAGATATGGGATTCTTGCCAAACTTGAACGTACTGAGTTGGTGTGTTTGCTGCCGCGACGACCAACGGACAGCTGCCGCGACAGGTGCTGCCAGCGACAGGCGCGACGACAGAACTGGAGTTCCTAAGCAATACAATACCTGCACTACTAAGCAATTCAATACCAGCCCATTCTCTCTATCTTTATTTCTTTAACTTTATTTCCAGTTCTCTTTATTATTTCGTGACAAATAATTTAAACTATTTCTTTTCCCCTTGTGCAGATAGCAAAGGAAAGGGTTAGCCCAGTCCCTGTGGAGACGATATCCGATACTCTAGTATCACTTTACTACTTGCGTCGTGTACACTTGCACTACATTGCGATAGACACTTTTACACGCAACAAGTTTTTGTACACATGATATGACTTGCCAAATGCTTGTGTGACGTATGCCTTATGGATGTTTATTTGGCTTTTGAATGACATGAATACCTTTTTGAAATGTATTGTGCCTTTTGGCATTTAATGACTTCAAGCATGCTTCTTAGTGAAATGTTGCTAAGGTGAAAATGCCATGGATGAATGTTTTAATCTATGCCTTGTGTGTGTTTGAGCATGTTTGACATAGGACATATGCCTCTAGACCTTGTTTGCTTGTGTTGTGTGCCTTTAGAGGTCGTTTGGGACCTTTAGACTTGTTGAAAAACACCTAAGTCTGGTCTTTAAAGGTTGCAGACAACCCACGTTTCGAAACGAGCTGGGCCGTTTCGGAACGGGTAAGGCTTCAGAGACCCCGTATCGGAACGTGTTTCGATACGGTTTGGCCACTGTGAGCCCCTGTTTCGATACGGGTTTCGGAACGTTTTGGCTACTGGAATTTTGAGAAAATGACGAGATGAAAGCGTTTCAAAATGGGTCTAAGGGTTTCGAAACGGTCAAAATCTCGTTGACCACGAGAAGTTGACCGTTGAGGGCATTCCGGAACGGTTGAACTCCGTTTCGATACGGCCCCTTTGTATGGGCTTTTGGGCAGTTGACCTGGTCAAGGCGTTTCGATACGCCTCAAGGGTGTTTCGAAACGGCCTGCATAATGGATTAAAATTGGGCTGTTTGAATGCTGTTTTGGGTTCGAATGTTTACCTTCTGCATTTTATTCCGCTACTTGATCACACAGGGTTTAAATGAGCCTTTAGAAAAGATTGAATTAAAAGAAAAAAAATTAGGGTTGCTAACCGAGGGGGAACCTTAACGGGTTTCACTTCGGTTTTCCCTGTGTGGCCTACTAGGACTGGTATCCAGCCAGACCGGGACGAGGGGGTTACATTTGTTGGTATCAGAGCCTGAGGTTATCGAGACCTCGGGCAGGTAAGTAAGGTAAGCTTGATGTGTTAAGTGATTGTATTGTTCGATGCATGCCTTGCCATGAATTTTTATTATTTGATGATTCGCATGATGATTTGAACCATGAGTTGTTGTGTTTGGTGTTGAGTCGTGTGCCCATTGCTACTATTACTTAATTTAAAAAGAGATTTTATAGTAAAGGGAGTACTTGAGCACTATTGGACCCTTGCTTTGGCTAACGTAATCCCTATCTGTTTGTTGTTGTAGTTATTACCTTGCTAGCTATACCATGAGACCACGTGGGAGGCCTAGGATGGTTCGACCGGAACCACGGGCAGCGACTCCAGGAGTTGAGCCAGTAGTTAGAGTTGAGGCTCAAGTGGGAGAGCCTGTGGTTGGAGTTGGAGCTCCTCCACCACCTCCACCACCACCACCTCCTCCACCAGGAGTAGGAGGCGAGGCCGGGGCCGAGGGAGAGGGACCTCAGGGAGGCCAAGGTGGCTAAGGACCGGCCGGAATAGACTTAGCTCCTTTGGTTTAGGCGATAGTTGGGGCATTTCAGGCTGCAGTAGCTGGGGGTCAGGCAGCAGCACATCATCAGGGAGAGGACACCAGTTTGCCTTTAGAGAGACTCCGTGGTTTAGGGGTCGAAGAGTTCAGAGGGTCTACTCCAGAGAGATCCGAGTTGTGGTTTGAGAAGACTGTCCGTATCCTCGCTCAGATGGGATGTACTGGTGAGCGCAAGTTAGGGTGTGTTGAGTCTCTGCTTCAGGGTGATGCCTACACTTGGTCGATCACCATCACTTCGGGTATGGATGAGGCCGAGATTACTTGGGAGTTCTTTAAGTCAGCATTCCGTAAGAAGTATCTGGGTATGCGTTACCTCGATGAGAGGAAGAGAGAGTTTATGGCTTTGCTTCAGGGGAGTATGACCGTGACCGATTATGAGATCCGATTTGTCAGACCGAGTCAGTATGCTTCTGAGCTTGTTCCTACTGAGGTGGAACGATGTAACCGTTTCCGTTATGGGCTGAATGAGGAGATAAAGAGGTATACTCTAGCTTCAGACTACACTAATTTTGATGTCTTGGTCGCGAGGGCCAAGGACTTAGAGCACAGTTTGGGCTTTGACCAAACGATATGGTGGTTCTAGTTCGGGTAAGAGGTCCAGTGATTATGATAGAGGTGATGCCAAGAGGCATCGGGACAACATGCATCATTATGATCATAGTCGTGGTGGCGGTAACCACGGTAGGGGCCAACAGGGCCAAAGAGCTGGTGGGATGTTGCCCACATGTGCTACTTGCGGGAGGAACCACTCCGGTGAGTGTTGGGGAAATTTCCACTCATGTTGGAGTTGTGGAGCTAGAGACCACATTAGACGTGACTGTCCACATCAGGTGGGACAGGCACCAGCTCAGGCTCCTGCTAGAGCCAATGACTTTCAGAGAGGCCGCGGGCGCGATAGAGGTAACTTCCAGCCGAGGAATGATGGTCAGAGGAACATAGCACATGTAGTTGCAGTTCAGCCGAAGGGTGGAGGCCAGGCCAGAGTTTACGCTCAGCGTGGGGATCAACATGACACCGATGTGATCGCAGGTAACTTCTCGATACAGTCTTTGGGTTTGCTTTCTTTGATTGACTCTGGGTCTACACATTCCTACATATTGAGTGAGCATGCACAGTCGTTGAATTTTCCTTGTGAAATGTTAGAGGTAGGAGTTAGTGTTACTAGTTCCTTTGGGGACACAATAGTAGTTAGAAAAATGTATAGAAGGTGTCTGTTGATGGTTCAGGGACATGTGTTTCCAGTGGATATGATGGAGCTTCCTTTCTATGGCTTTGATGTAATTCTGGGGATGGACTGGCTCACGGAGCATAGAGCTAGGATAGACTTTGAAACTAAGAGGATATCTTTGAGGCTCACAGATGATTATGAGATTGTAGTGGTGGGTGAGAACGTGAAGTTCTTGTCCAATGTAGTTTCAGTTCTAGAGGCTAAGAGGCTAGTTGAGTTGGGTTGTGAAGCATACTTAGCCTATGTGATGAACCCTAACATGAGTGAGGTTAGACCTCAAGAGATCCGGACAGTGTGTGACTTTCCTAGTGTGTTTCCGGAAGAGTTGCCAGGGTTACCACCGGATAGAGAGGTAGAGTTCTCTATTGAGACTTATTCTGATTCAGCTCCTATTTCGATTGCTCCGTATCGCATGACACCGAAAGAACTGAAAGAGTTGAAGACTCAGTTGCAAGAGTTAACAGATAGAGGCTTCATTCGACCTAGTTCTTCACCTTGGGGTGCACCAGTTTTATTTGTGAAGAAGAAAGACGGAAGCATGAGAATGTGTATAGATTACAGACAGTTGAATCAGTTGACAGTGAAGAATAAGTATCCGCTACCTAGAATCGATGACTTGTTTGACCAGTTGAGAGGAGCATTAGTCTTTTCGAAGATTGACTTGAGATCGGGTTATTACCAGCTAAAGGTAAGAGAGGTTGATGTACCGAAGACGACCTTTAGGACTAGGTATGGTCACTATGAGTTTTTAGTCATGCCTTTTGGGTTTACTAATGCACCTGCTGCTTTCATGGATATGATGAATAGGATTTTTCATCAGTACCTAGATCAGTTTGTAGTTGTGTTTATAGATGACATCTTGGTGTATTCTCGAACTGAAGAAGACCATGACCGACACTTGAGACTAGTTTTGAAGACTTTTCTAGATCATCAGTTGTATGTGAAGTTGAGCAAGTGTGAATTCTGGATCCGAGAGGTAGTCTTCTTAGGACATGTAGTGTCAGCTGATGGGATTAGAGTTGATCCGAACAAGATTGAGGCCATCGTTGAATGGAAGCAACCAAAGTCCGTAATAGAGGTACGTAGCTTCCTAGGCTTAGCTGGATACTATAGAAGATTCGTAAAGGGTTTCTCAAAGTTAGCCGCTCCTTTGACACAGTTACTTCAGAAGAGTGTTCAGTTTGAGTGGATAGATGCAAGACAGAGAGCCTTTGAGAAATTGAAAGAAGCTTTGACCCAAGCATCGATCTTGATTCAGCCAGAATCCGGGAAGGACTATGTAGTTTACAGTGATGCTTCTTATGTAGGGCTAGGTTGTGTTCTCATGCAAGACAAGAGAGTGGTGGCTTATGCCTCAAGACAGTTGAAGACTCACGAGCGCAACTATCCGACCCATGACATAGAGTTAGCTGCAGTTGTGTTTGCTCTGAAGATTTGGAGGCACTATTTGTACGGTGAGAAATACACAGTATACACCGATCACAAGAGTTTGAAATACATTATGACCCAGCGAGATTTGAATCTCAGACATCGTAGGTGGTTAGAGTTGCTGAAAGACTATGATCTTACCATTTAGTACCATCCGAGTAAGGCCAATGTAGTGGTCGATGCATTGAGTAGAAAGATAGCCGTGGATTTGAGAGCCAAGTTTGCTAGATTGAGCTTGTCCGGAGATGGTGGCTTGGTAGCCGAGCTTCAGGTTAGACCTACTTTAGGTCAGTTGATTAGAGAGAAGCAGCTCTTAGATAGATCTTTGGCACCTCACGTGCAAGATATAGTCGAAGGTAGATCTTCGGACTACAGTTTCAGTACTGATGGAGTTTTGTGTTTCAAAGATAGGATAGTTGCGCCAGAGGACAGTGACTTGAGATGTACGATCTTGACTGAAGCCCACAGTAGTCCGTTTGCTATGCATCCTGGAAGTACGAAGATGTACCGTGATTTGAAGAATGAGTACTTTTGGGTTGGCTTGAAGAGAGATGTAGCCGACTTTGTGAGTAAGTGTTTAGTATGTCAGAGGGTGAAGGCGGAACACCAGGTTCCCTCAGGTTTGTTGCAACCGTTGATGATTCCGGAATGGAAATGGGAGAATATCACCATGGATTTCGTTTTGGGTTTGCCTTTGACTCCTACGAAGAAGAACTCAGTTTGGGTGATAGTGGATCGTTTTACGAAGTGTGCTCACTTCTTGGCAGTCAATACTACTTACACTCTAGATAGATTGGCCGATTTGTACACTGGTGAGATTGTTAGACTGCATGGTGTGCCGAAGTCTATTGTGTCCGATAGAGATTCGTGGTTTACATCTCGATTTTGGGAGTGTTTGCATACAGCTTTGGGTACCCGTTTGAACTTCAGCACGTCTTATCATTCTCAGTCAGATGGTCAGTCAGAGAGAGTTATTCAGATCTTAGAGGATATGTTGCATTGTTGCATCATTGATTTTCAGGGTACGTGGGAGAAGCACTTGCCTCTAGTTGAGTTTGCTTACAATAATAGCTTTCATTCGAGTATTCAGATGGCTCCGTATGAGGCCTTGTATGGCCGAAAGTGTAGAACTCCAGTTTGTTGGGCCGAAGTGGGACAGAAGTTGTTACCTATGCCGGATTTGCTCAGGGGGACAACTGACAAGGTAAAATGGATTTGTGATCGATTGAAGACTGCTTCGAATAGACAGAAGTCCTATGCCCACTTGAAGAGGAAGGAAGTTGAGTTTTCTCAGTGGGTGAGAAGGTGTTCTTGAAAGTGTTTCCGTGGAAGAAAGTAATGAGATTCGGCCGAAAAGGGAAGTTGAGTCCGAGGTACATATGACCGTATGAGATTGTGAAGAGGGTTGGTCCAGTTGCTTATCAGTTGCGTTTGCCATCCGAGCTAGAGAAGATACACGATGTATTTCATGTTTCGATGCTCCGTAAGTATAGGTCCAATCCGTCACATGTTATGCCTGTAGAGAAGATTGAATTGAATCCGGATTTGACTTATGAGGAAGAACCAGTTGAGATCCTAGCTTCTGACAGTACGGTGTTGCGAGGTAGATCGATTGAGTTAGTAAAAGTGCGGTGGCAACGTTGAGGTGTGGACGAGGCCACTTGGGAGAGGAAGGAGGATATGGAAAGGCAGTTTCCGTATCTCTTTCAGTCAGGTAATTTCGGGGACGAAATTCCTTAAGTGGGAGAGAGTTGTAACACCCGTGTTTTGGGGTTAGGAGTTAGTTGGGTTAGTGGTCCGAGTCGGTAAAATTAAATTTAATCATTTTGACCATGACTAGAGTTAATTGGGTTTTAAATAGTAAGGAGGGACCAATTTGGTAATTTAGCCACAATATTTTAAAAAGGAAGACAACTTTTGAAATTAAAAAGAACAAAAGAAAAAAAAAGATGGTCTTCTCTCCCCATCTTCTCCACCAACGTGAAAGAGCACCAAAAACCCCTCTCAAACCCCAAATACTATTCCATTTGATTTCTTCCTCATCTCAAGGTCTTTTTCAAAGGTAAAGATATATTCTCACTCTCCTCTTCATCCCCTACCCTCACATGGTTGTAGAATTTAAAACTATCACCTTTTTGAAATTTGGGGGTTCATTGAAAGTTTGAGTTTTTATTGGGTTTTTCTATTTGTTTTGAAATATTAAGTTGGGTTTTAGTTTATTCACCTTGAAATACACCTAATATGTTGAAAAGAATGAGTTTGGGTGAAAACCCGAAATGGGTCTTGGTGGCCATGTTTAAAGTGTCTAAAACTTGATTTTTGGTGAGTTTTAGGATTAATTTGAAGGGCTGATGGTTTAAGTATGTTAGGAGGGTGTTTTGGGACCATTTGGGTGTCAATTGGGTGTTTGAAAATGGAATTTTCAGCTAGGCTTTGAAGGAGCACGAAAATGGGAATTTTGGTTGGTTATTTGGATTAGAAATTGTTGAAGTTGGCTTGTGCTTATGAAGTGAGATGATGGATGAGTTTTCGCATTTATTTGTGAAGTAATGGATGTGTTTTGTTTGGCTAGAAACAAGAGGAGACATTGGTGGAGCATCGGGACCGAATCCGGGCTTGTAGGAGGCTTGCTTTGGTTGCTAAGGAAGGGTGGTGAGTGACTTTAAATATGCTTTAAAGATTGGTTCAAGTGTGTGTGGTGTATGTGTGGAATGTGCTTGGTAGGCCTTTCCAAAGTGGGAGTTAAATTGGTAACTTAACTCCTTGAATTTTAGTATGCTATTCATGCCATTGTCTATTTGTTATTGTGATGTGTGGATTGGTTGTGTATGTATGTCTTGCTATGTATATACAATGTGTATGAGACATGAATGGTGGATATGTGATGTGTTAAATGAAATTGGCACTAATTAACTTACCGGGTGTAAATGATCGATCATTAGGATTAGTGTGCACACAAATTGAGTCAAAACGTACGTGGCCTTGATAGCGTTGAGTCATCAAGGAGGAGTACGATGATGTAACATTCCACCGGAAATTTATATATTCTACGGGATGATGAGTGGAATCCCATCCGTAGGGCATGTGGTGATGAGTGGAATCCCGCCCATGTAAGGTCCGGTGATGAGTGTAATCCCACCGAGGTAATGTGGTTGTTGAGATTAAATCCGCACATCCGGGTAAACTAATAGTGGCCAATTGAACTTGTTCTTATAATCGTGATGTGTGATGTTGATATATGATGGTTGAGCTTAGTATGATGTGAGATGCCATATTATGACACTTGAAAGACTAGCTAGGTCTACTTGTTGAATTACCTATGCATGTTGTATGTGAGAATTAGGGAATACATGCTTGAACCCTGCATTGTTGATGTTTTCGATTTTAGAGCATCCTCACTAAGCTTCTACCTTACGCTCTCATTTTCAACAATGCAGATCATTAGCGTGGCGTTAGCTCGGAGCAAGGCGTAAGGGGCTTTCCAAGTTTTTGTTGCTCAAGTACGGTTAACAATTGTGTAGTAGTTTAGCAATGTGGCAAGAGTGTGTGTTTTGTGTGAGCTATGTATGACTCCTATATGTGATTAATGTTTACAAATTGACTTGGATTGTACACATGATATGACTTGCCAAATGCTTGTGTGACGTTTGCCTTATGGATGTTTATTTGGCTTTTGAATGACATGAATACCTTTTTGAAATGTATTGTGCCTTTTGGCATTTAATGACTTCAAGCATGCTTCTTAGTGAAATGTTGCGAAGGTGAAAATGCCATGGATGAATGTTTTAATCTATGCCTTGTGTGTGTTTGAGCATGTTTGACATAGGACATATGCCTCTAGACCTTGTTGTGTGTCTTTAGAGGTCGTTTGGGACCTTTAGACTTGTTGAAAAACGCCTAAGTCTGGTCTTCAAAGGTTGCAGATAGCCCACGTTTCGAAACGTGCTGGGCCGTTTCGGAACGGGTAAGGCTTCAGGGACCCCATATCGGAACGTGTTTCGATACGGTTTGGCCACTGTGAGCCCCTATTCTGATACGAGTTTCGGAACGTTTTGGCTACTGGAATTCTGAGAAAATGACGAGATGAAAGCGTTTGGAAACGGTCAAAATCTCGTTGACCACGAGAAGTTGACCGTTGAGGGCGTTCCAAAACGGTTGACCTCCGTTTCGATACGGCCCCTTCGTATGGGCTTTTGGGCAGTTGACCTGGTCAAGGCGTTTCGATACGCCTCAAGGGTGTTTCGAAACGGCCTGCATAATGGATTAAAATTGGGCTGTTTGAATGATGTTTTGGGTTCGAATGTTTATCTTCTGCATTTTATTCCGCTGCTTGATCACACAGGGTTTAAATGAGCCTTTAGAAAAGATTGAATTAAAAGAAAAAAAATTAGGGTTGCTAACCGAGGGGGAACCTTAACGGGTTTCACTTCGGTTTTCCCCGTGTGGCCTACTCGGACCGGTCATCCGGCCAGACCGGGACGAGGGGGTTACAAAATGTTTAAATAGTGGTCACCTCGTGTTCAATGTTCCTTCGCGCACAAGCATACCATAAGCTCTCAACCCGAGCTTCGTCCCGCTTAACTGGTTGCAATCGCTACCCTTCGAGAGGTTAATCCTTCGTACAAGAATGCGGGTTGCTTTTGGGGTTCACATACTTTTTGTCTTCGAGAGGTCAATCCTTTGTACAAGCTTAAATGATTGAGGCCCCTAAACTGAACTTGGTCCATAGAAGCCTATAATGGGTGAGGATCTAGGTTCTTACTAGCCTTAGTAGGTTAGTAAGAACAGTTTGGGTACCCATCTTTAGAACCATAAACCACATGTGTAACCCTATAGACCCGCCTATGCGTTACCACAGATCTTAGGAAGTCACATTAGGGTCTCAAGAGCGATCCACAATAAAACCCGTATAAAATTCTTTTCTTTAAATACATTAAAACTATAAAACAAACTTTTGTATAAAATATTATTTCAAAAAATCATGTAAACATAGAACAGTAGTTCAGAAAGCATATCACATACATTAGTATAAAACAATACACGTCATACATGCTCACTAACTTTGCCGGGACCGTACTTCAAAAGCAACATCGAGAGAACTCTAAACAATGATGTCGATCACCTTACCATAACAGATTTCATCTAACTTGCGATGGTAAAACAACATGAGCTTGAACTACCAAATGATGCTGTAAGCACGTGCAAGTATATGGCATGTATTACACTGTCCTGACGTTTCAGGCAATGAGGAACTCCATTTACGATTTGATATTTTAGTGTAACGTTATATTTGAAGATAACAGAGTTGTTCTTTATCCAATCATTGAGTATCAGGCGTGAAGTCCATAGTTCAGAGAACTAGAAAAGTGATGGATTTAGTTAAGTAAACCAAGGAGTCTAGTGTGTTCTAACAATGCTAAGTTAATACATACGATTGTAACTCTGTAGTAAACAGTATATTCCATGAGCACATAATTCAAGTAGCAACAAAGTTCATTTTAAATTCTTAACTATCCTCCAACCGTGCCCTACTATGCAATTCCCCATAACGGTATCATATATCGACATTAACCCGAGCCCCTTAGGCAAGGTACCATCCAAAGGGAATACCTTAGGTCCGAGCGGAATTACCCTAGCCGAAGCTAGGAACCTAATACGGACGTTAACCTAGGCCTAATGGGCGTAGGTATCGACCTAAGGGGTTTCCTTAGGTCCTAGGCGGAATTACCCTAGCCGAAGCTAGGAACCTAGTACGGGCAAAATTACCCTAGCCGAAGCTAGGAACCTAATACGGGCGGAATTACCAGCCTGATCAAGGATGAACCTAGCATCTTCAATCAGTATCCAATACCAAGTAAAACGGTTTTGAACGGTAACAGTCAATTCAATATTCAGTAGCAGTATGTCAAGAATTCAGGATACAAACATATGTTTAATCAGTAGAAATAAAGTATCATGAACCATGAATCAGGTATACTTATATCAGAAATCAAGAATCAAAAGTCATGTTTTTACTCCAGATAATAGGATCACTTAGGATTAGACTAGATAGACTGGTTTCCAATCAAGAAGATTAATCATGTAATCATGGAACACACAAAACGGTCCAATTTATTACTCAGGAGTCCTTGCTAATTGCAAAAAGGAAACACCGAATCATAGTCCATTCTAGACCAACTTTCGAATAATGAATTATAATTGAAGGAATTCCATAATTATCAACTTCGTCTAGGTATACAGGAATTGTACTTTAAGACCATTCATTATTATCGGTATATCATGATTATGTAGGGATTCATATATATCATGACATAATTTAAGAGTTCGGGTATATCAGGATCAATCAAGATTCCGGATATATCAAGAGAGCTCCAATAGTTTTGCTCAAAAGGAAATTTGGTCATTTTAACACTCGAGGGCAATTCATAGTTTAGCCCAATAATGATAAAATGATGCAACATTTAGGATTTCCAACGATTTATCGGGCCTCTAAATCCATTCGAAGTAATATACCCCATCCTTGCAGTACTTACCAAACATTCAAGTATATGCACTTCACCTGTATCATTTCCAAAAACCCACCGTATCATATATTTTAACCGTCGCCTTCATATTTCACCACAAGACTTACCACTGAGTAGTTGAACTTATATTTCGTGCGAAAAATCTTCCAACCTTATATTAATATCAGGAGTGATTGAAGTACATGAGTCGTGCTTCATAACCATTAGGGGTATTTCAGTCATCTTAAGCTTAATTGGTATTTCCAAAATTTTATCAAAGGCAAATTACTTATACCAGTCAAGAGGGTATTTTGGTCATTTTGGAGCTCGGGATATATCCATCATTTCTTCCAATTGAACCATTTATATTATTTCGATCATTTAAGTACTTGAGGGTGTTTCATTCATTCCGGTGCTTCTGATATTTCCAAACAATTTATTCATTCCAAAGCCTGAGGGTTATCCATCATTTCCAGTTAACTTAGACATTTCGGTGACTGAGGATACTTCAGTCTTTTTGGTCATTATGATTATTCCGATTAATTTTGCTTTAACAACATTTCCAAACCTTTTTGTCATTTCAATCAATTCAGTACTTCCCGCCACTTCAGTTAATTTAGGTATACAAATAGTTTTCCATAAATTTATCTTTAGGGATTTATTCAGAATTCAAGAAAATCTAAGTACTTACAATCTCCAAGGTGTAAGTCTTGTTACAACTTTCCATGTAATTCAAGGTTTTCAAATGAATTAGTTGTTTACCAGTTCTAGTGCAGATTTCTAGATCGCTTTCATTATTAGGGGTATTTTAGTCATTCTTATACCTCAAAGGCGTTTTCGTAATGTCATATCCAAATACTTTTGACGTTGAATCCTTTAACACTATTAATCAGGTTTGGAGAATTAAAAGCCTTATTAATTATTCATTGAACTTTAGATCCTTCTAATTTATTAACCTTCGCACTCGAGTATTTCAACCTTATCTAGATTATCATACTTATATTTCGTATCTGATTTGAACAGAACACTTCATCATAACTATGTATGCATTAACCGAATACTAACATGTCCATAAGCATACAAGAGGTTGTAAGATATTACCTTGAATCCTTGTTATACTGGTCGACCCTAGAAACGACATTCGAACACTCTCGAACCTGAATTCGACGTCTCTCGACATCTCGTATACAAGGAGCTGTGAATACCTTCAATTGCACAATTTCCAATTTCAGTCCTTATTCATATTACTCTTAACTGAATAATTAAATACATAAGCACAATTAGGTTCAAGATAAAATTTAGAGGCTTTTTAGTTAGAATTTCACGAAACGGGCCTCAAAATCGGACTCAAGACGTAAAAAAACATAAAATATGGCTTTTTAGAAAAAAGTTGACTTTTTGGTCAAAGGCAACGCTGACGTCACATGTCAAGTCAACGTTGACGTCATGCTGACATCACTGGTCAACCGGGTTGACTCGAACGAGTTGACTCGTCGAGTTAACTCGGTCAATAGGTTGACTCACTGGGTCGAGTTAAACAGGTCGGGTACGGTCAACTCAAGTTTTGGGCTTGGTTTACCATTGGGCCCAAGCCGATTTGGGTGGCTCGGTTCAATGGGCAGACCGTGTCCAAAATCGGTCCAGCCAGTTTGGTTCATAGGTCACCATCCAGGCGATCGGAAGATCGCCGGTGACGGCGCGTGACGTCCACGCGCGGCCCTAGACGGCCGAAAAACATCCCAAAATGAAAAAAACCACCTCGAAATTTCATCTATATCTTTAATCAACCCAGAATCAAGTCGGATAGCTTACCGAACTTACTAAAACTGAAAGAAATATGACCAATCCAACGCAACTATGACGAGGCGCTAAACTGCGATGAACGATTGTTCAACAGGCAAGGCTTTGCTCGGCTAGACCTCTTGAGGATAGTGGTGACCTCAGATTCAAGCCACAACGCCGGACAGTGACGAAAAACTCGAATAATAGAGGAAAGGTTTCTATCGAAGCTTTCAAACGAGTTTCTCCAATGAACGATGGTTGGCCTGCGCGAGTGGACGACAAGATTGAGGTCATGGTTGAATGATGGTTCGATTTGTGTCGGCAGTGGCACACACGACACGACGGTGGGGTAAAACAGAGCAGTGGGCAGAGAATGTTTATGGGAAGAAGATGAAGAGTCGAGAGAGAGAAGGTCAGATATCCCTTTTAGGGGGTAGATAGACCCAATAAATGTGCCATAAAGAGGGGTGGTTGAGATATTTTTAGAATTATTATTATTTTATTTTTCAAGAACCACTTAAAACTAAGTGGGTACAACCCATAACCAAGAGCTTCCTTAGCTCAATTGGTTAAGACACAAGCCCATACAACCAATGGCACAAGTTTAAAACCCCATGGCTGCCATTCCTTTTTTCATTATCACCATTTTTTACCTTATTAAATTAAGGTTGTTACAACATGTAATGAGCCATAGGAGCCCACCCAATTAGAGCCATGACGAACCCGAATTGTTAGTGGTCACCTATTTATGTACACACATACACATTTTTACCATGCTTTAAATTTATGGTTGTAAATATTTTGCTTATTATATTATGCTAACAATGTTTCTTCCTTTTGGTTTTTATTTTATACAATGTATTGACCAATGTTTTGTTTTGTTTCCTTTTCATCCATTTTCACACACATCATACCCATAACAGGTGTTGGTCTAAACAAATTGTTCGTAAATAAAAGGTTTCCACAATGTCGAAGAGGTCCATCATCCAGGTTGAAGATAACTCGAAGGTTCGCAAGTGGTCAGAAGACGTACAGAAGCAAAAGGGAGACAATATAGCCGCAGATCATGAATCAATTTTATGTGATGACGTTCACATTCATCTCCAAAAGAACAACCTGCAAGAACTGAAAGAGACTTGAAACCAATTGGATACTGCTATGAAGCTGAAATTCCAGAGCATGTATGTTGATATAGCATGTCTGTTGAGTGTGGAACTTGATCTGGGTTGATTCGAGCTCTCATTGTAACACATGGGTTTGGGGGTCGGGTGAAATTAAAATATTAAAATATTATTTCGGGCCTTGTGTTTTCAAAACAAAGAAATTTATATTGGACTTATTTCAAATCAAGCCCAAATAGCCATGGATATCCTTCTTTTGTAAATACCTTATTTCATTAACGGTGAAATGGTCTTTTGGCTTTTAAGAATAAAACACCCATTTTATTCACTCATCTTCTTCCCCCTCCCAAAAGCATTTCAACGACAACTTCTCTTCACCATTTTCGCTCACTATTCCATCACCCTTCTTCCTCATCCTTGAAGGTTTTTGAAAGGTAAATGTATTTTTGAGTTGTCCTCGTTGTTCTCTACATAACTATACCTTTATTTTTCATTAAAACCCATGGTTTCTTATTTTGAAGTTTTGAAGTTTTGAATTAAAAATGCTAACTTTGTGAGCTTTAACTTAAGTTTTTGATTTGTTGATGTTAGATAAGTTGTTTGCTATCTAAAAGGTCCAACATACTCGATTTTTACATGGTTTTATAATGATTCCCGAATTTGGGTTTTACAGGGGTTTAAGGCTGGTTTTGGGGCTGTTTGATGTAGGAAATTGTTGGCTGATGGTTGTATGATAGTTGAGGGTTGTTTTGGAAGCTTTTAGGAGTGTTGTAAGTGTTGGAATCAATGGTTTTAGGTTGTGGTTATGGGCTGCTCGAAAATGGCATTTTTTTGGGTTGTCTTTAGCTTGAATTCGTGTGTTTTATGCTTGGTTTGTGTTTCGAGTTTGCTACAGTGATTTGTGGACTGAATTGTGGTTGTTTTGTTTGTGTTGGGATGTTTAGAAGCAAGAAATTGTGTTGGTGAAGCCTCAGGAACGAATCCGGATAGCTTGGTGGATTGATCAGCTAGAGTTGTTGAGCTTGGAGTAGTCGGTGAGTGGTTCTATGTTTATAACTTGGTTTTCAAACGTTGGTTCAAGCATGTGGACCTAGGCTGGGATTGGTAAACCCACCTAGAGTTGGGATTAGATTGGTAGTCTAATCCCAAACTTTAGTTAGAGACTTTGGTTGAACTTTAAATGTTGAGTATGCCTCATGTTTTAATTGTGATTATTGTTGTTATGTATATTGTGTTATACATGTACGTTGAGGCATGATATTTGATTCATTGTTATATGAATGTGGTCATGGAATGTGGTTTGTGCATGATGGTAAATCATGGTGAGTACGTGCTAAGCACGGAAATTGGTAAGAAATTGTGTTTTGAAAGATTGTGAAATGTGTTAGTATTGGCACTAGTGTGCTTGGGTACAATGATCGATCATTAGGATTTTTAGTGTGCACACGAGAGTCGAAATGCGCACGTGGTCTTGGTGATGGTAGTCATCAAGATGGAGTACGGGTTCGCCCGGAAATCTTCTTATATATGTTAGTCGGTGATGAGTGGAATCCCATCGACAGGGCGTGAGGATGAGTGGAATCCCCTCCGCGTGAAACGGTGATGAGTGTAATCCCACCGTAAGGTACTGGTTGTGTTGTTGGATGTGAGTTCCAACGGTTATCCGCATATTCGGGTCATAGCTTGGTGCCAATACAGATTGTGGAATGTGTTGCCATTACGTTTGATATATATGTTCCATATGTTGTGTTTATGGATTTGTTGAGCATGACATGATAATGATATTGCGTTCATGCATCATTTATATTTGACTCTTGTGGTTTCAAAGGTAAGAACTCATGTATTCTACCTTGGTTGTGTGCTTGTGCTTGGACCCTGCATTGTCGAGGTTTTTTTATGAGCTTACCCTCACTAAGCTTTATGCTTACACTCTCTTTTGTTCGACAATACAGATCCGTAGTTCGTGGGTTGCTTGTGCAAGGAGAGGGCCTCCAAGTGCGCTAGTTGAGCTTTTGATATCATCAAGTATGAATTTCTATGTTATGGATGTAATACAAGCAATGGGATTTGAGTATTTGATTTATGTTGTTGTTATGTGTTAGGAGCATGTTTAGACTCCTATGTTTTGTGGATGTTTTGCTTAAGGCTTGCTTATGCCTAGTGTGTTGGCCTTGTGCCCCTTTCATGAATGCTCTTGTGTATGTTCTTGTCTAAGGCAAGAAACCTTGAATTCTATGTATGCTTCTTTTGTGGAATTGATGATTCCTTTTAATATATGGCTTTTATATGTATGTTATGTGTTAAGCATGCTTGTTGTAGGGTGCCTCTTCTTTAGAGTTATTGCATGTTTGGTTGGAGGTCTTGGTTGGTGTTTTTGAGGCAGCCTTGTGCCTTAAACCAGCTAAAATTTGTCTGTTCGCAGCAGGGGTATCGATACGGTCCTCTTGTTTCAGGCCAAGCGTTTTGATACGCGGGAAGGGCGTTTCGATACCATTTTGCTACTGGAAATCTGAGATTTTGACGAGAAATTGAGGGTATCGAAACGGGCTTAGATGTATTGAAATGGTCTTCGTAGCATTGACCACGAGAAGTTGACCTTTGAGGGCGTATCGATACGGTCAACCAGCGTATCGATATGGTCTCCTCGTGTTGACTTTGGCCAGTTAACCTAGTCAAGGCGTATCGATACCCTCTTTGAGTGTATCGATACAGCCTGCAGTTTAAGTTAAAATGGGCTGTTTTTGAATTGCTGTTTGGTTGTTCGCCTCGCTTGTTGCTTCCGTTGTTGATGTTTCACATAGGATGTATAAATGCATCTAGACAAGATAATAATTAAGTGAAAAGTTTTCTCGGATTCTTAACCGAAGTGAAGCCTTAACGGGTTCCGCCTTGGTTATCCTCGTGTAATCCACTCGGACCGGTCAGTTGCCCGGACCGAGACGAGGGGGTTACACTTGTTGGTATCAGAGCCTGAGGTTTTCGAGACCTCGGGCAAGTAAGTGAGGTAAGTTAAATTCTTGTATTGCAATTGCACGGTGTTTGCTTGCCATGTAAGTATGTTTGCTTTCTTATCAAGTATACTTTGATGTATGCTTGTTTGATCGTGTATGTATGTTGTTTGAAGCATGTTGAGTAGATTCTCATTGCTTCTATTACATCGGAAAAAGGATTTTTAAGTGAGAGAAACATACTTGTGCCACTTGGACCCTTGCCCTTGCTAACCCTATTTTTTGTATGTGGTTGTTGTTGTAGTTGTTATCTGCGAGCTCGTATGTCGAGGCCTAGAGGTAGACCGAGGTTGGTTCGTCAGGAACCCCGTGTTGCGGCTCCTATTGATGAGCCGGTGGCTGGAGTAGAGGCTCCTGTGGGAGAGCCTGCTGTTGGAGTCGTAGCTCCTCCACCACCATCTCCTCAGCCTGAAGTGGAAGGCGAGGCTGGAGCTGAGGGAGCGGGACCTCAAGTTGGTCAGGGTGGCCAAGGTCCTGCAGGAATAGATATGGCTCCGCTAGTTCAAGCTATAGCGGGAGCGTTTCAGGCTGCAGTTACCGGAGCTCAGGCTGTGGCTCAGCCGAGAGGTGATGATGCTAGTTTACCCTTAGAGAGGCTTCTTAGCCTAGGGGCAGATGAGTTCAGGGGATCTACGCCTGAGAGGTCAGAGTTGTGGCTAGAGAAGACAATCCGTATTTTGGCTCAGATGGGATGTGTTGGGCCTCGTAAGTTGGGCCGTGTAGTTTCGTTGCTTCAGGGTGATGCCTACACCTGGTGGGTCACCATTACTATCGGCGTGCCTGAGGCCGAGATCAGTTGGAATTTCTTTGAGACTGCTTTCAGAAAGAGGTATTTGGGCCCGAGATATCTGGATGAGAAGAAGCGGGAGTTCATGGCTCTTTTTCAGGGAGATGCATCAGTGACAGATTATGAGATCCGCTTTGTCCGTTTGAGTCAGTATGCTCTAGAGTTGGTTCATACTGAGAGGGACTGTTGTGATCGGTTCAGGTATGGACTTCATGAGGAAGTCAAGAGGTACACCTTGGCTACTGATTATTCTGATTTTGATGTCTTGGTCGCTAGGGCCAAGGACATCGAGCATAGCTTGGGGCTGACCAAGCATTCGGGAGGATCCAGTTCAGGGAAAAGACACAACAACTTTGACCGTGGTGATGCCAAGAGGCATCGGGGCGGTGGACACCGGTTTAACCATAGGCGTGGCGGTGGCCACCACGGTAGAGGCCATCAGGGCCATAGAGCTGGAGGGCGTTTGCCCAAGTGTGCCCGTTGTGGGAGACATCATTCAGAAGAATGATGAGGGAACTATCATGCTTGCTGGAACTGTGGATCGAGAGACCACTTCAGGAGAGAGTGTCCGCATCAGGCGGCACAGGCACCGGTTCAGGCACAGGCTCCTACGAGAGCGATTGACTATCAGAGAGGCCGTGGGCGCGGTCGTGGTTACTTCCAGCCGAGGGCTGATGCACCTAGGATAGAGGCACCGAGGATCTTGCTCATGTAGTGGCAGTTCAGCCAGAGGCCGGAGGACCAGCTAGAGTCTACGCACAGAGAGAGGCAGGGAATGACACAGATGTGATAGCATGTAATTTTGAGTTACAGTCCATGTCTTTGCTTTCCTTAGTTGATTCGGGTTCCACGCATTCTTACATTTTGAGTGAGCATGCAAAGAAGTTAGACATACCTGTTGAGATCTTAGATGTAGGGATGCATGTGACTAGTTCCTTCGGTGAGACAATTGTAGTTAGACGGATGTATAGGAGGTGTCCGTTGAAGATTCAGGGTCATGTATTTCCTGTTGATATGATGGAGCTTCCGTTCTATGGTTTTGATGTTATTTTGGGTATGGATTGGTTGGTTGAGCACAAAGCTAGTGTAGATTTTGAGACGAAGAGAACTTCGTTGAAGCTTTCTGATGACTACGAGGTAGTGGTAGTAGGCGAGAATGTTAAGTTCTTGTCAAACGTTGTGTCGGCTTTAGAGGCTCATAGGTTGATGGACTCCGGTTGTAGGGCTTATTTAGCGTATGTGATGAATCCAAATATGAGTGAGGTTAGACCGAAAGATATCAGAACAGTTTGTGATTATCCGGATGTGTTTCCAGAAGAGTTACCAGGTTTGCCTCTTGACAGAGATGTAGAGTTTGTGATTGAGACTGTTTCAGGGTCTACTCCAGTTTCTATTGCTCCGTACCGTATGGCTCCGAAAGAGTTGAAAAGTCAGATTTAGGAGTTGTTAGACCGAGGTTTTATTAGGCCTAGTAGTTCGCCTTGGGGTGCTCCCGTGTTGTTTGTGAAGAAGAAGGATGGCAATATGAGAATGTGTATCGACTACAGGCAGTTGAACCAGTTGAAAATGAAGAACAAGTATCCGCTGCCTCGTATATATGACTTTTTTGATTAGTTGAGGGGTGCCTCAGTGTTTTCGAAGATAGATTTGAGATCAGGGTACTATCAGTTGAAGGTAAAAGAATGTGATGTTCCGAAGACAGCTTTTAGGACTAGATATGGTCATTATGAGTTCCTTGTGATGCCGTTGGGCTCACGAATGCACCAGCAACTTTCATGGATATGATGAACAGAGTTTTCCAAGACTATCTAGACCGGTTTGTAGTTGTTTTCATAGATGACATCCTTGTGTACTCAAGATCAGAAGAAGAACATGATGAGCACTTGAGACTTGTTTTGCAGAGGTTGATGAGTAACCAGTTGTATGCTAAGCTTAGTAAATGTGAGTTCTAGATTTGAGAGGTTGTGTTTCTTGGCCATGTTGTGTCAGCTGAAGGTATCCGCGTTGATCTGACGAAGATTGAAGTTATTGTTGAGTGGAAACAACCTAAGTCGGTGACAGAGATTAGGAGTTTCCTAGGACTAGCTGGTTACTATAGGTGGTTCGTTGATGGTTTCTCTAGAGTGGCTGCTCCGTTGACTAAATTGTTGCAAAAAGCAGTTAAGTTTGAGTGGTCAGACAAAAGGCATTTGAGAAATTAAAAGAAGCCTTAACGAATGCTCCAGTGTTGGTACAACCAGTTTCAGGGAAAGAGTTCGTGATCTATAGCGATGCTTCCTACGTAGGTTTAGGTTGTGTTCTGATGCAAGAGAGGAGAGTTGTTGCTTATGCTTTGAGACAGTTGAAGGTGCATGAGAAGAACTATCATACGCACGACATTGAGTTAGCATCAGTTGTGTTTGCGTTGAAGATTTGGCGTCACTACTTGTATGGTGAGAAGTGCACGGTTTACACTGATCATAAAAGCTTGAAGTATTTGATGACTCAGAGAGAGTTGAACTTGAGACAGAGAAGATGGCTTGAGCTGTTGAAAGACTATGATTTGACTATCGAGTACCATCCGGGTAAGGCAAATGTAGTAGCCGATGGGTTGAGCAGAAAAGTTGTAGTTAAGTTGCGAGCTATGTTTGCTAGGCTGAGTGTATCTGATGATGGTGGTTTGATCACAGAGTTGCAAGTGAAGCCTTCTTTGATTCAGATGATCAGAGAGAAACAGTTGCAAGATGTGTCTTTAGCTTCGCATGTTCAGGACATTGCAGAAGGTAGACCGACATAGTACAGTTTCAGTGATGAGAATGTGTTGTGTTTCAGAGACAGAGTTGTAGTACCTGAAGATGTTGAGTTGAGACGTATGATTCTGAGTGAAGCACATTCGAATCCTTTTTCTATGCATCCAGGCGGTAATAAGATGTATCGAGATCTGAAGAGTGACTATTTCTGGGTTGGTTTGAAGAAGGATGTAGCCGAGTATGTGAGCCGTTGCATGGTTTGTTAGAGAATAAAGGCAGAACATCAGGTTCCTTCAGGTTTGTTACAGCCTTTGAAGATTCCAGAATGGAAACGAGAGAAAATCACTATAGACTTTGTGTCAGGGTTGCCGTTGTCTCCTTCGAAGAAGAATTCTGTTTGGGTGATAGTTGATAGATTTACTAAGTGTGCTCATTTCTTAGCAGTGAACACCACATATTCTTTAGACAAGTTGGCAAATTTGTACATCCGCGAGATTGTGAGGTTGCATGGAGTTCCAAAGTCTATTGTATCAGACAGAGATCCGAGATTCACAGCGAGGTTCTGGGATTGTTTACATAGTGCCCTAGGTAGTCGGTTGCATTTCAGTACTTCTTATCATCCGCAGTCAGATGGACAGTCACAGCGAGTGATACATGTGTTAGAGGATATGCTCCGTTGTTGTGTGATTGACTTTCAGGGTTCTTGGGAGAAGCATTTACCCTTAGTCGAGTTTGCTTTCAACAACAGTTACCAGGCTAGTATCCAGATGGTTCCTTATGAGGCTTTGTATGGTAGACGATGTAGGACTCCGATCTGTTAGGCTGAAACAGGTCAGAAATTGTTACCTATGCCGGATTTGCTTAAAGGGGCTACTGAGAAAGTGAAGTTGATTTGTGACCGTTTGAAAGCAGCTTTCGATCGTCAGAAATCTTATGCTGATTTGAAGAGAAAAGAGATTGAGTTTTCAGTGGGTGAGAAAGTGTTTCTGAAAGTATCTCCGTGGAAGAAGGTAATGCGATTTGGCCTGAAAGGCAAGTTGAGTCTGAGGTTTATTGGTCCGTATGAGATAGTTGAGCGGATTGGGCCAGTGGCTTACCGTTTGAGATTGCCTTCAGAGTTAGAGAAGATCCACGATGTCTTCCATGTGTCGATGCTTAGGAGATATAGATCAGATCTGTCTCATGTTATGCCCGTTGAGGAGATAAGCTGAATCTGGATTTGTCTTACAATGAAGAACCAGTTGAGATACTTGCTTCTGATAGCAAGGTGTTGTGTGGCAAGACCGTAGAGTTGGTCAAGGTGTTGTGGAGACATAGAGGTGTGGAAGAGGCCACGTAGGAGAGGAAAGCTGATATGCTTGAGCAATTTCCGTACTTGTTTCCGTCAGGTAATTTCGGGGACGAAATTCATTAAGTGAGGGAGAGTTGTAACACCCGAGTTTGGGGGTCGGGTGAAATTAAATTATTAAAATATTATTTCGGGCCTCGTGTTTTCAAAACAAATAAATTTATGTTGGACTTATTTTAAACCAAGCCCAAATAGCCATGGATATCCTTCTTTTGTAAATACCTTATTTCATTAAGGGTGAAATGATCTTTTGGCTTTAAAAAATAAAAAACTCATTTTATTCACTCATCTTCTTCCCCCTCCCAAAAGCATTTCAACGACAACTTCTCTTCACCATTGTTGTTCACTATTCCATCACCATTCTTCCTCATCCTTGAAGGTTTTTGAAAGGTAAACGTATTTTTGAGTTGTCCTCGTTGTTCTCTACATATCTATACCTTTATTTTTCATTAAAACCCATGATTTCTCATTTTGAAGTTTTGAATTAAAAATGCTAACTTTGTTAGCTTTAACTTAAGTTTTGATTTGTTGATGTTAAATAACTTGTTTGCTATCTAAAAGGTTCAACATACTCGATTTTTACATGGTTTTATAATGATTCCCGAATTTGGGTTTTGGGGAGGTTTAAGGTTGGTTTTGGGGCTGTTTGATGTGGGAAATTGTTGGCTGATGGTTGTATGATGGTTGAGGGTTGTTTTGGAAGCTTTTAGAAGTGTTATTAGTGTTGGAGTCAATGGTTTTAGGCTGTGGTTATGGGCTACTCGAAAATGGCATTTTTTGGGGTTGTCTTTAGCTTGAATTCGTGTGTTTTATGCTTGTTTGTGTTCCGGGTTTGCTACAGTGATTTGTGGACTGAATTGTGGTTGTTTTGTTTGTGTTGGGATGTTTATAAGCAAGAAATTGTGTTGGTGAAGCCTCGGGAACGAATCCGGATAGCTTGGTGGATTGATCGGCTAGAGTTGTTGAGCTTGGAGTAGTCAGTGAGTGGTTCTATGTTATTAACTTGGTTTTCAAACGTTGGTTCAAGCATGTAGACCTAGGTTGGGCTTGGTAAACCCACCTAGAGTTGGGATTAGATTGGTGGTCTAATCTCAAGCTTTAGTTAGAGACTTTGGTTGAACTTTAAATGTTGAGTATGCCTCATGTTTTAATTGTGATTATTGTGGTTATGTATATTATGTTATACATGTGTGTTGAGGCATGATATTTGATTCATATTTATATGCATGTGGTCATGGAATGTGGTTTGCGCATGATGGTAAATCATGGTGAGTACATGCTAAGCACGGAAATTGGTAAGAAATTGTGTTGTGAAAGATTGTGAAATGTGTTAGTATTGGCACTAGTGTGCTTGGGTACAATGATCGATCATTAGGATGTTTAGTGTGCACACAAGAGTCGAAATGCACGCGTGGTCTTGGTGATGGTAGTCATCAAGATGGAGTACGGGTACACTCGAAAATCTTCTTATATATGTTAGTCGGTGATGAGTGGAATCCCATCGATGGGGCGTGAGGATGAGTGGAATCCCCTCCGCGTGAAACGGTGATGAGTGTAATCCCACCGTAAGGTAATGGTTGTGTTGTTGGATGTGAGTTCCAACGGTTATCCGCGTATTCGGGTCATAGCTAGGTGCCAATACGGATTGTGGAATGTGTTGCCATTACGTTTGATATATGTATTCCATATGTTGTGTTTATGGATTTGTTGAGCATGGCATGATAATGATATTGCGTTCATGCATCATTTATATTTGACTCTTGTGGTTTCAAAGGTAAGAACTCATGCATTCTACCTTGGTTGTGTGCTCGTGCTTGGATCCTGCATTGTCGAGGTTTGTTTTATGAGCTTACCCTCACTAAGCTTTATGCTTACGCTCTCTTTTGTTCGACAATGCAGATCCGTAGTTCGTGGGTTGCTTGTGCAAAGAGAGGGCCTCCAAGTGCGCTAGTTGAGCTTTTGATATCATCAAGTATGAATTTCTACGTTATGGATGTAATAGACAAGCAATGGGATTTGAGTATTTGATTTATGTTGTTGTTATGTGTTAGGAGCATGTTTAGACTCCTATGTTTTGCTTAAGGCTTGCTTATGCCTAGTGTGTTGGCCTTGTGCCCCTTTCATGAATGCTCTTGTGTATGTTCTTGTCTAAGGCATGAAACCTTGAATGCTATGTATGCTACTTTTGTGGAATTGATGATTCCTTTTAATGTATGGCTTTTATATGTATGTTATGTGTTAAGCATGCTTGTTGTAGGGTGCTTTGCCTTTAGAGTTATTGCATGTTTGGTTGGAGGTCTTGGTTGGTGTTTTTGAGGCAACCTTGTGCCTTAAACTAGCTAAAACATGTATGTTCGCAGCAGGGGTATCGATACGGTTGGACCCGTATCGATACGGTCCTCTTATTTCAGGCCAAGCATTTCGATACGCGGGAAGTGCGTTTCGATACCATTTTGCTACTGGAAATCTGAGATTTTGACGAGAAATTGAGGGTATCGAAACGGGCTTAGGTGTATCGAAACGGTCTTCGTAGCGTTGACCACAAGAAGTTGACCTTTGAGGGCGTATCGATACGGTCAACCAACGTATCGATACGATCTCCTCGTGTTGACTTTGGCCAGTTGACCTAGTCAAGGCGTATCGATACCCTCTTTGAGCGTATCGATACGGCCTGCAGTTTAAGTTAAAATGGGCTGTTTTTGAATTGCTGTTTGGTTGTTCGCCTCGCTTGTTGCTTCCGCTGTCGATGTTTCACATAGGATGTATAAATGCATCTAGACAAGATAATAATTAAATGAAAAGTTTTCTCGGGTTGTTAACCGAAGTGAAGCATTAACGGGTTCCGCCTCGGTTATCCCCGTGTAACCCACTCGGACCGGTCAGTCGCCCGGACCGGGACGAGGGGGTTACACTCATGCAGTTCTGGTGTCCATCATACAACTGTTTTACTTTCAATCAAGAGGACGTGACTCCCACCGTCGAGGAGTACACTGCTTTGCTGCATCTGACCGAGGTCAACTCTGATCAAGTGTATATAAAGCCTCATAAACCAGACCCGTTTGTGGATAAGCTAATGAAGCTTACTGGTTCATGGACAAACACAAAGAAGAGGTAATGTTGAGGGTGTTACCTGGAATAGTCTTCGTGGTTTACTTTGATCTCATTTGAATCCAGATAAGAGTCTAGACATTCTTGCTATTAGCATTTACGATCTAGTGATCTTTCCAAAATCTCTTGGCTATATCGAGGCATATGTTGTTGATTTGTTTGGTCAGCAGAAGAAGGTTAATCCAGCGTCAGCCAAGTTGGCGGAGACTTTCAGATCCTTGAGTGCTTGCCAAAAAAAGAAGGGAGGGCACTTTATCGGTTGTGCTTAGCTACTCACAGTATGGTTTCATAGTCACTATGGAGAGAAGCCAAAGCCCACCATACACGCATTCACAAATGAATATTCACTGTTAAAAGAATTCTTGAAAAGGAAATTACCTTGCTTTATGAAAGATAAGTGGGTACTGGGTATGTTCCTTGGCTACCGCGTTTGGACATACTATACAGGTGCGATGATTATGATTGGGTGCCTTTGTCTGGGATTTTGGGCGGTACTGGGTATGCCCCTTTGATGGTTCAACGACAATATGGATCTGTGCAATTTATCCCAGTAACTGCAGGTTTAGCTCTTGCCAATTTATCTTACAAGGTAGAATTTTGGGCGCAACTCAAAAAGATCCATTAGACTTGGACCCAACCCCAACGAATGAAAATAGAGAAAGCTCGACCCATGCTCACCCTATATTATGAGGCTTGGAGAACTAGACGTGGGTTTGATAATATCCCTTTACCTGACCAAAAAAATGTCCTATCCTTCGAAGAGCACTTGAAGGTAGTCCCGACTGAAGTCGAAATAGTACGCCACAAATGTGAGGCCGAGAAAAAAGAGCTGCAAAAGAGGATTACGAAGTTAGAGGCGCAAAATCGTGATTTAGATTTGGATGCTACTTGCTACAAAGGTCAGTTAGAAAATGTGCAAAAAGAAAGGGATCATCTAGCTAAAGACCTGACGGGTTTACAAGTCTCGTACCAGAAAATACAAGGAAAGCTTAAAGTTGATGGATTGCGGAAAACCTCTGAAGAATGGGAGCATGAGCTTAGAGAACAAGAAATGGAAGTTGGGCGATATAAGAAACTTTTTCTAGCAAGAGATAAAGATTTCAAGTCTCTTTCGTAAGATATGCGAAAATTGCAGCAGCGTACCGATTCTACATGGGACGATCTTGTGAAAAGACAAGCAGAGAATCAAGAAACGAGGGATGTCGTGTCAGAACTGGAGGAGTCAATGCAAAGTGCGTCTAAGAAACTGAAGGTCGCTTAAGAAGAGAATCAAAACTACAAGAACCTAGTAGTGGCACTTAAGAATTCTCTTCAAGAATACAAGCAACTTGTCACTGGTTTTCATGAGGCTTTCAAAACAGATAGGGATCAGTGGGACTTGAAATTGAAGATCATGAGAGGTGAATTCAAGAAGAGAGATGATTTGATGAGTAACACCCGTAGCCGAATTCGAAAGGTAGCCGAGATGATTTCTGGTCTGGCCAATGAAGCTAAAGTTCTAAAGCTCGGAGTTGGTTCCACATCGCATTATGAGAAGGAACTAACTCGTTTCCTAGATGAGATTGAGAAGCTAGGAGTCAGAGCGGGCCTTTATCTCGATTCTTTTGGTATGATGGACTTTTTAGGTGGAGATTGTTTTAGGAGACAGTTTGATAGACCAACACTTTTGCATTCATTTTTTTGTTTATTTAGTTGTTTTTAGATATTCCTTTTATTAAATAATTTAAGTATTCAATTTATTTTCTTCCATTGAATCTTGTTTATTTTATCAATTTTTTGTTTTGTTTATTTTATCATCGTTATTTATTTATTTCTGCATTGCGTTTCATACATGTCATGTGCATTAATAAAATAAATTAAAAAATTTAACATGTGGGGGTTCAATATCAGCAATTCAGAAATCAAAAAAGGATCAACAAATTAAGCATCCACACTTCACGCGTTTCAAAGCTAAAATAATGGAAGACAAACTTAAGTAGGTTGAACTGTCTCAAGAAAAAGTCACTCGAGACATACAAAACTTGAGAGACGACATGTCCAGGAATCAACAAGATCTTTTGAGCAAGATGGACGACAAATTGTCACAGTTATTTGCCAACCCGCCAAGTGATGTAAAAGGAAAGGCACACGAGACTCACGAAGTAGATTCATCGCCTATACCTCGAGGACCACAAGAATCTCATCCACGAGTGAACTTCTCTGCCACTGGATTGCAGGATCCATTTAACTTTTATGGAACAACCAGTTCTAACATGGGGGTGATTCCTACCATTTCTCATATGGTGCCTGATCTGGACGATCCAAAAGAGCTTGAAAAGCTGAGGTTGGGACAACCCAAATACTTAGATATAACTGATGACAAGTTCAAATACATAGAAGAAAAGATTAAAGCCATGTAAGGTATTGATGCCTTCATTGGAACTGATGTGATGGAGTTAAGTTTAGTCTTGATTTGATTTTACCGTCAAATTTTAAAGTGCCAGAGTTCGAGAAGTTTGATGGCACAAGTTGCCCCAACACTCACCTCACCATGTTCTGTCGCCAAATGACAGTGTATAGAAATGATGAAAAATTACTGATTCATTGCTTTCAAGACAACCTAACTGGGTCTGCCGTGAGATGGTATAATCAGCTAAGTAGGACGCAAGTTAACACATGGAGAGATTTGGCACGCGTTTTTAAAAATAGTACAAACATGTCCTAGACATGGTGCCCGATCTTTTTTTGTTTCAAGGTATAGAAAAGAGGGACAAAGAATCATTTCTCGAATATGCGTAAAGATGGAGGAACGTGGCTGCACAGGTCCAACCACCATTACTTGAGAAAGAAGCGACGACCCTTTTCATCAAATCTTTGGAGAATGAACCCACATTTTATGCCAAGCTTATTTGTAGCACCACTAGAGACTTTGCTGATCTAGTTGTAGTACGTGAAGCAGTTGAGCGTGCCATTAAAAGTGGGAAGCTTAGTGATCCTAAAGCTTCCAAGAAAACAAAATGCTAAGCAAAGGGAAAATGAAGTCCACATGGCGGGGCATGACAAGCGTTCATACTCCAACTATTAATCTTCTCCACAAATTACATATTCTACAGGGTATTCGAAGCCTATCACGACGTCCTCAGGCTCACGAAGTCAACGACGAGAACCTAAGTCATAAAAAACTAACATAGGAAAGGAATCTTTTACACCCATCTCAATCTCTTACAAAGAACTATATGATAACCTATTGGAAGAATGATTGGTGTCTCCATTTTTTCTCACACCATTTCAACCACCGTACCCATCATGGTACGATCCTTCTGCGCATTGCGATTACCATGCTGGACCCCGAGGGCAATCGATTGAAAATTGTAGAGCTTTCAAGAGGAGAGTTCAACACTTAATAAATCAGAATGTGATTCAAGTCAATGGGCCAAAAGGACCCAATGTCGCCAACAACCCTCTACCGACTCATGATGAACAAAGGGTTAATGTAGTGCTGGACCATGGCGGGATCAAGATCAAGAGAAGCATATCTGTAGTGTTGTCACCATTAAAATGGGTTTGAAAGAAAATGGTAGAAAGAGGATTGGTGAATCCTAAGCCTAGAGTTTTCATGAGCAGTGAAGAGATTTTCTATGAATATTATGGAGAAGTAGGCCATGAAATTCAATGTTGTGGTCAGTTTAGAATGATTGTCTAGAATTTGATGGACAATAAAGAAATAGAGTTCTTTGAACAAAGTCAAGAAATGAAAGACGTTTTTGTACTGGAAGAACAATCGTCCAAGAAGGGTTACATACGGCCTTTCCTTATTAATTGGCCACAAATGAAAGAAGAAAGACCAAAACAACCCCCGCCTCGAATTGTGATTGAGACTACGTCTCCTTTTGTATACCAGAGCAGTCATCAAGTGTTGTGGGTTTATGGTTCTAGCATGACTATCCCAAAGAAGAAGAATTCTAAAGTTGCAAGAATTAGTAATGCATGAAACTTCACTCGTAGCGAGAGATGTTACTCTCCTAACACTTCAAAACCAATGGAAGTAAAGGATGCTGAGAAAAAAGACAAGTTTCTGCTGAATGGAGGAACACCTGAGATCAATGAACCTGTGAAAGAGGTAAAAGCACGTGAATTCCTGAAGTTTATTAAACACGGTGAGTACAGTGTAGTTGAACAGTTGTATAAACATCTAGCTCGTATTTCTGTGTTGACTTTGCTGCTAAGTTCGGAGCTCCACAGAAATGCCCTTCTAAAGGTGCTAAATCAAACTTTTGTCCCAAATGATGTATCAATGGAAAAGTTGGATAGATTGGTGAACAACTTACACGCCGATAATTTTATCTCTTTTAGCAAAGATGAGATACCCCATGATGGGATGAGATCCGTCAAGGCACTGCATATAACAACTCATTGCGATGGATATATACTACTACATGTCCTAGTTAATAATGGGTCTGCTTTAAATGTCATGCCCTTGAATACATTGAATCGACTTCCAGTATACAAGAGTCACATGAGGCCTTACCATACTTCAGTGAGGGCATTTGACGGAACTAGAAGAGAGGTGGTTGGGAAAATTGATGTCCCGCTCTTAATCGGACCAGCTACATACAATGTGGAATTTACAATTATGGACATCACGCCTACCTACAATTGTTTATTGAGACATCCGTGGATTCATGCTGCTGGAGCAATACCTTTTACACAACATCAGAAGGTAAAGTTTGTGATTGATGGGCGCCTCGTGAGTGTGGGCGCCGAAGAAGACATTATCGCATCCACATCAACTGGTGCCCCTTATATTGATGTGGATGAGAATGCAGTTGAGTGTACATTTCGATCACTCGAGTTTGTTAATGCAACTTTTTTCGCTGAATGGAGGAAGATCCTGAAGCCCAGACTCTCAAGGAATACTATGGTGGGAGTAAAGCTCACAGTTGGAAAAAGAGCTAGATCAGGAAAAAGCCTTGGGAAATTCTTATAGGGAATGCATGCAACACTCCATCCAGTTATGAAGTACGACAGAAGTGGTGTGGGGTACAAGCATGACACACACCAAAAGATAGAGTAGATTCTGAAGAAGAGAAAACAAAGATTAGCCAGGTTGATTGGCCAAAATAATGAAGAGGAACCGATGCAATTTCCCCAAATTCTTGAAACCTTTATGTCTGGGGGCACATTCATTGTGAGAAGAAGGAAGCTTTAATGACACCGTTGGAAAGGATCCAAGAGTTGAGCATCAATGCAGTCGGGGACGATGATGAAATCATAGTGAATCGGTCAGAGATTTGCCCCATGTCTACCAGGGTGTGTCTTGAATCATTAGACCGCTGAAGAACTCCCTGTTGTTTTTAAAACCTTGACAGAGTAATGCTCAAAACTTTACCCATTTGCTTGAGCCCGAAAGCATTGGGATTTATTGTAAGGACCCCATTTAGGAATCAGTTTTTTTTTCAATTAAATAAATGAATGCACATTTCCCTTTCATTGTGAGTTTCACCATTTGTTTCTTTTTTTCTTTCCTCTCTAAGTCGTACAACATTCTACATTTTCCTTTCTTTTTGTTCCAAATATATATTTCCTCTTACACATTTGCAGGTCCTTAGATATCAATTTCATGAATGACATAGCCACAAGTTCAACAGTCGATTTTGAGCGGGTTGTATGCTCAGGAGAGCATGAGTTTAATGACAACTATGAAGAGTGTGAACTGTCTTCGAATCTACTTAGACTGATGGAATACGAGAATAATCAGATTCTTCCCCATTAGAAAGTGACGAAAATAATGAATTTGGGAACCGAGGATGAAAAAAGAGAAGTGCATATTGGCACTTTCATCTCTTCAACTGCTAGGGATAATCATGTTTCCGTACTACAAGAGTACAATGATGTGTTTGCTTGGACCTATGAAGATATGCCTGGACTAGATATAAACATTGTGACATACAAGCTTCCGTTAAAGCCAGAATGCAAACCCATACAACAAAATTTCAGAAGAATGAGGACCTAGATGTTACTCCATATAAGAGAGGAAGTTCAGAAATAATTACAAGTGGCCAAGTATCCAGAATGGGTAGCCAACATGGTTCCAGTACCAAAGAAAAATGGAAAGGTGCGAATGTGTATCGATTATCGTGACCTCAATCAGGCCATTCCTAACGATAAATTCCCTCCACCACACATAGACACGTTGGTAGACAACACTGCTAAGCATTACTTGTTTTCATTCATGGATGGCTTCTCAGGCTACAATCATATCAAAATGGCCCCTGAAGATATGGAAAAGACCACATTTGTGACAAAGTGGGGCATGTTTTGCTACAAAGTGATGCCTTTCAGCCTGAAAATATAGGGGCAACATATCAGAGGGACATGGTGACATTTTTCCATGATATGATGCACGAAGAAATTGAAGTTTATGTGGATGATATGATTGCCAAGTCTCGAACTGAAGAAGAGCATATCATAAACGTTAGAAAACTCTTTGGACGCTTGAGGAAAATTTCAATTGAAACTCAATCTCGCAAAATGCAGCTTTGGAGTTGCTTCAGGTAAATTATTGAGTTTTATTGTCAGCAAGTGAGTCATTGAGGTGGACCCCGATAAAATCAAGGCCATTAAAGAGCTTTCGCCTCCTCGCACTCAAAAGAAAGTTATTGGTTTCTTAGGAAGACTAAATTATATTTCTTGGTTCATCTCTCAATTAATTGATAAATGTGATCTCATCTTTTGTCTCTTAAGAAAGTATAATACAAGCGAGTGGGATTCAACGTGCCAAGAAGCCTTTGATAAGATTAAACAATACTTAACAAATCCTTCTGTATTGGTTCCTCCTATACCGGGCAAACCCTTAATTATGTATTTAGCTGTATTTGAGAACTCTACGGTTTGTGTATTGAGCCAACATGACGAAACTGGAAGAAAAAAGCAGGCTATCTACTACCTCAGCAAAAAGTTTACCGATTGTGAATCGAGGTACTCTTCCACCGAGAAGTTATGTTTCGCTTTAGTCTAGACCACTCGTAGGCTTCGTCAGTACATGTTATACCATACAACATGGCTTATTGCAAAGTTAGATCCCATAAAATACATGATGGAATCACCAGCCCTATCAGAGAGAATGGCTCAATGGCAAATCCTACTTTCTGAATATGATATTGAATACGTAAGTCAGAAAGTTGTCAAGGGTAGCGCTACCGCAGACTTTCTAGCAAGTCGCACTTTAGCAAAGTATGAACCCTTGAGTTTTGACCTTCCTGATGAGGACTTAATGTGTTTAACTACTAGCGAGGATGGATCTTCCACTAAAAATTCATGGAGAATGAACTTCGACGAAGCTTTAAATGCACTCGGATGAGGGGTTGGTGCAATCTTGATTTCTCCAAAAGGGAATCATTACCCCTTTACTGGCCGATTAAGCTTTGAATGTACCAATAACATGGCAGAATATGAAGCATGTATCATAGGACTACATGCAGCCCATCCATCGAAAGATCAAAGTTCTTGAAGTGTATGGAGATTCAACATTGGTGATCTATCAACTCCGTGGAGAGTGGGAAACGAAAGATGAAAAATTGGTCAAGTATCGCAAACTCATTCTCGAATTAATAGAAGGGTTTGAGAAGATATCTTTCCATTACTTCCCCCTAGAAGATAATCAAATGGCTGACGCATTGGCAACTCTAGCATCAGCATTCAAGGAAAATAGATAAGTTGATATAATGCCAATCCAAATGAGCATTTATGATTCACCCGCCAGTTGCTATGCCGTTGAAGATGAGTTCGATGATCGCCCATGGTATTATGACATTCTGCAGTACATTAAGTATCAAAAATATCCTAAAGGGGTAACTGAAAATGACAAAAGGACTATTCGAAGAACGACTACATGATACGTCTTAGATGGAAGAATTCTATACAGAAGAGCGAGTGATCAAACATTGCTCAGATGTGTAGAGAGTCATGATGCAAAAAATATAATAGAGGCGGTCCACGAGGGAATTTGTGGAGTTCATGCAAACGGTCTCACTATGTCTCGACATATCATGAGGTTGGGATATTTCTGGGTATCTATGGCAGAAGATTGCATCAATTTTGCTCGAAAATGCCGTAAATGTCAAATCTACAGAAATAAAATCCATGCAGCCCCATGTCCTCTTCATGTTATGATGGCTCCATTGCCATTTTCGATGTGGGGGCATGGATGTGATCAGACCAATTACACCAAAGGCTTCAAACAGAAACAACTTCATTTTTGTGATGATTGGTTATTTCACAAAATGGGTGGAAGCTTCTTTGTACGCAAATGTAACAAGATCGATAGTGTGCAAGTTCCTAAAAAAAGAAATCATTTGTCGATACGGTTTACCAGAAAGGATTATCTCTAACAATGCCCTAAATTTGAACAACAAAATGATGACAAAGGTATGTGAACAATTTAAGATCAAACATCCCAAGTCAGCACCCTATCGCCCAAAAATGAATGGGGCCGTCGAAGCAGCTAACAAAAATGTTGAAAGAATTGTTAAGAAAATGACAGTAACTTACAAAGACTGGCATGAAAAGTTTCCCTTCTCTTTGCTTGCATATCACACATTAATACACACATCTATAAGGGCAACTCCATTTTCCTTGGTTTACGGAATGGATGCAGTCTTACATGTTGAACTAGAGATCCCATCACTCGTGTCTTAATGGAACTTGAATTGGATGAAGCCGAATGAGTCCAAGTTAGATACGATCAGTTAAATCTGGTTGAGGAAAAGAGATTAAAAGTTATATGCCATGGACAAATGTACCCAAAACGAATGATCCAGGCTCATGAAAAAAGTTCCGACCTAGAGAGTTTCGTGAAGGAGATTTGGTATTAAAGAATGTATTACCCATGCAAAGAGATTTTCGAGGGAAATGGATGCCAAATTGGGAAGGCCCGTTTGTTGTGAAAAAAGCTTTCTTTGGAGGGGCAATGATCTTAACTGAGATAGATGGAAGTGAGCTACCAAATCCTGTGAGTTTTGACTCAGTGAAAAAATATTATGCCTGAGGTTTTGGAAACAAGAAAAAAGAAAAAAAAACTAAGAGGTGAAAACCCGAAAGGGCCCTCTTGGTAAAAAAAGAGAAAAAGAAAAAAACTAAGAGGTGAAAACTCGAAAGAGCCCCCTTGGTAAAAAAAGAAAAAGAAAAAAAAACTAAGAGGTGAAAACCTGAAAGGGCCCTCTTGGTAAAACGAAGAAAAAGAAAAAACTAAGAGGTGTAAACCTGAAAGGGTCCTCTTGGTAAAAAAAGAAAAAGAAAAAATTAAGAGGTGAAAACCCGAAATGGCCCTCTCGGTAAAAAGGGGAAATGATTCAGAACGAATGGTTCGAGCCAAATTATAGTCGACAAGTTCTCTTTGAAGTCTTGTTTAGAACGGAGACAGTTCATATTCTTTAGATGTTGGTCGAAGAATTCAAGCTCTACTTAGTAGAAGCCACAATCAAAGGAGATTCTTGAGCGAGCTGGCAATGAAATCCCAGAATTTGATATATGAGGGTATTTTTTTCTTCTCCTTTGATTTTTTTCTTCTTTAACACTTGTTCGTTCTTGAGGCTTAGGCCATTTTCATTCAATAAGAGGAAATCTTTGATTATCTTGTGTTTCATATTGCTTATCATTAAACATTTGTGCATTTTATTAACAATTGTGGAACTTATTCCTTATTGACGGGGTCCGTAATATGTCAATATGACATACATTGCGTTACTCAAATGATGAAAGGTTTAAAAAAACATGCAAGATGTTCCTAAGTATCCTTCTATGATGATGAAAATCTCAAAATATGAGAAGCTCGATAACGAAGTAGAAGGGGCAAGAGCGCGCGAAGATTGACTTGGGTGAAGACGAGAGCCCAAAATTAAAAACATATTTTGCAAATAGGTTCCATGCATTTAGAATAGGAGCATGTACGCATGTTGCATGAAAGATATGTGCATTAATAACATGTGTATCCTTACATTTTCACCAAGACAAGTGTATAAGATACGTCAAATTCCAGTGCCCTTGAGACGAGCGGAGTGCATTTTACATCGAGAAATTGTTGAGTTGTGAGGTGCTCGATTCGAACAACCGTTCTTGCTCGCCAAGTGTGGAGAAGTTGGATAATTGGGTGTTTTAGTGGGAGGTGAAAAATTGGCAATTTGACACAAGGATTTATAGTGGTTCAACCTTCTAACCAAGGTCTACATCCACTACCTTAGCTCCCCACTAAGGATTTCCAACAAATTCACTAAGAATTTCGTCCCCTTTTCTCGGATTAGGAGGAAACCGTTACAACCCTCAAAGCTTTCTACCCAGAGCTTGAAGGAACACTCTCTTTACAAAGAAGTCCATTCCAAAGCCTTTAAAACCCTTAAACATATTTTCAAGTTGTTTTTGACTAAAAACACATTTTAAATTCTTTTCAATTTAGTCCAAAACATTTTTCAAATATTATATCAAAACCTTAGTTCTACAGAAATGAATTCTCAAATCTCAGTGCCCTTGAGACGAGCGGGGTGCATTTCACATCGAGAAATGAAATCTCGAATTCCAGTGCCCTTGAGACGAGCAGGGTACATCTTACAGTGCCCTTGAGACGAGTATTGCGCATTTTACATCGAGAAATGAATTCTCAAATCTCAGTTCCCTTGAGACGAGTGAGGTACACTTTACAATCTTAGCGCCCTTGAGACGAGCGGGTGCATCTTTTATCAGTGATTGAGTTTTTGAACTTCAACGCCCTCAAGACGAGCGGGAGAATAACCTTTGCAGATTTAATATTCAATGGAAAAATTCGTTGTTTTTAGTCTTTGCTCCATTCTCTTGCTCGAGCAATGAGCAAAGATGGGCATTGACTAATCGAGCCCAAGTCTAAACCCACATCCTAAACCGATCAACCTAGCATTGACTACCGTCACTTTCCCCTATAATATGATTTTATACACCATTCAAAGTTCCCTATCACCATACAACTCTCACCCCAAATCCAAACCAAATCCCATTCAAAATTAGAAGAATTAGAATCCAATTGAAACTCCATCATATCCCTAAAATCTTGACATTCCCTAATCAAACTGAAATCCTATATAAACCCCAATCCTAAGCAGCATTGAGGGGGGAGTTACCTACGAATACACCACAAATTTATCCAAGAAGAGAGAAAAGTTAAAGCAAAGAGAAAGGTTGAAGCACGATTCATTCTTTTTTCTGACGACTGGAGTCTTACCATCTAAATCCAAATGGTGGAAGAACTCACAACAACTCTTGGACCGATATACTCCAAGAACAACACGATCCAACGACGAATTTCAGAGTTTGAGCAAGGTATTCTTTCGAACTCTTTTCTTCAGATTTACTCCATTTTTGTTTGTTTATTTCGATGGAACTAATTTAATTTTTTCATACACAAGGGTAAGGGAAGAGTGTTTTAGAGCCATCGTTTTCTGGTTCGGTCGTCGTTGGGGTGAGATTAGCGGTGGCCGGTGGTGTACATGTGTGAGAGTGAAGGGATCCTTTGTTTGTTTGTTTTTTTCTCTTAATAAAATCAAATTGGGTAACAAAAGGGGTTTTAAAACTTTTTAATATATCTGACCGAGACTGTATAGTGGGCACCAGATGGCATTAAATAAAAAAAGAATTTTAAAAAAGCCTCTTAATCGGCTTTGGAAAGTGGTGAAGCACAACATGATAGACGCATTTATGCTTCTGCCAATGTGATGAATGCATTCTTTTAGGCTTAGGGTAATTTCTCCTTCATAAAATTAATTAATAACCAAGTCTGTTAATTTGTGTTTTGATTTTATTCTGTCCTTTATAAAGATTTGATAATTAACAGTCTTTGATAAATTAATTTATGAATTGGTTCAAATTAAATTTATTTTAGGTTAGTTAAGTGATTAATTTTGAACTTGATTAATAATTTATTTTTTAAATTTATTTGATTAAGTTTGAATTTGTCTTTTTTATATTTTGATTTATTTTGTTTGCGTGATTTAGTTCATGCATTTGCATTGTTTGGCATACCACATCATTATTCATATTTTTAACATCATAATTAATTTTTTAGTATTACTATTAACCCATTTTTGAGTGTTCTTTTTTAGGACAACCAAAATCCTTAGGTACTAATTTTGGGTGTAGTGGGGTGCTATAACCTTACTCACTCGTAATCGACTCTCGAACCTGATGGTGATCTCGGTGTTGATGTAGACTATAAAATACCCAACTCAAAATTTGTGATGAAAATATGCTTACTATACTCAATACCCAAGTCTTCGTAAGAAAAACATAGATTACAGAAATATTAGTTTCTATGAAATATATTCAAAACTATTTAATTAAAGATTTTTCTAAACCCCAATTAAAATTGTTTTTATTATTTTTATAAAGTTTTTAAACATTGATCATAATTATTTTAAATCATTTAAATAATTAATTTCTATAAAATATATTCAAAACTATTTAATTAAAGATTTTTAAAATATATTTTCACGATCAACAATCAATCGCTCTAGTGGAAAGAAATATTAGTTCCCTAAAATGAGGTTATATATTCAAATCGTAATCCTTTAAGCAAAATTAAAGATTCTAATCTTGATCCATTAAGCAAAATTAAGGATTTGAATCACGATCCCTTGAGCAAGGTTAAGGATTCAAATCTTGATGTTATGAATGAAGAAAAATAGAGTTGAAAATGAAATTTGATTCGATTTGAATCGAATCTTTTAGTTATTTATGTTTTTTTTTTTGGATAAATTGTGTGATTCTTTATTATCCAAAAGAACATAATCTTGTCAGGGACCTCTAGCTAGAGTATCCCTCATGCATTACATAGCTGTGTATTCACATGATCCTTCATATCTATACATTTATCAATGAACTTAATACGAACTATGTTTCTAACTGAGCTAACTATATCCTCTATACTACTAACCATACCCCTGTACAATCTATGATTCCCTTCACGCCAAATAAAGTAGATACAATTGCACCAAGCAACTCTGAGAATCTGGACAACGAGGGACTTGCCCTTCAATCTCGTAACTGCCCACTGCAACTCAGTATCCCATTGTTCTATCGTACGCACCACCATACACAGCCCATATACCATTCTCCATATTTCTTTTGAAAATGAACATTCAAAGAACAAGTGCTCTCTTATTTCCACTGCAGCATTACAGAGAAGGTAGTCAGCATTATGAATAATCCCCCACTGCAACAATCAAGCTCTTGTAGGGAGCTTATCCAAAATGGTCATCCACGCTATTATAGAGTGTTTAGGGACATGAGAAGGATACCAGATCAGCCTCTGCCACTGTACTTTATCCTTGACCTCACATATTATCCCCAAATTCAAAAGAGCTTAACCACAGTCCAGTCATTAATTCCTGCAAAAACAGTAGCTGTTGAATCTCTGAGCTGTAATAACTTCTTCACAATCCAGCTAAATGACGCTTTTCAATTAATAGTCCAAAAGCTCTCTCCTTTGAATACATAAGCACCCAGCCACGTGTTGCGACCATCGCCTAGACAGGGCCATAACCGAGTAAACACGCCGCAACCGGTCTTGTGTCCCCATTTCAAGCATCCCAATGTTTTAGGAAAAGGCTTTGTTTTTACTGTTTTCTAGACTAAGTAAAAAGTGTCCTCGTTTCAAGCATTTCAACGTCTACTACGGGCATTTCTATAAAATCCTTTTCGCATATATGTAGGGGTGGTCAGTCAGCCTATAGATGGGCTGGCCATCAGGTCCTTCTACACACACAACGAGGCGGCCCCTACCGCCTTAGTCGATGGTGTGGGTGGTCCTTTGTAACCCGTCATTTGCTTTCTCCGTTTCAATAAATAAAACTATTTTATTTTTTTGTACGGAGAAGCAGGGGGTCGACCGTGTGCATCCGCTATGCCCCACGGCTTCGACCCTTATGCGGGAAGGACCTTATCGTGGCTTGAGACTAAAGTGCTTGTTGCTTGGATTTGAGCAGGCCCATCGAGGGGAAGGAGGGCTGACTTGGACAAGGCGAGGCTTTTTCGAGTGCCGCACGGTCTAATAATCGAGGGAACCGAGGAATCAACGGGGTGAGACCGTGACAAGTGGTACCAGAGCTAGGCTGATGAAGCCTGATAAGGAAATTGGATGCGAACATGGTGCATGATGGTTGTTACCGCGCCGGTACTCCCCTGTGTGGGGTAATATGGGCGAGATTGTTCCGCGCCGGTGCTCCCTTGTGTGGAGTAGTATGGGCAGGATGGTTTCGTACCGGTGCTCCCACGGGTGGGGTAAGTTGGGCGAGTTGGCTCTACACCAAGCGCTCCGTAAAGGAGTAGGCAGGGTAGGATGGTGGCTTGTGATGGCTCCGCACCAAGCGCTCTAGAGATTAGAGTAGGCAGGGCGGGATGACTCTACACCAAGCGCTCCGTGGAGGAGTAGGCAGGGTAGGATATTCGGTGATTCCCGTGTCGGGGTCCCTTGTGAGGAGTATATGGACAGGTTATACTGGTGATTTCCGTGCCGGGGCTCCCTTGTGAGGAGTATATGGACGGGTGATACTTGTGATTTCCGTGCCGGGGCTCCCTTGTGAGGAGTATATGGACGGGTTATATTTGTGATCTCCGTGCCGGGGCTCCCTTGTGAGGAGTATATGGACATGTTATATTGGTGATTTCCGTACCGGGGCTCTCATATGAGGAGTATATGGGCGAGTTGACGATTTCGTGTCGGGGCTCCCATGTGAGGAGTATATGGGCGGGTTGACGATTCCATGTCGGGGCTCCCATGTGAGGAGTATATGGATGGGTTGTCGATTCCGTGCCGGGGCTCCCATGTGAGGAGTATATGGACGGATTGTCGATTTCGTGCCGGGGCTCCCATGTGAGGAGTATATGGACGAGTTGATAAGGATATTTGTGCTCCCGTGCCGGGGCTCCCATGTGAGGAGTATATGGACGGGTTGACAAGGATATTTGTTATTCCGTGCCGGGGCTCCCATGTGAGGAGTATATGGACGGTTTGACAAGGATATTTGTGATTCCGTGCCGGGGCTCCCATCTGAGGAGTATATGGACGATTTGACAAGGATGCTTGTGTTGTTTCTGTGCCGACGCTCTCATGCGGGGAGTAGTATGGACGGGTTAAGCTTCTCACGCCAAGCGCTCCGTCGAGTGGAGTAGGCAGGGTGGACCTTTTGGCATGGTTGTGCTTCATGCTGTGAGCATGGTGGAACGGTTTTGTTTCATGCCGCGTGCATGATGGAATGGTTGTGTGTGATGATGTGTGCATTGTTGAATGCTTACGATTGATGCTGTGTGCATTGTTGAATGGTTGTGATTTGTGCTGTGTGCATTACTGAGTGCTTATGATTGTTGATGTGTGCTTCGTTGAATGTTTCTTTTGATGTGTTGTGAAAATTCTTGGCTGGTTATAGCTGTTGTTGCTTGATTTCGTATATCTGCTGCTTGGTTGATCTATTAAACACTGAATCAAGGCCGATCCTGACCCAATGATCCCTGGTTGTTTTCTCAGGATTAAACGATACTATCTAATAACAAAGATGGCAAGAGAACAAGACAATGTTGCCAGGAATTCTGGTGAGGCACGAGATGAGGCTGGAAGGAGTTCCAGACAGGTACACCACGATGGTGACAGAACTGCTGAGAGGCTGGAAGAGCTGGAGGCGGCACTAGCAGCCTTAAGGAACCAGATGGTTCCCAATCGGGTTAGGGAACTTGAGGAGGCACAGAAGGAATTGTCTGATGCCGTAAGAGAGCTCACTGAAGAAGCTATGGATGCGTACTCTACATTGAGGCAAGGGTTTGATGACCTCAAGTCTCAGTTTAGTGTTTCCAGATGGCCCTGGGAAATGGGGGAACAAATGGTATCGGCCACAAGCGCAAAGTTCCTGAGCCGCATCGGTTTGAAGGATGTCGTGATGCTAAGGCCTTGGAGAATTTCTTGTTCAACATGGAATAATATTTCAGGGCAACGCACACCACGTCCGAGGAGGACAAGGTATCAATGGCTTCTATGTATATGGCAGAAGATGCCAAATTGTGGTGGAGGTCCAAGTTCGATGGGGAAGATTGTTCCATCAAAACTTGGGATGAGCTGAAGAAGGAGTTGAAGAACTGCTTCTTTCCTGAGAATGTGGGATATAATGCGAGGCGCAAGCTTAGAGAGTTGGCGCATACTGGGAGTGTACACGATTATGTCAGGGACTTCGCTGCACTGATGCTGGATATTAAGGAGATAACAGAAGATGACAAGATCTTCTACTTCCTAGAAGGTCTGAAACAATGGGCAAGGGTAGAGATTCAGAGGCAAAGGCCCCAAACCATAGCTGAGGCCATATCTACTGCTGATCGTCTCTGTGATTTGAGTGATGGGTCAGCGAAGCGTAAGGCTCCGGTTCCGAGTAACAATGGGGCCAACGGGTCCTTGGTAGTGGGAACAGATTTGGAAATGCTGGCAGGACAGATGAGGGGAACCATTGGAAACTGGCGAGAAATGGCCAGGGTCCAACTTGGGGAAGTGATAAGGGACGATTCAATGGGAATCTCCCACAGGTTGGCGCTAGTCCGGGTACTGATCTGAGAAACGAAGCGCAACGACAGAGTGTACGATGCTATCTTTGTCTTGGGCCGCACCGAAAGGCTGAATGTCCCAACAAAAGCAGCCTCAATGCGTTGGCGTGTTCCCCACAAGATTGGGACAAGGAGAGTCTGCGCGCGGAAGATAGTGAGGAAAATCAGGCAAGGATGGGCTCGATTCGATTCTTGTATGCCTCCGGTCAGAACAGGATAAGGCTAGGGCGGAACCTGAAAGGGGCCTGATGTATGTGAACGTAGATCTGAATGGGAAGATTACCAAGGCATTGGTGGATACAGGAGCCACGGATTCTTTCATCACCCCAGAGGAAGCCGAGAGATGCAACCTAAAGGTCACAGAGAGTGCGGGACGGATCAAGGCTGTGAACTCTGCTGCCGCAGCTATATGTGGCGTTTCCAAGGGGGTGAAGGCGAAGATCGGGCCTTGGGAGGGAAAAATCAATTTTACTGTGGCCCCCATGGATGACTTTGATGTTGTGCTAGGAATGGAGTTCATGATTGCTGCTAAGGCGATCCCTGTTCCCTCTGCGAAGTGTGTAATGTTCCAAGGGGGACGGCCAGGGGTGGTAGAGACCGAGTTACTTTCGACGAGGGCAAGACAGTTGAGAAAAGATGCGGGGAGGAATGATGTGCTGCACGGGCCTGGAGGTGGTACCGTTGACGAGGACGTCAACAAGATAGGTGGGGGAGGATGTTGCGGCCATCGCCTAGACAGAGCCACAACGGAGTAAACACGCCGCAACCGGTCTTGTGTCCCCATTTCAAGCATCCCAGTGTTTTAGGAAAAGGCTTTGTTTTTATTGTTTTCTAGACTAAGTAAAAAGTGTCCTCGTTTCTAGCATTTCAACGTCTACTACGGGAATTTCTATAAAATCCTTTTCGCATATATGTAGGGGTGGTCAGTCAGCCTATAGATGGGCTGGCCATCAGGTGCTTCTACACACCATCGAGGCGGCCCCTATCGCCTTAGTCGATGGTGTAGGTGGTCCTTTGTAAACCGTCATTTGCTTTCTCAGTTTCAATAAATAAAACTATTTTATTTTTTTGTACGGAGAAGCAGGGGATCGACCGTGTGCATCCGCTATGCCCCACGGCTTCGACCCTTGTGCGGGAAGGACCTTATCGTGGCTTGAGACTAAAGTGCTTGTTGCTTGGATTTGAGCAGGCCCATCGAGGGGAAAGAGGGCTGACTTGGACAAGGCGAGGCTTGTTCGAGTGCCGCACGGTCTAATGATCGAGGGAACCGAGGACTCGACGGGGTGAGACCGTGACACCACGCAACCCATAATAATCCTTGATTAGTCAATATATCCCTAATGAGCATCAGGCAGCAAACTTTGCTCCAACAATAGAGGTTCTTCAAGCCTAGACCACCCTCAAATTTCAGAGAATAAATTTGACTCCAACCAACCCGAGCATTCTTGGCTGGAGCATCACATCCCATCCAAAAAAATCTTGTACAAAGCTGCTCGATTTTACTGATAACAGATTTGGGTAAAACCAATTGCCTGCACTAATAGTTTGTCATACTAAAAATAACAGCTCTGATAAGCTGTAATCTGCCCCCGTAACTCATTTTCCTGTTTGACCATTGATGCAATTTGCCTATGATTTTATCTAGCAGAGCATGACACTCCTTGTCCCTCAATTTCCTCGTTACTAAAGGAACACCAAGATATCGAACAGGCAGGATGCCTTTCTTGAAACTAGTAATCCCTTGAATCAGAGCAAGCTGGCTGCTGGAGATGCCACAAGCAAATAATTCAATTTTAGACTCATTGAGTTTCAAGCCAGAAATCACGTAAAACTCTTCAAGCACACTTTGAACTCCAACAATCGAATCAACAGTCCCCTTGCAAAAGACAAGAAGGTCATCCGCAAAGCACAAGTGTGTTAGTGAGACTTTCTTGCACTTTGGGTGGAACTGAAAGATCCCTTTAGTAGCAGCCAAATCCAACATAGAAGACAACACATTTATTACCAAGACAAAGATATAAGGGGAGAAGGGATCCCCTTGTCTCACCCCCTTGCACCCTTAAAAAAACCCAACCAAGCTGCCATTAAAGTAGACGAAGAATCTTACAATTGTAATGAAAGCACGAATCCATCCAATGAAAACTTCAGGCAGACCCATGTCTATTAGGACTTGCATGATAAAATTTCAATGAACAGAGTCGAAAGCCTTGTGCAAATCAATCTTCAAAGCACATCTAGGTGAGAGACCATTCTCGGAGTACCCCTTTACCAACTCTTGAGCCAACAGAGTGTTGTCAACAATACTCCGCCCTTGGACAAACACAGATTGGTTCAAAGAGATCATCCCAGGGAAATATAGAGCCAATCTGTTAACAAGGATTTTGATAATTGTTTTGTATACCACCGAGCAACATGAAATGGGTTTATAATCCTTTTTCGTGCTGGAATTTGCAGATTTAGGAACCAATACTATGGCAGTAGCATTGAACGCAACCATCAAAGAAGAAAAGCAGAAAAGATGATTAATAGCAGCTATAAAATCATCTCATATAATTTCCCGGGAATCCTTGAAGAACCAGACAGTGTAACCGCCCGGGCCTAGACTTTTATTTACTTCATTCATGGCACACTTAGTCTTATTGTGTTGCATAGCATACTCTATAATGAAATTATCATACTTTTATATTTTTATGTATTTCATACTAAGGAGTATGTTAGTGCAAATTGGTCCTTATATTACCTAAATCTGCCTAATATCTTAAATACACATCTTTATATCTATTTATAAGTCATTTAAGCTTGTTTAGATTACATTGCATCTTTTACTTAAGCATGCATCTTATTTTGGATAAAAATCCTCTGCCCCTTTTCAGTGCCACTTTCTATGCCCCAACACTGAAAAACACTAAACAATTAAATTTCAAGCCCTAACCCTAAATTCTAAATCCTAAACCATACACCCTATACCCTAAAAATACACCTTACCCTAAATTCCCTAAACCCTAACCATAAACCCTAACATTAAACTCTAAACCATAAACCTAATTTTTAATGTGGAGGTATAAATAGGGGCACCGAAAAGGGGCAGAGGATTTCTATTCTCTTATTTTAGCTTTAAAATCATCTCACACGTTGTTTATTCATTCTTTAGGTATTAAGGATAAAGACACAAGCTCATATTAGCTCTAGGACATTCAAAGCAACGTGGATTAGCTCAAGGACATTCAAGGCAGCTCGGATTAGCTCAAGGAGTCTAATGGCAGCTCGAGGACAAAGGAAGCTCACAAGCTTCAAAGACTAGCTCACCTAACTAAAAGCAGCTCGTGGAAGCTCAAAACAACTCGAAGATTAAGCTAGCTCATTCAGCTAGCTAGCTCAGCTCAATCCAGCTCACAACAAGCTCAACTAGCTCATTTTAGCTCCACCTACATATGATAGCTCATCACCTCAAGGTTCATATCCCTCCCTAAGGAACACGTCTCTAACCGTTTGGAGGGAAACTAGAATGAGCGGCAAAGGAGGGAAGAGCATTGTGCGACAAAACCGAATGGAGGGAGATTCAATGGTGGCCAAAACATCACCTAAGCCTTTGGAGGGAGGCACCACCCTAGTCGAATAGTTGTAAGGCTTTTTTGACCATGCCCATTCATCCCCTATAAATAGAACTTGTATTTTCATTTTGTAGATATCTCATACCATTTATAAGATTATATTTTGTGAGAATTTGTTCTCGTTTAGTTCTTAGTTGAACTTTATCGACTTATCAAGTATTTTATATTTGTAGCGTTAGTCTCTATTTTCAACCTTGATACTTCTGGTTCCTATCTCTTTATAGATAGTGGGTCAAAGTCAAACTTGAACTTATAAGGATCGAGATTAAGCTTTCATATAGCTTAGTCTCTTTCTTGTTCTTGTTAATACTATCCATCACCATCCCTTTCTTTCTTTAGCCATCACCACGCCCATCACTAGACAACCCCATCCATTCTTCCATTATTTCCTCTATCTTTAATTCATATTTCAGCCCACCTAATCACTATAGGTCATCCTACTTAACCCTTTCTATTTGAGTATACCTTGCTTGCAGGTTTCTTGCTTACTTCCTAGATCCAACAATCAGAATAGCCGTCCCCAACAACATCAAGAACGGCCTACATCACAATTGTAAATATTTGACGGTGGACTCATAAAGAACCTCTTTGAACATATATATATTACGGGATATTTTTTACTCTGAATTTTATTCATTACAAAGTCGAGAATTTGTGTTGATGTTCAACTTACACAGACTTATGAAAACCTAATAAGACTATCCTAAACACTCTTTCAAATGGTACAAAAGCAAAATTTGTTGCAGACTGGTCCAGTGCGGATAATGGCCTTAAAAATGGTCGTTATAATGATTTAATTAATACCTCACAAATTGCCGCTTGTCGTCTTCACTTCCTTGCCTTCCATACGGATTGCTTTCACTAAAATTGTTCCGTGTTTTCTTTCTAAATTTGGATGCATTGCTGTCTATGTTCAGATTAACCTTAGGAGGGCATGAAAAGCAGAAGGAAGCAGCAACAGCCTGCATATCGAGGCGATGCACATTAAAGATATCTTTCATCGAGTGTGAATTGTATGCTAAAATGTAAGATCGATATGCATCTTTAGCTGACTTGTTTAGATAATAGTTGTTTGCCACCAACTTCTCCTGCATTATTCCAAGTAGACAATATAAGCTCCTCTAAACATTGCTATTTCAAGAAACTGTATCGAGTAAAAAGCAAAAGGTTACCAGATGAGACCGCACATTTGCCAGCTTCTTCTCATCAAATTCATATTCCTTAACAGGAACTTTCGCTGCCTGTCAATAGAAATAGAGAAACAAAACAAACAAATTAGAATCAATTCTTTGATTGACTGACCGTCGATTTCAGGCCATCATATTTCCATACTCTGATGCTTTGCAAAAACATTTAAATCTTAATGACACTAAATATTTGATTGCTCAAAGTTTCTTAATGCCAAGGGCCTTTAGTCCCCACCCCCTACCCCACTTTGTTTCTCCCCTAGAAAAGTAAGTCATTCTGCAAAAATAATGCACCTTTAGATATCGAAGAAATTGCAGTTCCTCTGGGATCAAGAACAGAAGAGCATTTCCTTTTGCACCTTCCCCACGGGCAGTTCAACCAACCCTATGAATATATTCCTAAAAGCAACATTCCGAAGTGTTGCGGAATGCGGTCGTCGAATAGAGCAAAAACGCAACTGATAATTTGAGAAAATAATAATGAAGATAAAAGAGACACAGATTTTACGTGGAAAACCCCTAAATAATATAGGGTAAAAACCACGGACAAAGGTAGAAGAATTTCACTATGAGAAAATAGGAATTACAACTTCTCTCAATCTAACAAGGAGAAAACAATGACAATTCTCTCTTGATAAAAAGGAGAAAACAACTCTATGAAAACTCTCTAATTTCTCTAGTATTGAGAGGAGGTTAGAATGATTTGGGATGTTGAGAAATGGCAAATGGCTAGGCTATTTATAGTTGAACTTAAGGGACCAACTTATAAATAACCTAAACTTTAGGTACTAACCCAAGTGATTAGACCATCACATTTTCAACCAAATTGGTTGCATTTTTCAACCTTTGAAAATGTGCACCATTCTTTGAAAATGTGCACCGAATGGTGCTTGACTTTTAACAATCTCCCACTTGAAGATTTGATTGGAACAATCATATCTTCACACCATTCTTTCTACCTCGTACTTTCCATGTTGCTTACGTCTCTAACAAGCCACAAGAGGATCGACACCAAGTAAACTTATCAGTGTTGATTGCTTTTGTCATGAAATTTGCTATGTTGTCATCGGTATGGATCTTCTGCATATCTATCGTCCCTTCTTCCACCTTCTCACGAATGAAGTGGTATTGGACCCGTATGTGTTTTGTTCTTGAGTGAAAAGCAGGATTCCTTGCAAGATGCAAGGCGCTCTGACTGTCACAAAACAAAGAGACATTCTCTTGTTTGTGCCCGAGCTCCTCCAATAGCATTTTCAACCATATTGCTTCTTTACTGGCTTGTGTAGCTGCTACATATTCTGCCTCCGTTGTTGACGTAGCCACAACCGATTGCAGTTTTGAAACCCAGCTTACAACTCCACCAGCAAGTGTAAACACATACCCTGTTGTAGATTTGCTTTTATCCAAATCTCCTGCATAGTCAGAATCGACATACCCGCTGATAAGAAAGTCTGATCCCCCGTAACATAATGCAACATTTAAGGTCCCTTTGATGTATCTCAGGATCCTTTTCACAGCATTCCAATGCTCTCTGCCTGGATTCGCCATGTACCGACTAACCACTCCCACTGCTTGTGCAATGTCTGGTCTTGTACAAATCATAGCGAACATTAAACTTCCCACTGCTGATGCATACGGTACTCGAGACATCTCCATCCTCTCTTCTTCACTGCTAGGACTCATACTGGAGGATAATTTAAAGTTAATAGGAAGAGGGGTAGAAATTGGCTTACAATCTTGCATGCTGAATCGTGACAAGATCTTTTTCAAGTAATTCTTTTGTGAAAGCCAAATCTTCCTATTACTTCTGTCTCGGTGAATTTGCATCCCTAGAATCTTGTTTGCTGGTCCCAAGTCCTTCATTTCAAATTCCCTAGCCAGTCGTGCCTTTAATTCTTCAATATGATCTTTGTTGGGGCCTGCAACCAACATGTCATCTACATACAACAGCAATATAACAAATTCGTTTTCACCAAACCTCTTGAAGTAAGCACAAGGGTCTGCATTAAGTCTGTTGTATCCAAGGCTCATGATGAAGGAGTCAAATCTCTTGTACCAACACCTCGGCGCCTGCTTTAAACCGTACAGAGATTTGTTCAACCTACAAACCAAGTTCTTCTTTTCTTTTTCTTCAAAACCTTCAGGCTGGAGCATGTAAATCTCTTCTTCAAGATCTCCATGAAGAAAAGCTGTTTTAACATCTAGCTGCTCTAGATGTAAATTCAATGTAGCACACATTGCCAGGACAACTCGAACCGTTGTTAGTCTAACCACAGGAGAAAAGATTTCATTGAAATCAATACCTTCTTTCTGAGCATATCCTTTGACCACCAGTCTTGCACGATACCTCTCCACTTGATCGTCACCATTTCTCTTGATTTTGAAGACCCATTTGTTACCAATTGGCTTCCTTCCTTGTGGTAGTGGCACAAGTTCCCATGTATTATTTTTATGAAGGGCTTCAATTTCTTCTTGCATTGCCGCCATCCACTGCGAAGCATCTGAGTTGTTCATTGCCTCCTCGAATGATGATGGCTCACCGTCCTCCGTTAAAAGGCAGTATGCAACATTACCTTCTATAACATAATCTGAGTGCCAATTGGGGCGTCTTCTCACACGATCTGATTGACGAGTTGTTGGAGCTTCAGAATTCTCTGGTTCTGATTCCTCGAGCTCTGGTTCTGCTTCAGAACAATCTCTCTGTTCAAACTCATTTTCAACATGTATCTGTGTAGTCTCTGGCTTTTCTTTATCAGTGCTATCATCTTCTTCTTTTCTTTGTAGCTTATCTTCTACAAAGATAACATCCCTGCTGATAATCACTTTGCGGGCAGTGGGATCCCACAAGCGATACCCCTTTACTCCATCAGCATACCCCAAGAATTTACATTTTCTGGATTTTGGATCCAACTTTGAAATTTCTTGGGCATTGTACATCACGTACACAATACTTCCAAATATATGGAGGTTTGAATAATCAACTGGTTTACCAGTCCACATTTCCATCGGTGTCTTCAACTCAATTGCAGTTGATGGAGCCCGATTCACCAAATAACAGGCGGTATTGACTGCTTCTGCCCAGAAAGCTTTTTCTAGCCATGCAGCTCTCAACATTGCTCGTGTTCTTTCTAACAGAGTTCTGTTCATCCGCTCTGCCACTCCATTTTGTTGAGGAGTGTATACTGTTGTGAACTGTCTTTTGATGCCTTCTTTTCTGCAAAAGTCATCAAATTCATCACTTGTATATTCACCTCCATTATCTGATCTGAAACACTTGATTTTATTTCCTGAATCAAGTTCCACCCGCGCTTTGAAAACTTTGAAGGTTGAAAACACATCTGCCTTCCTCTTGATAGGATACACCCAACATCTCCTAGAGTAGTCATCAATGAAGGAGACAAAATACTTTGCTCCGCCTAGGGATGTAACCGGTGCTTGCCATACATCAGAATGAACCAATTCTAGAGCAGCCTTGCCTCTAGAATTTGATGTGTTGAATTTTAATCGATGCTGCTTACTTGTAATACAATGTTCACACAAAGGAAGTGATACCTTTGTTAAACCCGGAAGTAGCTTTTGCTCCACAAGGACTTTCATTCCCTGTTCTGACATGTGTCCAAGTTTCCGATGCCATAACATGGTAGAATCTGAACTACATGAGGCAACAGAGGCTTCAGCTTCTAGCAAAGTCTCTCCCTTCAGCATGTACAAATTTGCAGCTATCTTTTCACCTTTCATCACCACAAGCGCTCCATGGAACACCTTCATGATTCCTTTTCGTGTTTCAATCTTGCTTGCATTATTATCCAACAATCCGTAGGATAATAAGTTTTTCTTCAAGCCTTTCACGTGTCGCACATCTTGAACAACTTTGATTGTCCCGTCATACATCTTCAGTTTGATGGTTCCAACGCCAACAATCTCCAAGGCATGATCATTGCAGCTGTACACAGATCCTCCTGAGATAGGTTCATAATTATAGAACCATTCTCTTCTTGAGGTCATGTGATATGTGGCTCCCGAGTCAATAAGCCATATGTCTGCAAATCTTTTTCTGCCTTCCATGGCTGTTGCTGCTTCACAACAGAGAGCATCTCCATCATCTGAAGTGTTTGCCATATTTCCTTGAGGATTGGAGTTTTTAGGTAAACTCCAACAATCCTTCTTCATGTGACCCTTCTTTCCACAGTTGTAGCACTTTAAATTCTTCTTACTCCTTGACTTTGATCTACCATGATTGTGACTGCTACTTTGGCCACGTTCTGTTGATCTTCCTCTCATCACCGTTAAGGCCTCTGCTTGTTGCAGATTTCCTTGTCTGTCTTCCTTGTTCTTGCGCCGATTTTCTTCTTCTAGAACAGCAGCTGCAACGTCATCGAAGACTAGATCACTTGTAAGGTTGTTGTTTGTCAAGTTGATGATGAGTTGATCATACGAATCAGGTAGACTTTGAAGCAGAAGTTCAGCACGTTCTTGTGACTCTATTTTATAGCTTAGGGATGTAAGCTGAGAAAATAGAGTATTCAACGTGTTTAAGTGCTCTGTCACTGAAGTAGATTCTGACATCCGAAGAGTGTACAATTTCCTCTTAAGGAAAATTTTATTGTGCAACGATTTGACCTCGTATAATTTTGCGAGGTGATCCCAAATCTCCTTGGCTGTCTTCTTCTCCTCGATGCTTGATAGTACTTCATCTGCTAATGCTAAATGAAGGTCTGCAATAGCATTCTCGTCCATCTCATTCCATTTCTTGTTATCCGTAAAATCTGCCGGCCTTTCGCTGATAGCCGCTAGACATCCGTTTTTTCTTAGGATGGCCTTTATCTTCAATTTCCACAGTGAGAAATTTCTCCCATTGAACTTTTCAATATCAAATCTCGTTGCCATAACTTCTATTTCAGATAGCTCCCACTATTTCACCTTTTTGACGTGAATAGTGCCCACCACCTTCAATGAATGAGTAATATCTAACTTACTTTCTTATGATGGAGGATCCACTTTTCAGTGGCAACCAACAGAGAATACGGTAAGTAGATATACACACCCAAATCTGGCTCTGATACCAATTGTTGCGGAATGCGGTCGTCGAATAGAGCAAAAACGCAACTGATAATTTGAGAAAATAATAATGAAGATAAAAGAGACACAGATTTTACGTGGAAAACCCCTAAATAATATAGGGTAAAAACCACGGACAAAGGTAGAAGAATTTCACTATGAGAAAATAGGAATTACAACTTCTCTCAATCTAACAAGGAGAAAACAATGACAATTCTCTCTTGATAAAAAGGAGAAAACAACTCTATGAAAACTCTCTAATTTCTCTAGTATTGAGAGGAGGTTAGAATGATTTGGGATGTTGAGAAATGGCAAATGGCTAGGCTATTTATAGTTGAACTTAAGGGACCAACTTATAAATAACCTAAACTTTAGGTACTAACCCAAGTGATTAGACCATCACATTTTCAACCAAATTGGTTGCATTTTTCAACCTTTGAAAATGTGCACCATTCTTTGAAAATGTGCACCGAATGGTGCTTGACTTTTAACACGAAGTACTCAACATCGCTGGAATATAGCAAGATACAAGGAGCAATATATATTTATATAAAGAGCACACACCTTTGGTTCATCCGGAGGATCATACTGCAGAATCCAATCCTACACAGTACACAGTGGAAAACAAAATCCCAGTTAAAATGATTCTTCCTCAACTTTAAACTGAGTTACTCAGAATACACCTATATGAATTGTGTAGACAATTCTTTTAAGGAGAAACGACCTAATAGTAGTCATTCAAGTAACAAATAGAAAATCATACATAATTAACACCATAGGCAACCCGGCTAAACAAGTAACATACCACCGCAGGAATATCAAGTCCACGAGCAGCAACATCAGTGCAAAGCAAAATTCCCTTTTCTGCTTTGCAGAAGTCAAAGAAGGTAGTGGTTCGCTTTTGCTGCTTCTGCTTTCCATGGATATCAAGTCAATCCACATGAATATATCTAAGAAGTTCCGCATGAAACTTGACTGAGTTACATGAAGAGAAAAAGACCATCACTTTCTTGGACATGTTCCTCTTCAAAAATGAGTACAAAAGGACAAATCTCTTGGAACTATGCACAACACAATAGCCTTGCTGCAGCCCTTCATTAGTGACCTACAATAATGATAACATCTAGTTAGGTCTGAATTATAAATGGATTGTGTACTTGACAATCTAAAGATCGACTTCAACTATGTTCCTAGTTCCTACCTTCTTTCTCCCATCATCTACGTCAATATAAATAGGAGTTGTCTGGAATGACAAGCGGGCAAGGTCCTCAACCTGCATATGTAAGTAAAGCCACAATAAATGTCACACGGTTAAATAAGAATTTTGCTCCAAAAAGAGAAGGAAAAAAGATTTGACTAAACTTGACAAACAGGTTTTCTGAAAAATGCTGGATGCTAGCTTATGTGGGATTACCAATAAAACTTGAGGGGAAAATGGTACACAAAAATGAGTGAAGGACAAACTTTCTTAGTCTGGGTAGCTGAAAATAGAGCTGTTTGCCTGTTTTGCTGCACATCAAATAGGAAGCTAGTAAGCTATAAGCAGCTTCCAAGTTACAAATTGAAGACTTGTGCATAAAAAACCTATTCTATTAAAACCAAAAAATGAGCTAACATCTCATAACATTTTTTCCTCTAGGCTGCAATTAAGCCAAAAATACAAATGCAACTAAGCTTGCTAGTACTTACAAAAAGCAAAGTCAGTTAATCCCAGATATTTCTTTTACTTGCCTACAACATACATCCTAACATTCAACTTAAAGCATACTTCTATACCCCTTTCATTTATATTAGGCTTAATACCAAAATAAGTTCCCAAACTATGCCTTTTTTCGAGATAGGTGCCTAAAGTTTTTTTTTTTGGTCAAAGTAGGTGCCTAAAAAGACTTTAAAACAGACAAAAAATGAAATGTTAGGCACCTATTTCAGCCAAAAAAAAACTTTAGGCACCTATCTCAGAAAATGGATATAGTTTAGACACTTATTTTGGTATTAGGCCTTTAAATTATTAAAGAAAATTTACACATTCATTTGGCTAGTCAAAACATAATTTTCAAGAAAAGCCCTAGGGACAAATCATGAGACAAGTAACTTAATAACCAAGCAGATATGCCTTTTTTAGAAGCTTGATGCGTTGCTTCATCATTTTGCAACATAAGTATTAGAAATAACACTTTCCCCCAGATAAAGATTTATCACACAATGACAATACCTAGTCAATGCAAAACAATTGAAACGTGTTCAATAAGTCAGTTAACCAATGGAACCTCTCTTTAGAAAACTAGCTTCTTAATCCTAGTCGTGTACCGGTTCAGTAAATATATTCTAACACTCAAAAGGGAGTATACCTTTACAAAATCAATAAAGAACGTTACTACCACTACTTTGGTCTCCATCCATTTGATTTTCAGAAGTTTTAGATATGAATTAAATGACATAATCCAAAATCATATATTCCTGACATAACAATGTAAATAACTAAATGATTCACCTTAGGAAGATGCTTGATAATTTGCTTCATTTCTTCCTCAAAATTCGCTTCCAATATCCTGTCAGCTTCATCAATCATGAGACACTGCAAATTTCAAAGAAATTTTAACTCGCACGATGTTTAACCATGCGTGAAAAATTATTATTCAAATTTGTCATGGAGTAGAACTCTCTCAAGTTATCGGCACCAAGCAGCTAAACTGGTTTACGACTCGAAGTGCTTTCATTATATCACATTCATTACTGCATAATTTTTTTTGTAGAAATAGATGAAAATAGAAGGCTTTTTCTATTATTCGATATCTCAAAAGATTACAGCAAGAGACTCTTTTATAGAGTCTTTTAGGAGTTCGACTAGGATAAGGATTCCTAGTACAAAATAACTTCTAACTCTATACTAGACTAGAGATAACTCTAGACTAATTAGGATTTTAATTCTAACCTCTTTACCTAATACAATTAAGATAACTCTTTTATTTTCCGAAGTTACCTTAATGAAGAGTGTATGATCAGCCAGTGATTGCTTGTATCCATCTTTCAAAATTGCTTTGGTGAACCTGTCAAACCAAGCTCGAGGAGATTGCTTAAGGCCATACAATGATCTGTTGAGCTTACAAACTTTTTGATGACCTTCAATTGATCTCAAACCTGATGGGATTGTCATATAAACTTCTTCCTCAAGTTTTCCATTCAAAAATGCATTCTTCACATCTAGTTGGTGTAGCTTCCGATCAGAGTTTACAACAAGACTCAATAATACTCTAACAGTGTTGAGTTTAGCCACTGGAGCAAAAGTTTCTGTGTAGTCGATCTCATAGGTTTGTGTATAGCCTTTAGCCACAAGCCTTGCTTTGTATCTCTGGACACTACCATCAGAGTTATATTTTATAATAAAAATCCACTTACAACCAACAGGTTTTTTACCTTGGGGAAGATCAGTTATTGTCCAGGTACCATTCTTCTTAAGAGCACTAATTTCTTCTTCGACGGCCTTTCTCCACTTGGGATGCTTTAATGCTTCATCAATTGTGAAAGGAATCTGCTCTTCATCTAAGTTTGTTGTAAAGGCTTTAAAGGATGGCCTCAATGAACTGTAGCCAGCAAATTTCTGAATAGGATGTTTAGTGCACTTTCTAACCCCTTTTCTAATAGCACTAGGAAAATCATCAAGATTAGGGATAGTATGCTCACTGATTATATTACCTTCCTCCTCCATATTGGCTAATGGACTCAAATCCAACTCTCGGCAAGTGTCAGATTGCAAGATTGCCTCAGGTATGGTTTTCCTTTTTTCTTGTATAGGTCTGAAATTCTTTCGAAGGTGGAATAGGTGTTTTTGAGGAGGTAAGGGAGTATAGGAAGAGTAGGTGTTTTAGAAGAGTTTGGTAAGGGAGATGTAGGTTCAGATAGTAAAGGTGAATTAGGGGATAAAGGCTCAGATGGTATAGAAGTATTGGGAGCTATTACATGTGGTTGAGGAGAAGATTGAAAAAGAGAAGGCTGGAAATCATCCCAATTCTCCCCTAAATTGCAGCCTGAGAAAAGTAAGGATTTTGTTCAAAAAAGTTAGGATCCATAGTAATAAAACATCTGTGAGAAGGAGGATGATAGCACTTGTAGCCCTTCTTGAGTGAAGAATACCCGACAAGAACACACTTCAAAGATCTAAGATCTAACTTGGACTTATTAGGTGCTGAATTATGGATAAAGACAGTACAACAAAATATTTTAAGAGGTAAAACAGAAGAGTGAGGCTTAAAATGGGGGTAACTTGTCAAGAAAACAGATTGAGAGGGTGGAATTTCAAAACCTTACCCGGCATACGGTTGATTTAAGTATGTGGCAATTAGCAATGCCTCACCCCACAAGTATTTCGGGACCTAGCTAGCAAATAGAAGAGAACGAGTTACTTCAAGAAGATGTTTGTTTTTTCTCTCGGCAATTCCATTCTGCTGTGGAGTATCAACACAAGAACTAATATGGACTATACCTGTCTTTTGGAAAAAAATCATGTAGAACTAAGTTTTGATATAATATTTGAAAAATGTTTTGGACTAAATTGCAAAGAATTTAAAATGAGTTTTTAGTCAAAAACAACTTGAAAATATGTTTAAGGGTTTTAAAGGCTTTGGAATGGACTTAAAGTACATTTAAAGTGGTCAAAACCTGTATTTTTATGTACCCGTATCGATACGGTATAGAAGGGTACCGATACGTTTTAGGGTTTCAAGCCACCAGATTTTCCTGTAGCCAAAACCCGTACCGATACGCTTAGCCGTATCGATACGGTGAGCTTTGAAATAGCCCAACGGCTAGTCGCGTACCGATACGGTTGTATCACGTACCGATACGCCTAACTACCCCAACGGTCATTTTCCCAACGGTCTTTTAAATTGCAGGACCGTACCGATACGCTAGGTAAGCGTATCGATACGCATCAGCTGAAGAAGCCAACGGCTCTTTCCTCATTGAGACCGTATCGATACGGGTTGAGAGGGTATCGATACACCAAGCTGCAGATCTGCATTTATGGTGGGAAATAAAGACTCAAACGGCTCCAAATTGATCCCAACGGCTACAAACTCAATTGGGAGTATAAAAGGGACCTCCTAGCATCTTGTAATGGTTAATGCTTCAATTGTTACAACATTATGATGTCAAAATTTGTCTAGAGCTTAAATTGTTTATTTCTTGCTTAGACAACACTTGTGAGCTTACATTGTTAAATTTGCTCAAGTGTCTAGGTTTTGGGTGAGTGCTTAGAATTGCAAACAAACACCTTTTAGAGGGATTTCTAGTTTGCTAAGTCTTTCTTTGTAAAGAGAGTGTTCCTTTAAGCTTTGGGTATAAAGCTTTGAGGGTTGTAACGGTTTCCTCCTAATCCGAGAAAAGGGGACGAAATTCTTAGTGAATTTGTTGGAAATCCTTAGTGGGGAGCTAAAGTAGTGGATGTAGACCTTGGTTAGAAGGTTGAACCACTATAAATCCTTGTGTCAAATTGCCAATTTTTCACCTCCCACTATAACACCCTATTATCCAACTTCTCCACACTTGGCGAGCAAGAACGGTTGATCGAATCGAGCACCCTAAATCTCAACAATTGGTATCAGAGTTTGGCTCAATCGAAAGGGATTCACATCCTATTGAGAAGATCCGGCAAGCTCGATCAACATTTCACCAACCGGCTCAATGGCACAATCAATCGACAAACCGCCCTTCTTCGACATAAATCACTATGCCCATTGGAAGACAAAGATGAAATTTTTCTTGAAGTCAAGAGACTACAAGCTATGGGACATAGTTGAAGATGGTCCGTTCGTGCCTCAAGGAAGCAAAGCGGAATGGAGTGTCGACGATCGCAAGAAGATGGAGCTTAATTGCAAAGCCTTGCACATGCTCTTTTGTGCTTTTGGCCCAACCATCTATGAGAAGATGTCTTCTTGTGAGAGTGCCAAGGAAGTATGGGACAAGCTTGAAGTCACATACGAAGGAACCAATGAAGTCAAGGAGACCAAGATTGGGCTCCTCACCTTAGAGTATGAGAACTTCAAGATGGATCCGGAAGAGAACATCGAGAAGATGTTTGATAGGTTCTCCACCATCACCAATGGTCTTAAAGGTTATGGAGAAGTCATCCCGGAAGAGAAGCTTGTCCGAAAGCTCATCTACTCCCTTCCCGAGTCATGGGACTCAAAGAGGACCGCCATCATTGAAGCCAAGAATCTCAAAACCTTGAAGCTTGATGAACTCATGGGGTCACTTCTCACTCACCAAATAATGAAGAAAAACAAAGAAGAGGAGAAGAAGAAGGAAGAGATTAGAGCGATGGGGAAGAAGAAGATCATGGAGCTAGGCATCAATGCAAGTGCCGTAGCTCTCAAATCCTCCACATGCCACCATGTAGACTTAAGTGAGGAGGAAAGTGAGGATGAAGAGATGGCCTATCTCTTCACCAAATTCACCCGGTTCATGAAGAGCAAAATGGAAAAATCCAAGCATGAATCGATGAAGAAGATGAAGGACTCCCACAATTCCAAAAAAAAGGGATCATCTTCAAAACAAGCATATGTGGCCACATGGAGTGATGAAGACTCCACCAATGATGAAGTAGCCCACCTATGCTTGATGGCCCTCAATGAGGGGGAGGTAACTTCTAACTCGTCTATTTCAAATTCATATACATTTGATGAGTTACAAGATGCCTATGATGATTTGCTTTTGGAATTCAATGCATCATTTTCCAAGAACAAAAAGTTGATTTCAAAAATAAAAATTGAAAATGATTTGCTTTCCAAAACAAATCTTGAACTTGAAGCAAAGTTGAAAGATTTTGAACAAAAATGTTTTGATTTACAAAATTTGCTTCTTAAAGTTCAAAAAAAAAGATTTGATTTCCAATGAACTTGAAAAGAAAAATAGTTTTGGAAAATCAAACTTTTATGTAAGACAATCTAGTGCCCCTAAATTTGTGAATGGAAAATGTTTTAGAAGTGTTTGGGTCCCAAAAGGACTAACCACTTCAACTAAAAAGGATGAAATTGAAAAATGGATTCCTAAGGGGACTAAATTTTGTGCTACTAATGTCTATGGATCCAAAGCAATTTGGATACCAAAAATTACTTGATTGTCTTTTGCTAGGTGTGATGGAGAGTGATCAACAAGTCAAAAATTGAGGGGGAGCTCCATGCACACAAAGGAAGAACACTTGAAGAAGGAAGGCTTCACATCCTCCCTTGTGTTCAAGTGTGGTAATATCTAGTTGCTTTAGTGTTTATTTGATTTATTTTCATTTATGTCAACTAGATAATCATATATGTTGAACTAACATTCTTATGATGCTTTGAGTAAGGGGGAGCCAATTTTAAACCAAAATTTTAAGTGTGTCAAAAAAATTTTTTTTGCCTCCTATGTTATCTTGAACTTAAATGTCATTTTAAATTCTTTTTTATATAACAAAAAGGGGAGAAATAGTTTGAAAAAATTGAATTTTCAAATGAATAAGGGGGAGCTTTACTTGTTTTCATTTGTAATCTCTTATTCACAATTTTAAAGTCAAAGGGGGAGAATTCCAAACAATTTTTCAAGTTGGTTTTATTATATCAAAAAGGGGGAGATTGTAGAACTAAGTTTTGATATAATATTTGAAAAATGTTTTGGACTAAATTGCAAAGAATTTAAAATGAGTTTTTAGTCAAAAACAACTTGAAAATATGTTTAAGGGTTTTAAAGGCTTTGGAATGGACTTAAAGTACATTTAAAGTGGTCAAAACCTGTATTTTTATGTACCCGTATCGATACGGTATAGAAGGGTACCGATACGTTTTAGGGTTTCAAGCCACCAGATTTTCCAGTAGCCAAAATCCGTACCGATACGCTTAGCCGTATCGATACGGTGAGCTTTGAAATAGCCCAACGGCTAGTCGCGTACCGATACGGTTGTATCACGTACCGATACGCCTAACTACCCCAACGGTCATTTTCCCAACGGTCTTTTAAATTGCAGGACCGTACCGATACGCTAGGTAAGCGTATCGATACGCATCAGCTGAAGAAGCCAACGGCTCTTTCCTCATTGAGACCGTATCGATACGGGTTGAGAGGGTATCGATACACCAAGCTGCAGATCTGCATTTATGGTGGGAAATAAAGACTCAAACGGCTCCAAATTGATCCCAACGGCTACAAACTCAATTGGGAGTATAAAAGGGACCTCCTAGCATCTTGTAATGGTTAATGCTTCAATTGTTACAACATTATGATGTCAAAATTTGTCTAGAGCTTAAATTGTTTATTTCTTGCTTAGACAACACTTGTGAGCTTACATTGTTAAATTTGCTCAAGTGTCTAGGTTTTGGGTGAGTGCTTAGAATTGCAAACAAACACCTTTTAGAGGGATTTCTAGTTTGCTAAGTCTTTTTTTGTAAAGAGAGTGTTCCTTTAAGCTTTGGGTATAAAGCTTTGAGGGTTATAACGATTTCCTCCTAATCCGAGAAAAGGGGACGAAATTCTTAGTGAATTTGTTGGAAATCCTTAGTGGAGAGCTAAGGTAGTGGATGTAGACCTTGGTTAGAAGGTTGAACCACTATAAATCCTTGTGTCAAATTGCCAATTTTTCATCTCCCACTATAACACCCTATTATCCAACTTCTCCACATTTGGCGAGCAAGAACGGTTGATCGAATCGAGCACCCTAAATCTCAACAAATCACCTAGAGATTTAGCAAAAAATTCACTTCTATTATCAGATTTGAACATTTGAAATTGAGTAAGGACCATTGTATAGAATCTCACAAAGAATTTTGTAGCTTCAGATTTTTCTTTCATCAAATAAGTCCAAGTAATTCTACTATGATCATCAATAAAAGTAATAAACCACTTACTACCGTCGACATTCTTCACCCTTGAAGGACCCCAAATATCACTATGGATCAAAAAAAAAGATGAGAAGGTTTATAAGTAAATGGAAGATATGATGTTTTAGTTTGTTTAGCAAGGGGACAAACATGACATTTAAATAAACTTGACTTTTTATTGATAAACAAAGATAGATATAATTTTGACAAATATTGAAAACTAGGGTGGCCTAACCTAAAATGCCATAATAAAACATCATCAAATTGTCCTAAAGCTGTAAAAGAGGAGGGAGAGATAAAGGTGCAATGTGATGGAGAGCTATGAAGAACATAGAGGTCATTTTGCAATCTAGCAGTGCCAATCATCTTCTTCGAGTCCAAAGCCTGTAAAAAACAATCAGAATCAGTAAATAGCGTAGAGCACTTCAAAGCTGTTGAAAGCTTACTAACATAGATGAGATTGCAGGCAAGATTTGGTACAAATAAACCATTATCAAGTACCAAGCTTTGGTTAACAACAATAGAGCCAGAACCCGCAATTTGGGAGAGAGAACCATCGACAGTTTTAACTGAGCTACTAGAAGAGTATGGTGAGTAATGGAGAAATAAATCTTTGTTACCAGTCATGTGGTCAGAAGCTCCAGAGTCGATGATCCAATTTGGAGTGGGTTGTGTAGATAAGAGGGCTTTAGGGAAGGATGTACCTTCAGGTTCTTTTATGACCAGATTCGTATCAGTAGGATTTGTCAGTTTTCCAAACAACTTGAGGCAGCCGCTAAATTTGCTCTGGGGTAAAACTAGTGACACTTGAGGTAGCCGCTAAATTTGATTGGGATTTGCGAGAAAATTTTGGCTTCCGATCAGCAGGTTTTCCATGAAGTTTCCAACATTTTTCTTTGGAGTGGCCTGGTTTCTTACAGTGATCTCACCAGGTAGGGGTGGGCAAAAATACTCGACCCGGTTGACCTGACCCGACGACCCGAACCTAAAAATACTGGGTAATTCCTGAAAAAAATTACCCGACCCGGCAAATTTCCCGGGACACGAGCCGGAAGTTTCCCCTTACCGGGTACCCGACCCGATAAAATTTAAGATATATTTTTTATATTTAAAATTATATTTTTATTTTATGTTTCTTAATATTTTTACTCTAAAATTAAGATTAAATCCCTAAATTTTTTCTATGTTTGTATTATATTCTTTTAAGTTTAATTATTTTAAATATTTTTGTGTTTAACATGTGATTTTTTTAATTTTAAAATTAAAAAAAATAGGAATCGGGTACCCGAATTTTACGGGTACCCGAATATAATGGGCCGGGACACTGGCCGCTTAAAGAGGTACCCGAATCATCCGGGTACCCGACAATGCCCACCCCTAACACCAGGGTCTGCCCTTTTTAGTCGAACCAAAATTGGTTTGAGTGAGTAGAACAAAACCATCACTAGGATTGGATTCAGAGAGCATGATTGTGCGCTTACTTTCTTCTTTCTTGACTGTAGAAAAAACTTCTCGGATGGAGGGAAGAGGAGAGCTGCCAAGAATTCGACCACGAACCTCATCGAGTTCTTTATTCAATCCATGAAGGAATTGAAAGATCCACCTCTGGGTGGTAATTTTCTTGTATAAAGCAAAATCAGCTGCTGTCTCCCAATCATTTTGTTCATAGAGATTGATTTGTTGTCAAAGAGAATTGAGAGTATTATAATAGAGAGTGACTGACATTCCTTTTTGTTTGAGAATCGAGGCTTGTCCTTCTATACCATACAACTCCGAGATGTTGTCTGTGCTTGAATATGTCTCTTGGACAGCACACCAAATTTTAGTTGTTGTTTCATAAAGCAGAAAATTCCTACCGACATTAGGAGCCAAGACATGACACGGTTGTTTTCTTGCATCCAATTCGCATAGCCATCAGCAGTAGCCTCTGGTTGTTTGAGAACCCCAGTAAGATAGCGCAATTTACCTCGTCCAACATAAAAATTTTGACAAATTGAGACCATTCCAAATAATTATTACCTGTTAACCGATGACAAGTAATAGGGAGATTGGAAAAGTCATGGAGGTCGTAAGAACCAGAATTGAATCCTGGTGGAGAAGTGATGTCGGAGGTCAAAGAAGAAGAGGAAGAAGATGTAGCCATCGAGAAGTGACTTTTTTTGGGTGATGTGGAAGACGATTTAGGGTTGAGGAACTGAAACCCCAGCTGATACCATGTAGTAATAGATGAAAACATAAGGCTTTTTCTATTATTCGATATCTCAAAAGATTACAACAAGAGACTCTTTTATAGTCTTTTAGGAGTTCGACTAGGATAAGGATTCCTAGTACAAAATAACTTCTAACTCTATACTAGATTAGAGATAACTCTAGACTAATTAGGACTTTAATTCTAACCTCTTTACCTAATACAATAAATATAGATAAGTACTAACTCTTAGGAGATTTAATCCTAATCTATGTAACAGCCGAAATATCCTACAAATTTACTAGCTAGTAAAATCAAAACAAAATACCAAAAATTCTTTTACCAGCAACCCCAGTATTAGGTTATATATACAGCAAAATTCGGTTTGTTTTAATGAGCAACATTGTTTTCCAGTTTTGTCACCTATAAGTTGCATCTAAACAAAGAAGTAATATTTAAGAGACAACATAATCTAAGTGATAGAAGTGACGTCCTCAAAATACTAAGGCTCCGTTCGGCGCCGCTGTTAAAACCCTGGTTTGGGTTGAGAATCTGCGTTTGGGGAGAAGTTGGAATTTTTGGCTTCTCCAAACGCAACTGTTGAGAGCAAAATCGACAGAGAAGCAGGGTACGGAGGCGCCAAAAGCAGCTCGTTCGGTGGAACTTCTACAAAAGTTGGTAAAAAAGCTCTGCCGAACGGAGCCTAATGTCACGGACCGTTCGTCGTGACACACGGGACCGCGCGAGATGCTTGCTGGTTGTGCTTAATGTAGGATGCGGGATAGCATTAAGGGTGTAGTACGTGCCGTACAGCCGTCTTGTCTTCGGATGGGGCGCGTTGGTAGGCACCACACTGGTCGGGAGCTGTCCCCGCTTCCCTGATGAGCCCATGGGAGGGCGAAACCAGTGAGCATCGGAGATGGAAAAGGCTTAGCCCTTGGCTGGTAATAGCCCTGGGTTGCCGCACGGGTAGATGTCCCTGCGCCAAGACTCTGACCCCGTGACAAGTGGTATCAGAGCCAGTCTGTGTGCTAGCTGTGAGTTTGCCAAGCGCCTCAATGCTGCGTAAGCGAGTCAACCGGACGAGCGTGTGTAGCTCGCACTCCGAGTGTAGGGGTGTTCGCAAGCGGGTCAAGTGGACGAGCGTGTGTAGCTCGCACTCCAAGTGAAGAGGTGTCCGCGAGTGGGTCCTCTATAAAGAGATTGAGATGAGGACGGGTAGGCAGGAAGCCATAGCGAAAGTTTGCCAAGCACTCGTAGCCAATGTGCCGTAGCCTCAAGTGAAGAGGGCGAGCAGGCAGGGAATTGCACACTAGATCCGGGCCAATCAAAAGAGGGAAAGAGTTTCTCCCCATGCACGAGGGCGTGCATGAATCGGGTGGGGGAGAATGTCACGGACCGTTCGTCGTGACACGCGGGACCGCGCGAGATGCTTGCTGGTTGTGCTTAATGTAGGATGCGGGATAGCATTAAGGGTGTAGTACGTGCCGTACAGCCGTCTTGTCTTCGGATGGGGCGCGTTGGTAGGCACCACACTGGTCGGGAGCTGTCCCCGCTTCCCTGATGAGCCCATGGGAGGGCGAAACCAGTGAGCATCGGAGATGGAAAAGGCTTAGCCCTTGGCTGGTAATAGCCCTGGGTTGCCGCACGGGTAGATGTCCCTGCGCCAAGACTCTGATCCTAGTGCGACTAGGCCAAGGGGCAAGTCGAGGGATGTGATCTCTAGCTTTGAGAACCGTCTAGCCCACGTAGAGGAGAACGTGGGAGGCATAGGGGCCAATGTGGACGACCTTACCCAACGAGTGGAAGGCCTTGAGGCCGAGGACGCCGAGCTCCACACCGCCATGAAGGCCATGATGGTGAAGCTAGAAGAGGCCATGCGAGCAGAGTTGGGACAAGTTCGCGACCTTCTCATGAGTGAGCTCTCCAAGGTACGTGCTTCTCTTCAAGAAGAGCTAGACCACACCCGTGCCCAAGTCGAGGCACTACAAGGCGATGTGGCCTTGTGTAAGCGTGCTATGGTTGCCGGGCCAAGCACCTCTTATGAGTCTAGGAAGGTTGAGGTGCCCAAACCAAAGACCTTCTCAGGAACCCGCAACGCTAAGGAAGTCGACAACTTCCTATATGGCTTGGAGCAGTACCTTGGGGCCGTTGGCATTGTGGACGAGGCCTTCAAGATCCAAACCGCTACTTTGTACCTCACCGACACCGCCATGTTATGGTGGAGGAGAAGGCGCCAAGACATTGAGAAAGGTACGTGTACTATCTCTACTCTCGATGATTTCATAAAGGAGCTTAAGAAACAATTCTACCCCGAGAATGCCGAGGAAGAAGCACGAGGCCGCTTGCGAAGGCTAAAGCACTCAGGGAGCATCCGAGATTATATCAAGGAGTTTACCAATCTAGTGCTCAAGATTCTCGACATGTCCGATAAAGACTCCCTCTTCCACTTCATGGATGGACTCCAACAGTGGGCTAAAACCGAGCTAAGGCGTAGAGGAGTACAAACCCTTGCCGACGCCATAGCCGTAGCCGAGAGTCTTGTTGACTATTCAAGCCACAAAGAGTCGACCGCCAAGACGAAGGACAAGAAGGGTGGTCATGCTAAAGGTGGGGGAGACAAGGGCCATCGCAAGGAGAGCCACCAAGAGGCAAGCTCGCCCAAGCACAAGGATTCATCCTTTTGGAAGAACAAAGACAAAGGCAAAGCCAAGGACACTCGAGGCACAAGGCGTCCCCCATCCAACAAATGCTTCATCTGTGATGGCGATCATTGGGTCCGAGAGTGCCCACAAAGACAAGCACTTAACTCGCTCCTAGCCAAGCATCGAGAGGGAAGCGACACCGACAAGGATGAAGAGGGTGTCCAAATGGGTTCCCTACAACTTCTCAATGTCCTTCAATCCGCCCCAAAGACAGAAGCTAAAGGCTTGCTTTACGTGGACGTGACCATCAATGGGAAGGCGACTAGAGCCATGCTAGACACAGGTGCGTCCCACAACTTTGTTTCCATTGAAGAGGCCAAGAGGTTAGGGCTCAAGGCATCAGGAGGGGGAGGCTCTATCAAAGCAGTTAACTCTGCCGCTCGACCCATCCATGGCATAGCTCGTGGAGTCAAGACCAACGTGGGGGCTTGGTTGGGTCAGATCGATTACTCAGTCGTGCCCATGGACGACTTCAAGGTTGTTCTAGGACTTGAATTCCTAGATCGAGTCAAAGCCTTCCCCGTGCCATTTGCCAACTCTATGTGCATCATGGATGGCAACCGAGCTTGTGTGGTCCCGACGACTAGGGCAACCAAACAAGATGCCAAGGTGCTCTCAGCACTCCAGTTCAAGAAGGGCATCAAAAGGAACGAGGAAAGCTACCTAGCAATCCTTCGAGAGTACGATGACGAGGAACTCTTGCCCGATGAAGATCTACCAAGGGAGGTAGCCCAGGTGCTCGAAGAATTCAAGGATGTTGCACCAGCAGAACTACCCAAGAGGCTACCACCAAGGAGAGAGGTGGACCATGCTATCGAGTTGGAACCAGGGACCAAGCCACCAGCCATGAGCGCTTATCGCATGGCACCCCCTGAGTTGGAAGAGTTAAGGAAGCAACTCAAGGGTCTACTCGATGCAGGCTTCATCCGACCATCCAAGGCACCATATGGGGCACCCGTTCTTTTCCAAAAGAAGAAGGATGGTTCTCTCAGAATGTGCATCGATTATCGAGCGCTCAACAAGGTCACCATTAAGAACAAGTATCATATTCCTTTGATCTCAGACTTGTTCGATCAGCTTGGGCATGCACGTTATTTCACCAAGCTCGATCTTCGCTCGGGTACTATCAGGTGCGCATAGCAGAAGGTGATGAGCCGAAGACCACATGCATCACCAGGTATGGCTCTTATGAGTTCTTAGTCATGCCCTTTGGTTTGACAAATGCCCCAACCACGTTTTGCACCTTGATGAACAAACTGTTCCATCCCTATCTTGATCGTTTCGTGGTGGTATACCTCGATGACATAGTGGTATACAACAACACCTTAGAGGAACATGTGGAACATCTAAGGGTGGTGCTCAAGGTTCTCAGGGAGAACCAGTTATACATTAAGAAGGAGAAGTGCTCCTTTGCCAAGCCCGAGGTAATGTTCTTGGGGCATAAGATCAGGGATGGGCAACTCATGATGGAGGATGACAAGGTACATGCCATCCAAGAGTGGGAGCCACCCACTAAAGTGACCGAACTAAGGTCTTTCCTTGGGTTGGTGAACTACTACCGCCGCTTCATCAAAGGCTACTCCGCTAGAGCTACACCACTCACCGAGCTACTAAAGAAGAACAAGCCGTGGGTGTGGACACCTAAGTGTCAAGAAGCCTTTGAAGACTTGAAGAAGGCCGTGAGCGAGGAGCCAGTACTTAGCCTACCCGACCACACAAAGCTTTATGAGGTGCACACCGATGCCTCGGACTTTGCTATTGGAGGAGTACTTATGCAAGAGGGGCATCCGATTGCTTACGAGAGTCGGAAGCTCAACGACACGGAAAGGCGCTACACAGTCCAAGAAAAGGAGATGACAGCCATCATCCATTGCTTGAGAGTGTGGCGACACTATCTTCTTGGGTCCAAGTTCTTGATTCTCACCGACAACATCGCTACAAGCTACTTCCAGACTCAGAAGAAGCTAAGTCCAAAGCAAGCCCGATGGCAGGACTTTTTAGCCGAGTTCGACTATGTGATGCAGTACAAGCCGGGCAAGGCAAACGTGGTCGCAGATGCATTGAGTCGCAAGGCGGAGCTTGCATCTTTAAGTCAAGTCACCAGCCCTATCCTCGAGAGGATCAAAGAAGGTCTCCAACACGAGCCTCTTACCCAAAGCATTATAGCCTTGGTGAACGAAGGCAAGACCCGTCGATTTTGGATGAGTGATGGCCTACTTTACACCAAAGGCAACAGGCTCTACGTTCCCAAGTGGGACAACTTGCGCAAGGAGCTCATCAAGGAGTGCCATGATTCATTATGGGCAGGCCACCCAGGTATGCGACGTACCCTAGCACTCCTTCAGTCCACCTACTATTGGCCTCGCATGCAGGATGCCATCGAAGAGTATGTGAGGACTTGTCTCATATGCCAGCAAGACAAGGTGGTTCAGCACCAAGCAGGTGGACTCTTAGACCCTTTGCCCATACCAGAGAGGCCTTGGGAAAGTGTCTCGATGGACTTCATTACTTGCCTACCCAAGTCCGAGGGGTTTGGAAGTATCATGGTCGTGGTGGACCGCTTCAGCAAGTACGCTACCTTCATTGCCGCCCCAGCCGATTGCACCGCCGAGGAAGCAGCCAAGCTTTTCCTACGCAATGTAGTCAAGCTTTGGGGAGTCCCGACAAGCATTGTGAGTGATCGTGACACTCGATTCACAGGAAGGTTCTGGACAGAGTTATTCAAGATGCTTGGGTCCGATCTAAACTTCTCCACCAGTTTCCACCCTCAGAGTGATGGGCAAACCGAGAGGGTCAATGCCTTGCTAGAGCTATACTTGAGGCACTATGTAAGTGCCAACCAAAGGGATTGGGCCAAACTCCTAGATGTGGCACAATTCTCCTACAACTTGCAAAAGAGTGAGGCTACCCAACAAAGTCCCTTTGAGGTTGTCTTAGGACAACAACCATCCACTCCGCTCTCCCTTGCCACACGCTATGAAGGGAAGAGCCCTGCCGCCTTTAAGTTTGCCAAGTCTTGGCATGAACAAAACGAGTTAGCCCGAGCCGCACTTCACAAGGCTAGCAAGAGAATGAAGAAGTGGGCTGACTCCAAGCGAAGGCATTTGGAGTTCAAAGAAGGTGATCTTGTCATGCTCAAACTCTTGCCCCAACAGTTCAAGGTCTTTCGAAAGGTGCACAAGGGACTTGTTCGCAGGTACGAGGGACCTTTCCAAGTAATCAAGCGAGTGGGCAAGGTGTCATACAAGCTCCAATTGCCTCCGAGACTCAAGATCCATCCCGTCTTCCATGTCAGTCTACTCAAGCCGTATCACGAGGACGTGGAAGACCCAGCACGAGGGGTGTCCAACCGAGCACCCACAGCCGTGGTTACTTCCTTTGATAAGGAAGTAGAGGAAGTACTAGCCGATCGAGTTGTTCGAAGGAGGGGCGTTCCAAGCTATAAGGAGTATTTCATCAAGTGGAAGGGACTACCCATTGCCGAAGCCAGTTGGGAAACCGAGGAAGCACTTTGGCAATTCAAGGACCAACTCGATCAATTCAACCAAGGCGCGACGAGGGCGTCGCGAGCTTAGGTGGGGGAGGATGTCACAACCCGCCTATTTTCTCCCACAAATCCAAACCGAGGTTCAAGACCCTCCTTGGGCCATTTTGACGCCAACTAGCACCAAAGGGGATATCACAAGGGTCATGGACGGCCAAGCACTTAAAGGAACAAGCCACAACGTTCTAGAAAGGTCCGGGACGTTTTATCCAAGTCTAGACAAACCCGGGAGGCACCAGAAGGCCCAGAAAGCTCGGGAAAGCTCGGGAAGGATCGAGACTACTCTGGAAGACCCTGGAGTTCTCTAGAACATGTTGGATAGTTGTAGATATCTATAGACATGTATAGATATGTATAGAATACTCTAGAAAGATGTGGATGTATGCTAGATATTTTAGGAGGCACAATTGTGACCGTTGGATCAAATCGATCCTAGCCGTCCATTAGGGAGGTGGGAGCCTATAAATAGGGCCACCCCTCATTTTGTACTCACTTAGAGAGTGAGCATTGTAAGCACTTCAAAGCATTCTTGTAAGCCTTCTACTTAAGCTAATACAAGTTCTTTACTTGTAAAACTACTAGCCTTCTCTTGTGTTTGTCTTAGCCAAGTGTTGCGAGGGACTTCAAGGCTTGTTAGCATTGTCGAGAGTTGCTAACGCCGCACGGATCAGGTTTGAGTGAATACGTCCGTGACAGTTGGTATCAGAGCCAGTCTGTGTGCTAGCTGTGAGTTTGCCAAGCGCCTCAATGCTGCGTAAGCGAGTCAACCGGACGAGCGTGTGTAGCTCGCACTCCGAGTGTAGGGGTGTTCGCAAGCGGGTCAAGTGGACGAGCGTGTGTAGCTCGCACTCCAAGTGAAGGGGTGTCCGCGAGTGGGTCCTCTATAAAGAGATTGAGATGAGGACGGGTAGGCAGGAAGCCATAGCGAAAGTTCGCCAAGCACTCGTAGCCAATGTGCCGTAGCCTCAAGTGAAGAGGGCGAGCAGGCAGGGAATTGCACACTAGATCCGGGCTAATCAAAAGAGGGAAAGAGTTTCTCCCCATGCACGAGGGCGTGCATGAATCGGGTGGGGGAGAATGTCACGGACCGTTCGTCGTGACACGCAAGACCGCGCGAGATGCTTGCTGGTTGTGCTTAATGTAGGATGCGGGATAGCATTAAGGGTGTAGTACGTGCCGTACAGCCGTTCAGTCCTTCGGGCCTGGCGTGCTGGTAGGCACCACACTGGTCGGGAGCTGTCCCCGCTTCCCTGATGAGCCCATGGGAGGGCGAAACCAGTAAGCATCGAGCGGATAAGGCTTAGCCTCGGGCTGGTAAGAGCCTTGGGTTGCCGCACGGGGGCTATGTCCCTGCGCCAAGACTCTGACCCCGTAATAAATGGTATCAGAGCCAGTTTGTGTGCTAGCTGTGAGTTTGCCAAGCGCCTCAATGCTGCGTAAGCGAGTCAACCGGACGAGCGTGTGTAGCTCGCACTCCGAGTGTAGGGGTGTTCGCAAGCGGGTCAAGTGGACGAGCGTGTGTAGCTCGCACTCCAAGTGAAGGGGTGTCCGCGAGTGGGTCCTCTATAAAGAGATTGAGATGAGGACGGGTAGGCAGGAAGCCATAGCGAAAGTTCGCCAAGCACTCGTAGCCAATGTGCCGTAGCCTCAAGTGAAGAGGGCGAGCAGGCAGGGAATTGCACACTAGATCCGGGCCAATCAAAAGAGGGAAAGAGTTTCTCCCCATGCACGAGGGCGTGCATGAATCGGGTGGGGGAGAATGTCACGGACCGTTCGTCGTGACACGCGGGACCGCGCGAGATGCTTGCTGGTTGTGCTTAATGTAGGATGCGGGATAGCATTAAGGGTGTAGTACGTGCCGTACAGCCGTCTTGTCTTCGGATGGGGCGCGTTGGTAGGCACCACACTGGTCGGGAGCTGTCCCCGCTTCCCTGATGAGCCCATGGGAGGGCGAAACCAGTGAGCATCGGAGATGGAAAAGGCTTAGCCCTTGGCTGGTAATAGCCCTGGGTTGCCGCACGGGTAGATGTCTCTGCGCCAAGACTCTGACCCCGTGACACTAAGTAGTATAGAAGAATCAACTACATAAGCACTTAAAATCAAGGGAATTAAGTTTATGTCAATACATTATACATCTAAACCAAATGACCATGCAAACCACATTATTAACCAAACAAATAAAACATAGTATTATAGAAGAGGTTCCAAAATGTTAATGTTACCTTCAAACTTTTATAAATGAATCCCTTTGTATTCTGAAGATGGTCAAGTAGCCGACCCGGAGTAGCCACTAACAAATTTAATCCCTTCACAATACGCTCTGCTTCTCTTCTGGCTGAACCACCAATAACCAATCCAAGGGTCTGAGAGAGGTATTTGAGAAGATCCTTAGCTACCGCATGAGTCTGAAATGTTTGATTGCTAAGTAATAAATGAAATTCTGAAATACTAAAGGTATGATATACAACCAAACCAAATAATATCTGAACTGATGGAAAGTTCATTGAAATTAGAGGAAGAGAAATTTTAACCGGAGAAAGTCTTGATAGTAACAACAAAACAAACTTTTCAAATACAAAAAAGGACCAAGAGATTCAAATATTACCTGAATGGCAAGCTCCCTAGTGGGACAAATGACAATAACACCAGTTCCATTGCAGGGAGTAAACCGGACATTATATAACAACTCAACGGCAGGTACCAAGAAGGCAAGGGTTTTCCCAGAACCCGTCCTTGCAGCTCCAAGAACATCTTTACCAATCATAAGCGGTGGAATTGCACGGGCTTGAATCTGCATTTTCAGTTTGACAGGTCAGCTTAATGTATAGCCCAAAAACCATTCAAATTACAATGAAAGTAAATTTCTTCCATTTACAAAACAAGCTGTAGACTTTTCAAGGTTCATAGTTAAATCAACACAGAACAATGCTTTCAGAAAATCTTCCACTAAATTTCAAGGTTCGCTATGCAACTCTGTGTTATTGAACTCTGAATTAAACTAATTATAAAACAGAGATATAAAAACAATCGAATTCAATACAAACAAATAATTCGACAAAAAAAAAGGGATACCTGAGTCATATACTGAAAACCCATTTCTTTTTAATAGCTTTAAAGGTAGGCTCAGACAATCCCAAAGATTCGAATGACTCGGTGCTCATTATCCCACTTCCCCCAATCTTCACTTTCTCCTTTACCTCTTCCTCCTCCCCTTCTTCTGTTGCATCTTCATCGTTTCCCCCTTCCTCTTGTTTGCCATCATCATCTTCACTCTTCAACTTCTTACTTTTCTTCTTCTTTTTATTATCCCTTTTCTCCTTCATTTCAACTTTTCTTGCTTCATCTTCAAGTTCTACTTCTTCTCTGCCATTGTTGGCGTCAGGGTTTTGGTGCTCTGCTTTCTTGGCTCTGTTTCGCATCCGCTTCCTTTTCTTCATACTCTCTTCTGATGTACAAAGGCTAAAACTAACCAAAATATTGTTCAGGTTCCTGCTTCAAGAATCTAGGGTTTCCCCTGCTTTCTCTGAATCTAGGCTAAAACTAACTCTTTAGTCCGTCAACTATTACTGTATGTATTGATCACTTGACTATTAAAACGTACATTTTTATCTTTGACGTTTTCGTTTTATTATGTTTTAAAGTATGCGGTATAATAACGTATTTACTTTTAAAATGTATATATTCAATTAAATTGATCTCAATTTAAAATAATATAACGAATTTAAATTTTTTACATCCAATTGAAACATATATATTAAGTTTTTTTAGCATTTTTAATGTGGTTTTATAATAGTATTTGTTTAGTTTTTAACCCTTAATAAAACCTACACACCACTTATATAAAAGTATTCGAGTCCAAGTCTCTTAAAGAAAACGACATTCTCTTTTTCATTTGGATCATAGGTTCTTACATCTTAAGTTTTTTTACATTGAATCCAATCATGGTATGTCACTAATGATTGAATAACAAAATACACATGTGCACAGATGGAAATAAACAAACTCTCACTAACTAAATGATCCACATAGATGTAAAAAGGTACACATATCCACAAAGCCCACTACACTGACTAATACCTTTTCTTTTCTTTTCTTTTGTACATGATATCTGAGATTACAACTTAGAACTTAGAAGAGCTAATAGAAGAGTCAAGGATGCTTGCCTACGCTAAAAGAGTCCTCAAGCATTAGCTCTCTACACTTGGGTCAGTATCTGGTTGCTTTGGGGCAACGCCACCACCGTTCATTCTCGCACGTGCCTCCGCAAACATTCTTTGCTGCTCAGCTGCTGCTTCTTCCTCAGTCATCTCTGCTCCGTTGCTCCATTTCCCACTTTTCAAAGAGTCTTGCTGAAATGCATTTCACGTATAGTGTTGGGATGTGCTTACGTTATGGAATCAAATTTAAAAAATGCAGTATTGATTGCAGAAAGAAGTAGCAAGAGATTGCCAACTTCTGGCTGGAAATCTCATTTTTAAGAAATGATTATTCCACTTCCGAAAGGTTTACATTGCAGAATGCTAAACCAAAATGAGGAGCAAGAAGACAAAGATATTTACCATGGTCTCAATCTTGTGTTGCTCATATGCAGCATATACCTCTTCAATGTACTCTCCGAACCCAAGAGCCTGACATATCAGTATCACATATGTACATGAATTTTTAATAACAAGTAAATTACATGTAAATCGTCAAGGAAAGTCACAAAACTTCTGCTTTAAACTATGTCTACACAGAGGAGAAATAAAATAAGTAGAACATATTTAAAAAAGATAAGAGGGCTAGTAAAGCCATAGCTTGATACGAAAACAACAATTTCCTTCTTAAAGACTACTCTATAGCTAGATTAGAGAAAGATAATATATGCAGATGGTGCTTGAATTCTTATAAAAAAAAGTTATAAATTTCCATTTATATTTACCGGTGATTGGAGGCAGAGTAAGCGCCTACAAGATAAAGACACTCACAAACCATAACAGTAAATGAAAAGGTCCTATTCAAGCTCATCCCTAATAAAGCAATGTGCACAAATAACACACATAAAGGACTAAATTGAAACATGAATGTATGTTGAGGAGAGAGTAACCTGTAAAGCCTTGAGTACATGCTCGGGTGCTATTGTTCGTTTATCTTCTCTGTTACAAACTTCATTGGACTCTGATGAAATAAGATTAATAAACTCTGCAAGAGGATTGAAGTTTACGTTAGTTACAAAAAACAAGAAGTTAATACTATCATTACATTATAGTTAGAGACAGTAAAACTCCAATGATGTGAGAAAAGTGAATATAGATGGTCAATATATTAGCAAAACAACATTCTACACAAATCTTCAATGACAACAAATTGCGGTGTATTATAACCGCATAAGATTACCCATTATATGAAAATCTGGAAACAGGTTTTAAACCCACATTAAAAATATGAAATAACAGATATCATATTCCTCTTCCACACTTCTTTGAAAAAGCAAATGTTACAAAATGAAATTGACCAAAACAAATTCATAGTATGAAGGTAAAATTTTGGTTTAAAAGTCGCATGCTCGGGAAAAAAATCAACAATAACATGCTAGTCAACACAAAAAGAATAATGGTCAACTCATCACTAAACAAAAAGTCCACACTCATCATTGGGGAAAAAACATTTGAAAGAAATTTGATGTGTTAACAATTAAAAAGAATATATGGAGGCCACAGAGACCATAAATTGGTACTGATTAAAAAGAGATGAAAAATTAAACTTATCATCTTACCTACACAACACTCGATCAAAAGATCTTGAGCATCTCTAGCAACACGTACATCTGGCGGTAACATTTCCTTTATAATTTTGGTCATAGTTGCTGCAAAAAGGAAAGATTTACATATAATTTACATCATAAAGCAAATAAACAAATCTTAACTTAACTTGTCCATTATGGGGTTAGTATAATTTGCATGCACACAAAGGAAAGCAACCTGGTTCTTGTTTTATAAGATTGAAAAACAAAAGGAAAACATAATCTTAAATCCTTACACCAAAAGTGAACCCTGAAAACTGCTCAGAACATGACAGCCTTGTTTATTAGCTCATAAACTCCAGTTCACTATATGTAACACAAGTTAACCATTCTCAGTTTAATTGTCAACATACTCAATGTTTCGCAATTACTAATGCCCTGGCCCCTGAGTAGCATTGAAATCAACTCCTTTCTAAATAAACACTATCATCGATCCTCAAAGCCATCACATCACATCCCCCGACCAGCAGAATGCTCCCCTACACAGAAGCTCTAGACAAGAACCTCTTTTGGTGTTTGTAAATCGAACAATCATGAATCAACCAACATTTTTTAAGAAAAATTGGAAAGCCAGTTGACACCTTTGACAGACAAGGTTCAGATAGGCAACACGTCCCCTGAATCTAAGAGTTCTCAAAATAGAAAGCTAGCATAAAACAAACCTAGGTTTGAGCACAAAATTATCAATCACATCATTAAAGATGCACGTTTCTTCAATTAATCTCATCATACTGCCGTAACATCATGCAATTGAAAGTTGAAACTCTCACCTTCAGGTAGAGTACTTTGGATAAAAAACCTAATTAATTCTTAAAGGGAACTCATTCACAGCATGAGTTGGCATAGATAATCTAAAACCTGAATTAAGCAACAACACTGCTATGATTTACCATGCTAAGATAATTTTGACAGGAGCTATAAGAAAAACCCTAGCAAATTCAAGACTTAAAATCCATAAATTTAGCACATAATAAGAGAATCGAAAGAAAGAAGAGGAGGAAACTATTACCGTAAATCAAACGAAAAATCATCAAAATTCACCAAATAAATAAATATAAATAAAACGGAAATTAGGACGAGAAAACAGAGGAAAGAAGAAAAAAAACATTTACCTTTGGGAAGCGAAGCGTCCTCCTTCGACTTCCCTACGATATCCATCGGCTCCATCTTTTAACACTTCAAAACAAAGTAGAAGAAAAAAAAATCAAAATTCAACAGAGAGTAAACAGATCTAAAACGTGAAAGGGAGGAAACTCGAGGGGGAACTCACAGAGTTACCGAGTCAAGACGCGGGGGACGAACACGATGGTTGATTTATGGAGAAGGCCATTGTCGCTTCACGATAAGCGAGGCGAGGTAGCTCTGGAACAACGCCGATTCAAGGGAGGTGCGAAGGAGTGTCACGCGCTTTTCTCAAAGCGATTTTGGCGGAATTAGTGGATGTGATGGTTGGAAATCCGGCGTTCAGCGCGTGGAGGATCCCAAACTTCAATGCATCTTATCTGATTTTTAAATTTTCCTTTGTTTGGTTTTGATCGATGCGGAAATTAAAACTTAAGCGTTTGACGAGACGCCCATGAAAGAGAGACTCAACATGTTCATTTACTTGTACCTTTAAATTTAGGGATAACTAATATTTTAGTCCCTAATTTTGTCCATTTCTCCACACTTATACTTATTTTTTTCCATTCAAAATTATAGATTTAAATTAAATTTTCTAATTTGAATGTTTGATAGTCAAAGGATTGTAACAACAGTTGTGGTGAAACCTCTAAATAAAAAAGGTAAACTATACTAATGACCATCGAACTATAGGGTTGGTGTCGATTTGACCATTATATTTTCAATTGTGTTAAATATACCACATAACTATTTAATTGGTTCTAATGTAGCCATCGGTCGTTAAAAAAATGAAAAAGTTAACGGGAATGTTAAAATAATTGGTATAATTACACATTTAGTCCCTTTTATTTATACAATCATTCAATTTAGTCCTAATTTTAATCTAATAAAATAAATTAATTATTCAATTAGGTGGTAACACGTGTCACCACCAATTGGAGTAAGAAAAATAAGATAGTGAAAACCGGCCCCAAGGGGAATCAAACCTAGATTGTTAGGGGGAAAAAGCAATGCTCTTGCCACTGGGCTAAGCAAATTTCTAGTATATAGAATACCAAATATAATATATGTGGTATATTACAAACACGAGAGAATGAGAGATTTTTTTCTTTTCTTTCAACTATGGGTAGTTTGCTTTCCAGATTACCAGATAATCATATGTAGTCTTTGAATAAGAACAATAACACATAGTTCACAATCTGAAAGGAGGGTATATAAACGAAAGAGACAGCTGGTTCTCTATCATCCTCCCTTCATCTCTAAGCTTTCTTTGTGTTGGTTAAAGAATTGTTGTGATTGGTGATATGAACATGATCTTTTAGTTGCCCTGTTTAAGTTGGCGATGACGAGAATTATCCTTTTGCAGCATTAGAAGAAATCTCAGCAGCTGCTTGCGATGACGATGTAGATCGATTGGAACTGTCTCGGCACTACAACAAGGTACATTTTGTGTTTGAAGGGGTTTGAACATACAGGATGAAGCTGAGAGAGGATGTTATTGTACTCTTTGTCCAGAGTCCTCGTAATGGAAATTAGGTCGAGGCAATTCCATTTCCATTTGTAATGTAGTGAATCCAGATTTGATTCACAATTAAGTTTTAAGACAATAATAAATCATTCTAATTATTAGAAATGGATACATACAATGTTATAGATATCTAAATCCAGTAAATTTGTGTATTCAGCGATCCAATAAATAAATATTAAGACCAAGTTTCAAGTTTCAATTCTGGTGTTTTCTTCCAACAGACATGCCAATGACTCAAATCAAAACAATCCAAAAACATTTGAACTTCAACTGTTTTTTGTTTTCTTTTTTCAGAAGATAGACATAGCAAATATCTTATCTTGTAATTTAGCCTTCGTTAGTAATTTGCATTTAGCAACACACTGTAAGAATCCAAAAAGTTAACAATATCTATTGAACCCATTTGTATTTTGACAGTTCCTACACACTTGTTTGGAACTCTAACTGTCAAAATCTCTCTTTCGCTTGTGTTTATAATATACCACATATATTATATTTGGTATTCCATATGCCAAAAATATGTTTAGCCTAATGGCAAGAGCATTGCTTTCTTTCCTTAATAACCTAGGTTCAATTTCCCTTGGGGTCAATTTTCACTATCTTATTTTTCTTACTCCAATTGGTGGTGACACGTGCCACCACCTAATTGAATAATTATTTTATTTTATTAGATTAAAATTAGGACTAAATTGAATGATTGTATAAATAAAGGGGACTAAATATGTAATTATACCAATTATTTTAACAATTAACTTTTTTGTTTTTTTTTTAACGGCAAGTGGCTACATTGGAACCATGTGGTATATTTAACACAATTGAAAATATAGTGGTCAAATCGACACCAACCCCATAGTTCGGTGGTCATTAGTATAGTTTACCCAATAAAAAACCCGTTAAAATAAACTTTTTAGATTAGAAGATTTGACATAAGAGTTGTAAAGACTCATTTATATTATATTTAAATAATTCACATATGCTTTTTAAGTGAAATATATTCTTGTATATAATTTAAATAATTGATTTTCCTTCAAATATATAAAATTAATACACATGCTTCAAATATTATTTAAATTGAATAATTAATCAAATTGTATTACAAGATAATTATATAAATGAAAAAGTTAATATAAAGATTCTTTAAATATCATTAGTAATATTATATTAAAAATAATTTTCATAATCTAATTAATAGTATTAATATATAAATCATGTCACTGTATGTTATTTTGTTTGTTCAAATAATCAAAAAGTTGAACCCAACAAGTGGTCTTAGTGAGAAAGAGGATGATATTCATTCTAGGAGACCCAAATTCAAATCGTTGTCTCTGCAAGGTGTGTGTTTTGTTATAGGATTAAGAATATGTATGAACAAATACTACCTCATAATCACTTTAAAATTATTCAAAAAGCAATAATAATCAAACATGTATGATCTAATTTTACTAAAAAAATTATACAAATCAACAAATATAATCAACTATATGCTAATTGCTAAAGTCATAGGCACTGTTTGGCAATTAGCTGATAGCGGATATCGGATTGCATTAGCGGATTGCATTAGCTGATAGCTGATAGCCGATTGCATTAGCTGATTTGACTAGCGGACTGTATTAGCTGATTGTATAAAAGTGTTTGGTAAAATTAACTGATAACTGATAGCTGTTAGATTATTTAAACAAGTAAAATGACATATAAGGACATGTTTATATTCAATACTTGTTTAAATAATTTATTAGTTATCAATATTTTGTATCTAATTATTATTAATTAGATCTATAAAATTATTTTTAATATAAATTTTCTAAACATATTCAAATGATTTATATATTAATTTATTATTTATATAAATTATTTTAATATAATTTAATTAATAAATAAATTTAAATACACATATAAATATGTGATAATAAAAAGAAAAAAAGTAAATAGAATTAGCTTATAAATAGGGTGAGAAAATATTTAATTTCGGTTATTTTGAGATTTTTGGTAACTAGTAAGAGTAAAAGAGTCTTTAAACTTTAATATCAAACCTCTAATCTCAAAAAGTTCCTATTATGAACTTTTTCAAAATTAGCGGTTTCACACCAATCCGCTATTTACCAAACAACAATATTAGCAGATTTGACTGGTCAAACCTCTAATTTTTGCTCAAACCTCTTTATCAAACATAGCCATAATTTTTTAAAATTTTTGGGTGATGTGTAACACAATTTAAAGTGTCACGCCACTTCCTTTAATACTGTTTAAAAAAGGGTAAGGTTACTATGGATGACAAATTTAGACACCAATGTGAGTAAAGTGAACGAGTTTAGGTATTGAAGAAAGTAAAAATTTGAATTTTCTTCTTATTTTTTAATAAAAAATAACCTGATACTTAATAAAATTTATATAATAATAAATTTAGTCTTTAACCTTTATATATTATTATAATTAGTCTTTAATTGTTACATCAATTTAATCCTTTTTAAGTGGTCTTCCCATCCTCAACATCAATAGCACAGACAGTTGGGTAGCAAACATAATAAAATTCAGCCCACGTGAATGACGGCCCAACTGACTTCAACAGACTAACTGTCTAACACTCGCTTAAGAATTATGATCAAATATTATAAGGGACAAAAGTTTATTAAATTTTTTAATTTAAAAATTAGAATGAGTAAAGGCCTTATTTAACTAATATTTACACTAAAAAAATTTAAAATACTATTATATCAAAAAAATTAAGAGGGACAACAACCCTCCCACATTATTTATGTCTCAGTCCCGGTTGCTCTCCAATTAAAAGCACATCCTTTTACGTATAGACACGATTGAGCTTCAGCTTAATACAGTTTTATCTATATGAATTTCAAAAAACTATTCAAAACTTTAAACTCTAAATTGGACAAATGACATTCAAATAAATAAAATTGCGGGGTGCACTTTTTTCCCTTCCGTTGTCAGATTCTTCTGTTGGAAACGAAAGGAATTTTTAACAAGGCCCTCTTTTTACCTTAAAAAACAAAATTATAAAATCTAAATTTTACTCAAACTGTGTGATGAATAGTCTCACAGAAACCCTAGACGATGAACTGCTAGGATTGAACAAAGAAACAAAGATGAAAAGAAATGTGGGCTAAGTCTCTAAAAACCGAGATAGCCAGGGTCGGCCACCCTTATTCTTTTATATAGCCCAACTGAGCCTTTAACAGAATTAGTTATTATTGTAACTGATCTGTTAAGGCTAACGGGCCGGTTCAACAACCCAACAGCTCTAACCACCAGAGACCCACATTTCCAAACTTAACATTGCTCAATATTTCCCCTGCTTTCTCCTCCCTTTAGCATCTCATATGCTGATAATGTTCAAAATCAATTGGGTGAACTGCCACCTTGTGACAAAAACTGTGAAAGTGAACTTTTGATAGAGGTTTAGTAAACTCGTCCGCAACCTGGTCTTCAGCGGGTACATAGTTGACTTGCACCTTTCGTTCAACAACTTTTTCCCGAACGAAGTGAACATCAAGCTCCACATGTTTTGATTTGGAATGAAACACGGGGTTAGCAGACATTGCTACTGCACTGGTGTTATCACACCAAACAACCGGAGGTCTTGAAATTAAAACTCCCATGTCACTAAACATAATTCGAATCCACAGAAACTCCGAGACAGTGTTAGCCACATTGCGATACTCAGCTTCCGAGGTGGATCGGGAAACAGAATTTTGTTTCTTCGAGCTCCACGCAACCAAACAGTTGTCAACATACACGCAATAGCCAGACGTGGACCGACGATCATCAAGGCTACTTCCCCAATCAGCATTCGAGAAAGCAACTATGCTCTTGCTACCAGAATCACTTGGTGTAAACACCAAACCATAGTCAAGAGTACCACCAAGATAACGTAGAATTTGCTTTACAGCCGCAAGATGCTCTTCACAGGGCTTACGCATGAACTGAGCTATACGATGTACACTGAAAGAAATGTCGGGGCGAGTATGGCACACATACAACAGGGCACCAACGATACTACGATAGAAGTATGGGTCTGACACCGGGCTTCCAACATTCGGAACCAGTTTAGTGGATGACACACATAGGTGTGGGCGATGCTTTTGCTTGGTCCATTTTGGCCTTCTTCAGTAACTCCAAAATGTAAGTCTTTTGACTTAAAACAAGAGAGTCATTGACTTTGTGAGCAGCAATGCCAAGAAAGAACGATAATTCACCAAGATCTTTTAAAGAAAACTGACAATTGAGACTGTAACACCCGGGTTTAGGGGTCGAGTGAAAATAATATTTTAATATTATTTCGGGTTCGGTTTTATAATTAAAATAATCTTTTAGGCATCGGGTTTCAAAAACAAACGTTTCGTGTGGGACTAAATTGAAATGAAATTCAATTTGGATAGATTTTAAGGAAAATGGAAAATGCCATTCATTAATGGTATTTTCGTAATAAGGTGGAAGTCAATTTAAAAAGCCCCTTTTTGTTAAAAGACCCATTTTTATCATCTTTCACTATTCATCTTCTTCTCAAAACAAAAACCAACGTCAAATAGAGAGCTCTCATCCCTTCCATTATTCCATCACATTGCTTCTTCATTTCAACTCGGTTTTGAAAGGTAATATCATTTTTGACTTGTCCTCAACTTCCTTTCTTCAAAAGTACAAATAGTTTTTATTTTCATCAAGGTTTTGGAAATTGAGTTTTTAGATATTTTGATTTGAAAATGATAGTTTTATGGTGTTTAACTTAAAATTTCGATTTAATGATGTTAGATATGAAGTCTATGAGTCAAATGATGCAACATATATGAATTTTACATGGTTTTAAGCTCATTCCCGGATTTGGGTTTTGTGGGGGGTTTTTGAAGGGTTTTAGAGTGGTTTTTGGGGTTGTTTTAGGTTGGAAATTGTGGGCTAATGTTAGTGCTATGGTTGGAGGTTGCTTTGGGATTATTTGGGGGTATAAAAAGTGTTGGAAGCATGAGTTTTGATTGAGGTTTATGGGCTGCACGAGTTTGGTAAATTTGGGGTTTGTTCATGGCTTGAAATGTTGTGTTTGATGTTTGAATTGTGTTCCGGGTTAGTTACTTTGATGCTTGGGCTGATTTGAAGTTGTTTGGATTGTGTTGAGGTTGTTTAGAGGCAAGAGCTTGTGTTGGTGAAGTATCGGGAGCGAATCCGGAAGCTTGAAGTTGGTTGCTTGCTTGGTAATTGAGCTTGGAAGTGAAGGTGAGTGGTTAATGTTTTCAAGTGGTTTTTAAGTGTTTGGTTCAAGCATGTGGACTAGGTTGGGCTTGGTAGACCCACCTAGAGTTAGGATTATGGTGGTAGCCTAATCCTAAGCTTAAAATAGAGACATTGGTTGAACTCTTAACTTGTTATTTATGCCTCGTGATGATTTATGATATGATGATTTATGTATAATGTGTTATACATGCGTGATGAGGCATTGTTGTGATGCATTGTGATATGCATGCGGATTGTTCATGATTGTGATCATGGTGAGTACGTGCTAAGCACGGAATTGGTTGAAATTGATATTGAGGATTGAGTTAAATGTTGGCACTAGTATGCTTGGGTACAAATGATCGATCATTAGGATGTTAGTGTGCACACATGAGTCAAATTCGCGCGTGGCCTTGGTGGCGTTGAGTCACCAAGGAGAAGTACGGGTTCGCTCGGAAATTGTTATATATATATTAGTCGATGATGAGTGGAATCCCATCGACGAGGCGTGAGGATGAGTGGAATCCCCTCCGCGAGACCGGTGATGAGTGTAATCCCACCGTGAGGTAAAGTGGTTGTTGGATGTGAGTTCCAACGTGTTTATCCGCGTATTCGAGTCATAGCTAGGTGCCAATATAAATTGATATGTGTATCAATATGATGTGGAATGTGGTTCCCTATTGGATGATTATATGTGTTTACATATGTTGTGGAAATGAGCTTGTTGAGCATGACATAGTATTGGATATTGTTCATGCATCATTGACATTTTGGCTCTTGAGGATCAAAGGTATGATCATACATTTATCGTGGTTGAGATCGTGCTTAGACCCTGCATTGTCGAGGTTTGTTTTTAAAGAGCTTACCCTCACTAAGTTTTATTGCTTACGCTCTCTTTTGTTCGACAATGCAGATCCTTAGTTCGTGGGTTGCTAGCGCAAGTGGAGGGCCTCCAAGTGTGGTTGTTGGCTTTGAGTATATCAAGTATGAGTTTTTAATGTTTGAACATGTAATAGTTAAGCAATGAGATTTGTGTCATTTTGATGGATATTGTTGGTTGTTTAGGAGCATGTGTGGACTCCTTGTTATGTTGCTTTTGGATGGCTTGTCGATGCCATGTTTGAATTACAAAACCATGCCTTATTTTGCTTACCTTGTATGTTTGCCATGTGCCCTTTGAAGTTGCCTATGTGTTTGAATGTTGAAACATGAACTTAAGTGCTTGTTGCCTTCTTTTGAATGAATTCATGATTTCCTTAAATGAATGATGTATGTTCATGATGGGTGCCTTGTATGACTAGATTTTGGTAATTAGATGTTGTGTGAATGCTTGTTTGGGTCTAGGGAGGTCTTAAATCGCATCTAGGTTCGAGTCTTGTGTTGTTTTGCTGAATTTGGGAGTCTTGCAGTGCAAGGCGTATCGATACGCCTAAGGGCCGTATCGATACGGCCTTGCTTCCAGGACTCAGATTTGGCTGGGCGTATCGATACACGAGGGTGTATCGATACGGTAAATGCTCGCTGGAATTCTGAGATTTTGGTGAGTTATTACCGTATTGGTATGGTGTCTTAGCGTATCGGTACGAGTTTATCTTGTTGACCACGAGATGTTGACTGGGAAGGGCGTATCGATACGCTCAAGGGCTGTATCGATACGGTCTTCCTGTGTTGACTGAAGGGGTTGACTTTGGTCAAGGCGTATCGATACCCTTGACAGGTGTATCGATACGGCCTGCTTAAATACAGAAAATGGGTTGTTTTAAAGGTGATGTCTTGAATGATTGTTTTGTTTTGCTTTGTCTTCCGCTGACGTGTTTCACATAGGACACGGTAATGCATTTAGACAAGATAAATAAAAGAAATTTTCTAGGGTTGCTAACCGAGGGGGAACCTTAACGGGTTTCACTTCGGTTTTCCCCGTGTGACCCACTCGCACCGGTCAAGCGTTCGAACCGGGACGAGGGGGGTTACACTTGTTGGTATCAGAGCCTAAGGTTACCGAGACCTTGGGCAGGTAAGTGAGGTAAGTTAAGTTTTTAAGATTGATATGCACGGTGTTTGCTTGCCTGATAAGCATGATTGCTTGTGTAACAAGTATGCTCGTTGTTTTGTTTTAAAGCATGTTGTTTAGAGTCTCATTGCTACTATTACATTGGAAAAATGATTTTTAAGTGAGGGAACATACTTGATCCACTTGGAAGCCTTGCCTTGCTAACCCAATTTTGTATGTTTTGTTGTTGTGGTTGTAGTTAATATCTGTGAGAGTGATGTATAGGCCGAGAGGTAGGCCGAGAGTGGTTCGTCAGGAACCACACGTTGCGGCTCCTGTTGAGCCGGTGGTTGGAGTGGAGGCTCATTTAGAAGGGCCTGCTGCTGCTGGAGTTGGAGCTCCTCCACCACCACCACCTCCTCCGCCCGGTGAGGGAGACGAGGCGGGAGCCGAGGGAGAGGGACCTCAGGGTGGCCAAGGTCCAGCTGGAATAGATATGACTCTGCTTGTGCAAGCTATAGCGGGAGCATTCCAGGCCGCAGTTGCTGGGGCACAGGCTCCAGCTCAGCCTAGAGGGGATGATAACAGTTTACTGTTGGAGAGGCTCCGTAGCCTAGGGGCCGAAGAGTTTAGAGGATCTACTCTTGAGAGATCCGAGCTATGGTTAGAGAAGACCGTTCGCATCTTAGCTCAGATGGGTTGTGTGGGTGCGCGTAGATTGGGCTGTGTGATCTCTTTGCTTCAGGGTGATGCCTACACCTGGTGGGTCACCATTACTACTGGAGTTCCAGAGGCTGAGATTAGTTGGGACTTCTTCGAATCTGCTTTCAGAAAGAGATACTTGGGTCCAAGGTACCTAGATGAGAAGAAACGAGAGTTTATGGCCCTAGCTCAGGGAGATGCTTCTGTGACTGACTATGAGATCCGTTTTGTTCGTTTGAGTCAGTACGCTCCAGAGTTGGTCCCTAATGAAGTGGAACGTTGTAACCGTTTCCGCTATGGGTTGAATGAAGAGATCAAGAGGTACACTTTAGCTTCTGACTACACAGATTTTGATGTCTTGGTCACGAGGGCCAAGGGCTTAGAGCACAGTTTGGGCTTGACCAAACGATCTGGAGGTTCTAGTTCTGGTAAGAGGCATAATAACTTTGACAGTAGAGATGTCAAGAGGCATAGAGGTGGCGGGCAACAGTTTGACCATAGACGTGGCGGTGGCCACCATGGTAGAGGCCACCAGAGCCATCGAGGAGGAGGGCGCTTGCCCGAGTGTACACAATGTGGGAGGCAGCACACTGGTGAGTGTTGGGGTAACTTCCATGCCTGTTGGAACTGTGGTTCGAGGGACCACTTTAGGAGGGAGTGTCCGCATCAGGCGGCACAAGCACCGAACATAGCTCAGGCTCCAGCGAGAGCGACTGATTTTCAGAAAGGTCTTGGGCGCGGTCGTGGCTACTTCCAGCCTAGGGCTGATGCACCTAGGGTAGATGTTCAGAGGAACCTTGCTCATGTTGTGGCAGTGCAGCCAGAGGCAGGAGGACCAACGAGAGTTTATGCTCAGAGAGAGGCCGGGAACGACACTGATGTGATAGCATGTAATTTTGAGTTACAGTCTATGTCTTTGCTTTCTTTGGTTGATTCGGGTTCTACACATTCCTACATTTTGAGTGAGCATGCACAAAAGTTAGATATACCTGTTGAGATCTTAGATGTAGGTATGCATGTGACTAGTTCTTTTGGTGAGACAGTTGTGGTTAGACGTATGTATAGGAGATGCCCACTGAAGATTCAGGGTCATGTGTTTTTTGTTGATATGATGAAGCTTCCTTTTTATGGCTTTGATATTATTTTGGGTATGGATTGGTTAGTTGGACACTGAGCTAGTGTGGATTTTGAGACGAAGAGGATTTCCTTGAAACTTTCGGATGACTACGAGGTAGTAGTAGTAGGCGAGAACATTAAGTTCTTGTCTAACGTTGTGTCAGCTTTAGAGGCTCATAGGTTGATGGATTCCGGATGTGGGGCTTACTTAGCATATGTTATGAATCCGAATATAAGTGAGGCTAGACCGAAAGATATTAGAACAGTTTGTAACTTTCCGAATGTGTTTCCTGAAGAGTTACCAGGTCTGCCTCCTGACAGAGATGTTGAGTTTGTGATTGAGACTGTTTCAGGGTCTACTCCAGTTTCGATAGCTCCGTATCGTATGGCTCCGAAAGAGCTGAAAGAATTGAAGAGTCAGTTGCAAGAGTTATTAGACCGTGGATTCATTAGGCGTAGTAGTTCTCCTTGGGGTGCTCCTGTGTTATTTGTGAAGATGAAAGATGGTAGCATGCGTATGTGTATTGACTACAGACAGTTGAATCAGTTGACTGTGAAGAACAAGTATCCGTTGCCTCTTATAGATGATTTGTTTGATCAGTTGAGAGGTGCTTCAGTGTTCTCGAAGATAGATTTGAGATCAGGGTATTATCAGTTGAAAGTGAAAGAGTGTGATGTTCCGAAGATAGCTTTTAGGACTAGATATGGTCACTATGAGTTTCTTGTGATGCCGTTTGGGCTCACGAATGCACCTGCAGCATTCATGGATATGATGAACAGAATTTTTAGAGACTATCTAGACCGCTTTGTGGTTGTTTTCATTGATGATATTCTTGTGTACTCGAAGACAGAATAAGAGCATGATGAGCACTTGAGATTTGTGTTACAGAGATTGTTGAGCAATCAGTTGTATGCGAAGCTTAGTAAGTGTGAATTCTGGATTCAAGAGGTTGTGTTTCTTGGCCATGTTGTTTCGGCCGAAGGTATCCGTGTTGATCCATCGAAGATTGAGGCTATTGTTGAGTGGAAACAACCTAAGTCTGTGACTGAGATTAGGAGTTTCCTAGGATTAGCCGGTTACTATAGGAGATTTGTTAATGGGTTCTCTAGGGTAGCTGCTCCTTTGACCAAATTGTTGCAAAAGGGAGTTAAGTTAGAATGGTTAGATGTAAGACAGAAGGCCTTTGAGAAATTGAAAGAAGCTTTGACAAATGCTCCAATGCTAGTGCAACCTGTTTCAGGTAAAGAATTTGTGATCTATAGTGATGCTTCCTACATAGGTTTAGGTTGTGTTTTGATGCAAGAAAGAAGAGTTGTAGCTTATGCTTCTAGACAGCTGAAGGTTCATGAGAAGAACTATCCTACTCACGATATAGAGTTAGCCGCGGTTGTATTTGCATTGAAAATTTGGCGTCACTACTTGTATGGTGAGAAGTGTATAGTTTACACCGATCATAAAAGCTTGAAGTATTTGATGACACAAAGAGAGTTGAACTTGAGACAAAGAAGATGGCTTGAGTTGTTAAAAGACTATGATTTGACCATTGAGTGTCATCCGAGTAAGGCAAATGTAGTAGCCGATGCTTTGAGTAGAAAAGTTATAGTTGAGTTGAGAGCTATGTTTGCTAGATTGAGTGTATCCGATGATGGTGGTTTGATCACCGAGTTGCAAGTGAAACCTTCTTTGATTCAGTTGATTAGAGAGAAGCAGTTGCAATATGTGACCTTAGTTCCTCATGTTCAGGACATAGCCGAAGGAAGACCGGCCGAGTATAGTTTCAATGGTGAGAACTTGTTGTGCTTTAGAGATAGAGTTGTTGTACTAGAAGATGTTGAGTTGAGACGCCAGATTTTGAGTGAAGCACATTCGAGTCCCTTTTCTATGCATCCGGGTTGTACCAAGATGTACCGTGACTTGAAGAATGATTACTTTTGGGTTGGTTTGAAGAAGGATGTAGCCGAGTATGTGAGCCGTTGTATGGTTTGTCAAAGAGTGAAGGCAGAACATCAGGTTCCTTCAGGTTTGTTACAGCCTTTGAAGATTCCGGAATGGAAATGGGAGAGGATCACCATGTATTTTGTGTCAGGATTGCCGTTGTCTCCTTCGAAGAAGAATTCTGTGTGGGTGATAGTGGATAGGTTCACTAAGTGTGCTCACTTCTTAGCAGTGAACACTACAGATTCTTTAGACAAGTTGGCAAACTTGTACATCTGTGAGATTGTGAGACTTCATGGAGTTCCGAAGTCTATTGTTTCAGATAGAGATCCTAGATTTACTTCGAGATTCTGGGTTGCTTGCATAGTGCTCTAGGTAGCCGTTTGCATTTCAGTACGTCTTATCATCCGCAGTCCGATGGGCAGTCAGAGCGAGTGATATAGATTTTAGAGGATATACTTCGTTGTTGTGTGATTGACTTCCAGGGTTCTTGGGAGAAGCACTTACCTTTAGTTGAGTTTGCTTACAACAACAGTTATCAGTCTAGTATCCAAATGGCCCCCTATGAGGCTTTGTATGGTAGACGATGTAGGACTCCGATTTGTTGGGCTGAGACGGGTCAGAGATTGTTACCTATGCCGGATTTGCTTAAGCGGACTACCGACAAAGTGAAGTTGATTTGTGACCGTTTGAAAGCAGCTTCCTGTCGTCAGAAGTCTTATGCAGATTTGAAGAGAAAAGAGATTGAGTTCTCTGTGGGTGAGAAAGTGTTTCTGAAAGTGTCTCCGTGGAAGAAGGTGATGAGATTTGGCCGGAAAGGCAAGTTGAGTCCGAGGTTCATTGGTCCATATGATATAGTTGAGCGGATTGGGCCTGTAGCTTACCGTTTGAGATTGCCTTCTGAGTTAGAGAAGATCAATGACGTCTTTCATGTGTCGATGCTTAGGAGATATAGATCAAATCCTTCTCATGTTATGCCTGTTGAGGAGATAGAGTTAAATCCAGATTTGTCTTATAATGAAGAGCCTGTAGAGATACTTGCTTCTGATAGCAAGGTGTTGCGTGGCAAGATCATAGAGTTAGTCAAGGTGTTGTGGAGACATAGAGGAGTGGAAGAGGCCACGTGGTGGAGAAAGGCTGATATGGTTGAGCAGTTTCCGTACTTGTTTCCTTCAGGAAATTTCGGGGACGAAATTCCTTAAGTAGGGGAGAGTTGTAACACCCGGGTTTAGGGGTCGGGTGAAAATAATATTTTAATATTATTTCGGGTTTGGTTTTATAATTAAAATAATCTTTTGGGCCTCGGGTTTCAAAAACAAACGTTTCATGTGGGACTAAATTGAAATGAAATTCAATTTGGATAGATTTTAAGGAAAATGGAAAATGGCCATTCATTAATGGCATTTTTGTAATAAGGTGGAAGTTAATTTAAAAAGCCCCTTTTTGTTAAAAGACCCATTTTTATCATCTTTCACTATTCATCTTCTTCTCGAAACAAAAACCAACGTCAAATAGAGAGCTCTCATCCCTTCCACTATTCCATCACATTGCTTCTTCATTTCAACTCGGTTTTGAAACGTAATATCATTTTTGACTTGTCCTAAACTTCCTCTCTTCAAAAGTACAAATAGTTTTTATTTTCATCAAGGTTTTGGAAATTGAGTTTTTAGAGATTTTGATTTAAAAATGATAGCTTTATGGTGTTTAACTTAAAATTTCGATTTAATGATGTTAGATATGAAGTCTATGAGTCAAATGATGCAACATATATGAATTTTACATGGTTTTAAGCTCATTCCCGGATTTGGGTTTTGTGGGGGTTTTGAAGGGTTTTAGAGTGGTTTTTGGGGTTGTTTTAGGTTGGAAATTGTGGGCTAATGTTAGTGCTATGGTTGGAGGTTTCTTTGGGATTATTTGGGGGTATAAAAAGTGTTGGAAGCATGAGTTTTGATTGAGGTTTATGGGCTGCACGAGTTTGGTAAATTTGGGGTTTGTTCATGGCTTGAAATGTTGTGTTTGATGTTTGAATTGTGTTCCAGGTTAGTTACTTTGATGCTTGGGCTGATTTGAAGTTGTTTGGATTGTGTTGAGGTTGTTTAGAGGCAAGAGCTTGTGTTGGTGAAGTATCGGGAGCGAATCCGGAAGCTTGAAGTTGGTTGCTTGCTTGGTAATTGAGCTTGGAAGTGAAGGTGAGTGGTTAATGTTTTCAAGTGGTTTTTAAGTGTTTGGTTCAAGCATGTGGACTAGGTTGGGCTTGGTAGACCCACCTAGAGTTAGGATTATGGTGGTAGCCTAATCCTAAGCTTAAAATAGAGACATTGGTTGAACTCTTAACTTGTTATTTATGCCTCGTGATGATTTATGATATGATGATTTATGTATAATGTGTTATACATGCGTGATGAGGCATTGTTGTGATGCATTGTGATATGCATGTGGATTGTTCATGATTGTGATCATGGTGAGTACGTGCTAAGCACGGAATTGGTTGAAATTGATATTGAGGATTGAGTTAAATGTTGGCACTAGTATGCTTGGGTACAAATGATCGATCATTAGGATGTTAGTGTGCACACATGAGTCAAATTCGCGCATGGCCTTGGTGGCGTTGAGTCACCAAGGAGGAGTACGAGATCGCCCGGAAATTGTTATATATATATATATATTAGTCGATGATGAGTGGAATCCCATCGACGGGGCGTGAGGATGAGTGGAATCCCCTCCGCGAGACCGGTGATGAGTGTAATCCCACCGTGAGGTAAAGTGGTTGTTGGATGTGAGTTCCAACGTGTTTATCCGCGTATTCGAGTCATAGCTAGGTGCCAATATAAATTGATATGTGTATCAATGTGATGTGCTATGTGGTTCCCTATTGGATGATTATATGTGTTTACATATGTTGTGGAAATGAGCTTGTTGAGCATGACATATTATTGGATATTGTTCATGCATCATTGGCATTTTGGCTCTTGAGGATCAAAGGTATGATCATGCATTTATCGTGGTTGAGATCGTGCTTGGACCCTGCATTGTCGAGGTTTGTTTTTAAAGAGCTTACCCTCACTAAGCTTTATTGCTTACGCTCTCTTTTGTTCGACAATGCAGATCCTTAGTTCGTGGGTTGCTAGCGCAAGTAGAGGGCCTCCAAGTGTGGTTGTTGGCTTTGAGTATATCAAGTATGAGTTTTTAATGTTTGAACATGTAATAGTTAAGCAATGTGATTTGTGTCATTTTGATGGATATTGTTGGTTGTTTAGGAGCATGTGTGGACTCCTTGTTATGTTGCTTTTGGATGGCTTGTCGATGCCATGTTTGAATTGCAAAACCATGCCTTATTTTGCTTACCTTGTATGTTTGCCAGATGCCCTTTGAAGTTGCCTATGTGTTTGAATGTTGAAACATGAACTTAAGCGCTTGTTGCCTTCTTTTGAATGAATTCATGATTTCCTTAAATGAATGATGTATGTTCATGATGGGTGCCTTGTATGACTAGATTTTGGTTATTAGATGTTGTGTGAATGCTTGTTTGGGTCTAGGGAGGTCTTAAATCGTATCTAGGTTCGAGTCTTGTGTTGTTTTGCTGAATTTGGGAGTCTTGCAGTGCAGGGCGTATCGATACGCCTAAGGGCCGTATCGATACGGCCTTGCTTCCAGGACTCAGATTTGGCTGGGCGTATCGATACACGAGGGTGTATCGATACGGTAAATGCTCACTGGAATTCTGAGATTTTGGTGAGTTATTACCGTATCGGTACGGTGTCTTAGCGTATCGGTACGGGTTTATCTCGTTAACCACGAGATGTTGACTGGGAAGGGCGTATCGATACGCTCAAGGGCTGTATCGATACAGTCTTCCTATGTTAACTGAAGGGGTTGACTTTGGTCAAGGTGTATCGATACCCTTGACAGGTGTATCGATACGGCCTGCTTAAATACAGAAAATGGGTTGTTTTAAAGGTGATGTCTTGAATGATTGTTTTGTTTTGCTTTATCTTCCGCTGACGTGTTTCACATAGGATACGGTAATGCATTTAGACAAGATAAATAAAGGAAATTTTCTAGGGTTGCTAACCGAGGGGGAACCTTAACGGGTTTCACTTCGATTTTCCCCGTGTGACCCACTCGGACCGGTCAAGCGTCCGGACCGGGACGAGGGGGGTTACAGAGACGCTGAATAACATTTTCAACAGCAGTAATCGAAGAACCAGTGGCAATAATGTCATCGACATACACTAACACATACAAGGAGACAGTTGTAGAAGTACACACAAACAAGGAGGTATCTGCAGCAAATTCCTTAAACCCGATATCAAGTAAAGAAGTTCGCAACTTAGTGTACCAGCTGTGAGGAGCTTGTCGCAACAGAGGATACAAACATCCTCATAAAACACTCAACAACACGCACGCATGCATACGGAAAATATTTTAATACACAAAAATTTTACAAGCTTGTCATGTTTAGAGGTTAGGATGTTAGTTTAGAGTTTACGAGTTAGGTTGTAGGATTTAAAATTTAAGATTTAAAATTAGACTTTAAAGTTTAAGTTTTAAGATTTTAGATTTTAAAAAAATTGTATAATATTTCTATACACAATTTGTGTATCAATATATATATAAAGAATTTGATAAACCTAATCAAATAAGAGTGATTTGACAAGTAGGAATTTTGCTCATTAAAATATGATCAGTAGCAATATTCTAATCACAAGCACACAATGAAATATCATTCTTCAAACTCTCCATTATTATAATTCCATGATATCATTTTCTCCTCCTGCAATGATCAACTATGGTGTCTGTGTCTCCATCAAATGAAAACCCTAGCAAAAACCACACCTCCATTGAAGCAGATAAGAAGATCAACAGTACTGGAAGAAGGAACCTCGGGGTTGTAATCACTAATTTTTTCCAGGGTGTTAGACCCGATTTGTTTTATTTTTAGTAATGGGCTTTGATATTATATATGTTGTGATTAAAAACCAAAAAAAGAAGAAAGGAAAGAAAAATTAAAAAACATTATATATTATCTATTATTACTATTATTATACTTGCCAATCATATTTTTACCTATTATTATTATCATACTATAAGTATTATATTATTATTGTTACCTATTATTTTTATATCTATTATTATCCTATTATTATTCTTATTATTATTGTCATCATCATCATTATTATTATTATTATTATTATTATTATTATTATTAATCAAATCTAACAAAACAAAAATATTAAATAATAGAGCCCATTATATATTAAATAAATAAAGCCCAGAATGTTTATTTATTTACAGTCCATTTTACATTATCAAAACCCAAAAATAATATACAAGGCCCAATTCGGGCCCAAATAATTAAAAAACCCTAATCTACTAAACCAGAAACCCTAATGACCCCTTTTTTGTTGTGCAGCCGCCCCAATCTCAGCCGTTAGATCTGGGATAGATCTAACGGCCCAGATCGCACCAGAGATGAAAACCCTAGAAGCCCTCAACAGCTCCAGCGCCGCACTCTGCATCACCCGTCGGATCTAGAGCGTGATCGACGGCTCGGATCAAGCCACCCAGGCGCGTGTGATCCACGCGAGACTGTCTGCCTCCTCCACGCGCGCGTGCGAGGCACGCCCAACCCCTTTGAATCCCCAACGACCGTTCAGATCCCTCTGACGTTTGGGATCGACTCCACGTCCTCAGGACAGCCGAGCCCTCTGGTCCCCTCCTCGGGTCACATGCAGCACAAAAATACGAATGTCAGAGTCCGGAAACGCAACCGAAATCAGAAATCAGAAACAATTTCAACAGAATACAGAGGCAATGCATGAATACAAACAAATCACAACAGTGATTTACAGCAATTCTAGGCATTTAGAAAAAAGAAAAATGTAATTTCAGAGGGCTATAAAAGCCCAAAATGAATGCAATGTAAAAGGAGGATTTTTCTTAGAGAGAAAAAGTTGTAATAGAGGATTCGAAAATTTCAGAGCACAGTTGTAATCGAAAAGAAACTTTCAGAGCAATACAAACAGAAACCCCAAGGTTTTCGAGGTATACCTTTCCAGTTCTTTTCGTTTCGAATCGCAAATAAAATAAAAAAGGGAGTCTAGGGTTTTTTTTGGTTACCTTTGGGTCGCGTCATTTCCCCTCGCCGGTGATAAGCCCTATGGCCACTCCCGAGGCCACATGCGGTGAATCGGTGGGGTGCAGACGCTGAAAAGTTTTTTAAAGAAAGGTTTTTTCTGGTTTTGATTTTCAAAGGGTAAAAGGGAGAGGCTTTGTTTTCGGGGCTTTGGAAAGAAAAAGGTTTTTTTTAGAGTTCCGGCGCCGGCAACGGCGACCGGAACCCTTGCGGTGCCGGACTTACAAACGAGAAAGGGGGAGACTCTTTCTCTGACTTTAGGGTTAGGGTTTTCGAGGAACAATTTCTGAGACGCAAAAGAGGCTAATTTTTGTTTAACTGGGTTTATATAGAGTTTTCACTTTTTTAAAATTGGTCTAATCCCATTTTTAACCCCTCCGTGCCGTTTTAATCGCGCGAGAGGGGCTTCCGCATTTCAAAACCACGCTCGGGGCCCTCCATCTTTTTCAAAGGTTTTCGATTTCGTCCCCGTTTTCATCCTAATAGATTTCTGAATGGTTTAATAACTCTTTGGGTCCTTTATGTTTTTCGCGCCCTTTCAATTTGGTCACATTCCATGTTTTAATCAGTTTTAAATGGGTTTATTTACAGTTTTGGTCCCCGTCAGTTTGCATTTTATTTATTTCTTTGTTTTTCATTTATGTCATATTATATGTTGTCATTCATGCATTTTTTATGTTTGCATCGAATATATATTGCATGTCATTTCGATCATATTGTTTTATTATTATTGCATTCTTGTCCCCTTAATGTATGTTTATATCGAATATATTATTTTTGTCATATTGTTTATATTAGTATGTGCATATTTTGTCTTCTCTTGTTCGAATATATATATATGTTTTTGTGACATGCATTTTAATGTCATTACATGTGACCCTTAATGTTTAAATTCGCATGCTAATTAATTTTAATTCTAAAACGGAGATACCTATTAATTCGCGTATTCGGGTCGACTAGCCTAACTTATTGGATGTCCCGCGAATATTCAGATTAATTCGAATCGTCTAAAGGTAAATTCGAGATTAAAACGAACAAGACCATAGCATCATTCTTTAATTGTTTGCATCATGCATAAAGGTGACGTACGGGATCCGAACCCTAAACTAACACGGCAGTCAGTCTTATATGATGTCGGTTTAGTCTTTGGTCCGGTGTACCGTCATCCTTTTTAATTAAACGATAAATTAATTCGAAACCACCCATTTGAAAAAGCTCGTAATTAAAATCTGATTTTCAAATAAGAACCCCTAATTAAATTCATTTTAAATTTCAGATAATTTCCATCAATTAAAGGCAACAATTGTTTTGGTACCGATTTCCGGGCGTGATGGGGGTGCTAACCCTTCCCCACGCGTAACCAACTCCCGAACCCTTTCAAAAGAATCTCTGGTTTTATTTTTTACGGTGTCTGGCCTACCATAGTGACCGGTGGCGACTCCAAACGAGAAAAAGAATTTTTAAAAGGGATTTTTCCAAAAACCAGAATTATTTTTAAACTCCCCCATTTTTTTAAATTGAATATTTTTCAAAAGTAGCGGGAACCTGATTTACGAAAAAAACCCCGTTACAGTCTGGCGACTCCGCTGGGGAGAAATTTTTTTTTTCAAAACAAAAAGAGAGTTAGGCCAAGAAAATAATTGTTGCTTTTAATGATGGAAATTTTTGAAATTTGATTTGACTTTAGCGAGTTGGTTCTTCCTTGAAAATAGAACTTTAATTACACGAGCTTTGGTTATTGGTGGTCTTGAATTAATTCTTCATTTAATTTCAAAGGAATCACCGACATGTGTTGCATCACGCATTAGGCTCTATACCCGAGCTTCGTCCCTTAAGTGGGACTGAAACGCCCATACCCACGTGAGTCTCCCTCCACGGGTCGGTAATTCACTTCCCTAATCCACGCCTTTGACATGTGAGCAGCCCTCCACGTCACTAGGTCGTGCTTTCCCCTAAACCGAAACCAATTCGCAAGCTTGTAATGGGCCAGAATTGGGGTTCTTATCGCCTTAGTAGGTGGTAAGATAGGTTCGGGTACCCTTGTTAGAACCGAACCACATGAGTGAGAATTTAAGAAGCCCACCCCGATTAGAGCCATGCGGATAACCGTAGAATTAGAATTCATGCTATTAGGTCTTACATCGTTAATTTGCTTTGATGTGTTTCCTTATGATTTATTTTATTCAAGTATTCATTATTGTTGATACTAACCCAATTGTCTTCTTGTCTTATTTTGCTTATTTTAGCATACTCATCGCATTTTCATACGAAATGTTGATTTGAGAACAGTCTAAAGTTGAAAACTTTCACAACGGAAGAAAAGAGTCCATAGCAACGGAGCTCCCGGAGCGCGCTAATTTAGAGGGAAGGGACGAGAAAATTTATTGAAAATCGTACACTATGTGTTTATTTTCTTGCCTCGTTGTAAAAAGGCTTGATCTCCGTTATGGAAAGTTGTTTAATGAGGATGTTCGTCGAATCAACATTTCCTTGCATTCGATTTTGTGTTTTGTAATTTGTTGCCTTCAATCATTTGTTTCAGTTATGCATACACATTTCATGCATTACATCATTAAATCATGAAATTAATTGTTCGGGGTCATGGCAGCATTCGTGACTACCGAAGATTCCACACTTTACTCGCCATCAAAGAAGGCAAATGGAAGAAAGTTTTGCTAAGTTAGAAGCCGACTTCGAGAAGGGTCCGAATGAGGCATATGATGGCCACGAACCTTCCTGTGAGTACCATCAGACTAGGGGGCACGAGATTCAGAGTTGTCCGGAATTTAAACAGTTGGTCCAGGAATTGATGGGCAATAAGAAGGTTGAGTTCCTCGAAGAAGTTTGAGGGGTGGAATGGATGGTCAGCTCAGCAGTATTTAAGAGTTTTAGTGTGTCCAAGACCGTTTGTCTTCATTTCATTGCATTTTAATCTTTTTCGTGAAGTAATGTGTAGAATAAACTCTGCTACCATTTATCCGAAAGTGGCAAAAAAAAAACCTTTTGTAAGGGCCTAAGATTGCATGTTTTAAAGTTTCAATGAAAGGATGCCTTATGTTTCAATTGCCTTTTCATTTTGTGTGTATATATTTGCCTATTGAGTCCCCGTATATCGATTGCACAAGGGACATTGGCCTTGACCCCAAAGGTTGACTTCGAGCCGCCTTTGTCTAGTGGAAATCGAAAGCTTTGAAGATGATGAATATGTGGCTTACACTTCAAGTTAATTTGGTCACCTAATCAAACACACATGGAATTATGACATTCGGAAGAATAACCGGAAGTCTTTCGGGCTAAAAAAAATAATCGAGAATACTAAGCCTAACAATGTTCGAAGCCTGGTAATAGGCATTTTCGGATACAAATGTGGAATTTTTGGGGCACTTCGCTGTAGCAAAAGACCAATAAGGTTGCTATGCACCATCCACTTTAGCTACATGAGTGATGGTAAAATCGTGACAATGCCGAGTAACTCGGGGTATCGTTGTATGCTCCATCTTTATTCTCGAGCCAAAGGAATGTGATGAGTTGACTTCCCCAATTATAAAGAATTGATAAAGGCGAAGCCTATTGAAGATAAATCTAATTTTTGGGGCACTCCGCTGTAGCAAAAAAACCAATAAGGTTGCTATGCACCATCCACTTTAGCTACATGAGTGATGATAATATTCTCAAATCGTGACAATGCCGAGTAACTCGGGGTATCGTTGTATGCTCCATCTTTATTCTCGAGCCAAAGGAATGTGATGAGTTGACTTCCCCACAATTATAAAGAATTGATAAAGGCGAAGCCTATTAAAGATAAACCTAATTGATTAAAAAGCCGAAATAACTTGGAGAGTATGTCATATTTTCAGACATCAGCTCAGCCTTCGAGGTCTCCTAGACACATGATGCTTGAGGCAATCATTGGTAAGCCATAACAGTGTCATTCGTGCGCTTAATATTGAGGGTATTTAATCCAGCTTGATATACCCATGATTTGAAAGAGAAAATTTTGTTTTAAAAAACGCATCTCATGTTGAGATTAGAAGATGCAATCTGAATCTTTTGTGAACACAATAATTTTTTCCCCATTGCTTCGGGATAAAGTTTAGAATGCAATGTCATGAATACAAATGACAGCTTGTCAGTGGCTATGGTGAAGATTGTAATAAGTTCCTACATGCTACAGTTCAGGGACTTGAAGCAAATTTTTGTCGAAATGTTTCGATTGCTTCAGAAGATGAAATTGGACCTTGATGAACTTAAGAGAAAAGTTCAGGGACTTGGGGCATGTTTTTCCCCCATTATGGAGAAGAGATGAAGTCGTCATTTAGCACCCAGTTTGAGAAGGGGGCAATGAGTTGAGAGCGAGCACTACGAGAAGTGTTATTTCTAGTTTGACCAGCGAAAGTCAGCGGTCATCTTTCGAGACCAAAAGATTGAGATTTGGCAAAGGTAAGAAAGCCAAAAGAGATTGAGAAGAAGAAGAGAAGAAGAAGAAGGTCGAGATTGACCAATCTGAAAAGTGGAAGCATCCGAGCATTTTGATGTCATAATTTATGCATCACTTGTAGTTAGGCATCCCTAGGATTAGGGGCATGCTAACTCACATAATCATATCATTTTTACCTATTTTCGACAGGTATTTTAAAGCTTTCCCCGTAAAAGGAAACCCGTCTATCCGACCAGGCCCTTGGAGAATGGAACCGGCCTATCCGATCAGGCTCTTAGAGAATGGAACCCGCCTATCCGATCAGGCTCTTGGAGAATGGAACCCGCCTATCCGATCAGGCTCTTGAAGAATGAAACCCGCCTATCCGATCAGGCCCTTGGAGAATGGAACCCGCCTATCCGATCAGGCTCTTGAAGAATGAAACCCGCCTATCCGATCAGGCCCTTGGAGAATGGAACCCGCCTATCCGATCAGGCTCTTAGAGAGTGGAACCCGCCTATCCGATCAGGCTCTTGGAGAATGGAACCCGCCTATCCGATCAGGCTCTTGAAGAATGAAACCCGCATATCCGATCAGGCTCTTGGAGAATGGAACCCGCCTATCCGATCAGGCTCTTGAAGAATGAAACCCGTCTATCCGATCAGGCTCTTAAAGAATGGAACACGCCTATCCGATCAGGCCCTTGGAGAATAGAACCCGCCTATCCGATCAGGCTCTAAAAGAATGGAACCCGCCTATCCGGTCAGGCTCTTGGAGAATGGAACCCGCCTATCCGGTCAGGCTCTTAAAGAATGGAACACGCCTATCCGATCAGGCCCTTGGAGAATGGAACCCGCCTATCCGATCAGGCTCTTGAAGAATGAAACACGCCTATCCGGTCAGGCTCTTGGAGAATGGAACCCGACTATCCGGTCAGGCTCTTAAAGAATGGAACCCGCCTATACGTTCAGGCTCTTGGAGAAGGGAACCCGCCTATACGTTCAGGCTCTCGGAGAATGGAACTCGCCTATCTGTTCGGGCTTTCGGAGAATAGAACCCGCCCATCCGTTCGGGCATTTGGAGAATGGAGCTTCTGCTAATAATATGTTTGATCGGACCTCGAAGGGTTGAAGAGTGTTGAAATGAGAAAAACAGCTTCAGGCCTCCGCGACCGTTGCATTTTCCCGTACCGACTTCCGAACTGCCAGTAGTTCAAGTGCATGGTGACTCGGAATCCAAACAGGAAAGTCGGACAAAATTTGTGCTTATGGTCTTTGTTTTATCCTTGTGCTACAAGTATAAGCAAAGGGGGGCAACTGTAATCACTAATTTTGTCCGGGGTGTTAGACTCGATTTCTTTTATTTTTAGTAATGGGCTTTGATATTATATATGTTGTGATTAAAAACCAAAAAAAGAAGAAAGGAAAGAAAAATTAAAAAATAGTATATCTTATCTATTATTACTATTATTATACTTGCCAATCATATTTTTACCTATTATTATTATCATACTATAAGTATTATATTATTATTGTTACCTATTATTTTTATATCTATTATTATCCTATTATTATTCTTATTATTATTGTCATTATTATTATTATTATTATTATTATTATTATTATTATTATTATTATTATTATTATTATTATTATTATTATTATTATTATTATTATTATTAATCAAATCTAACAAAACAAAAATATTAAATAATAGAGCCCATTATATATTAAATAAATAAAGCCCATAATGTTTATTTATTTACAGTCCATTTTACATTATCAAAACCCAAAAATAATATACAAGGCCCAATTCGGGCCCAAATAATTAAAAAACCCTAATATGCTAAACCAGAAACCCTAATGACCCCTTTTTTGTTGTGCAGCCGCCCCAATCTCAGCCGTTAGATCTGGGATAGATCTAACGGCCCAGATCGCACCAGAGATGAAAACCCTAGAAGCCCTCAACAGCTCCAGCGCCGCACTCTGCATCAGCCGTCGGATCTAGAGCGTGATCGACGGCTCAGATCAAGCCACCCAGGCGCGTGTGATCCACGCGAGACTGTCTGCCTCCTCCACGCGCGCGTGCGAGGCACGCCCAACCCCTTTGAATCCCCAACGACCGTTCAGATCCCTCCGACGTTTGGGATCGACTCCACGTCCTCAGGACAGCCGAGCCCTCTGGTCCCCTCCTCGGGTCACATGCAGCACAAAAATACGAATGTCAGAGTCCGGAAACGCAACCGAAATCAGAAATCAGAAACAATTTCAACAGAATACAGAGGCAACGCATGAATACAAACAAATCACAACAGTGATTTACAGCAATTCTAGGCATTTAGAAAAAAGAAAAATGTAATTTTAGAGGGCTATAAAAGCCCAAAATGAATGCAATGTAAAAGGAGGATTTTTCTTAGAGAGAAAAAGTTGTAATAGAGGATTCGAAAATTTCAGAGCACAGTTGTAATCGAAAAGAAACTTTCAGAGCAATACAAACAGAAACCCCAAGGTTTTCGAGGTATACCTTTCCAGTTCTTTTCGTTTCGAATCGCAAATAAAATAAAAAAGGGAGTCTAGGGTTTTTTTTGGTTACCTTTGCGTCGCGTCGTTTCCCCTCACCGGTGATAAGCCCTATGGCCACTCCCGAGGCCACATGCGGTGAATCGGTGGGGTGCAGACGCTGAAAAGTTTTTTTAAAGAAAGGTTTTTTCTGGTTTCGATTTTCAAAGGGTAAAAGGGAGAGGCTTTGTTTTCGGGGCTTTGGAAAGAAAAAGGTTTTTTTAGGGTTCCGGCGCTGGCAACGGCGACCGGAACCCTTGCGGTGCCGGACTTACAAACGAGAAAGGGGGAGACTCTTTCTCTAACTTTAGGGTTAGGGTTTTCGAGGAACAATTTTTGAGACGCAAAAGAGGCTAATTTTTGTTTAACTGGGTTTATATAGAGTTTTCACTTTTTTAAAATTGGTCTAATCCCCTTTTTAACCCCTCCGTGCCGTTTTAATCGCGCGAGAGGGGCTTCCGCATTTCAAAACCACGCTCGGGGCCCTCCATCTTTTTCAAAGGTTTTCAATTTCGTCCCCGTTTTCATCCTAATAGATTTCCGAATGGTTTAATAACTCTTTGGGTCCTTTATGTTTTTCGCGCCCTTTCAATTTGGTCACATTCCATGTTTTAATCAGTTTTTAATGGGTTTATTTACAGTTTTGGTCCCCGTCAGTTTGCATTTTATTTGTTTCTTTGTTTTTCATTTATGTCATATTATATGTTGTCATTCATGCATTTTTTATGTTTGCATCGAATATATATATTGCATGTCATTTCGATCATATTGTGTTATTATTATTGCATTCTTGTCCCCTTAATGTATGTTTATATCGAATATATTATTTTTGTCATATTGTTTATATTAGTATGTGCATATTTTGTCTTCTCTTGTTCGAATATATATATATGTTTTTGTGACATGCATTTTAATGTCATTACATGTGACCCTTAATGTTTAAATTCGCATGCTAATTAATTTTAATTCTAAAACGGAGATACCTATTAATTCGCGTATTCGGGTCGACTAGCCTAACTTATTAGATGTCCCGCGAATATTCGGATTAATTCGAATCGTCTAAAGGTAAATTCGAGATTAAAACGAACAAGACCATAGCATCATTCTTTAATTGTTTGCATCATGCATAAAGGTGACGTACGGGATCCAAACCCTAAACTAACACGGCAGTCAGTCTTATATGATGTCGGTTTAGTCTTTGGTCCGGTGTACCGTCATCCTTTTTAATTAAACGATAAATTAATTCGAAACCACCCATTTGAAAAAGCTCGTAATTAAAATCTGATTTTCAAATAAGAACCCCTAATTAAATTCATTTTAAATTTCAGATAATTTCCATCAATTAAAGGCAACAATTGTTTTGGTACCGATTTCCGGGCGTGATGGGGGTACTAACCCTTCCCCACGCGTAACCAACTCCCGAACCCTTTCAAAAGAATCTCTGGTTTTGTTTTTTATGGTGTCTGGCCTACCTTAGTGGCCGGTGGCGACTCCAAACCGAGAAAAAGAATATTTTTAAAAGGTTGTTTTCCCGAAACCCGAATCAATTTTTAAATTCCCCCCTTCTTAAATTAAATTGAATATTTTTCAAATGTAGCGGGAACTTGACTTGAGAGGGAAGAAAAAAAACCCGTTACAGGGGTCAATGGGTGTCTGAGATCAAATACTCGTCTTAGAAGCTGAGACTATGGCTGGGGACATTCGATAAAGCCGAAGAGGCTGCCTTGGCTTACGATAACTGTCACATCCCAAAAACCGGTCTAGTCGGAATTAAGTTCCGGTGACCGAATATTTTTGTCGATTGAATAATTTATTCAATCTTATCTGAACCAATAAATTTTATTCGGGGTAGTTTATGATAGTTTATTATTATTATTATTATTATTATTATTATTATTATATAAAAAAAAGAAGAAAAGAAAGAAAGTGGCGCAGCATAAGGCCACTCGGCCAAATTGGGTTAAGATGTGGCAATTGCCACTTACTTAATTTTTATATAAAGGATAATTGCCACTTAGCAAATGGGATAATAAGTCAAATTGCCACTTCATCCACTAATAATTATTGAATAAAATAATTAATTGGTGGGGGAAATAGTTCACGGCAAACGTGTATAAAAGGGGGAAGGGAGAGAGTGATTTTACACGGCAATTGAAGAAAACAAATCAGTAGGTTACGATTCAATGTTTGATTGGTAGTCCGATATTTTCGATATAGTAATATCGAATTTCTGTCGACGACGGGGTAAGCTCAAATCTCTAGTAAGTTTAAGTTTCGGTATAGAGTTTGATGAATATTTTTATATATATTCGATACTGTTTTATTGATTAGTTTTTATTAATTATCATAGTACACGAGGTCGATTCGGAACAACCGTCAAGCCCAAGAAATAAAAATAAAGTACCGGTCTATCAAGGTGAGTGAAATAAATTAAAGTTGAGATTAGAGTCTCAACTACCTATAATTTGATGTTAGTATTTATTTTAAGCATGAAATTGAATTAATTAAAGGTTGGTAAAAGATAAGGGTAGAAAGAATAAAGAAATTCGGATTTGTAAACTGTCCTGTAGAAAACTGTATTTTTGAGCATGTTAGAGTCATTTCTGGAAAAAAGTGTTCTTCTACAAAGTTGTAGAGGACAAAATTTTACATGAAATAGAGGTATGATTTGCTCAAAAATGTTAAGTATAGGTCTCTGAATTGTTCTTAGAAGTTACGGGACTGAAACTGAATAAAATTGGAATCTGCTGGGCTAAATTGTGAAATTCGAAATGTTTAGGGGTCAAAATGGTGTTAATAAATTCTGAGAATTTATGATTAGAACAGGGGATTCATGAAATGAATTAAATTAAATGGCCAAGCTTGAATTAAGTCTCAATTGGTAGGTTAAAGCCATTTAGATCACATATAGAATTATTAAAGAATAAAAAGGGGACTGTTTTGTGGAAATTGATAAATTGAGGACTTGAATGCTTTGATTTTGAATATGTTAGAACTTCATTATTATGCTAATACATGTAAGTTAATATGGTTAAAATATCAGAACCAAATGAATTGTGAAACATATAATTTATATGCTTTAAATCCACTAAATTTAGCTTGGACATATTCAATCCTGAAATTGATCTGTTTTAAAATGCAAAACTGTACTGATTGGGAAACGTTAAAAATATGTGCCATACATGATCTTAATGGTGTGTTTATAAGATTTCTATAATGGTAAAGAACTCCTTATTTGGAGTTGTGAGTAAAAAGATATGAATTTTTGAGTAAGTAAATGTCATAAAAACAGGGTAACAGTTTGCCCCTAAATCTGCTTCAACAACGACTTTAGAAATTCATTATAAATTGTATAAGAGGAATTAAAAGCTATAATTTATATGGTTTAAAAGGTTATTCAGTCTAGTTTCGTTTAAAACAAACGAAATCAGATTTTGAGTTATAGAACATTTTATATAAATATTTCTTTGAGGACAATGCAAGCTGCCTAATGTACTAAATGATATATTTCTTTAATGTTTGGTTAGAAAAGAGTAGAAATGAAGGAAACCACAAAGTTGGAGAATAAGGAAAATGTCTCTAAGCTTGGATTGAGGTGAGTGTAGATGCATTTGTCTCGGGTGACACGGTGTCATTCCGATCTTTGTTTTTTATGTTCTGATATGTGATTGTAGTTGTGTCAAGGGATAGGCTCGGTGCCTTCCCGTTGCATTATTTATGATTATGTTTGCATTTGTTAAGGGCTCACGTAGAGCAACTATGCTCGAATGGCAAATTTGGTAAGTGCCTTACATTTCTTTGATATGTTCGAATATGACTATGAAATGCTACATGATATGGAGCTACGGCTCATCTTGTTATTTCATATGATATGATATGATTTGAAAATCATGGACTATGTGAATTTGTGTGTAATTATGGACGTTGGATACAATTGGCATGCCATAGGGTTATTCGAGCTCAACATGTAAGGGAGGACTACGGTCCAGGGCTACGGCCTATATGTGGGAGATAAAAGGATGGAAGTGTAAGGGATACATGGAGCTACGGCTCAGGGCTACGGCTCAATTATGATTCATGATATGGTGTACAGGGAATCCGCGTATCCAATGGTACCAATATATTATGTGTTTTATACGTTATGCTATGTTATGATCATGATATGATATTATGCTTTGTTATGAATATGAAGTATGCCATGTTATTGCATTATGATCATTTTTGGAAGCATGTTACATGACATAACATGTTCATTCATTGTCATTGGCTACCTCACTTAGACTATGTAAGTCTAATGCATTCATTGCATAACATTTCAGGTTAAGGAAAGTAACAGATCGAGATCGAGATTAGTTGGAAGGTTGGCAAGTCACTACAATTAAAGAGTAATGTGTTTTGTCCTTATGAACTCCTAGTATGGTGGCAAAGTAGTTAAAGTAATTATACTAATCTTGTGGGCCTACTATTGTGAAATTTTGCCTATGTTTTATATAAGGTTTTAAAGCTATATAGACTATTAAGTTAGTAATAAAATTGACATAATTGGTAGTAAAACATTGATTAAAGGACTCTATGATTTTTGTGAGTTGTTAGGCTCATTTAAATATGTAAAGAATTTTAGTAAGATAATAAAAAGAAATAGATTTGAATATTTTACAAAATAGTCACTAAATATTGCATTGTCTAATCAGGTAGGTAAATGACCTCCGATAGTAATGAGGTTTTACAGGCTAATAACTAGTAAGTTTAATTTCAGTATAATATCACGAATTTCAGATAAGGACCCCTAATTTGTAAAAATTACAATTTAGTCCCTGAGTTTGAAAAAGTTTAAAATTGACCCCAATTTGAGTAAGTTGTTAATAAGTTAATTGTAAAGTCTTAAAAGAGATTAATAAAATACGCCGAAATGATTTTTGAACTTTGAATTTATGTCTCCGATCTCCGTTATGTTTTTTGGTAGCGCTCTCCGACCCGGTTCTCTACCAGGCCGGGAAGGGGGTGTTACATTTGTGGTATCAGAGCTAGAGTTTAGTCGGTTCTGGACTAAACTTATGCATGTTTGTATTGTGTGTTAAGTTACTTTGCCATCTAGGAGTTATTTATTGAGTATTGTGACTTGCCGATTAATCCGATCTTTATGTTTAGATGTCTAAGTTCAGTCAAGCTCATATAGATGAGCATATTCTTGTCGGAGAAAATTCGAGGACGAATTTTCTTTATAGGGGGAGAGAGTTGTCACATCCCAAAAACCGGTCTAGTCGGAATTAAGTTCCGGTGACCGAATATTTTTGTCGATTGAATAATTTATTCAATCTTATCTGAACCAATAAATTTTATTCGGGGTAGTTTATGATAGTTTATTATTATTATTATTATTATTATTATTATTATTATTATTATTATATAAAAAAAAGGAAGAAAAGAAAGAAAGTGGCGCAGCATAAGGCCACTCGGCCAAATTGGGTTAAGATGTGGCAATTGCCACTTACTTAATTTTTATATAAAGGATAATTGCCACTTAGCAAATGGGATAATAAGTCAAATTGCCACTTCATCCACTAATAATTATTGAATAAAATAATTAATTGGTGGGGGAAATAGTTCACGGCAAACGTGTATAAAAGGGGGAAGGGAGAGAGTGATTTTACACGGCAATTGAAGAAAACAAATCAGTAGGTTACGATTCAATGTTTGATTGGTAGTCCGATATTTTCGATATAGTAATATCGAATTTCTGTCGACGACGGGGTAAGCTCAAATCTCTAGTAAGTTTAAGTTTCGGTATAGAGTTTGATGAATATTTTTATATATATTCGATACTGTTTTATTGATTAGTTTTTATTAATTATCATAGTACACGAGGTCGATTCGGAACAACCGTCAAGCCCAAGAAATAAAAATAAAGTACCGGTCTATCAAGGTGAGTGAAATAAATTAAAGTTGAGATTAGAGTCTCAACTACCTATAATTTGATGTTAGTATTTATTTTAAGCATGAAATTGAATTAATTAAAGGTTGGTAAAAGATAAGGGTAGAAAGAATAAAGAAATTCGGATTTGTAAACTGTCCTGTAGAAAACTGTATTTTTGAGCATGTTAGAGTCATTTCTGGAAAAAAGTGTTCTTCTACAAAGTTGTAGAGGACAAAATTTTACATGAAATAGAGGTATGATTTGCTCAAAAATGTTAAGTATAGGTCTCTGAATTGTTCTTAGAAGTTACGGGACTGAAACTGAATAAAATTGGAATCTGCTGGGCTAAATTGTGAAATTCGAAATGTTTAGGGGTCAAAATGGTGTTAATAAATTCTGAGAATTTATGATTAGAACAGGGGATTCATGAAATGAATTAAATTAAATGGCCAAGCTTGAATTAAGTCTCAATTGGTAGGTTAAAGCCATTTAGATCACATATAGAATTATTAAAGAATAAAAAGGGGACTGTTTTGTGGAAATTGATAAATTGAGGACTTGAATGCTTTGATTTTGAATATGTTAGAACTTCATTATTATGCTAATACATGTAAGTTAATATGGTTAAAATATCAGAACCAAATGAATTGTGAAACATATAATTTATATGCTTTAAATCCACTAAATTTAGCTTGGACATATTCGATCCTGAAATTGATCTGTTTTAAAATGCAAAACTGTACTGATTGGGAAACGTTAAAAATATGTGCCATACATGATCTTAATGGTGTGTTTATAAGATTTCTATAATGGTAAAGAACTCCTTATTTGGAGTTGTGAGTAAAAAAGATATGAATTTTTGAGTAAGTAAATGTCATAAAAACAGGGTAACAGTTTGCCCCTAAATCTGCTTCAACAACGACTTTAGAAATTCATTATAAATTGTATAAGAGGAATTAAAAGCTATAATTTATATGGTTTAAAAGGTTATTCAGTCTAGTTTCGTTTAAAACAAACGAAATCAGATTTTGAGTTATAGAACATTTTATATAAATATTTCTTTGAGGACAATGCAAGCTGCCTAATGTACTAAATGATATATTTCTTTAATGTTTGGTTAGAAAAGAGTAGAAATGAAGGAAACCACAAAGTTGGAGAATAAGGAAAATGTCTCTAAGCTTGGATTGAGGTGAGTGTAGATGCATTTGTCTCGGGTGACACGGTGTCATTCCGATCTTTGTTTTTATGTTCTGATATGTGATTGTAGTTGTGTCAAGGGATAGGCTCGGTGCCTTCCCGTTGCATTATTTATGATTATGTTTGCATTTGTTAAGGGCTCACGTAGAGCAACTATGCTCGAATGGCAAATTTGGTAAGTGCCTTACATTTCTTTGATATGTTCGAATATGACTATGAAATGCTACATGATATGGAGCTACGGCTCATCTTGTTATTTCATATGATATGATATGATTTGAAAATCATGGACTATGTGAATTTGTGTGTAATTATGGACGTTGGATACAATTGGCATGCCATAGGGTTATTCGAGCTCAACATGTAAGGGAGGACTACGGTCCAGGGCTACGGCCTATATGTGGGAGATAAAAGGATGGAAGTGTAAGGGATACATGGAGCTACGGCTCAGGGCTACGGCTCAATTATGATTCATGATATGGTGTACAGGGAATCCGCGTATCCAATGGTACCAATATATTATGTGTTTTATACGTTATGCTATGTTATGACCATGATATGATATTATGCTTTGTTATGAATATGAAGTATGCCATGTTATTGCATTATGATCATTTTTGGAAGCATGTTACATGACATAACATGTTCATTCATTGTCATTGGCTACCTCACTTAGACTATGTAAGTCTAATGCATTCATTGCATAACATTTCAGGTTAAGGAAAGTAATAGATCGAGATCGAGATTAGTTGGAAGGTTGGCAAGTCACTACAATTAAAGAGTAATGTGTTTTGTCCTTATGAACTCCTAGTATGGTGGCAAAGTAGTTAAAGTAATTATACTAATCTTGTGGGCCTACTATTGTGAAATTTTGTCTATGTTTTATATAAGGTTTTAAAGCTATATAGACTATTAAGTTAGTAATAAAATTGACATAATTGGTAGTAAAACATTGATTAAAGGACTCTATGATTTTTGTGAGTTGTTAGGCTCATTTAAATATGTAAAGAATTTTAGTAAGATAATAAAAAGAAATAGATTTGAATATTTTACAAAATAGTCACTAAATATTGCATTGTCTAATCAGGTAGGTAAATGACCTCCGATAGTAATGAGGTTTTACAGGCTAATAACTAGTAAGTTTAATTTCAGTATAATATCACGAATTTCAGATAAGGACCCCTAATTTGTAAAAATTACAATTTAGTCCCTGAGTTTGAAAAAGTTTAAAATTGACCCCAATTTGAGTAAGTTGTTAATAAGTTAATTGTAAAGTCTTAAAAGAGATTAATAAAATACGCCGAAATGATTTTTGAACTTTGAATTTATGTCTCCGATCTCCGTTATGTTTTCCGGTAGCGCTCTCCGACCTGGTTCTCTACCAGGCCGGGAAGGGGGTGTTACAATAACGCCGCCAGGGTTCTACGGGAAAGAATGCCAAGACTAACTTCCAGTATGAAGACAACTGTTACTGCAGTCTGCAGGAATCTAATAGGGAAGATTAATCCAAGGGTTTATCAGCTTCTTCAGCCAACAATCATGAAGAACCATGCAAGATCAACAGCTTTGAGATCCATTAATGGAATGATAGGGAAGAAATTGGACCCTACTGGTGCTGGTTTGTTGAAGAAACTATATTTTGTTCTTCGCTTGGGAATTCTAAGGTTTATTCTTCTGTTGCTGTCGCTCCTTCCTTTGGTTCTTCTTTAGATCAAGAAGGAGAACTGGAAAAAAACTTGTAATAATTGACTTGAGTCACTGGTTTTTATTGTTATAAATTGTTGGTGTTCAATAAAATATTCAATGTTTAATCTGTAGTTTTAGATGGAAAAAAATAGAGTTCATATTGCTTGTGCAATATAGGTTGCCTTAACTTCAGGTGCAATTCAAGCCACAACTATCTGTAGCTACTTTTACATTATTTAAAGGGTAAATTTTTACCACCATGTTTGGATGTAATACGGGTTGTTCTGGCTTAATTAAGGTCTCAGATTCTATTCTTTAAGAATACAACATTGGGAAAAACCAATCTACTTGTAGTGAAAATTCATTGGCTTTCAATCACATTCTAAATGATTAATTTTTTCAATCACAAATGTATATTTTATCAAATCAGAAAACCTGAACTAAATCTACATTGAACTTATAATATAAGGATTAAGAATACAATTTAATTTAACAACTTTTATAGCTACGATCATAACTGAACTTTTAAAACTTTAAAAAAGTACATGGACTATATATATTTAAGGTTGGGAGTTTAGATTTTAAAGTTTATAGTTTTTTTTCTAGAATCTGAATTATATTCAACAGCGAAAGGAATACAAATTACAAAGGACTCACACCTTTTACAATAGAAATACAATGCTGAATAAAACAATAAAAATATAAAAGTGTGAAAGACGTTGAACATACCAAACCTAACACTGTCAGAAGAAATCTTCTGAAATAAAAATCTAGAAAAACTATACTTTGCCTTGAGTGCTCTTTGAATATAGCAAAAATTCTTCCGCTACTTGATCTTGGCATGTCGGCACAACCACCAAAGGGATTCATAACATGTATAGAACGGCCTCCTTCGTTGAAAAGCACTCGTTGATACTCGTCACTCGAACGCGTAACTGTCAAAAGACAGACTACTGTCATGAAGACAGACAAGAACTGCTAAAAAGCAGACGAAAGAACTGCCACCAAGCAGACAAAAGAACCGCCATAAAAACAGATTTGAATAAGAATCCGACAAAGTAGACGAAAAACAACAAACAAACTTCAAAAAAGCGAAACATTCATCGGAAAAGATGAATTTTATTTATGTACAGATCCAGCAGAACGGCCAAAGGCCGCCGCCGGTAAAGAAAAACGATGAAGAAGAACTTGAAAAAGTTTTGTAACCGCCTCAGAGAAAATGGAGAAGTGGAAAAGTAAAAGTTTATAGTTAGAATTTAGAGTTTGATGTTAAAATTTAGGATTATCTAAATTCCTAATTTTATTGTCTTAAACTCTAAACCCTAAACTTTAACCATCAACCATAAACTCTAACTATGAACCTAAAACACTAAACTAAAACTTTAAATCTTAAAATCAAGCCAATTATAAAAACTTTTCCCCGTCAATATAATTTTCCAATACAAATACTAATCATAGAATTTAACATTTTTTCTCGGCAAGAATAATCAATGTTATTGAAAAGTCCAACGCAGTCCACATCCAAATTTGTGAATTCACATCGTAAATGCTTTTCAAGAAGGGTATGTATACATTTTAGTACTCACATTTGGTCACAAGATTTAATTTGATATTTAAGATTTTTTGTCCATTTAAGTATTTAAGTTTGGTCTCAATGTTCAATTTGTATCTGGACTTTTTTATCCAATTAAGTACATATACTTGACTTTTAATTTCAAATTAATACATAAACTTTACTTCATGATTTATATAAGTAATTTACTGTAATTACCAATTTGGATGAAAAAAATAAAATTCACCAATTTCATATAAGTTAAATTCATATACTTTTTTGATAATAATATTAAATTCATATACTTATTAGATAAAAAGGTTCTGATAGCAAATTACGTCTTAAAACTAAATTCAAATACTAAAATATATATTTACCATTTTAAGAATTATAAATGGCGGAATTGACATGTTTTAAAGTTTTTTTTTCTATATAATTTAATTATCACAAGAGTCTAAAAGAATGTGATATAAGAAACCATATACCTACGTTATTGTCTTTCTGCAGTGTACCATATGTTCATTATAGTTATTAGGAAAATTCTGCCACGCTCAACGAGTATCGATGAGTACTACTAACAACGAGCATCGACGAGTACTATTAATTCAATTTATAAAGATTGAAAGTCTAAAACACTCACCGTATAATTATAAAATATTTAAAAATTAAAAGGTAAATTAATTAAAATATATTATTTTATTTTTAATTTTCTTTCAAACATAAATCAAAATACTTATCTATCCCTAAATTACAAAACCCTAATTTTGTTCCTTTAATATTCAACAATGAGCTGGTTCCACTCCTTGTGTGCCAAGTTACCTTCTTTGCTTGCGCGCGGTGGGATAGCCCTAGGGCTCGCCTATTCTCATAAGATCACCATGTTCATGTAGCTTTTCTTTTATGTACTATTTGGAGAACAATTTGCCGAGGGTTCCGTCCTCATAATGTTGGATTCAGATTCCATGGTTTAGATGAGACATCCAAGTTGTTTCCACCTAAGAAATGTAGTGCCACAAAATCACTCGTCGATTATAGAAAACTTCTGGTTCCCGGAATCTAATACTACTTACATTACAAAGAGGTTCACATTCGACGCGAAATCCATAACCGAGCTAAGGGCCGTTGTTAGAGGTGAATTCGAGGCTACACCGTCTCAGGTTCAAGTTTTATCGGGTTTTATCTAAAAGCGGCGGTGGCGGCGGCGGCTTAAATTTCAAACAAACAAAAATTAGGGTTTTATAATTTAGGGGTAGATACGTATTTTGATCTATGTTTAAAAGAAAATTAAAATAATATAATATATTTTAATTAATTGACCTTTGATTTTTAAATAATTTATAATTATACGACGAGTCTTTTAAATTTTTAATCTTTACAAATTCAACTAATGATGCTCGTCGGTGCTCGTCGTTAGTGATGCTTATCGATGCTCGTCGAACGTGGCAGACTCATCCTTGTCATTATTAATTATTGCAACTACTACATATTAATAACTCGGGTTATATATATATATATATATATATATATATATATATATATTGATATTCATATTATTTTTTTAGAAAAATATTATCCGAGGATGAATTCAAGGGATGGTCCCAGCAAAAAAAAGAAAGTGTTATTTTTTTAAGTGACTTACAATCGAACGGTTATGTCTACAATATGTGTATATTATGTGGGACAATATCAAAATTATTCAACAAAATATTATCCAATACTTAATGACCCAAATCAACACAATATATAAATTTTATGTATTCGAAAGTTGTAATTATGTTGTACTGAAAATTACATCCACCACAAATCTATCTATTTTCAATGTCGTGTCTCAAAGTTCAAACTCCGATTTTAAACCTCACGTTGATAACAAATTATATACTAAAGAAATCAAAACTATGGTCTCCACAAAATCCAAACATTTCTCCAAAGTTTCATCACTTATATTCATTGCTTCTCCTCCTCCTCCATTGCTGGCGAGAGCCGCCATCGTCATAGCCATGATCTATGTTCCACCATCTAGACATTAACATCGATTATCCGATAACCTACCTTTTGTGTACAATCTGGTAATTAGTGTTACGGTTTAGGGTCGAAGATGGTGGCATTACATGTGGAGCAACTCAATCAATTAAAGGACATTTTCGCAAGGTTCGACATGGACTCTGATGGCAGCCTTACGATTCTAGAGCTCGCGGCATTGCTCCGGTCGTTGGGACTCAAGCCATCAGGGGACCAGATCCATGTCCTTTTAGCTAATATGGACTCTAATGGCAATGGTTCGGTCGAGTTCGATGAGCTAGTGAATGCCATTATGCCTCACATGAATGAACAGATACTAGTAAATCAAGAGCTACTCAAGGAGGTTTTTGCCTTGTTTGATCGCGATGGCAACGGCTACATCACCCCGGCGGAGCTTGCGGGTTGTATGGCGAAAATGGGGCAGCCGTTGACGTATAAAGAGCTAACGGAGATGATCAGAGAGGCCGATGCCGATGGAGATGGTGTCATTGACTTCAATGAATTTTCTACCGTAATGGCACAATCGGCCTTTGATTTTCTAGGCATCAGTTTATCTTCGTAACCAAAGATGTTGGTTTATCTTAGGTCATGGTTAATTATTAATTCACTCATTTCGGAAATTTAAATCGGGGCAACATATACATTTCCGATCGTAAATACTTTATAGAAAACATAAAACTGTAAAAAAATGATCATAATGTTATGTTGTAGGAGAGTATTTAAATTACGGATTTTCTTTTTCTTTTTCTTCTTCTTCTTGTGTGTAAACATCGTCATAGGGATGATTTACATACTTATGTGATTCTGAGAAAGATGCAGTTTAGAATCCGAGAAGTAAGTTGAGAAGTTGAAGAGTCTGTAGAGAAAGAGAGGCGGCACTCTTTGAAACTTATCGATTGTAATGTTGTAATATCTTCAAATGAAGACCAGCAATGTATATACATTTCACTATTGAAATTTGAAAATGAGAAGATTAATGAAAGAAAATAGGGCAGAAATGAAAGAACATGAAACATGGTAGAAGATAGTAGTATATAGGGGTGTGAAAAACTGACCCGACCTGGTAACCTGCCTGAAACCCGATCGAGTCAGAACCTGGTTTAACCCGAGAATTCAAAGACCGAACCCGACCTGCACCCGACCGAAACGAACCCGAACCCGAATTTGACCTGTAACTGTAGAAACCGAACCCGAACTGCACCCGACCGAAGTGAACCCGAACCCGAATTTGACCTGTTACTGTAGTAACCGAACCCGACCTGCACCCGACCGAAACGAACCCGAACCCGAGACTAACCTGCCAGATAACCGATTTAACCCGACCTGTTTGGACCCGACCTGAAATGAACCCGACCTGTTTTGAACCCGACCTATTTTGAACCCGACCTGTTTTGAACCTGAACTGTTATTGACCTGAACTGTTCTTGACCTGAACTGTTCTTGACCTGAACTGTTATTGACCTGAACTGATATTGACCTGAACTGATATTGACCTGAACTGATATTAACCTGAACTAATACTATTATTTGATTTGCTAATAATGATAATTATCTGACATTTAAAGAAGTTATATTTAATGAATATTTTTTTAAATAATAAATCCATATTATAGTATAAAGTCCATATAATAAAGGTCCATTACATACATTCAACTCTGAAAGTCCATTTACAAAGCCCAAATCCCTTTTGTTATAAATTTTCCCGCTCATTCTAATATACCAAACTTAAACATACACAAAAACCACTATGAACCTCATTTTCCCACTCAAAAACTACCACATGGCAGTCCATAACTGGCCCGTTTAGCCTTCACTTGGATCATGGTTTTCTATCTCCATTAGTTGGATCCAGCTGACCATATGATGTCATCCATGAGGTCACTTTCCAAAAATAATGTCAAGTATTGAAAAATTTTAAAATTAATAATAATTTCAAGTATTAATAAATTAATTAACTTAACTTCAATTAAAAGATAAATTGAATTAATAATAATTTTAAGTATTAATAAATTGTATTTCTAATTAACTTGACTATTATTTTAAAATAACTTCAAAGATAAACTATTATACTTAATTAACTTAAGTGGAATGAATAACCATTATTAATTTAAAATTTTATACTTAATAAAATTAAGTTAAATGAGTAAAAATTATTAAATTAAATCTATATTCTTAATTAAAATAACATGACTTAAATTTTTTATTATAGGAATAAATTAATGCTAAATAATTATTTTTTATACATTCTGACTCTACAACAATGTCGGTTCGGTGCCCGGGCAATTCACATGGCCGGTAAAATTCCCAAAATACCTTTTTTCTCTTTATCTTGTTATTTAATACTTACTTATTTTATTATTAATATTTATGGTATATTATTAATATGGTCATTAAAATCTGACAATACTCTCTCTCCTATTTATAGTAGTTGACTGAGATGATGTAAAGCTGACATCAGTGTGCCAACTGGATCCAGCTAATGGGGAGAAGAAGAACATAATTTGTGGCAAAGCTTACGGACCAATGAATGAGCGCCACCTGTCATATTTGAGCGGGAAAAATGGGTTTTCAGCTTTAGTTGTGTTTGTTGGGCTATTGTTTACCAAATTTGGGCGGGAATAATCATTAGGAACTTAATTTGTGGTTTAGGGTTTAGGTTAAATGTTTAGGTTTAGGGTATTAGGGTTTAGTGTTTATGAAGCCTTTAGGTTTAGGGTAATCCTAGATCGAGGGTTTAGTGGTTATGGTTAATTACTCATGCTTTAGGGTTTAATGCTTAGGGTTTAGAATTAGACATTAAGGGTTTAAACCTTAAACCCTAATATTTAATCAATGAACCATAGTCCCTAACCCTAAACCCTAAACAATAACCACTACCCTCTAAACCATAAAACCCTAATATTTAATCTATAGCTCATAGTCCGTAATCCTAGATCGAGGGTTTAGTGGTTAGGGTTAATTACTCATGCTTTAGGGTTTAATGCTTAGGGTTTAGAATTAGACATTAGGGGTTTAAACATTAAACCCTAATATTTAATCAATGAACCATAGTCCCTAACCCTAAACCCTAAACAATAACCACTACCCTCTAAACCATAAAACCCTAATATTTAATCTATAGCTCATAGTCCGTAATCCTAGATCGAGGGTTTAGTGGTTAGGGTTAATTACTTATGCTTTAGGGTTTAATGCTTAGGGTTTAGAATTAGACATTAGGGGTTTAAACCCTAAACCCTAATATTTAATAAATGAACCATAGTCCCTAGTCCTAAACCCTAAACCCTATACATTTAATTACAAATAATAATAATAATAATAATAATAATAATAATAATAATAATAATAATAATCATAAAACTAATAATAATAATAAGCATAGTAAATATATAATAATAATAATAATTGTATTTAAGTATATAATAATAATAATAATAATAATAATAATAATAATAATAATATTACTAATCATAGTAATAATAATAATAATAATAACTAATAATAATAATAATAATAAAAACTAATAATAATAATAAGCATAGTAAATATATAATAATAATAATAATAATTGTATTTAAGTATATAATAATAATAATAATAAACCCTAAACCCTAACCACTAAACCCCAAAACCTAAACGCTAAAACCTAAACGCTAAAAACAAAAACCATTAATCCATCAATATATATATTACATGTACGTATGTACGTATCATTTTATGAACAGTAAACCCTAAACCCTAAACCCTAAACCCTAAACCTTAAACCCTAAAAACCATAATCCATCAATATATATATATATAATTAATGTAGGCATGTTTGTATTAATTTAAGATCACTAAACCCTAAACACTAAACCCTAAACCATAAACCCTAAAAACCATAATCCATCAATATATATATATAATTAATGTAGGCATGTTTGTATTAATTTAAGATCATTAAACCCTTAAACCCTAAACCCTAAACCCTAAAAACCATAATCCATCAATATATATATATATAATTAATTGAGGCATGTTTGCATTAATTTAAGATTACTAAACCCTAAACACTAAACCCTTAAACCATAAACCCTAAAACCCATAATCCATCAATATATATATATATATATAATTAATGTAGGCATGTTTGTTTTAATTTAAGATCATTAAACCCTAAACCCTAAACCCTAAACCATAAACCCTAAACCCTAAAAACCATAATCCATCAATATATATATATAATTAATGTAGGCATGTTTGTATTAATTTAAGATCAGTAAACCCTAAACCCTAAACCCTAAAAATCATAATCCATCAATATATATATATATATATATATATAATGTAGGCATGTTTGTATTAATTTAAGATCAGTAAACCCTAAACCCTAAACCCTAAACCCTAAAAACCATAATCCATCAATATATATAATTAATATAGGTATGTTTGTATTAATTTAAGATCCCTAAACCCCAAACCCCAAACCTTAAACCCTAAACCCTGAAAATAAATCTAATAGTACCAACTCTATATATATATATATATATATATATCACATATACATAATCCCCTAACCATAAACCCTAAACCCTAAACCGTAAAAATAAAAATCATAATCCATCAATATATATAATACACATAACACAATAAACCATAAACCCGAAGGAACCCGACCTGAAATGAACCCGACCTGAAACGAAACCGACCTGAAATGAACCCGACCTGAAACAAAACCGACCTGAAAAGAACCCGACCTGAAACGAAACCGACTTGAAACGAACCCGACCTGAAACGAAACCGACCTGAAACGAACCCGACCTGAAACGAAACCGACCTGAAACGAAACCGACCTGAAACGAAACCGACCTGAAACGAAACCGACCTGAAATCAGCCTGTCAATTAACCGTTTTGACCCGACCTGAAATGAACCGACCTGAAATGAACCCGACCTGAAATGAACCCGACCCGAAATGAACCCGACCCGAAATGAACCCGACCTGAAATGAACCCGACCCGAAATGAACCCGAACCCGAACCGAATCGAGTCAAAACAAAAAATGACCCGAAATGACATGTAACCGATTTGACCCGACCTGACAGAGCCCGACCTGAAACCCAACTGTTGACCTGTTTTTACATCCCTAGTAGTATATATTAGAAAAAGAAGAAATACATTTTAGTGGAATTTTTATACAAGAGAATCTGAAACAACGGAAATCAACAAAAAAAATTGAAATGAAAGGAGAAGAAAAACAGTTTTTAATCCACTAAATGCAGACCATGAGTCAATCTTAGTTGCAAGTCGCAGGGTGGCTCAGACTAAGGGATTTCAGGCGCAACCCGCGCAATCGCATCGGCTGGTGGATCGTGGTGCTGCGAGTTGGACTTGTCCTACGGCTGGGTGGTGTAAACTGAATACTGATGGAGCTCGATATCAGTTGGATGGTCGAACAACATGTGGTGGGGTGATTCGAGGTAATCAGGGAGAATGGTTGATGGGTTTCTCCAAATTTATCGGTATTTGCTCGATATTATAGGCGGAGTTATGGGGGGTGTTTGAAGGTCTCCGTCATGCATAGGAGTTGGGTGTACGCCGTGTGTGGGTCGAGTTGGATAGTGATGATGCGGTTAAGGTGTTGCGGAACAAACATTGTGGCAGATAGCCTAGCCAAGTATGATTTCGGTTTGGTGCAGGGTGAGGAGACCTTTTTACAATCTCCGGATATAGCCTTAGTCGCTGTTCATAAGGATCTTAGTGTGATTGCATGAGTGTGGTTGTAAACACTAATTTTTTGAATTAATTGTTTATTTAGTTTCTTTTTATATTCTGATATAATAAATATTAAATAAATGTTCATTGAATTAAGTGTCCACTACAAACTGATAAGCCCAACTTTGGCCCAATATTACAAAAATGAAACCCTAATTTGTGTTTTGTCTCATGTGCAGCCACCTTGTGACCGTTGGATCAAAATATGACGAGATCAAAGCTCAGGAAACCCCTCGGATCGCGCGTGAAGAACATGCGCCAACCAATCGTCTTTCACGCGCGCGTGTAAGCTACGCGCCTCATCACGGCTGTCCATCTCAAAGCCGAATCTGGTCGTTCGTCTCTGCGGCACCAACGACCACGATGCCACCGCCACTTGCCAAGTTGAGCCGAAATCTGCAGAGAATATGTCAGAGCAATAAAATCATCATTGTAAATTTCTAATATATATCTGTGAATGTAAAGAAATGAGGAGGGGATTTTTACCTTTTCAAACAAGTGAAATAGAGAAAGATCCATAGGTATTTTTTACTCAGTTTCATCTCGTTCTTTTCTTTTTATTTTATTTCGAAAATATATATAAAAAATGAAACAATAAAGAGGTTACCTTTCTCGAACTCTTGCGTCGTGCTCCGATAACCGGCCGCCGGTCCGTCTACATGCATGGTGAGTGGTAAGATAGCTATCATGGGTTCTAGGTTTTGAAATAAAAAAAGAAAAGAGAGCTTTGGGGGTTAGATCCAAGACGAGATTCGTTTTCTAAAATAAAAAAGAAAATAAAACAAGTGATGGTTTAGGTTCGCCGGCGCCGATTAGCGACGGCCGGCGAAGGGGTGCGGCGCCGGAAGAGATGAGAAAGTGGAGAGAATCTCTAGGGTTTTATTTTAGAAGATGATAAAATGAACCAGTTTTTTTTTAAGTTAGATTATATATTAACTAAATATTTTAAAAATGGTATAATTGCTTCGTGAGTCCTTCCGCACAGGGATAATAGCGCGAGAGACCATTCCGCATGGGAAAATTACACCTCGGGTCCCTGTTATTCGTTCCCACCTTGCAATCTGGACCCTGTACTAATAATTAATTCAAATTATGACGAGTTAATTACCCCATGGACCCCTAATCAGTTTGCTTATTTAATTTCTGCACCTTTCTTTCATTTTTATTTAATTCCAGTCCTTTATCTGTTTTTATTTCTGCACTTTATTTCCATTTATTTTCATGTCTGCCCATTTCTTTTATTTTCATTTAATTTCAGTCCATGTTTTATATTTGTTGCATATGATTCTTTTATTTTCAATTTTGTCCTTTTGATTCTATTTTATAGCTTTTATTTCATTTAATTTCAATTCTTGATTCTTTGAGTTAGTATATTTGCCATGTAATTTATTTTGATTCGATTCTTTAATTTAATTTATCTTGTTATCATCGTCAATTACCGTATCCTTTTTAAACGTCATTATTTGTACATATTATCATTTTAGTAAAATAAAGTTCGAAACAATTTCGAATATATCTATGTCTAATCCACCCGATAAACAATGAATGTAAATAAATGTGATAATTTTAATAATTTATAATCTAGCTTTGATTTTATCCCGTAAATATAATTTTTCTTTGATAATAATTCAGGGTTTGATATATTTAAAATTGGCTTTTGTGTTTAAATTTTTTGTTACCACCAATATTATGTTCATGCATTTATCTTGTGTAAAATACGTAAAGATAGTGCTCATAATCCCAATATTCTATTGGGAGTGTCGTCCCAATCATTTGGGCGTCATCTTCTTTGATATCGCGGACTGGGTACGGTTTTATATCTCGTTTGATCATGCATTCGGAAGTTATTAATTGAATTGGGCCGAAATTTTAAGATTTTCTAATAAATACAATACGACCGTTAGGTACCAATTTTGGGCGGTGTGGGGGTGCTAATCCTTCCCCATCCGTAACCGACTCCCGAACCCAATTTTCTAAAAAGAATCTCTGGTTTTATTTTTGGTGTCCGATCTACCCTCTCCTTTTTTTGAACGATCGGTGGCGACTCCAATAAATTATTGAAAAAGAAAATTTTAGTATTTTAAAATATATTACTTGAGACCGGTTTTATAAAAAACGAAGAAAAAGCACACTCCGATTTTTTTAGTCGCTACAGTGGTGTTTTGGTTAATTGTTTGGTTTATCATGTTTGTGACTAGGTGTACTCTTTTCTTACATTTAAATTTAGAGAGGTTTGTATGAGGCAATTGGATAACCCTTCTTTCTTAATAAAAACAATTTTTAATGAATAGTTTTATTGTAAAATAATAGTTCAAATTTTAGTAGGGTCTCTAACGCTTCACTATGTTATATTTTATATGTCTAATTTTTAATTAAAAATATGTGTTTAATGTTTCATTTCGTCTATCTTTTAAGGTCCGTCCCTTAAAAAAAAACCCATCATTCAATCCTTTCTTTTACAAGAGTCTCAGTTCGTCGTTTGTCCATATGTTGTGATTATTGTTTGTGACAGCAACGGTAACGCACAAAATCATGGACTACTTTAATTTTTTTTAAATAGAGATATAAATGAACAAACCTATGGGAGTCCGAAATCCCAGCACTCTTGGGCCCATGGAATTATTGGAGGATTCCATCTCCTTATGTCTTCAATCACCTTAATCAACGCTTCAATTGTTTTTTAGACGATCATAAATGGAAGCCGACCGAAAGTGACTCTGGCTACCGCAATTTCGGAGTCTGTGCCGGTGTAACTTTGGAATGGTACCACTGTGTTGGTAGGGGTGAAGGTGCCTTAGCTTCCTCCCAAGTGTAGTAAATGTGTTGTCTTTGGGCATTCGGATAAGAATTGTCACAATAGGGAGGTTAGTGTGCCTGAGGATGCTGGGAAACGGAAGGCTCCGTCTGAGAGAGATGTTCTTAAGGTTTCTCCTCAGTGCAAGGCTACTGATAAGCCTTCTCTCGATCCTGATTCTTCAGCTTCTGGCTCTTTAGTTTCTGGACGTGTTCAGTCACCTGAACAGGTTGATTTGGGGGCTCTAAAGGTTGTGGTTGTTACCCCTTTTCCTCCTCCTACCAAGGGAGGTATTCGAAGTTCTAGCAATCAATTTCATGTGTTGACTTCAGTTGCTTCCTCTTTGGTTGACCGTGAGGTTGCGAGTGTAGGGGATGATGGTGTTGTGCAACAAAATGCTGGAATTGAGGTTTCGGATCTGGTTGTGGATGTTGCTCCTATTCAGGAAGTTGTTGAGCTTATTCGCATGGTTGCTTCTGCTCCTGTGTCTCCTAGGAATGTGAGGAATGCTTCTCATGGAGTGGCTCGGGTGGTTCAAGAAATTAAGCATAAGAAAAAGGATCAAGTGGACCGTAAAAAGAAAGGTCATGTGGTCGCTGGAGGCCAGGTGAGCACCCCTCCTATCCCTTCTACATGATAATTTGTACTTGGAATGTGCGGGGTCTTAATGACCCTGTGAAACAGAAGGGTTTGTTTCGGCGTGTGTCTGAGTTAAGGGCTGATATTGTTTGCTTGTTGGAGACTAGGGTTAAGGTTGCAAATGTTAGAGGTATTGTAGATAAGTGGTTTAAGGGCTGGAGGTGGGAATTAAATTATTCTGATGCTCCTAATGGTCACATTTGGGTATTATGGAAGGCGGAAGTTAATGTTATTCCTGTCTTTAGCTCGGATCAGTGTATTACTTGTCGTTGCTGTTTGAATGGATTGAGGTTTTTCGTATCTGCTATTTATGCTTGTAATGAGGGTACCAGCAGAAGAAGGCTTTGGTATGCTTTGGTAAGTGTTAAGACCCTGGTAGGGGTTGATCCATGGCTCATGGCTGGGGAATTTAATGTTGTTCTTCATCCTCAGGAGAGCCCGGAGGAGATTCATGTTGTTTCTGGTGATATAGAGGAGTTTTGTGAATGCTTAGATGGGATTGGCTTGTTTGATTATCCATGTACAGGACTTGTGTTTACTTGGTCCAATCACCAAGATCAAAGACCTTTAGCACGAAAACTTGATAGGATGTTAACTAACCTTGAATGGTATTATGCTTTCCCTACTTCTCAGGCTGAGTTTTTGGCGCCTGGCATTTCTGACCATTCTCTAGGTGTTTTTTGGACAGAGAAGGCTTTTCTTTCCCCCAAAGCCTTTTAAATTTTACAATTTCTGGTGTCAACATCCTCAATTTTTAGAAACGGTTGCGCAATCGTGGGTTCTTGAGGCTTCAGATGATCCTATGAAGCAGTTGTTTGTTAAAATGAAATGGCTAAAACCTATTTTAAGGCAGTTTAATAGGCAGCATTTTGGTGAATTCTCTTCCAGAGTTAATGCAAAGAGAAGAGATTTGGAGGCTGCTCAGTTGGTGAATCTTTCTTCCAGTGTTTGCTCTAGTTCGGTTGGTCAAGTTCAAGAGTCGCGGGCTGAGTAATCTCAATTGGAGGATGTTGAGTGGAGTTTTTATCAGCAGAGAGCTAAGGTGCAATGATTATGTGAATCTGATCAGAGCACTAAGTTTTTTTTACTCTATGATTAAGGTTAAGAATCGTAGGCAATATATTCAGTCCCTTATTTCTTCTGAGGGTGTTAGGTTGGACACTCAGGATGGGATTGAGAAGGAAGTTATTCAGTTCTTTGTTGGTTTGTTAAGGTCAAAGGACTTAAAGGTCGAAGTCCCCTCCATTAACCTGTTGCGGGAACTAATCTCTTTTCACTTATCTGATCAGGATGATGATTCCTTGGTGCGAGAGATTTCAGATGAGGAAATTCAAGATGCCTTGTTTGAACAAGGGAATGATAAGGCCCCTAGGCTTGATGGATTTACTGCTTGGTTTTTCAAGAAGACTTGGGATATCACTTGTAGAGATTTTCTCCTTGCTGTGAGATATTTCTTTTCGCAGGCTGTGCTCTTTCCTGGTTTCAATGCTACTGCTATTGTCTTAGTTCCTAAGTGTATCAGTCCGAATCAAGTGAAAGATTATAGGCCATTTTTTCCGGCTCCATTATATACAAGTACATTACCAAAATCTTGGTAAATAGATTGCGTCCCATCTTTCCTGATATGATTGCTCCTAACCAGAGTGCATTTGTCAAAGGGCAAAATATTGACGATAATATTCTTTTAGCACAAAAGTTAGTTCGTGGATATGGTAGAACTACTCTTTCACCGATATGTGCTTTAAAGATCAATTTACAAAAAGCTTTCGATTCTATTAGTTGGGATTTTATCTTGAATGTTTTGAAGGCTATGGGTTTCCCTTCGAAATTTGTTGACTGGATAGAGGCTTGTGTGATGTCCCCCAGGTTTTCTATCTCAGTGAATGGAGGACTTGTTGGATTCTTTAAGGGTGCAAGGGGTGTAAGGCAGGGTGACCCATTCTCCCCTTATATATTTGTCATGATCATGAATGTCTTTTCTAAACTTTTGGATGTTGCTGTCGCGAAGAGAGTGTTTTAGTATCACCCTAAATGTCACAAGGTTAAGTTGACTCATCTATATTTTACAGATGATCTGATGATATTCTCTAAGGGCAGTCTGGATTCGGTTGCTGGAATTTGTTGTGTGTTAGAGGAGTTCTATAAGATGTCTGGATTGCGTTTAAATGGGCAAAGAGCGGGTTTTTTTCCTCTGGTATTGCTAGGGAGAAAATTGATGATATTGTTTCAGTCACTGGCTTTTAGCATGGTTCCCTTCCTGTTCGGTATCTTAGGGTGCCATTGGTGGCTAAGAAATTGTCGATTAAGGACTGTCAATCCCTCTTGCTTAAAATTTAGGGCAAGATTCTTCAATGGTCTTCACTGAAGCCGTGCTTTGATGGTCGACTAGAGCTTATCAAGTCTACTATTTTGGCATCCAAAGTTTTTGGTGTAGACATTTCATCCTTCCTAAGTCTGTCTTGAATAGAATAAACCAACTTTGCTTACAGTTCTTTTGGAAGGGGAGGATAAAGGTGGTTCGAGTGCGAGGGTAAGTTGGGATGTAATATGCTTTTTAAAGTCTGAAAGGGGGTTGAGAGTGCGGAATTTGCTTTATTGGAACATTGCATGTATGGTGACTTTGATTAGGAAGGTACTTGATGGCCAAGGATCCTTGTGGGTGGCTTGGGTCAATGCCTATGTTTTGAAGGGAACTAATTTCATGCAGTTAGTTCCCAAGTCTTCGATGGGATGGATTTGGAGGCAGTTAGTGAAGGTGAGAGATCGATATCTTAACCAAGTGCTTTCAAATGCTGCCCCTATGTCTACCTCTCAGATCTGGTTCAAGGTAAGAGGTAGCAAGGTAAAAGTTCACTGGCATCGTTTGATTTGGTTTCCTTTGCATATTCCTCGTCATGCTATTATTGCTTGGATGGTTGTTCTTGGTAGATTGCCGACAAATGATAGACTTTGCTCTTGGGGTCTGTTGGTCGATGTTAATTGTGTCATGTGTGGTGATGCTATCGAGACTAGGAATCATCTCTTTTTTGGATGTTGCTTTGCTAAACAGGTTTGGAGGGATGTTTTGAACTGTTGTTGTCTTGACATGGTAGTTTTCTCTTGGGCGGTGGAATTTGATTGGGCAGTTAAATACTTCAAATGGGAAGTCTTTGCTTGCTTTGATTCTGAGGTTGGCTTGGGCTGCATTCTTTTATTTTGTTTGGTTTGAGAGGAACAAGAGACTTTTTGCTTTGAGTTCTTTAAGTCCTCATGCTATTTTTTATTGTATACAAGATGTGATACATACGAGACTGTGTGGGAAGGGTATACATATGGGCGATAGCATAGATTTTCAATTATGTTGTAATTGGGGTTTACTTGTATAGGTGAGATTGTTTAGTTTTGTCTGTTCTGTACAGTTTTTGTTGTTTGCTGTAGCAGTGTTCTACTGCTCTTTGGATAATAAAAAACAATTATCCAAAAAAAATCCCGCTAATATGTTTTTGATTCGGCAATGTACTGTTTTTATTCTTTTTGAAAGATAAAAAAAGTCTCCTTAAAAATTATTTCCTAACCAATATTCGACATAAAATTAAAATCGGACAACAAAAAAAGAGTGTAAATTATTATTATAGACCTAGTAAACTCGAGCAAAACATATAAGTCTTTATTAATATTTATACATCTTTTCAGTTTTAAAATCAGGGATTTTTTCTTTCAGAAACATTTAAATTCTGGTGTGGTGAAAACCCACTAAGTAAACTTCAACCGAGATTGGCAGCTAGAAAAGGAGTTGTGGTCGCTGCATTTGCTGTTAACAATAGTTTAAAGGAAATATATTGGCAAAACATGTTTATTAGACCTTTGTTTGAAAGAGAAGAGAGATCGCTGAGTTCATTGAAAGAAATAATTGAAGCCGAAACGCTGAAAATTAACACTCCTGACATAATTTTATGGTTGCACGACAAGGCTGGAAATTTTTCAGTTGGCCGCCTAATTGATCTTATGATGAACACCAATCTGAAAGAACCAATTTTTAATTTTGATCTTCTTTGGAAAATGAAGGTGCCACCAAAAGTGAAGAACTTTGTTTAGTTGTTGAAGTTAGGCAAAATACCCATGAAATAATTTCTTAGAGCGAGAGGCGTGAAACTTTGATGCCAATTCGTTAGGGTGTCCTGGTGTGCTCTTGGGGTGGAAAATTCAAACCACCTATTGTTGGAATGCATATTCGCCATTTATTTTTGGAAGAAATTCTGTAATTGGTGATCAATCACTTGGCCAAACTTGATTAATATGGATGATTTTTTTTTCTTTTTGTTTCCATGTAACTTCAACAGGTAAAGTTAGATCGCTATGGCTCATCTCAATTGCATCTGCGATGTGGAGCCTATTGTCACGGACTTATTTATTCAAGCTCAATCCGTGTGGCGCTAACACTCTCGGCACGATGTTAGCAAGCCTTGATTGCGCAACGTTATGGCAAAACACAAGGAGCAAGAGAACTTACAAGGAAAGAACCTTGTATTAAGCAACGGAAGCTTACAAGTATGCTTTGAGTATACAACTCTTGGTGATTTACAAATGAGAGGGGTGGCCCTATTTATAGGCTCCCACCTCCACAACAGACGGCTAGGATCGTTTTGATCCAACGGCTACAATGTTGCCTCCCAAAATATCTTCTAAACCTAGATATCTCTAGATAATTCTATACATATATAGTTATATCCTAAATGGTCTAAAAGCTCTACAATATTCTAAGATATTCTAGAATATTCCGGAGATGTCTGGAGTTATCCCGAGCCTTCTCGATCTCTCTCGGGTCTTCTAGGTTCCTCCGGGTGAGCCTAGATGAGTGTGGAATGTTCTGGAACCCCTTGGACTTGGGTGGAAACGTTTGGAGCACTCTGGGTCGTTCTAGATCCTTCTTTGGATCAACCTTGGCCTTAAAATCTCTAAGGCATCTCATTTTCCCCTTGTTAGCCCGAGTGCCCTTGGAAGGAACCCTTTGGGCGCGCGTTGCGCACCTAGGTGGGGCACCTCGGTGCATCTTGGTGCACCCTGGCGGGTGTGCCCCTCGGTTGGCTTGGTTGCGACCTGGTGGGGCGTGACATCCTCCCCCACCCGATCTCGCGACGCCCTCGTCGTGTCCTCGTGGAATTGGGGTGTTGCTGGAGTTCTTCCCTCGACTCCTAGCTTGACTCGTCTTTGCCCTCGGCTTGTCGGCATTGTTGGAAGGCTTTCCCTTCGTCCCTTGACCCTTGGTCTTTGATGTCATGGTCTCCCCTTGAACATGCTTGGTGACCTTCCCAGACACGGTCACCCCTTTGTGCCCATCCAACCCCTTGGAGGGCTTGGCCCTACGGACGACCTTGTTGAGCTGAAGTGCTGAGAGTACTCCTGACCCTCGATTGGTGGCCCTTAGTGTTGGTACCACGCATGATGGTGCACCCTCCGTGATGCACAAATTGTTGGCAAATAGCATTGGTATTGCCTTGGCTTGCTCGAAGAACTCGAGCCCTAAGATGATCGGGTAGTCGTCCATCGGCACAATCGAGAAGTCCATGCGCCCTGACCACGTCCCAACGATGGTCTTGACTCCTCGAGCGAACCCGTGGATGGGTTGAGCGGAAGAATTCACTGCCTTGACGGATCCTCCCCCTTTCATGACACTAAGACCAAGCCTCTTTGCTTCCTCCAAAGAAACAAAGTTATGGGACGCACTTGTGTCGAGCATGGCTCTCGAAGCCTTTCCATTAACGGTGACGTCCACGTATAGCAACCCTTTGGCTTGGGTCTTTGGGGCGGACTGGATTCCATTCAAGAGCTGTAGCGATCCCATTTGTGCATCTTGGCCCCCTTCGGCATCACTACCTTCATCGGCATCGCTTCCCTCTTGATGCCTGGCTAGGAGCGAACTAAGTGCTTGGCGTTGAGGGCACTCCCGAACCCAATGATCGCCATCGCAGATGAAGCAACTGCTAGGGGGTGATTTCTTGGCACCATGAGAGTCTCTAGACCTACCCCGGTCTTTGTCCCTCCATGAGGACGGGCCCTTGTGCTTCGGTGTGTCCTCATCCTTGCGACTCTCTTTGTGATGGCTCCTCTCTCCCCTACCTTTGGCATGGCCCTCCTTGTCATCCTTCGGCCTGGGGGTGGACTCCTTGTGGCTTGAGTAGTCAATGAGGCTCTCGGCCACGGCGATGGCATCGGCAAGGTTTTGCACCCCACGACGCCTTAACTCGGTCTTGGCCCACGGTTTGAGTCCATCGACAAAGTTAAAGAGTGAATCTTTATCGGAGAGGTCGGGGATTTCGAGCATCAAGCTTGTGAACTCCTTGACATAGTCTTGGATGCTCCTCGTTTGCTTGAGCCTTCGCAATCGTGCCCTTGCTTCATCCTCGGCATTCTCCGGATAAAATTGTCGTTTGAGCTCCCTTTAAAAATCGGCAAAGGTAGAGATGGTGCACGTACCTTTCTCAATGTCGAGACGCCTCATCCTTCACCAAAGCATGGCAGTGTCGGTGAGGTATAAGGTCGCGGTCTGAACCTTAGAGGCATCCTCCCTGATGCCAACAGCTTTTAAATATTGCTCCATGCCATACAAGAAGTTGTCTACTTCTTTTGCGTTGCGTACTCCCGCAAAGGTTTGAGGCTTGGGCACCTCGACCCTTCTAGTCTCCACGATAGTGCTTGGCCCGACTGCCATAGCAAGTTTGCACAAGGCTAGGTCGCCTTGCAATGCTTCAAGTTGGGCATGCATGTTGTCGAGTTCATGTTGAAATGACTCACGTACCTTTGTGAGCTCTACCATGAGTGCGTCGCGTACTTCACCCATTTCCGCGCGCAGGGTCTCCTCTAGCTTGATCTTCATAGCCCTCACGGCCGTGTGGATCTCGGCATCCTCCGCCTCGAGGCCTTCTATCCGCTCTTGAAGGTCGTCCACATGGGCACCCATGCCCGATACGCTTTCCTCCATGCGAGTCAAGCTCGATTCTAAGCTAGAGAGTACGTCCTTAGACTTGGCACGAGGCCTCCCCTCCGCAAGGTCGGCCTTTACTTCTTGCCCACCTTGGTCATGCGTGACCTCGGTCTCCGACGGGCTAGCAACTTGGGTTTTGCTTGTCTTGGCCATGCTCCCAACGATCGGAACTTGCTCTGATACCAACTGTCACGGACTTATTTCTTCAAGCTCAATCCGTGCGGCGCTAACACTCTCGACACGATGTTAGCAAGCCTTGATTGCGCAACGCTATGGCAAAACACAAGGAGCAAGAGAACTTACAAGGAAAGAACCTTGTATTAAGCAACAAAAGCTTACAAGTATGCTTTGAGTATACAACTCTTGGTGATTTACAAATGAGAGGGGTGGCCCTATTTATAGGCTCCCACCTCCTCAACAGACGGCTAGGATCGTTTTGATCCAACGGCTACAATGTTGCCTCCCAAAATATCTTCTAAACCTAGATATCTCTAGATAATTCTATACACATCTAGTAATATCCTAAATGGTCTAAAAGCTCTACAATATTCTAAGATATTCTATAATATTCTGGAGATGTTCGGAGTTGTCCCGAGCCTTCCGGACTTGTCCCGAGCCTTCTCGATCTCTCTCGGGTCTTCTAGGTTCCTCCGGGTGAGCCTAGATGAGTGTGGAATGTTCTGGAACCCCTTGGACTTGGGTGGAAACGTTTGGAGCACTCTGGGTCGTTCTAGATCCTTCTTTGGATCAACCTTGGCCTTAAAATCTCTAAGGCATCTCATTTTCCCCTTGTTAGCCCGAGTGCCCTTGGAAGGAACCCTTTGGGCGCGCGTTGCGAACCTAGGTGGGGCACCTCAGTGCATCTTGGTGCACCCTGGCGGGTGTGCTCCTCGGTTGGCTTGGTTGCGACCTGGTGGGGCGTGACACTATGGTTGGCAAGAAACGAGAAGGTGTTCGAAGACAAAGCAACCTCCCTAAAGAATCTCTTATTTCTCTTAAAAATGCGAGCTTTTTTGTGGATCAAAGCTTGGAATGCAAACTTTTTAGTTAATGAAGATGTTTGGTGGTAAATTCTATGGAATGTATTAATGCAAATGTCACGCTACATGAATGGATTCCACCAAAGGAAAGCGATGCAAAATTCAACGTAGATGGTATGTTCAAGGACAAAGTAGCAGGGTGTGGTGGAGTTTTGAGAACAGTCACTGCCGAGATAAGAGCAATGTTTTCCGGATCAATCGATTTGGTTAATTCTAACTTTGCAAAACTGGTGGCTATCAAAATAGCTCTGGAAATTTTTGTTGAAGCATGTTGGTTGGGACAAATGAATCTTATAGTGGAATCGGACTCCCAAACTATTTTAAATTGAATTGGAGATAAGAACCTCAAACTTGCGATGGTGGCAAGTGTTCGAAAAGGTAGATGATTTATCTAGAAAATTTTCGCAGGTAACGTTTGAGTATGCACCGAGAGAAAAAATCAATCAGCGGATCATCTTGCAAAAGGATTGAATCGCACTGAGCTTTTTAAAGCGTGGTGGTAACTGCCCTTGGTATCTTTGTAATATTAGTGAAGTATTTTGTAACACCCCAAAAATTACGCCCAAATCGTAAACTCTAGATTCGTAAAATCACTAATTTAGAAACCTAATTTTAATACATAAATTGAAAACCATTTTTATTTGAGAATTTTAATTTAAAAACCCTAATTAAGTTTGAGGGTTAATTTGAGAAAATTCAGATTTATGAGACTTAATATAAACATTCGAGGTCAATTTGTAAATTATGAAAAGTATAAGTGCTCGTTTGCAATCTTTTATTCAGTTTAGTGGCTTACCTAGTGAATTGCCCATTAAATTGGGTATTTAAAACCCTTTTCGGTAGAATAGACTATTTGCCTCTGCAGCAGCCGCACATTCCCTCTCCCTTCCTCGATCTTTTTTTTATATATTTTTTTCGATCAAACTTTGGTGAGTTTCTAACATCGCACAACCATAATCTTTGAAGGATTTAGATATGAGATCTGATGCAGTTTAAATGTGTTTTAGACGACGGCGACTTTGGGAAAGATGAATTACCACCTCCTTCACCTATTTGATCTAATTGTACACGTGCCACGATAACTATACGCGAGTATTCTTTTAGATTAATATTAGTGTTTAGTTTGGTGGCATAGTGATAGATTTTTGATGTAGAGTTTGATACTGTAGATTATGATTCAGCTAGATCCGAACATGAGAGGCGTTCGTCCCGACGTTAGAGCTATTGTTGGTTAAGGTGTATTTTTTTTCCGGTGCTATAAATAAATTATATGATATTTTTCTATGTGTTGATGTTTTACCCCTTATGTGATTATTTAAATGTATTATGACTTGTATGGTTGACATTACGTGAATACAATTTTCAAAATGTGTTTTAATTATGACTTATGGAATATTTGATTTATGAAACATCGGATTTACGGATGTATGATTTATGAATTTATGGATTTATGGTGTAACCCCCTCGCCCCGGTCTGGTCGGGTGACCGGTTCGAGTAGGCTACACGGGGAAAACCGACATGAAACCCGTGAAGGTTCCACCTCGGTTAGCGACCCTAATTTTTTTTTGTTTATTTCACGTCTTGTCTAGAGGCATTTAGTTACCTAAGTGATCACGATGACGGAAAACAAGGCCCACAAAATCCCTACCACAAACCGGGCCTAAGCCCAACCCTTGAGACCCATTAGAGATGTCCAAAAACCCATTTCCAGCTACCCGTTTCGAAACAGTCGTCACCCGTTTCGAAACACGAGCTTAGTTAAAAAGGCCAGGTACCCGTACTGAAACGCATCCACCCCGTTTCGGAACAGGGCCCTAATTCTGCCTAGGCGTTTCGATACTTGTTTCGAAACAGGCACCTCCAGTAGCCAAAGTGTTTCGAAACTTGTTTCGAAACAGGGGTTCACAGTGGCCAAACCGTATCAAAACGAGTTCCGATACGGGGTCCCTAGAGCCATACTCGTTCCGAAAAAGCTTAGCCCGTTTCGAAACACTGGCTGTCTGCAATTTCCCAAAACCATCTTTAAACATCTCTAATCGATCCCAAGGGCCCTAAACAACTCCAACCAAACATACGCCACTTACAAGCATATTCTAGAGGCATGTATCCTATGGCAAGACATACCCAAATCACACAAAGCACAAGATGAGGCATCTATACATGGCATTTACACAAAGGGCAACATTGCATATAAGGGCATGCTTAAGGACTGAAAAGCCAAATGGCACAATTCATCACATAATGGTTTACATGCCAACCAAAGCAACTTAAACATCCTAAGGCATAACCATCTCACACAAACATCCAACAAACCTCCATGAGTCATACAATGCTCAAACAAAACACACACTTGCCACATTGCTAAACTACCACATTACGTGCTAAATCGTACTTGAGCAACAAATAACTTGGAAAGCCCCTTCGCCTTGCTCCTTGCTAACACCACGCTAATGATCTGCATTGTTGAAAATGAGAGCGTAAGCTAGAAGCTTAGTGAGGATGCTCTAAAATCAAAAACATCAACAATGCAGGGTCCAAGCATGCAAATCCTTAACCTCACAAACAACATACATAGTGTTGGGTTGTTTGGTGCTCGATTCGATCAACCAATTATGCTCACCAAGTGGTGGAGAGGTGGATATTTGGGTGGAAGGGTTAAGGAAGCTAAAAAGAATAAGACACAATGATTTTAGAGTGGTTCGGTCTTCTAACAAGCACCTACATCCACTACCTTAGCTTCTCACTAAGGATTTCACAATCAATCCACTAATTGATTCGTCCCCTTTTCTAGGATTAGGAGGAAACCCTTACAACCGATCAAGCTTTTACCCAAAGCCTTGATCAAACCCTCTTTTACAAAGAGAAACAAGAAAGAAAACTTAAACCCTCTAATAGGTGTTTGTTTGCACAATTAAGCTCTCACCCAAATCCTAGAACACTTGAGCAAATTTAACAATTTTGGCTCACTAGTGTTTGTCTATACAAGAATTGACAAATAAAGCACTAAGACAATTTCTTGATCATTTGATGTTTGACAATATGAGCATTAGTCTTCTCTTGATGCTTGGAGGTCCCTTTTATACTCCCAATTGAGTTTATAGCCGTTTAGGACCGTTGGGGTTGAAATAGAGTCGTTGGAGCCTTTAATTCCCTCCATAAATGCAGTCTGCAGCTCCCCGTTTCGAAACGCTCGAAGCCGTTTCGAAACACCCTCAATATAGAAAGAGCCGTTGCAGTCTGTCAGGGTACCCGTTTCGGAACACCCCCTTGCCGTTTCGGAACGCGTATCGGAACGCTATAAGCCCGTATCGAAACGACCTACATTTAAAAGTTAGTTGGGAAAGAGTCGTTGGGGTTTATGACCGTTGTGGTCAGTGCCACGTGGGCGTATCGAAACGGCCTAGCCTGTTTCGAAACGCTGGCCCCGTTTCGATACGAGTATCGAAACGTTTTGGCCACTGGAGGCACCTGTTTCGAAACGCCCTAAGGTGTTTCGAAACACTTGGTCAGTTTTGTTAAAATTGGCCTTTGAAAACATGAAAAACCTTTATGAAAAATTCCTTAAATATTATTTCAAGTTGTTTGGACTTTGGAAATGTTTTAAATACTTTTTAAATCAGTCCAAAACATTTTTCAATTATTATATCAAAACATTAGTTCTACAATCTCCCCCTTTTTGATATAATAAAACCACTTGAAAAATTGTTTGGAATTCTCCCCCTTTAACTTATAAAATGTGAATAAGAGAATAAAATTTTAGTTCACATAAGGCTCCCCCTTATTCATTTTGAAAATTCAATTTCTCAAACCATTTCTCCCCCTTTTTGTTATATCAAAAAGATTTAAAACGTTAAGTTCAAAAATAACAATAGAGGTAAAAAAAACTTGACAAAAGTAAGAATTTGGTTTTAAAATGGCTCCCCCTTACTCAATGCATCATTGAAATGTTAGTCCAACATATATGATCATCTAGTTGAATTAAATAAAAATAAGACTAATAAAATCAAAACAACTAGAAATTTTACCAACACTTGAACCCAAGGGAGGATGTGAAGCCTTCCTTCTTCAAGTGTTCTTTCTTGTGTGTATGGAGCTCCCCCTCAATGTTTGACTTGTTGAACATCTCCATCACACCTACAATAGACAATCAAGTAACTTTTGGTATCCAAATTGCTTTGGATCCATAAACGTTAGTTGCACAAAATTTAGTCCCCTTTGGAATCCATTTTTCAATTTCATCCCTTTTAGTTGAAGTATTAAGTCCTTTTGGGACCCAAACACTTCTAAAACATTTCCCATTTACAAATCTAGGGGCACTAGATTGTCTAACATAAAAATTTGATTTTCCAAAATTGTTTTTCTTTTCAAGTTCCTTGGAAATCAAATCTTTTTCTTCTTGAACTTTTTGAAGCAATTTTTGTAAATCAAGACATTTCAATTCAAACTCTTCAAGTTTTGCTTCAAGTTCAAGTTTGGTTTTAGAAAGCAAATCATTTTGAATTTTTAACTTTGAAACCAATTTATTGTTTTTCAAAATGTGGCTTTTAAAATCTAAAACCAAATCATCATAGGCATCTTGTAATTCATCAAAAGTGTAAGAACATGAAGTAGATGAATTAGAAGTTACCCTTGAATCTTCTTCGATGGCCATAAGGCAAAGGTTGGCTTGTTCATCGTCGGTGGAGTCTTCATCACTCCAAGTAGCCAAATGTGCCTTCTTCTTATGGCTTGAAGTGCTTGCCCTCTCCTTTCTCTTAGGTTCTTGTTCAAGCTCTCTCAAGGCTTTCTTCATGAACGGGGCACACTTCTTGAAGAGATGAACTATCTCTTCTTCTTCATCCTCCTCTTCACTTGAGTAGACATGATGGCAAGTGGAGGATTTGAGAGCCATGGCACTTGCATTGATGCCAAGCCCTTTGAGTTTCTTCTCTCCCATAGCTCTAATTTCTTCCCTTTTCTTCTCCTCTTCCTTGTTCTTCTTCATAATTTGATGAGTGAGAAGAGACCCCATAAGTTCATCAAGCTTCAAAGTCTTCAAATTTTTGGCTTCGATGATGGCGGTCCTCTTTGAGTCCCAAGACTCGGGAAGTGAGTAGATGAGCTTTCGAACAAGCTTCTCCTCCGGGATGGCTTCTCCATAGCCTTTGAGACCATTGGTGATGGTGGAGAACCTATCAAACATCTTCTCGATGTTCTCTTCCGGATCCATTTTGAAGTTCTCATACTCCAAGGTTAGGAGCCCAATCTTGGTCTCCTTGACTTCATTTGTCCCTTCGTATGTGACTTCAAGCTTGTCCCATACCTCCTTGGCACTCTCACAAGAAGACATCTTCTCATAGATGGATGGGCCAAAAGCACAAAACAAGATGTGCAAGGCCTTGCAATTGAGCTCCATCTTCTTGTGATCGTCGGCACTCCACTCCGCTTTACTTCTTTGAGGCACGAACGGACCATCTTCAACTACATCCCATAGCTTGTAATCTCTTGATTTGATGAAGAATTTCATCTTTGGCTTCCAAAGGGCGTAGTGGTCTCCGTCAAAGAAAGGCGGTTTGTCGATTGATTGTGCCATTTGAGCCGGTTGATGAACTAGTGATCGAGCTTGCCGGATCTTCTCAATAGGATGTTAATCCTCACCGATTGAGCCAAGCTCTGATACCAATTGTTGGGTTGTTTGGTGCTCGATTCGATCAACCAATTATGCTCACCAAGTGGTGGAGAGGTGGATATTTGGGTGGAAGGGTTAAGGAAGCTAAAAAGAATAAGACACAATGATTTTAGAGTGGTTCGGTCTTCTAACAAGCACCTACATCCACTACCTTAGCTTCCCACTAAGGATTTCACAATCAATCCACTAATTGATTCGTCCCCTTTTCTAGGATTAGGAGGAAACCCTTACAACCGATCAAGCTTCTACCCAAAGCCTTGATCAAACCCTCTTTTACAAAGAGAAACAAGAAAGCAAACTTAAACCCTCTAATAGGTGTTTGTTTGCACAATTAAGCTCTCACCCAAATCCTAGAACACTTGAGCAAATTTAACAATTTTGGCTCACTAGTGTTTGTCTATACAAGAATTGACAAATAAAGCACTAAGACAATTTCTTGATCATTTGATGTTTGACAATATGAGCATTAGTCTTCTCTTGATGCTTGGAGGTCCCTTTTATACTCCCAATTGAGTTTATAGCCGTTTAGGACCGTTGGGGTTGAAATAGAGTCGTTGGAGCCTTTAATTCCCTCCATAAATGCAGTCTGCAGCTCCCCGTTTCGAAACGCTCGAAGCCGTTTCGAAACACCCTCAATATAGAAAGAGCCGTTGCAGTCTGTCAGGGTACCCGTTTCGGAACACCCCCTTGCCGTTTCGGAACGCGTATCAGAACGCTATAAGCCCGTATCGAAACGACTTGCATTTAAAAGTTAGTTGGGAAAGAGCCGTTGGGGTTTATGACCGTTGTGGTCAGTGCCACGTGGGCGTATCGAAACGGCCTAGCCTGTTTCGAAATGCTGGCCCCGTTTCGATACGAGTATCGAAACATTTTGGCCACTGGAGGCACCTGTTTCGAAATGCCCTAAGGTGTTTCGAAACACTTGGTCAGTTTTGTTAAAATTGGCCTTTGAAAACATGAAAAACCTTTATGAAAAATTCCTTAAATATTATTTCAAGTTGTTTGGACTTTGGAAATGTTTTAAAATACTTTTTAAATCAGTCCAAAACATTTTTCAATTATTATATCAAAACATTAGTTCTACACATAGGTATTAACAAGTCAACCTAGCTAGTCTTTCAAGAGTCATAATATGGCATCTCACATCATATTAAGCTCAACAACAATTATCTCAATTATCATAACATCATAAACATGAGAGCAATATCATTGGCCACTATTAGTTTACCCGGATGTACGAATTTACTCTCAACAACAACGTTACCTTGGTGGGATTACACTCATCATCGGACCTTGCATGGGCGGGATTCCACTCATCACCACATGCCCTACAGATGGGATTCCACTCATCATCACGTAGAATATAAATAAATTTCTGGTGAAATATTACATCACCGTACTCCTCCTTGATGACTCAACGCCATCAAGGCCACGTACGTTTTGACTCAATTGTGTGCACGCTAATCCTAATGATCGATCATTTACACCCGGTAAGTTAATTAGTGCCAATCTCTTTAACCACATCACACGTCCACCATTTATACCACATACTCATCACATATACATATCAAGGTACACACATGCAAATCAATCAACATTTCACAAGAACAAGTAGGCAATGGCATATCATTTATCAATAGGAAATCAAGGAGTTAAACTACCAATTTAACTCCCACCTAGGAATGGCCTACCAAGCGCATTCCCACACATCCACTACACACACTTGAACCAACTTTAAAACAATTTAAAGTTTTACTCACCACCCTTCCTTAGCAACTCAAGCGAGCAAGCAAGCCTCCTAATTTCCCGGATCCGGTCCCGATGCTTCTCCGATGTCTCATTTTGTTTCTAGCCAATCAAAACACAACCATTACTCACAAACCAATGCTAAATTTCAGTCACCAACTCCAACCCATAAGTACAAGCCAAACTTCAACAATTTCCAACCCAAGCAATCACCAATTTCCCCATTTTCCTACTCCCTTATTACCCAGCAGAAAACCATGATTTCAATCACCCAAATGACATCTAAATGGTCCCAAAACACTTCCCTAACATCTCTAAACCATCAGCCCTTCAACCTAACCCTAAAACACACCAAAAATCTAATTTTTGACACTTCAAAAATGGCCACAAGGATCCACTTCGGGTTTTCACCCAAAATCACCCATTTTAACATATTATGTGTATTTTAAGGAGACTAAACCAAAATCCAACTTAATAAATCAAAATCAATTGGAAAACCCCTTAAAAATTCAAACTTTCTTTAAACTTGTAATTTCAAAAAGATGGTAGTTTTCAATTTCAAGACTAGGTAAATGTAGAGGATGAAGAGGAGAGTGAGAATATATAATTACCTTTAAAAATGCCCTTGAGTAGAGGAAGAAATCAAATGAAATAGTGATTTAGGGGGTTTGGGAGGGTTTAAAAGCTTTTCACGTCGGGGAAAAAAAGGGGAGGAAAGATGATGCCTTTTTTGTGTTTGTTCTTTTAATTTCAAAAAGGTTGTCCACTTTTTCTTTGTTTTGGTTAAATTACTAAAAAGACCCCTCCTCTTATTTAAAAACTCAATTAGCTCAAGTCAAGGTCAATTTGATTAAAATTAATTTTACCGACTCGAACCAGCTAACCCGACTAACTCCTAACCCCAAAACACGGGTGTTACATATGGACTATGGTTTATAAAATATGTTTATGCAATATCAGATTTATGGAACTGGTTTATGAAATTTGATTTTTAATCATCATGTGTGTACGAGCATGAGTTGGGATTTATACGGAGGAAGCAGTGATTTTTGCCACACATCGATTGGTGATGTTGTAGTGAGGAGTTATGTGGAACCTTACTCTTATTTGGCGGACGTAGTTGAGTGCATTGCATTGCGCTTGTGATTTATGTGTTATAGTTTAAAGGATTTTAAGAAAATAATATTATGTTTTACAACTATGGTTTTCTTACACTTTAGAGACACACTAAGCTCTCTAACTTACACCCCATAGCTTCCACTTACAAATATCTTTGAAATTTAGGCAACTTGATACTTTGAGGATCTCAAATTTTATCCAGTTATTTTATTATTCAGTATGAACTTATTTTAGACTATCATATTATTATTATTATATGTTTTGGGACATTTACATTTTTTTTTTCAGACTATGAAACTCTATATTTTTGGGATTATGCATCAGCAAATAATTACAAATTTTATTTAAGATATTTTATTAAATGATCGGAATATTTTATAACGCTAGAGTTAGTAACCAATTGTAGTATTTTACGGTACTTATTGTTTTTTTATAATTAAATTGTTATATAAATTATTTAAACCTAAAATCTATTACTTGAAGGGAAAGTTTTCAATGGTAACTTCTTAAATTCGGTCTTTTCTTCTAGGTCGGGTTTAGGAGGTTACATATTTAATGTGTGATGAAGGACAGGGTAGTAGGGATTGGTTTTTGGTTCATGTTTTTTATTATCTTAGCTTATGTACTTCGTGGTTGCCAAGTTGGGTGTACTCTTTTTCTCCACCTAAGATTAGTGACATTTTTAATGAGGCTCTCAACTCTAGCTTTTTAATGAATAAAAATTTCTTTGCCGAGAAAAAAAGACATTTAAATTCAATGAATTTACATAGATTTATGAGCATTTGGACATTTGTCTATAAAACATATACTAAATTCACTTTTCAGAGGATAAAATGGATGAATTGAAAATTTTGAGGTACATTGATTGTTGTCGACGACTATTGATAGTAGACGGCGACTGGCGGTGGGTGGTAGTAGGAGATTTATCTAAAATTCAAGGTTAAAAATTCATGCGTGAATTTAAAACAAATGATTTTGACTAACGTGTCACGTAACGACTCGGTAACCAAAATGTTATAGATCGTTAATGTAAGATCAAAACATAATCTTTTCAAAAGAACAAAATCAAATATCTCAAAAACAAAAGGCCTTTTGTTTATTTTATATATCACGTCAACTAATAATTTAAAAATAAAAAAAATAAATTTATAAAATATTAGAAAAATAATAAAAAAATATACATGAACTATCACGTGAACGGTTATGTAAGTGCTATTCATTTGTAGCCAACATTTTCGTTTAAAAAAGTGATTCAACTCTTTTTAAAATGCAGAGGGTCAAATTTGATTTTTTTGAAAGACCGAGGCTTAAGTTTGACACTTCGGGAGAGACGGAGGACTTTTTTGACCAAATAGATATAATATACAAAAATCAAGAGTTAAATTTATCATTATACTGAAAGACTCATCCAAATACTTGAAAAAACTTTGGAAGAAAGAATTAAACATAATGATCATATACTCGTATTTGACACACCCTTGAGTGCAAGTAACATAGGTAATGGCCCATCCGTTTCAATATTCTTTGTCTCCATGTGATATAAATGGAGGATTGGATCCCAATTGCTAGATGGTAACAGTGAATAACTTGTGAGATAATCAGGCGTTATTCCCCATCCCATCGGTTCAGATTCCACGGTTTTCGAATATTGGTGGGATGATACGGAGCGGATGGGATGATACGAGGCGGGTGGCAATAGAGCGGGTACAAAGATATATTTACGCCTTTCTCACCACTCACGGCGAATTTAATTTTTATTTTCGTCCCCACCCCTCAACCCGCGAAATTTGTAGCTATCTCTACCCAGTTGAATGTGAAGTGGGGCGAATCCCCGTAAAACCCGCCCCACTGACATCCCTAGCGACGGATGTTGCGAAACAAACTACGAAGGTGATCGATGTAGCGAAGCCTCTAGCTTCTTCAACATTCGAAACCATCACATCTGCAGAGCCATTAACAATTGTAGGGACTTAATCTTTCTTGAAATACTCATATCCGAAATTCATGTCTAATGCATACCCGAACATGTATACGAGAGTATGATCCTCCAATACATGGGAACAAGAACTTACTAAATTGAATATATTTGTATATGATACTACAAAGAATTGTATTCTGGTGCATAAATTTCTTTAAATTTTAACTGATATGTTGTTCTTTAGGTGATCTTACACCAGCTCAAGCCTTTGATTTAATCTCTACGCAAAATTAAGCTACGGTTGATATTCAGCTACTGTGATTCAGCAAAAACAATGGCGAGAACATTAACTAGTCTCGGTTTCAACTACTGTTTTGTGGTAGCCAGCGGGTTCTCGGGAAGCAGAGGGTGGTTACAGAGTCGACTCGGAACTGATACGTACAACTTTTCTGCTTGTAGTTCTTTCATTAATGTTATTGGATCCTCTTTCTTCTCATATTTCCATAAAAAAATACAGGAATCACACAAAATCATAAGAGATCATATTCAATGTCAAAGACAGTTATACAAACCATTTCAAGAACACGACAGTCGATGATTAAGCAAAGCCTCTGATATATTTGATGCTAGTGTGGTGATTGCTTCTCCTGGCACAGCAACCGACCGAATAAACGAAGACGAGGAAAATAAGGAGAAGGATGTTGATGATGGCTAAACACCTCCATTCTTTCCTCAACTTGGTAAGAATCCCACTTTTGCATGAGTTACAGTCATAACATAACTTCCACTGGTTGTTGTTCCATGTTAAGCAGTCAGGGTCTGATGCCGCCGAACCGGATTTCGGGACTTCCCAGAATGTCACATTCTTTCGTACCAACCCACATGAACTTGGTGGCTTGCAGCACCCTGCCTGAGAACATAAGTATTCAGATTGTAACCAATTGTTCATAAACATATGCATATATCTGTATCTATCTATATATATATATACCTGTATTGCAGGGAGAGGGAGGGTGTTCTTGAAGAAAACCAAAGCTTTATAATTAACACCGGTGGTGCAAACCTTAGCATCGATCAGACAACTCTTGATCCGAATCCAGTTCTTGTCCTTAACAAAATGGTTCTGCAACCAATGCGAGAAATCCACAGTTTTATGTTCCTTGAGGAACAATTCTTTCTCGGAAAACACTTTCCCGGCTCCGTCGTTGGTGATCAAGACAACGAACACCGTGAAACCAATGAGACACAGAATCGACAAGAACATGACACCCAAGTAAACGAACATGAAACAGCTGTTGTTCAACAAAGAACCGACCAAACCCAGCAAAGAAACCGTTACCAAAAGTCCACCTAGTATCAGTAATAGGCTTGTTAAAGCTTGGCGGCAATGGCTTCCGTTGTTGTCGTCGACGACGACCGAGTAAATCCCGAACAACAAGGAAAGCAATCCTAGTAACAGTAGTACGGTGTTAATCAACACCACAATGGAGTTGCTAACACGAACCATTGTTGGGTTGTTTTTTTTTTTTTTTTTTTCCTTTTTCGTAAGAGAAATGATAAGAAGAAAGAATGTTTTATCAATTTTAATGACAATTAACTCGAAAAATATCCGACCAAATTCAAATATGAAAACGTACAAATAATAAAATCAATATAATCATTAATCGAAATCAAAACTAATCAATATGAGAAACTAAATGTTTAACGAGCTAAACCTACGATAACGTGTTTATTCTGAAAAATAACATTTATTACATCCTTAATTACCAGAAAATATACATATAAACTCTTTTTCCTAGTTTTAAACTGTTGGTAAACAGTGTAGCGGCAGAGTTGGTTACGGAGCATCGTCCGGTGTCGGGTTTCTCCGTCGCCTAACGCTGCAACCGATGTTAAAGACGACGAGGATAATTACAAGGATGCCTAGGTTAACGAAGGCCAAAAACCGCCATTGTTTCCTAAGGTCAAATAAAAATCCACCCTTGCAAGACTTGCAGTCGAAGCAAAGCTTGTTCTGGTCATTGCTCCAAGTGAGGCAGTCGCTGTCGGGGACGTCCGGTCCTGATTCCGGCATCTCCCAAAACGTCGAGTTTTTGTATTCGAACTTGCAGTAAATCGGTGGCTTGCAACAACCGGACTGAAACAAAAGAAGAAACATTAAGGTTACGAGTTCAAATACACCTGAAACAATGATCTTTAAATTATTATAACAACAACGATATCAATTAGGACACGATCGGCATCCCTGATTGCGAAAATACATCAAAATATACAATTATGAAATGAAAAATGAACAATTTTGAAATGGTAAGGCAAATGAAAAGGTTAAATTACTTGTATCATTGAAAACTTCTGCTTCAAGAAACCTAAGAGATGTTTGTCATTGTGGAGGGTTTTGCAAATATGGGAATCAATCAAGCAACTCTGGGCCTCTTCCCAATGCCCGTTGTCCACGTACTTATTTTTCAACCATTTCGAATAATCTTTGATTCGAATCGATCCGACTCCGAATCCGGCAATCTGCTTAGACAATGCTTTGTTCGAGATGACCAAGGCGAAGAATGTCACATAAAATAAAACCAATATGATCAAGATCAATAAAATCGAGTAAATCGTCAAGAAAATATTGGTATTCTTTAAGCAAGATCCGAGGAAGGCGAACACTGACACGACGATGAAAATGAGGCCGATTATCAACAAAGGGTTCCGGACCGAGCTTTGGCAGACGGTGCCACCACCGCGGCTGAAGTAGACAGAGACGGCGACCGCGAACAGGCCTAAAACGAGGGGAATAAGGTTTATACAATTGAAGATGGCGTTGCTAACCCGAACCATTATTCCCCTCGTTGAAGATTTTTATTTTTATTTTTTGCTATTCTTTTGTTTATTCGTGAAAATTTTGAGGAGTAAAATAATGGGAGGTAATTAGTTTCCGTCCTAGTTGTTGTTACTAAATAAAACAAACAAGTGATTGTATTTAACAGGAAAGAATGTTATTATCAGGATTTGAAGGGAATTTTGGTACTAAACGAATTTGTTTTTGATAATTAAGATCTAATTGTTGGTAAAATGGACTGCAAAATCGGCTGTTAGCACTGACTGCAAAATATCAAAACAACAGTAATAAAAACTGTGAACCGTGTCGTGGTATGATGGCCACTGCCTTAGAAACAAAACTGCCCCGAATAGTGTAGTCGCTTCACAGGCAGAATGTCCCCTGAGGTGCACACGGACGCTCCTGAAATCGTACACTCGACTCCGGAGTGAACAACAGTGGTACTGCTCGAATAATGCTTGAAAAACAGAGGAAAAACAGAGAGAAACTTTGATGTGTTTTCGGATGTGTGTTCATATCCAATGATGCATTCATCACATCTATTTATAGGCCGGATGTTACTGTGCAACGGCCGTTTCACTGTGCAACGGTCGTTTCACTGTGCAACGGCCGTTTCACTGTTCAACGGTCGGATATCATCCAACGGTCAGATTTGCCTCCAACGGTCGGATCCAACGTTCGGATTCCGTCCAACGTTCGAATCCAACGTTCGGATCCAATAATTGGAATTAAACCGTTCGAATAAAAGCCTATAAACAAGAAAAATTCTTTCACATATATTCTTTTGTTCATAAGAAAATTCCTACGAACACGAACACGAACACGAACCGAGCCGGCCGGACGGCGGCGGCGGCGCGCGAGGACGTCCCTTGTTCTTTCCCACTCAACAAGGGATGGAGGAAGCATGGGTATAAATACCCTTCCCTAGCTATTTTCCCAACCAATGTGGGATATAGCTTTGGTAATATTCTGAAGCATTACCAACATTCCCCTACTAATGCGAAAGAATTCATCTGTATCTCAGACACAAACCTCCTCAGAATAAGTATTCAACCATGATTCGGTAAATTCATCAAGTCTTTCTCACAAAGACCACCCAAAACATGGGCTTTGAATTTATTAAGAGTAATAGTACTCAACCTGGACATGTACATTATTCGTCATAGGGATAGGCTGTGAGAAATGTACACTATGAGTCTTTCCATGGTTTCGTTTGACCACATTGAACTTAGATAACTAAGTTGGGTATCCACCATGAATTCCTCAACCAATGGGCTTTAATCCCATCCCCCTCGACGAATCTAGGACCAGTTTCCGACTTAACCCTTTGGTAAGCGGATCTGCTAGGTTTCTTTCCGACTTCACATACTCTAAAGAGAGTACTCCATTCCTTATTAAGTGTCTAACAGATTCATGCCTTATGCGAATGTGTCTCTTTTTGCCATTGTAAACTTGACTCTTGGCAACACAAATCGCGGCTTGTGAATCACACAATAAGGAAACAGGAGGAGTCGGGCTTCCCCACAACGGAATATCGGCTAACAAACTCCTTAGCCACTCAGCTTCTTGCCCAGCTAAGTCAAGAGCTATAAACTCTGACTCCATAGTAGAGCGAGCAATACAAGTCTGTTTTGAAGACTTCCAAGAAATTGCTGCTCCTCCCAAAGTAAATACATACCCACTCGTAGAGCTTACTTCATCACTATCGGAGACCCAGTTGGCGTCACAATATCCTTCTAATGTAGCAGGAAAGCCAACAAACTCAAGTCTCCAGTCCATAGTACCCTTAAGGTACTTAAGTAAGCGTCTAAGAGCAACCCAGTGCTCATTACTAGGGTTATGAGTATATCTACTGAGTCTGCTAACAGCATAGGCAATATCTGGCCGAGTATAGTTCATTAAGAACATTAGACTGCCAATTATTTTGGCATATTCCATTTGAGAAACGCTACTTCCTTCATTCTTGAAGAGATGTATGCTAGAGTCATAAGGAGTTCGAACAGGGGTGACATCATAACTGTCAAATTTCTTTAACACTTTCTCAATATAGTGTGCCTGGCTTAAAGAAAATCCCTTTTCAGATTTGATTACTTTGACTCCTAAGATTACATCGACTTCTCCCAAGTCAGTCATCTCAAACTTAGTGGACAAGAAACTTTTTGTTTTGTTAATGGACTCAATGTTAGTACTGAAAATCAGCATGTCATCAACATACAAACTTATGATGACACAATCAGTACCAAACATCCTCGAATACACGCATGCATCCGAACCATTCACAACAAAACCGAAACTAAGAATAGTTTTATGAAATTTCTCATACCACTGTTTAGGAGCTTGCTTCAGGCCATAGAGTGACTTTTTAAGTCTACATACTTTGCCTTCCATACCAGGCGCCTCGAAGCCAAGAGGTTGCTCCATATAGATCTCTTCATCTAGATCCCCATTCAAAAATGCAGTCTTTACATCCATTTGATGTACTTGCAACTTGTGAATGGAGGCTAGTGCAAACAATGCACGGATCGTTGAGATTTTTGTGACGGGAGAGTAAGTATCAAAGAAGTCTTGACCAAATCTTTGAGTGAACCCTTTGACTACTAGCCTTGCCTTATACTTTTGGATAGAACCATCTGGTCTAAGTTTCTTTCGAAAGACCCACTTACTGTTAATGGTTTTAAATCCTCTAGGCAAGTCAACTAATTCCCAAGTATGATTAGACATTATTGATTCTAGTTCATCTTTTATAGCGCTTTTCCAGAAACTAGCATCAATAGATCGTGTAGCTTCTTCATAAGTTTTAGGATCCTCATCAAACAAATATGCTTGAGCTATAGGATCAGAAAGAGTGTCTAAATCATTTATCTCAGAAATAAAGGAAGTTATGAAGTCTGGTCCAAAAGAGGTTTCAACTCTTTGTCTCTTACTTCTTCTAGGCTCAAATTCAATCTCTTGAGTAGACCTAGCAGGCACACTAGAAGAAGTGGATGGCAAGCTTTCTATTTGTGTTTCAACATTTAATCTAGGTTTCTTTAGAGGAAAGATATCTTCAAAGAAAACTGCATCCCTAGATTCACAAATAGAGAAGTCTTGCAGAGTCATGAATCTATATGCGGCACTGTTAGAAGCATAGCCTATAAACACTGCATCAACGGTCTTAGGTCCAATGGTGGACTTCTTAAAGTCTGGTAACCCCACTTTGGCCAGACACCCCCACACTTTCAGGTATTGTAAATTTGGGGCATACCCTTTCCATAATTCGTATGGGGTAGAATCAATTTTCTTATGAGGTACTCGGTTCAGAATATGATTAGCCGATAGAATGGCTTCCCCCCACATGTTGTCAGACAACCCAGAACTTATCAACAATGAGTTCATCATCTCTTTTAAAGTTCTGTTTTTCCTCTCGGCTATGCCGTTCTGTTGAGGAAAATAAGGGGCTGAAGTTTCATGTATTATGCCATTCGTCTCACAAACCTCTTTTAGAAAATTGGATCCATATTCACCACCTCTATCAGACCTAACACGTTTTATTCTCCTATCTAACTGATTTTCAACTTCTGTCTTATAAATAAGAAAGAAATTTTCAGCTTCAGCTTTAGTTCTTAGGAGATAAACTTTTGTATACCTAGAAAAGTCATCTACAAAAGTTATGTAGTAGTGTTTTCCTCCTTTACTTTCAGTGTTTCTAAAGTCTGCTAGATCAGTATGAATAAGTTCTAACAGTTCAGTCTTTCTTTTAGAAACACTTTTAAAGGTAGGTTTTGCATGCTTGGCTTCTACACAAACTTCACATTTATTATAGTTTGTTGTGTCTAGTTTAGGCAAAATATTCATATTCATCATTTTCTTTAAGGATTGAATATTTACGTGTCCTAATCTAGCATGCCACATATCAACAGACTCAACAATATAAGCAGAAGTGGTGGCTTTATTATTTTCATTAAGTTGAGTTTCTATGACAAATAAACCTTCGCTTAAAAAACCTTTCCCGACATAATCACCGTTACGGGAAAGTACAAGTTTATCTGCCTCAAAAACTAACTTAATGCCTGCCTTATTTAAGAGGCCACCACTAATCAAATTTCTACGCAGGGCAGGCACATATAGGACATTATTAAGGGCCAAAGTTTTACCGGAAGTCAGCTTGAGTAAAACCTTGCCTTTGCCCATCACTTGAGAGCTGCTGGAGTTCCCCATGTACACACGTTCACCATTTTTCGCGTCCTCGAACTCGGTGAATAGCTCCTTCTTTGCACAGAAATGTCGAGAAGCTCCAGTGTCTACGACCCACTCGGTGTTCTTCTCTACGAAGTTGACCTCCGAAACCACCGCAGCTATGACTTCATCATCCATGTCCTCCGCGACATGCATGCGTGGTGTAGTCTCGTTCTGGCGGTCCAAGCGGTGCTGACATTGGTACGCCTTGTGACCGGCTTGCCCACACACGTAGCACTTCATGGTTTTCATGTCGTGCTTAGCCTTGTTGGGCTTCTTGAAATTGGTAGTCTGCTGTGGTTTTGGCCTTTTGATCGGAGGGCCTTTCTTAAAGGGCCTTTTGAACCCAGAAGCACCACCAGACTCAACTATGTTAGATTTAAAAGATAAGTGACTAAAGTTGTTCGAAACCTTATCTTTCAACCGGTTGGCCTCCTCGATTTTCATGTGACCAATCAGCTCCTGAAGTGGTATGTCCCTTTTCTTGTGTTTGAGGGAGTTGCGGTAATCGGACCATGATTTTGGCAACTTCTCGATAAGGACATTGGCTTGCAAAACTTCACACATTTGCATGCCTTCCGCTATGATGTCCGAGACAAGATTCTCATAGTCATGGACTTGGTCCATGATGGGCTTGTCATCGGTCATCTGGAACTTCAACCATTCGCCCACGACATATTTCTTGATCCCCGCATCATCAGTGCCGTACTTGGTGTCCAAAGAATCCCAGATCGCCTTTGCACTCCTCTCCTTTAGGTACATGTCAAATAATTTGTTGGACATGTGACTTAGGAGATGGCCACGGATCGTCTTGTTGTCTTTCTCATATTTGGCAAAGGTGGCAGCAGCAAGGGCATCGGTGGCAGCAGCAGTTTGGCCTTGGTTATCGGCAGGAACAGCAACGGTAGGTGGTGCAACTGGTGGTTCGTTGAGCAGTACATAATCGAGGTCTAATTGCTCAAAGAAAATCAGTATGCGCTGGGACCACCTTCGATAATTGCTTCCATCTAAAGCATCGAGCTTGGAAAGGTCGGGAATAAGCTTGCTCAGTGCGGATGAAGAAGCCATTTTGCAGAATCGGAGAAAAGTTTTGTTTCTAAATTGTTGGTAAAATGGACTGCAAAATCGGCTGTTAGCACTGACTGCAAAATATCAAAACAACAGTAATAAAAACTGTGAACCGTGTCGTGGTATGATGGCCACTGCCTTAGAAACAAAACTGCCCCGAATAGTGTAGTCGCTTCACAGGCAGAATGTCCCCTGAGGTGCACACGGACGCTCCTGAAATCGTACACTCGACTCCGGAGTGAACAACAGTGGTACTGCTCGAATAATGCTTGAAAAACAGAGGAAAAACAGAGAGAAACTTTGATGTGTTTTCGGATGTGTGTTCATATCCAATGATGCATTCATCACATCTATTTATAGGCCGGATGTTACTGTGCAACGGCCGTTTCACTGTGCAACGGTCGTTTCACTGTGCAACGGCCGTTTCACTGTTCAACGGTCGGATATCATCCAACGGTCAGATTTGCCTCCAACGGTCGGATCCAACGTTCGGATTCCGTCCAACGTTCGAATCCAATAATTGGAATTAAACCGTTCGAATAAAAGCCTATAAACAAGAAAAATTCTTTCACATATATTCTTTTGTTCATAAGAAAATTCCTACGAATTTTCTCCAAAAAGAATATTTACGCGCGCGTACGTGTCGAAGACACGTGTTAACACGAACACGAACACGAACACGAACACGAACACGAACACGAACACGAACACGAACACGAACACGAACACGAACACGAACACGAACCGAGCCGAGCCGGCCGGACGGCGGCGGCGGCGTGCGAGGACGTCCCTTGTTCTTTCCCACTCAACAAGGGATGGAGGAAGCATGGGTATAAATACCCTTCCCTAGCTATTTTCCCAACCAATGTGGGATATAGCTTTGGTAATATTCTGAAGCATTACCAACACTAATCACACGGCTTCCGTTTTAAAACAATTTGTAAACATTGGGTTAGAAACAAAGAAAACAAGAAGTAATGAATCAAAGAAAGAAGGATATTTGCCAAATATATGTATGTCTCGAGTGTTAATATTAATATTTAATATGTCCAATGTTCAAAAATAATATTTAATATGTTTAAATTTATAAAAATATAAAATATTTTAAATTCAGTTATATACAACTATTGCTTTACAATGTTGAGAGAAAACAAAGAGAAAAAGAAAGAAAACAAAATGAATAACAATGTTCTCAAAATGATGATCTCGTATGAGACATGTATAGAATTTTTTAACTACGATGTTTTCGGAACAAGCAATCACAGTGGCCAAAGTGTTCCGAGACTCGTATCGAAACAGGGGCTCACAGTAGCCAAATCGTACCGGAACGCGTTCCGATACGGGTGGCCCTGGAACCACACTCGTTCCAAAACAGCACAACCCGTTCCGAAATACCTGTAGTCTGTGAGTTTCCAAAATCAACTTTAATCATCTCTAAACGATCCCAAACACCCACAACGACTTCAAGAATCAAACACAACATACAAACACACTCTAGAGGCATACACTCTATTATATTCATGCTCAAAACACACAAGGATACATGATAAGGACATGCATTTAAAAGATCAAGCATACACCACAAAAGAGACAAACATAACATTTTTAGGTTTCATGCCTTAGCCAACATACGTATAAACATTCAAGGTAAGCAATAAAGCATGGCTTACAAATCAAAACATGGCATCAACAAGCCACACCAACATCAACATGAATCCAAAGCATTCAAATCACATTGCTTGACTATTATAATCTTTCAATTTAAAGTTCATACTTGAGCTAACCAAAAGCGACACTTGGAGGCTCTTCCTTGCCCTCGCCACCCACAAGCTACTGATATGCATTGTCGAACAAAAAGAAGCGTAAGCATAAAAGCTTAGTGAGGGTAAGCTCATAAAACAAACATCGACAATGCAGGGTCCAAGCACGAGCAACAACCAAGGTAGAATGCATGATTTCTTACCTTCGAACCACATGAGCCAAAAATAATAGATGACGCATGAACATATTATCAAAATCATGCCATGCTCAACAAGTCCTTAACCACAACATATGGAAACACAAATATTCAACATATGAGCAACATAATTCACAATCTGTATTGGCACCTAGCTATGACTCGAATACGCAGATAATCGTTGGAACTCACATCCAACCACAACCATTACCTTACGGTGGGATTACACTCGTCACCGTTTCACGCGGAGGGGATTCCACTCATCCTCACGCCCAGTTGATGGGATTCCACTCATCACCGACTAACATATATATAAGAAGATTTCCGGGTGAAGCCGTACTCCATCTTGATGACTACCATCACCAAGACCACGCGCGCATTTTGACTCTCGTGTGCACACTAAACATCCTAATGATCGATCATTGTACCCAAGCATACTAGTGCCAATACTAACACATTCCACAACCTTTCACAATACGATTACATATCAACTTTCGTGCTTAGCACGTACTCACCATGACTTACTGTCATGCACAAACCACATTTCCATGCCTAGCATGTACTCACCATGATCCTCAGATCATGCAACCACCTCATAAATCCATTTCACATGTCAACACTACAAGTATATCATTAATACAAGTATCACATTATATTTCATACATGTGTACATTCCCATCATACATATCATAAACATGCATATATCCACAATATACATACATCATGCTCACAAGCATAAGTCATTAAGCATAAACAACACAACATTCAAGTTTAACTAGCACATGCTTGCAACTAAAGCTTGGGGTTAGACTACCAATCTAATCCCAACTCAAGGTGGGTTTACCAAGCCCGACCTAGTGTTCGCGTGCTCGAACCATAAAGTTTGAAACCAATTTTAGAGTCGTAGAACCACTCATCGACCACTCCATTTAGCGCAAGTCGACTAGCCTATCAAGCATCCAAGTCTCCGGATTCGAGCCTGAAGCTTCTCCCTTGTTTTCTCTTGCTTCTAACCATTCAAAAACAATACATTAACCTCAAAATCAGCCACAAACCCATTGTTTGACACCAACACACAAATCCACTACAATTCTCACAATTCAAAGCCAAATTTATTCTCCAAATTCTCATTTTCGTACTTCCACAAGAACCCAGCAAAAATCAGCAATATAACCATCCAAAGCACTCTTAAACATGTTCAAAACACTACCCAAACACAGTATAACCATCAACCAACAAATCCTCACCCAAAACAACCCCAAAACCTTACCAAGCACACTCCAAAACCCCACATTAAACCCAAATCCGGAAATCAAGTAAAAACAATGTAAAAATCGAGTATGTTGAACCTCTTGGGTTGCTATAACTTATATATTAACAAAGAATCAAAAGCTCAAGCAATGGATGGTAAAGTTTGCATCTTTTTCTTCCAAAACCCAAAACCACAAAACACCAAATAATGGATTTTAATGAAAACTAAAAGTATGGGAAGAAAGAGGAAGTTGAGGACAAAAAGAATTTGTTGTTACCTTTGCAAAAGCTCCAGAAATGAAGGCAAGATTGGGTGGAAAAGTAAAATGGGAGTAGAGGAGAAAGTCACGTTCAAATGGGAGGGGTGGGGAAGAAGATGGTGAAAAAGGAATTTTGTTTTTGTTTTATTTTATTTGGCTTATTTCAAAACCCCTCATTATTACAACTTTGTCATTAATGAGATGGCTATCTCAAATAGGGCTGTAAATGAGACGAGACAGATCGCGAGCTACTCGAGCTCGACTCGGTCAAAGCTCGGTCAAAGCTCGACTCGATTGGACTCGACTCGAGCTCGAACTTGGCTCGAGTTCTTGACGAGCCGAGCCGAGCTACCTGATACCCGACTCGAAAAGCTCACGAGCTACTCGAAAATATAATATACTAATTTTTTTTATTTTTTATAATTTAAAATATAAATTCTTAAACTTAAAACCCTAAATATAAACCCTAAACATAAGTATTAAACCTTAAAATCTAAATCATAAATTCTAAACCCAACAACTTAAAACCTCTAAACCCTAAACTAACACCCTAAACCCTAAAATTAACAAGCTTGAGTTTACATAACTTGTGTATCAAAGTTTTTTCTTCATAGGACTTTAAATGAGACGTGACAGATGAAGAGTTACTCGAGTCCAATGCAGTCAAAGATTGGTCAATACTTGACTCGATTGGGCTCGAATTAAGCTCGAACTCGACTCGAATTCTAAACGAGCCGAGTCGAGCTCAGATTTCTCAAGCTCGTTAGAAATTACTCAAGCTCGAACTCGACTCGAAATCTTTACGAGCCGAGCCGAGCTTAGCACTACTCGAGCTCGACTCGGCTCGTTTACACCCCTAATCTCAAATATCTAAAATTCATAGGATTTGAGTTTTAAATCAAATTAAGTCTAACATAAAATATTTGTTTTGAAAACATGAAGCCCAAAATAATATTTTATTATTTTAATTCACCCGACCCCCAAACTCGAGTGTTATAGAATCAACTCGGGCAGTTAACAGATCGTTCTGATCGAACTTTCTCTTTTTTAGTCCGATTTTGACCAATCTATTAATGGATGTGGAAAAATAATAGAGAACAGAAGATAAAGAAAAATAGTGATAATTGTATTTCGAACTATTGTCCCCATTCTGATAACTTTGAGACTGCAATGGAAGGAAACAACAAGGATTTTTGTCAGATATCATTAGAACTACAAATGGCAAGCTGAAAAAAAAATATAATCACACAACTAACACACAAGCCACTTTTTGCCTACATGGGAATAAAAACTCTCCATAGTTCACCCAAGTCTACAACATTTAATCATTGCCATGTTAAGTTCTGTTCCCAAAGAGCAAACGGATCCGCTGGATTTTTGTGACATCATTCCACGGTTTTTATGATTGAATTTTCAGAGCACATCTTTTGTTGCTGAGAAAAAACCACACTCATATACATAAAATCCGAACTTCAAATTTCACAAACTCAAATCAAAACTAATATCAATCAAAGTCAAAAGTAGATCATCAATCAGCAACTTTTTCTTTTCCAGGCAAATAAGCTCAGAAATGAATTAGCCCAAATATACTCCATGGTAGTTAGTTAAAAAGGATGCTTATTCACCTGATTGACATAGTCAAGTACCTCCGTTGTCTGGTTCTTCTTAAGCTGGTTTTGCATCCACACAACGGCCATCTCACAGGCAGAACACATAGAATCATGTAAACTGAACAAACATGAAATCATCTTTTATTTTTAATTCCTAAACCCTAAAAAACAAGCCCACTAATCCTTCTATTTCTTTTTAAACAGGCATGGATTCATCATTTTTTTAAATTCCTAAAGCCTAAAAACAAGCATGAATTCATCATTTTTAAAATTTACTAAACCTTAAAAAAGCCCACAAATCCTCGTCCTTCTTTTGACCGTCGTTTACTCTAGCTACATCTTCAGTTCACTGCCTTCTCGTGGCAAGGGCATTGCCCAATAACACCGTCGGTGACATAAAAAGAAGCTTAAAATCAAAGAAACAAACAATTTCTTTGCTCACCACCTTAAAAGAAGCTTCTGATGCTAACCTTGAGGAATTAAGGGATTTTGAGGGGTTTTGAATTTGTGAATCCTTATGCGTTGTTTTATTTGCCAGTTGCCTCTAGCAGTAATTGATTTCGAATCTTTTCCTTTGTCCTCACGTTTTAAGGCGTACCATTCAAAAAATCGAAAATTAAGTTATCAGAAAAGATTTTGTAGCATACTTGGAATCGAACAAAAAGGACTCCTACAGTCAGAGGCTTGGAGCCAAAATCGACGTTCGAAGCCACGACCGTCGACGAGCGCAAGAGAGAGCAGAGCTATTTGGGTGAATTTCTAATTTAGGGATTTCGACTTTTGGGAAATCCTATATCGAGAAAATAATTAAAACCCAAAAAAATTAACCTATCAATACCGACGATGAGAAATACCGTCGGTATATATTTTACCTATACCGACACACTGGTTTAGTTATACCGACACACTGGTTTACCTATACTGACGGTCAAAATAATCGTCGGCATAAACTACACCTATACCAACAAACACAAAAAAATTGTCGGTCTATGGTTTACCTATACCGACGGTCTCAATACATCGTCAGTATATATCACATCTATACCGACGCATTTTTATTTCCCGTTGGTATACTTTATATCTATACCGACAAATTTTGTATTCGTCGGTATACATCAGAACTTTTACCAATAGTGTTTTTTTTCGTCGGTATATATTATCTATAGCGACGACTTTTGTCCGTCGGTATAACCAGACGTCAGTATATGTACATTTTTTTGTAGTGGTTCCTTGACGAAATTAATAAATGTTTGACCCAAAACATTATGGTTAAGATGACATCACTTATGCCTTCTTTGATGTCTATCAAGTATAAGGGTCAAGGAAATGTGAGGGAGTACATTATGAAAATGTCAAAATTTAAGGCACATAAGACCGAACTTTCTAACAATTGTTTGTTCTTATACTTTTGGTACCACTTCTTATACAGTTTAACGAAATAAAAATAGTTATAATTGTAAAAAGGAGAAATATGCTCTAACTGAGCTCATTTCTCATGTGTTAAAGAGGGAGAAAAGTTAAAGCATTATAAGTGTAAAAATGCTCATTTGGTTAGTGTTCATTCAGTCAGTGTTTTTAAGAATAAGGGCAATAAAAAATATTAAAATAAAGTTGCTAAGGGTCCTACTCAAAAGAAATAACAATAAGTTACAAAAGTGTTGATTCTTTTGTACAAGTTAGGACATATGTGAAGAAATTAAACTTCAAAAGCAAGCAGCTACTTCGGTTATTTTGAGTGATCCATGGGTTGTAAGTTTTATAATCCTACAATTAGGAATTATTTAAGGATGGGTCTATAACTTTTTTAGGATGTTGAGTTTGGAGGGAGAAATAAAATTAGATACATTGCTATTGAGGAGGAATTGGATTATAATTTAATTCCTACTATCACTTTTGACGATGTTTAGATTATCACACCTATCATTAATCAAGAAGTGAATCAAGTACCTCAGCAAAACAATGTTGAACAACTCTCATTCAAGATAAGGTAATTGTTTCAGAAGAACAAATTCAACAACTTTAAAAAATAAGTGTCATTAAAGAGGTCCACGAGAGGAAAGAGAAATACTATTCATAATTATTATATTTTATTTCTTCAAAAAAATAAAGATAACAATGAAATGATAGAAAATAACTCTCAAAAGTGGATTGATATCATATAAGAAGAGTACAATTTTATGCAAAATAATAAAGTTTAAAAATTTATCTCATTACTTGAAGGTGCAAACCAATTGGTTGTAAATGGATATTTAAAACCAAGAGGGATGCAAATGATAATGTGGATATGTATAAGACATGCCTTGTATTTAAAGGATACACTCTAAAAGAAGACATTAATTTTGTAGAGACTTTCCGTTCAGTTTTATTAAAAGACTCTTTCAGGATAATCATGACGCTTGTTGCTTATTTTAATCTTGAGCTACATAAGATGGATGTTAAGCTTGTGTTTTTCAATGGCGATATTGAAGAAATTATTTATATGGTACTGTTTGCGATGTGTAGTGTACTATAAATGATACACAAATATGGTGCAAGTATACACGTCGAACGAGTAATAAAGTGAGTGAGTGAGTATTGTCTCCACATGGATTAGAGGTATTCACGGTTTACTGTAACAATATTGATTGAACTTTTTGCAGATGACAATGCTATAGTAAAAGAGATGATGTAAAATAATACAGTAGCAAAACAGTGCAAAGAAAGATGAGATAGCAATATGATGAACATGTCCCCTTTCGTATGCGAAACTCACTACGGAATGACTGGCTAGGAATGATGGAAAACCTAACCTAAGCTTCTTAACGATACTAAGACTCTTCAGCTATCTTCTATGCTAGGCGGGATTTGCTAAAAGTGCTCCTAAACTATCTCTAGCCAGGAAACTGGGAGTCAGAAATGCTACAGCCATACCTCTCGGTGCAAACTCTTAACACTCCCCTACCCTTCACGAACTATCCTTTTTAGCCCTTGAAACCTATCACTTATCTCTAAGGTAGGTTAGAGTCTGCCTCTCGACAGCCACTCCATTGCTTATGGGGGTTCTAAGGCTAGCTCTCTCGATTACTAACCTCAACAAACACTTAAAGAACTGTCAACTCTCGAGGGCTCTTACAACTTTAAGGAAATAAAATGCATAAGAAAAGCATAGAACACGATAAACACTGAAAAAGCTATAGCATGCATTAAAAAGTAATAAAATAAAATTATCCATCAAACCCAAGCCACCTAAAATAGTTCGTGGCTGGGCAATATCATCCAACGTATCATTGTGATAACATCACCAAAGATAAAGATATGAAAAGGAAATGCTAAAGCGACAGAAAGAAATGTAAACTCCCTCTCCGCCATGGACTGCCCGACTGTCTTAGGCCCACTACCTCTCTCGAGGCCGGTGAGGCCACTTCTTGGAGCTTCAACGATGGAGGACACCAAGTGGAGAAGATGAAGGTGAACGCTTCTCTATCCTTGCTCTCTTCCGCCTCTCTCTCCCTCTTGTCTCACTTTTTTCTAGCTTCTCTCTCTTTATATAGTGGAGGCTCTAGGGTTTTGTGCCCTAAATATTCCTTGAAAATCCCAAGGAATATCCACTGACAAGCTCTGCCACGAGGGGACAAGGAAGACAGTCTGCAGGTGGGTACCGGCTGCTGCACATGTCAGGTTGTCCTTTTCTGCATATTCACGTGCTTCTGCAGCTCACGTGTTTCTCACGTGTTGGCCAATATCCACTTCCACTATGCTATATCAATTCCCGACGCCAACTTTCTCTCTTGACTCCTTTCCTGCGCATCATTAAACTCAAAACCAACCTTCCGAGCAGTACCCCTCAACATGGACTAATAACCAGCAAAAGTAAAGATGCACCAAGAAGAAGAAAATGCAACATAAATGCAATCAAAATGCTATGATATAGGCTCAGGAACATGCAAATGCTATAGCAAAAAGGTATGAAAACAAGGATATTCATGCAGTTATCACACCCCCAAACTTAAGCTATTGCTTGCCCTCATGCAATGAGTAAAATAGAACAAAAGAATTATTATGGAAAAGATTTAACTAGAGGATTGCTATGGCAAAATCGCAGTCCTCAGAAAAGACATAGGCAATTAAAATATAAACAACTAGAAGTGAGATCCTTAAGAACATTCCTTAGGACTAAGCTGTGTACGTGTGTGCATGACTGCCTTCCTCCTATACTTAAGTTAGTATGACAAATTTTTCAAGGAAGCTCCATAGTTATACCCTAACCATGTTCTCTAGCTCTTTTCTAATTTTCAGACTCCCAAAGATATGGATTTTCTGCTACGAAGGGTGTCAGCTCATCACACCTACCGTCCTTAGCTCTAGATGAGCAAGGAGCAAACCTTTCACCCCCGAGCTAGTAGATAGAGTCATCCCGTGACAACTTTCATTCACTTGTATGTTATAACAAAACCTTGTTTCTTCTTCTCTTTTTTTTTTGCATTGTAGTATGCTATAGCAAAGCGGAGTGTCCTTCTACAGATATGCCATAGCATTTATTCATTCGTTTTAGCATAGGGACGTCTTTCTTTTTTTAGATCTCTAGAGTTTACATACTAGAGTTCACTAGGGTCCTTCCCTAAAAAAATTTCTAACGAACTTACTTATAGAAAGAGAGCAGCTGTGTAAATTTTTTTTTAACAACTAGATCCTAAGGTCAGTTATGCAGATCTCAACTAGTTGTGTTTGTTCTAAATTAGTTTAAGCCTTTAAGTTTTCGTCATCAGACATCATAGATATATTCATAAGCTGTCTCTAGACTAAACAGAATGTGATAGTAAAAAAATTTGTTCTTTCCTACTATGCATATGTTGAAGCAAAATACTAACTATGAACACCAACACCCCCAAACTTAAGGGATGCAGCGTCCTCAATGCATGAACTAATCTATACTATATGCAATGAAGAATGATGAAGAATGAAATAAATGAAAAGAAAAAGAAAAAAATTAGTTACCTCATGGGTGCGGAGGCTATGTGGTGCTGCTGGTGTTGTCCATGGAAGTTTCAGACGAGTAGTGGAGGGGATATGCGATATCGTCCACACTCTTGGAGGAGACTGGCTGAGCACTGAGTGAAGATCGGACACGACTAGCGGTATGTTTGATGCGTGTCTTTGGTCTGGATGTTGTAACATCCTCTGTTTGTGCAGGTGCCGGCTTAGGCGTATGTATTGGAGTTGTCTTCTTTTGAGGGCGTCCTCATGATCACTCGATATATGTTATGGCTCAGGCAGTGGGTTATCTGGTCATGAAAGCGTAGGGTTGGTTGCCTTCCTACTGCGTTTTCGCTTTTTGGTCGGGGTGGGTGTAGGGGTGGTTTCTTCGACATGAGGGGGAACCGAGGGAGTTTCTTTTTCTGGTTGGGCAGTAGGAGTCGCGGGCGTCTTCTTTCTTGCAGTCTTTTTCTTAGCAGCGGGTTGGACTGAGCTAGGGTCAACTTTGCTTTGACTAGGGAGCAATGGGCTTGTTGTGGAAGTGGTGGGGGCCTGCAATAACTCCATAGGAAATAGAGGGAATGACACATTCTGGTCCGGGAGGAGTTTGTTGAAGCAAGATGCTATAGCACTATCACGATGGTGGGCATACTAAAAATACGCCCGCTGATGTGCCTTCATCAGGTTGAGCTTAGCGCTCAATTCTTTTGTTGTGGCCACCAGTGCAGCTACCCTTGCTGCAGCAAAACTTCTAGCACCTCCTTCCACCTCTGTTGAGGGACATCCTCGTTGAATCCTCGGAGCTCAGTGACTAGGGCTGGTGTGAGACCTGTTTTTCCAGAAATTTTTACATTCACAAGATTGTCTACAAAGACGTCCTTTCTCTTACACAGGGCAGTTATCAGTTTAGGAAACACTAGAGGACTATGAGGCTTTTTTAAACAAGCATAAACTTCATCCACAATGAATTTTCCTATATCAATATACCTACCATGAAATATAGAGTGGAGAAGAAATAGCCTAGAGATATGGACAGTGGCAGTGTGCAATGTGAGCATAATCTTATGTCACACAAAGTGATTCCATACCTTAGCCTCTGGCTTGAGGCGGCCTCTCTCTACTGATCTGCTGTTGTCCAGCACTGTTCCTTCAAAAAAATTGTCTTCCAACACCTCACGATGTGTTTGTGCGTCCATAGTCATCACGAATTTGGTGTGATGGTCAACAGTTTGCTTCAGCCCATAGTACTTGTTGATTGCTACAGTGGTGAACTTGATCTGCTCGCCTTGCACATGGACAGTGGACTGAGTAGGGCTTGTAAGATGGGCATAGAATTCCTTTACCAGTGAGGTGCAGATTTCCTCAGGATGGGCAGCGAATGACTTCCATTCATGCTTTCCAATGATGTCCATGATTTCTTGGTTGAACTGGTCTCCCCTCTCCTTAGGATATTTGAACCCTAACTCCGGAAGGACGTTTCTATCTTTTAGTTTCTTCCATCGTTCCCTTGCTACGTCATCGACAAACTTAGTGATTTCCAGCACTGGGTTTTTTAGGGCGGTCGGAAGTTTTAGGAGCATTCTTGCAACGAGCCATGGAAGTTTTTGTGAAAGTGGGGAGGAGTGATTATATGAAGGGAAAGTGGTGAAGGCTTTTTGGTGTTTTGGTAGAAATTCGAAAAGATGAAAGGGAAGAAGAAAATGTTGAGTGTTGAATAAGATGAAGAAGTTGAGGGGACTGGTGATAATGAAAAAGTGTGGGGAGTTGAAAAAGGTGAGGGGAAACAGATGAATTAAATGGAAGAGGGGAGTGATGGGGACGTGTGTCGGCTTTAAGGGAGAGAGAAAAAGCTGGGAGTTAATGTGATGGGTGACAGCTGGAGAGAGAATAAATAGGTTTTGTGGCTAGGGTTTTACCACATTAATTGGGTGAATATTTTCTCTCTTGCTTTTTTTTTCTCTTTTTTAATTCACCCTCCCCCACTTTTCGGATAAAACCTCTCATTCTCTTTTTCTCTTCCACTTTTTTTATACTCCCTAAAGTGGATAAAAACAAAACTCCACATCCTTTGCCTTTTGCTACCAACCCTGTAGACGACCATGCTCTCCTGCCTCTGTATCTGGCATGGTACTATGAAAGAGAAAGCTTGTACAAGGGTCACGTGAAAAAGGTATGAAAATAAAGACAAAGATAACACAAAACTAAACTATAAAGAAAAACATTATTTACGAACATGCTATAGCATAAAGGATAGAGTTTAGAGAGGCAAACTATCAAGGATCGTGTAGATCCATGTGTGACTTGTCTCTGAGGATGGGGGCTCCACTATACACCTTCAAGCGTTGGCCATTGACTTTGAAGACTTCACCATCATCCAACTTTTTTATATCAATCGCGCCATGAGGGTACACCTTGTGTATGATGAATGGTCCTGACCACCTTGATTTCAGCTTTCTAGGGAAAAGCTTTATCCTAGAATTGTAGAGAAGCACTTGTTGACCTTTTGAGAAATGCCTTGGTAAAATATGTTTGTCATGTCACTTATTGGTTTTCTATTTGTAAATGTGGGCATTCTCATATGCATGGGCTCGAAATTCTTCTAGCTCATTAAGCTCTAGCAGCCTTCTTTCACAAGCTAGTTGGGCATCCATGTTGAGTTTCTTGATTTCCCAATAAGCCTTGTGCTCAAGCTCAACGGGTAGATAGCACTCCTTGCCAAATACGAGCTTGAAGGGTGACATGCCCAAAGGCGTCTTAAAGGTTGTTCTATATGCCCAAAGTGCTTCATCCAACTTGGGGGACCAGTCTTTTCTCTTAGGATTAACCACATTCTTCAAGATTTGCTTGATTTCACAGTTGGAAACTTTATCTTGTCCGTTCGTATGCGGGTGATATGTTGTAGCAATCTTGTGCCTGACTCCGTATCGATGCAATGCTTTAGCAATGAGTTTGTTGTCAAAGTGAGTTCCTTCATCACTAATGATGGCTCTGGGTGCTCCAAACCTCGTGAAGATGTTCTTGTGAAGGAACTTCATGACCGTCTTGGAGTTGTTCCTTGGGGGTGGCAACAACCTCCACCCATTTTGACACATAATCGACTGCTAGCAAAATATATAAATCTCCATATGATGCGGGAAACGGACCCATGAAGTCAATTCCCCACACGTCAAAGATTTCAACCTCCAAAATATTTTTGCAGTGGCATTTCATTCCGTCTAGAGATGTTCCCCATTCTTTGGCATCTATCACAAGTCTTGTAGAACTCGTGTGCATCTTTGAAAAGTATAGGCCAATAGAATCTTGGTTGAAGAATTTTTACAGCAGTCCTAGCACCACCAAAATGCCCTCCACACGGTGATGAATGACAATGGTACAGAATGTTATGGTATTCTTCTTCTGGAACACATCTCCTTATGATCTGATCAGGACATTGCTTGAACAAGTAGGGTTCATCCCAATAGTAAAATCTTGCATCGTGTCTGAATTTCTTGAGTCCATGGCTAGATAAATCAGGAGGCAAAATACCAAAGATAAAGATATGAAAAGGAAATGCTAAAGCGACAGAAAGAAATGTAAACTCCCTCTTCGCCATGGACTGTCCGACTGTTTTAGGCCCACCGCCTCTCTCGAGGCCGGTGAGGCCACTCCTTGGAGCTTCAACGATGGAGAACACCATGTGGAGAAGATGAAGGTGAACGCTTCTCTCTCCTTGCTCTCTTCCGCCTCTCTCTCCCTCTTGTCTCGCTTTTTTTTCTAGCTTCTCTCCCTCTTTATATAGTGGAGGCTCTAGGGTTTTGTGCCCTAAAGATTCCTTGAAAATCCCAAGGAATATCCACCGACAAGCTCTACTACGAGGGGACAAAGAGGATAGTCTACAGGTGGGTACCGGCTGCTGCACATGTCAGGTTGTCCTTTTCTGCATATTCACGTGCTTCTGCAACTCACGTGCTTCTCACGTGTTGGCCAATATCCACTTCCACTATGCTATAGCAATTCCCGGTGCCAGCTTTCTCTCTTGACTCCTTTCCTACGCATCATCAAACCCAAAACCAACCTTCCGAGAAGTACTGTAACACCCCCTTCCCGGCCTGGTAGAGAACCGGGTCGGAGAGCGCTACCGGAAACGATGCGGAGATCGGAGACATAAATTCAAAGTTCAAAAATCATCATTTCGTAATATTTTATTAATCTCTTTTAAGACTTAACACTTAACTTATTAACAACTTACTCAAATTGGGGTCAATTTTAAACTTTTTCAAACTTAGGGACTAAATTGTAATTTTCACAAATTAAAGGTCTTTATCTAAAATTCGTGAAAATATACTGAAATTAAACTTACTAGTTATTAGCCTATAAAACCTCATTACTATCGGAGGTCATATATCTACCTGATTAGACGATACAATATTTTAGTGACCCTTTTGTAATTTGTCTAAAACTATTTTGCAAAGTATTCAAATCTATTTCTTTTTGAATTATCTTACAAAATTCTTTACAGCCTAATAACTCACAAAAATCATAGAGTCCTTTAATCAATATTTTAATACCAATTATGTCAATTTTATTACTAACTCAATAGTTAATATAACTTTAACACCTTATACAAAACATAGGCAAAATTTCACAATAGTAGGCCCACAATACTAGTATAATTACTTTAACTACTTTGCCACCATACTAGGAGTTCATAAGGACAAAACACATTACTCTTTAATTGTAGTGACTTGCCAACCTTCCAACTAATCCCGATCTCGATCTGTTACTTTTCTTAACCTGAAATGTTATGCAATGAATGCATTAGACTTACATAGTCTAAGTGAGGTAGCCAATGACAATGAATGAACATGTTATGTCATGTAGCATGCTTCCAAAAATGATCATAATGCAATAACATGGCATACTTCATATTTATAACAAAGCATAATATCATATCATGATCATAACATAGCATAACGTATCAAACACATAATATATTGGTACCATTGGATACGCGGATTCCCTGTACACCATATCATGAATCATAAATGAGCCGTAGCCCTGAGCCGTAGCTCCATATATCCCTTACACTTCCATCCTTTTATCTCCCACATATAGGCCGTAGCCCTGGACCGTAGTCCTCCCTTACATGTTGAGCTCGAATAACCCTATGGCATGCCAATTGTATCCAACGTCCATAAATACACACAAATTCACATAGTCCATGATTTTCATATCATATCATATGAAATAACAAGATGAGCCGTAGCTCCATATCATGTAGCATTTCATAGTCATATTCGAACATATCAAAGTAATGCAAGGCACTTACCAAATTTGCCATTCAAACATAGTTGCTCTACATGAGCCCTTAACAAATGCAAACATAATCATAAATAATGCAACGGGAAGGCACCGAGCCTATCCCTTGACACAACTACAATCACATATCAGAACATAAAAACAAAGATCGGAATGACACCGTGTCAACCGAGACAAATGCATCTACACTCACATATAAAAACAATGATCGGAATGACACCGCGTCACCCGAAACAAATGCATCCACACTCACATATAAAAACAATGATCGGAATGACACCACGTCACCCGAGACAAATGCATCCACACTCACATATAAAAACAATGATCGGAATGACACCACGTCACCCGAGACAAATGCATCCATACTCACATATAAAAACAATGATCGGAATGACACCGCGTCACCCGAGACAAATGCATCCACACTCACATATCAGAACATAAAAACAATTATCGGAATGACACCGCGTCACCCGAGACAAATGCATCCACACTCACATATAAAAACAATGATCGGAATGACACCGCGTCACCCGAGACAAATGCATCCACACTCACATATCAGAACATAAAAACAATTATCGGAATGACACCGCGTCACCCGAGACAAATGCATCCACACTCACCTCAATCCAAGCTTAGAGACATTTTCCTTATTCTCCAACTTGTGGTTTCCTTCATTTCTACTCTTTTCTAACCAAACATTAAAGAAATATATCATTTAGTACATTAGGCAGCTTGCACTGTTCTCAAAGAAATATTTATATAAAATATTCTATAACTCAAAATCTGATTTCGTTTCTTTTAAACGAAACTAAACTGAATAACCTTTTAAACCATATAAATTATAGCTTTTAATTCCTCTTATACAATTTATAATGAATTTTTAAAGTCGTTGTTGATGCAGATTTAGGGGCAAACTGTTACCCTGTTTTATGACATTTACTTATTCAAAAATTCATATCTTTTTACTCACAACTCCAAATAAGGAGTTCTTTACCATTCTGGAAAGCTTATAAATACACCTTTACAACCATGTATGACACATAATTTTATCATTTCCCTATTAATACAGTTTATTACTTGAACATAAGGCATTTTTAGAAACCTAATCTGCCTATTCTTAATTTGTGATTTTAGTGCATTTATAACCTATGTTTCACTACACCATTAATCTTGAGATTTTAACCACATTTACAATAATATTATAACATTATTTTTATAATACAGTAACCTCAAAAATAGGACATGTAAGTCCTCAATTTATCAATTTCCACAAAACAGTCCCCTTTTTATTCTTTAATAATCCTATATATGATCTAAATGGTTTTAACCTACCAATTGAGACTTAATTCAAGCTTGGCCATTTAATTTCATTCAATTCATGACTCCCCTGTTTCAAGTATAAATTTCCAGAATTTTATTGGCATTATTTAAGCCCCTATAATTTTCGAATTTTACCATTTAGTACAGCAGATTCCAGATTCATTCAGTTTTAGTCCCGTCAACTTCTAACAACAATTCAAAGACCTATACTTAACATTTTTGAGCAAATCATACCTCTATTCCATGTAAAATTTTGTCCTCTACAACTTTGTAGAAGAACACTTTTTCCAGAAATGACTCTAACATGCTCAAAAATGCAGTTTTCTACAGGACAGTTTACAAATCCGAATTTTTTTATTCTTTCTACCCTTATCTTTTACCAACCTTTAATTAATCTAATTTCATGCTTAATAAAAATACTAACATCAAATTAAAGGTAGTTGAGACTCTAATCTCAACTCTAATTTATTTCACTCACCTTGATAGACCGGTACTTTATTTTTATTCCTTGGGCTTGACGGTTGTTCCGAATCTACTAGAGATTTGAGTTTACCCCGACGTCGGCAGAAATTCGATATTACTATATCGAAAATATCGGACTACCAATCGAACATTGGATCGTATGCTACTATTTTTTTTTTCTTTCTTTCTTCAATTGCCGTGTAAATCATCAATCTCCCCCCCCCCTTTTATACTAATTTTTGGTGTTACTATTTCACCTACCCATTCTTATTTTAATCAACAAATAGCCACCTTATTTGATTGTGGAGAATTCACGGTGGTTTCCTTCAATTTGAAGGAATCAACGTGGGTCCCCCCCACTTAATATTATTTATTTCTTTTAATAATAATAATAATAATAATAAACTATCATAAATTCACCCGAATAATATTTATTGGTTCAGATAAGATCGAATAAATTATTCAATAATAAAAATATTCGGTCACCGGAACTTAATTCCGACTAGACCGGTTTTTGGGATGTGACAACTCTCCCCCCCTTAGAAAAGAATTCGTCCTCGAATTCTTACCTGTAGCTTCGGATTGTTCATCCGAGCACTCTTCGGGATCAGAATCTTCTAGAGATGAAGAATTCACCTTTCCTAATTTTTTTTTTTTTTGCGACATTGTCCTTCATGTCATCGTTGACAAAAATTGCACTTAAAAATTCTCATGTCTTGATTTCTTTTCAGACTTTATTAAATTTACTAACTTTCCGAGCTCTCTTCGCTACTTCCGTAGCTTTGATTCTATTTACGAGATCTTGGAAATTTTTAATGTATAACGCTGTAAACATGGGTCGTAACTCATCGTTAAGCCATACGATAAACGTCTGACACTTATGTACTTATTATGGAACTCTTTCGAGAAAAATTCCCAACTTACGGTTTCCTAGGAGACGGTAAGGACAGTAGTCTCCCATCACTATAAGGCTTCAACGCAAGAGCGCATTCAAGCTTATGTTCATCCGAACATCTTAATTGCTTATCAAAAATCCTTAAAGTATTGTCTAACCAATACTCGGCTATTTCGGGATCATCTATGTCCCGACCAGCAAAGGTGTAAGCTCAGTATTGCAATAACTTATCGATTGGGGTTCGAAGAGGTTACGCAACAGGTGGCGTAGGTTGCATGACTTGACTAGCCTTTAACATATAAATTACTGAAACATATTAGCCATGTTCTAATAATATTCTGCCTGAGCTGTAGGAGCTTCAGGCTCTACACTTCGAACAGGAGGGTTCTGAGAATTCAGAGGATTTCCTCCTTGCACCTACTCGCCATAAGTCGAGGAGATAGCAACAGACTCATTATTATAAGCTTCGTTAGTTCGAGACACATATCTATTTTATAAAAGAGATCGGATCAGTTGACAAGTCACAATACTTAACAGATTAACTCCTAGGTGGCAAAGTAACTTAACACACAATACAAACATACTTAAGTTTAGTCCAGAACCGACTAAACTCTAGCTCTGATACCACTAATGTAACACCCCCTTCCCGGCCTGGTAGAGAACCGGGTCGGAGAGCGCTACCGGAAACGATGCGGAGATCGGAGACATAAATTCAAAGTTCAAAAATCATCATTTCGTAATATTTTATTAATCTCTTTTAAGACTTAACACTTAACTTATTAACAACTTACTCAAATTGGGGTCAATTTTAAACTTTTTCAAACTTAGGGACTAAATTGTAATTTTCACAAATTAAAGGTCTTTATCTAAAATTCGTGAAAATATACTGAAATTAAACTTACTAGTTATTAGCCTATAAAACCTCATTACTATCGGAGGTCATATATCTACCTGATTAGACGATACAATATTTTAGTGACCCTTTTGTAATTTGTCTAAAACTATTTTGCAAAGTATTCAAATCTATTTCTTTTTGAATTATCTTACAAAATTCTTTACAGCCTAATAACTCACAAAAATCATAGAGTCCTTTAATCAATATTTTAATACCAATTATGTCAATTTTATTACTAACTCAATAGTTAATATAACTTTAACACCTTATACAAAACATAGGCAAAATTTCACAATAGTAGGCCCACAATACTAGTATAATTACTTTAACTACTTTGCCACCATACTAGGAGTTCATAAGGACAAAACACATTACTCTTTAATTGTAGTGACTTGCCAACCTTCCAACTAATCCCGATCTCGATCTGTTACTTTTCTTAACCTGAAATGTTATGCAATGAATGCATTAGACTTACATAGTCTAAGTGAGGTAGCCAATGACAATGAATGAACATGTTATGTCATGTAGCATGCTTCCAAAAATGATCATAATGCAATAACATGGCATACTTCATATTTATAACAAAGCATAATATCATATCATGATCATAACATAGCATAACGTATCAAACACATAATATATTGGTACCATTGGATACGCGGATTCCCTGTACACCATATCATGAATCATAAATGAGCCGTAGCCCTGAGCCGTAGCTCCATATATCCCTTACACTTCCATCCTTTTATCTCCCACATATAGGCCGTAGCCCTGGACCGTAGTCCTCCCTTACATGTTGAGCTCGAATAACCCTATGGCATGCCAATTGTATCCAACGTCCATAAATACACACAAATTCACATAGTCCATGATTTTCATATCATATCATATGAAATAACAAGATGAGCCGTAGCTCCATATCATGTAGCATTTCATAGTCATATTCGAACATATCAAAGTAATGCAAGGCACTTACCAAATTTGCCATTCAAACATAGTTGCTCTACATGAGCCCTTAACAAATGCAAACATAATCATAAATAATGCAACGGGAAGGCACCGAGCCTATCCCTTGACACAACTACAATCACATATCAGAACATAAAAACAAAGATCGGAATGACACCGTGTCAACCGAGACAAATGCATCTACACTCACATATAAAAACAATGATCGGAATGACACCGCGTCACCCGAAACAAATGCATCCACACTCACATATAAAAACAATGATCGGAATGACACCACGTCACCCGAGACAAATGCATCCACACTCACATATAAAAACAATGATCGGAATGACACCACGTCACCCGAGACAAATGCATCCATACTCACATATAAAAACAATGATCGGAATGACACCGCGTCACCCGAGACAAATGCATCCACACTCACATATCAGAACATAAAAACAATTATCGGAATGACACCGCGTCACCCGAGACAAATGCATCCACACTCACATATAAAAACAATGATCGGAATGACACCGCGTCACCCGAGACAAATGCATCCACACTCACATATCAGAACATAAAAACAATTATCGGAATGACACCGCGTCACCCGAGACAAATGCATCCACACTCACCTCAATCCAAGCTTAGAGACATTTTCCTTATTCTCCAACTTGTGGTTTCCTTCATTTCTACTCTTTTCTAACCAAACATTAAAGAAATATATCATTTAGTACATTAGGCAGCTTGCACTGTTCTCAAAGAAATATTTATATAAAATATTCTATAACTCAAAATCTGATTTCGTTTCTTTTAAACGAAACTAAACTGAATAACCTTTTAAACCATATAAATTATAGCTTTTAATTCCTCTTATACAATTTATAATGAATTTTTAAAGTCGTTGTTGATGCAGATTTAGGGGCAAACTGTTACCCTGTTTTATGACATTTACTTATTCAAAAATTCATATCTTTTTACTCACAACTCCAAATAAGGAGTTCTTTACCATTCTGGAAAGCTTATAAATACACCTTTACAACCATGTATGACACATAATTTTATCATTTCCCTATTAATACAGTTTATTACTTGAACATAAGGCATTTTTAGAAACCTAATCTGCCTATTCTTAATTTGTGATTTTAGTGCATTTATAACCTATGTTTCACTACACCATTAATCTTGAGATTTTAACCACATTTACAATAATATTATAACATTATTTTTATAATACAGTAACCTCAAAAATAGGACATGTAAGTCCTCAATTTATCAATTTCCACAAAACAGTCCCCTTTTTATTCTTTAATAATCCTATATATGATCTAAATGGTTTTAACCTACCAATTGAGACTTAATTCAAGCTTGGCCATTTAATTTCATTCAATTCATGACTCCCCTGTTTCAAGTATAAATTTCCAGAATTTTATTGGCATTATTTAAGCCCCTATAATTTTCGAATTTTACCATTTAGTACAGCAGATTCCAGATTCATTCAGTTTTAGTCCCGTCAACTTCTAACAACAATTCAAAGACCTATACTTAACATTTTTGAGCAAATCATACCTCTATTCCATGTAAAATTTTGTCCTCTACAACTTTGTAGAAGAACACTTTTTCCAGAAATGACTCTAACATGCTCAAAAATGCAGTTTTCTACAGGACAGTTTACAAATCCGAATTTTTTTATTCTTTCTACCCTTATCTTTTACCAACCTTTAATTAATCTAATTTCATGCTTAATAAAAATACTAACATCAAATTAAAGGTAGTTGAGACTCTAATCTCAACTCTAATTTATTTCACTCACCTTGATAGACCGGTACTTTATTTTTATTCCTTGGGCTTGACGGTTGTTCCGAATCTACTAGAGATTTGAGTTTACCCCGACGTCGGCAGAAATTCGATATTACTATATCGAAAATATCGGACTACCAATCGAACATTGGATCGTATGCTACTATTTTTTTTTTCTTTCTTTCTTCAATTGCCGTGTAAATCATCAATCTCCCCCCCCCCCTTTTATACTAATTTTTGGTGTTACTATTTCACCTACCCATTCTTATTTTAATCAACAAATAGCCACCTTATTTGATTGTGGAGAATTCACGGTGGTTTCCTTCAATTTGAAGGAATCAACGTGGGTCCCCCCCACTTAATATTATTTATTTCTTTTAATAATAATAATAATAATAATAAACTATCATAAATTCACCCGAATAATATTTATTGGTTCAGATAAGATCGAATAAATTATTCAATAATAAAAATATTCGGTCACCGGAACTTAATTCCGACTAGACCGGTTTTTGGGATGTGACAAGTACCCCTCAACATGGACTAATAACCAGCAAAAGTAAAGATGCACCCAGAAAAAAAAATGCAACCTAAATGCAATCAAAATGCTATGATATGGGCTCAGGAACCGGCAAATGATATATAAAAAGGTATGAAAACAAGGATATTCATGCAGTTATCAAGTACAATCATAGAGTTGTATCTTATGATACAAAATTAATGATATGTAAATTAAAGAAAAACATCTATGAGCTTAAGTAAGAGTCTCATTAATGAAATTATAAATTGCATATTAATTATTTCATTCGGTTTTGAGATAAATTTGGTTGACAGTTGTATATACTACAAATTAACTGGGAGTAAACCAAGTGATACTCATATTTTTAAGGAAGACAAATTTTGTCTCACTCAATGCCCTAAAAGTGACCTTGAAATTTAAAAAAATTTAAAAAATATTTCATATGCATAAGCTTTTTAGAATTTAATTTATGCTCAAGTATGTATGCGTTCAGATATTGCGTATATTGTTGGAATGTTAGACAGATATTTAAGTAATTCTAGTATGAACTATTAGATAGCATCCAATAGGTTATGAGATATTTTATAGAACAAAAATTACATGCTCACATATCAGAGTTCTGGTAAGTTAAAGATCATCAAGTTTACAGACTTAGATTCTATTAGAATATTGATGCAAAAAATTATCACATGGGCTGCTAATTATAGATTGAATAGAAAACTACTTTAGTTATTTCGTGACAATAAATATGCATTCATTTATTCTATAAATAAAAGGAACACTTTAAATTTGAAGCACATAAATATTAAGTTTCTAGTTGTTAAAGTAAATTTAGAGTGATTGTGTGTCTACAGAGCATGTTGGTACAAACTCCATAATTGCGCGCTTATTAAGAAACTATCACTCTAGGTCTTTATTGAGCTCACTACTCATGCGGATGTAATGTTATTTAAAGATATTCAGTTTTAGTGAGAGTTTGTAATTTTGAAAAATCTCATTCGTTTTAGACACAATTACGGTTACTTCAATTTAAGGATATTTTAAGATTGTTAGATTAAAATTCGCAATTGTGGGCACATATGTAAAATGTATGATGCTATTATAAAGTATGATACAAAATTAAGTGATCAATTATGTTAGTCATGTCATAGGTATTAAAGTGTCATGGAAATAACAGTGTATATATTGTAAGATGTATTTATAATTCAATGAGGGGCAAGGTTATAAATACCAAATAGTTGATTTAATAATCAACTATATAAAGAGGTAGTGGTCCCAAAAAAATAGATTAACTTGTATTACTCTTGTCCCCGTCAGAGAGTTTTTACGGCAATTGCTAACTTATCTTCTTAGAAGATCGCAATCACCTTTTAGTCAATCTCTATCAAATGATTCAAAATTTTTAATCTATCAATGAATTCAAGTACGCTTCTACATTTAGTTTATTTGATTTATTATTCTTGATGATTTGACATGATAAATCTTGAATATTAAATTTCATATTAATTTATAATTTAGTCCTCCAACGTTATTTTTATAGCTATTACTTCTGTAAAATCCAAACCTGAGCTAAGTACATGTCTTGAGAACATAATTTTGACGGTCCCTGTGTCCGACATTCGCAAGGCGGCAACCCACCGCACCTTCTTTTTGTGGTTGTATCTACATTAAATTTTACAAAACTTTCTTCTTTTAGGAATCATAAGATGAAGTTGGACACCATTTCAAATAGATCAGATACAAGTCATCGGATTCGCCCACCAATTTTCCTCAAACAAATTCCACCATAAACAAGATTAGCCATAGAGATCTTGATGAAAAAAAATCATCAATTCCATTGGGGTTGGGCACCAACTGCATAATTGTTTCCAAAAACAATTCAACAAACAAATGATTTGAAATCTCCAAACCAACTCCCCACCACGAGAATATCTTTAATGTTTACAATTCTCCTCCTTATAAAATTTTTGGCTTAACTATAAAATAGGTGCCCAAACTCTGCCACTATTTTGTAATAAATGCCTAAACTATTTTTTTGCTAAAATAGATGTCTAACGTTTTATTTTTGTCCATTTTAAAGTTAACTTTTAAAAAAAATTCATTACCCAATTATAGCTTGACATGTGCATTTTTTTTCATTTTTTATTTTCAAAACCAAACTGAAAAATAAATTAAATTCAAAACATCCCGAATTTTAAAAAATTACAAAACAGTCTTAAATCCCTAAAACCCCAAACCCCAAATTTCAAAATTGATGGCATTGTCGTCGTCGATGACCTCGTCGGACCTCACCTACTCCGTCACCGACGTCCCCCGCCCATTTCCCCCAACCACCCATCACCGATAACCGGCATGAGACGTGCCAATCGGACGCCGAACGGTTGGAGCGTTTCGCGTTCGTCGTCCGATTGACGCGCCTTCCACTGGTTACTGGCAATGGGTGGTTGGGGGAAATGGGCGGGGGACTCCGGCGACAGCGGTGGGGAGGTCCGACGACGCTATCAGCAGCTACAATGACAACAATTTTGAATTTGAGTGTTTGAATTGGGGACTTTTTTGAAATTTTTGAAAATTTTCAGACTTTTTTAAAAATATTTTCTTTTTTTTCAGTTTTTGGGAAAAATTAATAAAACAAAATAAAATAACATGTGTCAAATTCTAATTGGGTGTTAAAAAAAATTTAACGGTGTTACCTTAGAACAATAACAAAATGAAATGTTGCGTGTAAAGTGATGCGCAATTTGTGCAAGTATACACGTCGCAAGTAATAAAATGATAAGTATATCGAGTATCGTCTCCACATGGATTATTACTCGTCTTTTGGTCCTATCCTTCTCGCACTGCAAAATAAATAAAGTAAAAACACATATAAGTTGATTGGAAGAGTTTTATCTAACTAAAAAATATAAGATAAATAGATAAGACGAATAAGAGAGAAGAGTAGGTCGGGTTAAGTTGCGTCGTAGTGTGGAATCCAATTGACTTGTCTTTGTTTTTGCATGCAACGAACACAGTGATGCCCCGACAGTGACGTCCCTGTCGCGGCCGCAATGGTTGAAGTTTCTGCCGCTGCAATCTCTTGCTCTTGACAGATGCTGTTAAAGTTCGGCAAAGCATCCTTTGATGGTTCCTCCTTATCCCTAAGCTCAGAAAACTAGTTGATGAATGAACCTTGATGATACCTCCCGGCGTGAACCAAAGACAAACACCAACGATGTTTACGCTTCTCTTAGCCGTTGAAACACTTACCTATCCCCAGGTCGAGTTAGCTAACACCACGTGGGGTGATAACCGTGCTTATTCGTTTCATGAGTTCAACTCTCCCAATATTGAACAAATAGATAACCTTACAAACCTTCTCCCGAATAGAATGCAAGAATGATTAAAACCAAGAATAAGCAAACCTTAACTTTATTGCATTAAAAAACTTAAACAAAATACAATTGTTTTCCCACAACTACTAAACAAAATAACCCTAGCTTAAGAACTAGAACATACTAAGCCTCCCAAACTCCCAATATTCGAAATCTCTCCTATTGACAGAAGGGTCCTTTATATAGGATGAGGTGTAGGGCAAAGTCCTTGGATAGGAAGTTAAGTTGGAGTTGGACTTGTCTTCATTAAAGAGGTAAATCTCTTTACTTTAATGCATTTAATCCTCTTTGGCCGAATTCCATCTTTAACCTTCCTTCTATGCTTTCGTTATCTTCCCATGCTCCGATCGCCATGCAAAGTGTGTAGAAAAATTCAGCGTTTTATGCTCTTCAAATCGACTATCACTTTACATATTTTACCCGCCGGCAAGTTGGGTTGTACAATGCTGCGACATTGGCTCGGCAATGAATTGCCGCGGCATAGAATTATGCTGCCTCAGCATGGGTCTAAAACTGGATATGCTCCGCAAGGCTTTATCTTCATAATCAGCTTTCTTCAGTAGAAGCTGTCATTTTTGGCTCGGCTTGGCTTGGCAATGAAATGCAGCGACAGTGGCTCGGCATGGCTTGACAATGAAATGTCGCGGCATCGCCTGCCGGCACGGCATCACATACCCTGACATCACCTGCTGGCACGACATCACTTGCCCTAGTAGTGAGTAAATCTGTACAAGCACCAAAATGCATCAAAACAATACCTTTTTCATTAAATAAATCAAATGTAAAGATTAAGGATAGAAACAATATAATTAATGCATAAAGGGTCATAATGCAGCTCAATTGGGTGTAGGTTGAGCAATAATTGTCATGTGAAAAAGGTGAAAATATAGAACTTTTAGGCACTTATAATGAAACTTTAGGCACCTATTTCAGACTAAAATGAAACGTTAGGCACCTATTTCAGTCAAAAAATAGTTTAGGCACCTATTGCAAAAAAAAAAGCAAACACCTATTTAATAGTTAAGCCAAATTTTTTTGTTGGAACTATGTCCAACTTTATCATTCACAACAAGTTTTTCCCCTTATTTAAGCTTTAAAATTTAAAATCTAAATTTCTAACCTTAAAACATAAACCCTCCAACTCTAAACTAAACCTCTAACCCCCGAAAATGAGAATGCTTGTGTAAACTAAAATTTACATTGGTAGTGCATCAAATATTTTTGGGTAATTTACATTTTAGATCATTGAACTTAACATACACTTTCGTTTACATCACAAACCTTTAATTTAATCAAATTAATCATTCAACTTTTATTATTTATAAATTAAGTTACTTATATTAAGACCATTAAATAATTCTAATTAAAATGAAAAAATTAAAATTGACACATTTATTTAACATTTCACATATCATCAATAAATAATATTTAATTAGTAATTTAATATTATTTTGTTAGGATTTATAAAAAAAATTAGTTATTTGTCATTTGAATTAATTTAAATGAAATATTTCAAAAAAAAATTCGCAAAAAATTATTTAAATTACCAGTTAAACAATATTTGATAACGATATGTAAACTATATGTTAAGTAAGGTGTTGATTGCCTCATTGCTCCTTCATTGAGGGTCTTTCATTTTACAGTGATGGATCTAATAAGATGAAACTTCGCTTTCGTTTAACGGTCGTTGTGGCTTGTCTTTATCGTTTGTGTCATTTTGCCCTGAGTTTTTCAATAGTCGAGGCTTTCCCGTTTGGAGGACCATGTGTTTAGTCTACACGTTCGGCTCCATCTTTAGTTGTCTGCTATCTTTATATTCAAGTTAGGGTTTCAAAATTCTCTCGAGCCTTATGGCTCTCGTGTCTTTGCTTTTGGCCTTTGGTGTCCACCCTTATTCCGAGCCGTGATTGAGCTCGTATGTGTTGATTTCTGTTTTATTTTTTTCGGTTGAGTAAATATCATGTTTGATAAAAAAATACCTTAAATCATGCAGCATGAAGAATAAATAGGACTCCTACCGAACTTAAGTCTGTTTTATTCTTACAATTTATACAACAAATGAAATTCAAATCCAGTAATTTTCCCAAACATGACGCAAAAAAAGGAAAATAAAATAGGGAACATTATAACACAAACAAAACATTAATTCTATCTATTCACGGCCGGCCAGAGCCGTTTCTGAGATTTTAGTGGCCCAATGACGAACCAAAAAATTAGGCCCTAATAATAAATATTAAAAAATAAAATTTTAAAATAGGCCTCTAATAACAAGTATTAGAAAAAAATAGGCCCCTAAAAATAAATATTAAAAATGAATTTTAAAAGTAGGCCCCTAATAACAAGTATTAAAAAAAATTAGGTTTCTAATAAAAAATATTATAAAAAATAAACTTTAAGAGTATGTTCGTAATAACAAATATTAGAAAAAAATCATGTCCCTATTGGACCCCTAATAACAAATATTAAAAATTTAATTTTAAGAGAATGTCCCTAATAATAAATATGGGGGAATTGAGCCCCTAATATAAGTATTAGAAAAAATCGGGTCTAATAACAAGTATTGAAAAAAAAAAGTAAGAGTATGTCACTAATAATAAATATTGGGAAAAATAGTCCCTTGATAATAATTATTGAAAAAATTGGACCCCTTATTACAAATATTGAAAAAATTAAATTTTAAAAGTAGGCCCCTAATAATAAATATTGGAAAAAATTGAGTCCAAATAATAAGCGTTAAATAAATAAATTTTAAAAGTACACCCCTAATAATAAAATATTAAAAAATAAATTTTAATATCGAATATTATAAAAAAAGGCCCTAGGCGAGCGTCCTTCCTGCCTATGCCCAGGGACAACACTGTTCACAACCCACATTTTTTAACTTCATAATAAGTTTAAAACAACCATTCGAACTAACTATAAGTTAATCTAACGAGATGATACATTAAATTTTCTAAATAAAATTAAAAAATTGATTAGACTGAAATATCGGTTGTTATATAAAAAATATGAAAATGTTTTTTTTTTTTAAAAAAAATTGTTTTGGTTAATCTGACAAAGATATGGGCTTGACTTACCAAAGTCGAATTAAATAGTTTAGTACAAATGTCTGAAAAGCCCATTGTGGGGTACAAACAAAGCTTAAACCCTAAGCATACAAAAACCCTAATTTCCGCCATTCGATTCTTTCACATTACAGGCATTCTCCGTCTTTGAACTCTGAATTCTGAACCCATTTAGAAGGAAAGAGAAAAAGAGCGAAATGGGAAGCGATAGCGAAGCAGAGAAATCGCAGCAGAAGGAGAAGGAGAGGAAGAAGATGTTAGCTATTTCTCCCATTGCAAAGCCCCTTGCTGGCAAGAAGCTCTCCAAGAAAACCCTTAAGCTCGTCCGCAAAGGTTTCTCATTTTTTCATATATTACATCAATCCTTTTCGTGGAACTCCGTTTTGGGTTTTTTTTTTTTTTTTTTTTTTTGCTTGGTGGTGTATTTTCTTGAAATTTTTGGTTGTTTTGTGTTTGAATTTTCAATGTGTTGATCTTTCGTTGTTGTAGCTGCTGAGCACAAGTGCTTGAAGAGAGGAGTAAAGGAAGTGGTTAAAAGCATTAGGCGTGGCCATAAAGGGTAAACTTTTTCCCCCAATTTCTTTCTTTCTATTTGTTAATCTAAGATAACCATTTTGCTTGGATGGTTATAGGAAATAAGTTTTCACGGACTGAGAAATATTGGTCATTTTGTCAGCGCAGCTTAGTTATATACTAGGGGCTAGTTCGATATTATTTTTATACAAGTCCATTGGAAAATAATTTGTTTAAAAGTGTTTTTGGATTGTTTGTTTTAAAATTTGATTCGTTGGTATTGTATTGAAAAGAGCTTTTAAATATATAAATTGTTTATTTTAGATATATTTTTTAAAATACAAAAGAACTGTTGATATAAACAAGGAAAAATGTGTAATTTTGCTCAAAAGTGCTCATGATTATGTTTAATTATTTATCTAGTTTTGATCTTTCCCCGTTCTCTGTACATGTGATATAGCTGTTTAATAACATTTAGGGAGGGTCATGTTTCTTCAATCTCTTTGTTGAATGCAGGTTGTGTGTTATAGCTGGAAACATATCTCCTATTGATGTTATAACTCATGTTCCGATTCTATGTGAAGAGGCTGAGATTCCCTATGTTTATGTTTCTTCAAAAGAAGTAAGTTCAGACCTCGAACATCGTCTCTCGTTCTTGTCTAATCTGTTGGCACTACATGCTTAAAGTGGTTCTCCTGTGCTTGCCTATCCAAATCTTAGAACCTGGTTTCTTATTTATTTTCTAATATCAAACTTTTCTGTCATCGTTGCCTTTATAATAACAGGCTAAGTTTAAGGATTCTGTATATGCCGTACTGTAAGGGCTCATTTCTGTGAGCCTAAAATTCAATATGATTTGATTAGAGGCTCTAAGTTCTAGTCCGCGTATACCGCCAGCCAGTTGGGATTATATGTCCTGCAATTCAGAGTTTAGTTTGGTAGTTTATGCAAGTGAATGAATGAACTCTGCTTGACTAGTTTCATCTGCCATTTTCAGGATCTTGCAACAGCAGGAGCTACCAAGAGACCTACATGCTGTGTTCTGGTGCTAACAAAGCCCGCCAAAGGCGAACTCGCCCCCGAGGAACAAGAAAAGATAAAGGCCGATTATAGCCAGATAGTATCGGATGTATCCGAGCTTACATCCTCCCTTTTTTAATTAACCCAACCAAAAAAAAACTTGTTGCGTTTGTCATTTAAGCATTGTTGTTGACATTCTTATTTTCTGCATCCCAGGGTGTGGTGGGGTTTGCCTCCAGTATTTTGCAGTCTGCTCAAAACCTTTTGTTTTACTTTAACCCTTTTTACGCCTTTAATCAGTGAACTCAATGGTCTATTTTTGCTCTTATTTCAAGGATCGCCTGAAGTTCTGAGTTTAAGATCGAACAGGACCCAATGTTCCTATAGAAACCGCATAACCACCAGCCGAGTTGTCTGCATATTGATAATACTTGACCGCAACATGAATGGGGGGCTGCCACCGAATATCACATATCGGAAACCATGGCACCGGAGAAATCTCGCACACCCCCATGGTCTCTGCCCATGCAAATGGGAGAAGAGATGATACCGGTCACTGACCAGCGGTCACCGTTAAAAAACGAGCACGCTGCCAGAGTAGTGCAAAGCATTCGAATCATTAATAAACCGAGAGGGCAGTAATTGGGTCAGAATCATTGGAGCTAAGCAACAATCTCTGAGAAAATGGATAATATCCTCATCGTCATGCAAACAGAGATTGTCTAAATAAAGCTTAAACCCTGAAAATGTTGAACAGAGGGATTGACTATAATGCGAATGAAATGGATACAAATATCATAGCAGTCTATGTATTATGTCTCGAATTGTATTCTGGTCTATATAATATACCTTTAATGAGTAAAACATATTCGAATTCCATTTTAGACCAGATATTCCCTACTCCTAAAATCTTAAATAAAACAAATGACATTGAATGATATTCATCACTGTAGACACCGTTTTCCGTCCGGGCCTAACTGAGTTGGACCTTCAAAAGCCCATCAAACATTTGGAGTCGTCATCGGTCGTTTTGGGTTGGGTACGACCGAAAACCTGAAAACTAGTATGCATCATCACCGAGATCGTCGTCGGGTTCGAGAGTCGGTTACGAGTGAGGAAGGTTATAGCACCCCCACTACGCCCAAAATTGGTACCTAAGGGTTATGGTTGTCTAAAATGAGACTCAAAACGGGGTTAATAGCACTACTAATAAAATTTAATTATGATGTTAAACGTATGAACAAAAAAGTTATGGCATGTTATAAAAAAAGCATGAACCAATTCAAAACAAAATTAAATTATTAATCAAGCTCAAAGCATGCACCTAATTAATTTATTAGGGCCAAATAATTACCGAGTTTTTATACGAAGAACAAATCAAATTAAAGAAGAAAAAAAACGAGGCTTAAAAAAGGAGGATCTAATTAAAAAAGAATCTAAACCTAAAGGTTAAAATCTAATTGATTTAAACTAGAATGACTAAAATAAAATAAACCAAAGAACCTAAACCTAAACACATAAACATCTAAGGACCTATAATACAAAAAGCCCCTAATCCTAAGGCATGCGTGAGTTGCCTGCCACATATCAGAAAATATGAATGTGAGACCCTTTTTAAACTACACGGTAAAAGTTTTAAATCACAAGGTTTCACAGCAGAACAATAAAAGGAGAAAAAAAAGCTGTACCCTTTTATTATTTCATCTTCTCGCTGGGTTTCGAATGAAACCAAAAATTTGGTCCTTTGAATCAAACATAAACATAATTTTTATCTCATCTTACACACCGGTTGACGCTACACACTCTCCCCGGCGACAACCAAATCAAAAAATGTAAGTTCTAAAACACCTTTTTTTATCTCTGATTTTGAAATTTTACAACAAAAAGAAAAAATTCGAAAAATACCTTGCTCAAACTCCGAAATTCGCCGTTGGATTGTATTGTTCTTGGAGTATATAGGTCCCGGGGTCGTTGTAGGTTCTTCCACCGTTCGGATTTGGGTAATAAAATTCCGGTCACCGGAAAAGAGTAAGAAACGTTTTGCTTCTAACTTTTTCTTCTGACTTTTACACTGAGATTTCACTTACTATTGCCCTTTTTTTTCGCCTTCGTGTTCTCTAGATGGTGGTGAATGGGGGTTTATATAGGGTTCAAATTTGGTTAGGGATTGTTTATTTTTTAGGGATATGGGGAGGTGGGTAGTGTTGTAGTTGAATACAAACTTTAAGGATAATATTCAAATTTTTTTGAATGTTTTTTTGGTGTATTGTGGCTAGATTTTAGGAATTAACAATGGGGTGGTAGAATTTTAGTTGGATTCAATTTGTTTGGGTTTGTATTTGTTTTAATATTCAAAAGGAAAAAAAATGATGTGTACAACTGCCCCTCTTTGCTCATTTCTCGGGTAAGAGGAATGAAGCAAAGACCAAAGCAACAATTTTTTCCATTGAATATTAAATTTGCAAAGAAGACACCACCGTTCATCCTACTAATAAAAACATGTATCTCGCTCGTTTCAAAGGCGCTATATGAGGTACCTCGCTCATCTCATGGGCACTGGGACTCAAGAATTCATTTCTCGATGTAAATTGCACCCCGCTCGTCTCAAGGGCGCTTTAAGGTGTACCCCGCTCGTCTCAAGGGCACTGGGATTCAAGAACTTGTTTCTCGATGTAAAATGCACCTCGCTCGTCTCAAGGGCGCTGTAAGGTGTACCCCGCTCGTCTCAAGGGCACTAGGATTCAAGAATTCATTTCTTGATGTAAAATGCACCTCGCTCGTCTCAAGGGCGCTGTAAGGTGTACCCCGCTCGTCTTAAGGGCACTGGGATTCAAGAATTTATTTCTTGATGTAAAATGCACCTCGCTCGTCTCAAGGGCGTTGTAAGGTGTACCCCGCTCGTCTCAAGGGCGCTGTAAGGTGTACCCCGCTTGTCTCAAGGGCACTGGGATTCAAGAATTCATTTCTTGATGTAAAATGCACCCCGCTCGTCTCAAGGGCGCTGTGAGGTGTACCCCGCTCGTCTCAAGGACGTTGTAAGGTGTACCCTGCTCATCTCAAGGGTACTGGGATTCAAGAATTCATTTCTCGATGTAAAATGCACCCTGCTCGTCTCAAGGGCACTGTAAAGGTGTACCCCGCTCGTCTCAAGGGCATTGTAAGGTGTACCCCGCTCATCTCAAGGGTACTGTAAGATGTACCCCGCTCGTCTCAAGGGCACTAGAATTTGAGAATTCATTTCTCGGTGTAAAACTCCATTCCTTAACTCGAGGACGCTATGTCGAAAACTTTGATCCTTCAAACCCGAAGATACTAAGTTGAAAATTTGATATGCTTCTTCAAACCCCATGATGCCAAGTCTGACTCCACTTCTTCAAACCTGCGGATGCTGGATCGAATTCTAATTTGGGTGTAAGACTCTACTCCCTCATATTTGGGGATGATAGCTTGAAAACTTCATTTACTCATCTTCAAAGTAATTAGATATGATAACACTCATCTTTGAGGTAACTCTTGACACTTCATCTCGAAGGTAATTTGATGACACTCTATCTTAGATGCTTGATGAGACTCCATCTCGGAGGTAATTGGTGGCACTCCATCTTAAAAGCTTGACGATGACACTCCGTCTTGGAGGCAAATGGTGGTACTCCAATTAGGAGGCAAATGGTGACACTTCATCTTGGAGGCAAATGGTGGCATTCCATCTTGGAAGCTTGATGCTGACATTCCATCTTAGAGGCAAATAGTGGCACTTCTTCTTGAAGGCAAATATGACACTCCATCTTGGAGGCTTTAGGGTAGCACTTCATCTTGAAGACAAATGGTGGCACTCCCTCTTGGAGGTAAATGATGTCACTCTATCTTGGAGGTGAAGATATGATCATTCATGTTTGAAGCATGATTTGATGTAGAATCGCTTACTCGTGATTAGTTCAAGGTTCGATAAATGAAGATGCACTCATACGTGCTTGAGACAAGGTTTTGTTTGTACCTGTTTGATAATCAATGTGCAAAGAATGCATACGGAAATATGTATATCAATGATGTAAATGCATGCTCTCATGGTTAATGGTGATGCAAAGATGCTTGAGAAGTTTTCCTTCTCGAACCAAGCTTGATCACATCGACTTCCTTTTTCCTCCAATTGGGCGTAAATTCATCACTTCCAGACTGTGACAATTCAGTTTTACCCCAACAAATTTGTCTCCTAAACTTTCGTCTTTTCTTTTCCTTGCCTCATTCTTGATTCTAAGCTCTTCAAATCTGAGTGAACCTTGTCAAAGGAATCTTTTTCATTCTCAAGAGAGTTTGTTTTAAAATGTTTTTCAAATTATAAAGATCTTTCGAAAAAAATTTTGCAAAAGGAAAATATGCCTCACACTCAAGTCTCACAACTGAAACATTTCATAAAAATTTAAGTTCGTTGAAGATCAAACAAATCAATTACTCTTTCAATCTTTCAAAATTATAGCTCTTTAACATGTGCCAAGACTATTGGTGATTTCAAGGTACGAGTCTGTTTGGAGTACAATGTGTTTTGGGATCGGCTGTTTTGAATGAGACATGATTATTCAAATGTTCATTGATTTGTTCAGAAATGATCGAATGATCTTGGAAGCTTCATGTGCGACTTCTGGAACTGTTCACTAACGTCAAACCCTTTCTTATGATTTTAGGGTGTGTGGAACTTCATTAAACTTCTAGGGGATCATCTCTCGCATGCGAATCATGTATATTTAACTTCATATTCGAGCTGCCTTTTCAAGTTTTGACTCAAATTCACCATTGGTTCAAAATGCCCTTTGCGGGCTTTCATTTGGAACCCTCCTTTTATTTTTCCCTTTCTTTTGATTATTCATCATGCATTATAAGGTTTAGAAATCTTTTGCAAACAAACGAGTTAACTCTAAGAAGAGGTATCAATTCTAAAAATAGACTCTTCAACTCAAATATCCATGTATGATCAAAATGGACTTTATAGGCATGTAACGTAGGCTATGGTTTAGGGTTATGAAAGAAAGGATACATAGGCTCAAACAAGTATTTAAGGGTCAATAACCAATGATCGATTTTTTCGTTGGAATCTCACTTTGCTCGACTTGAATCTGCTTCTACATATTTTCTTTTTCGGATCACTCTAGACTGCCTATTTTTGGGTTTTCACCCTAGAGTTCATTTCCTTTATTTCTTTTTTTATCTTCAAGGATTCATGATATTTCCACGAAAGTTGAAACTAGAACTTCGAACAAAAAGTCATCTTTGATGAAGGACTCCACATGTGTGCTCCTCGTTCTATTCTATTCATTTCTTTTCTTTTCTCTTTTCTTTCTTTTCGTTCTTTTTTTCATGAATTTAGAACTTATTTTGATTTGAGCACAAATCACCTCTTGTAGCTGAAACACGTTTTTTTGTTCTTGACCCCTGGTCTGTAAGGCTTCATCCTCGTAGTATGATCAGAATTGACAATTTATTCATGTAAGCAGATATTTCTTCGCCTTTGCCCCCCAGTGTGGAGGGTGATCCTTGGTTAAGGTTCAAATCAAAGAAAATTATAAGGCTCAAACGGGGACAACAAATAATAATTTTCTCTTTTTGTGAATGAATGATGAAGGAATGCCAAATGTCATTTCATACATAGATATTTTCGCAAAAGAGCTACCCTTAGAATAATAGGTATTCAGAATCATTTATTCACAAAATCATCTAAGAACAAATAATGAATGATAAAGTTAATCTTTCTTCTCCTTTTTCTTTTTTCTTTTTTCTTCATACATGCCCCAACTATTTGATCTCATTCACAGAATCAACACGGGATGCCCCACCTTGCCTTCTTGTTGGAAGATTCGTACACCAATGAACATTTTACTTTTCATGCTTTTGAGGTAATATCGAGGAAAAAATTGACTTTAGGTCAAACTTTCAAAAATCAAGGAGTGACTTGGTTTTCGTCTTCTTTAAAAAGATAATCTTGCGTGCGAAAAAGTTGACTTTCGATCAAAATTAAAAAAAAAACAAAAGTGTTACTCGAAGATCCTCTTCCTCGGAAGGTTACCTTGCATCATGTTTAGATTTTCAAGTACTAGTCATGAAGATTTTAAGATGAAAAGATCAAGAGATCATGTTTTTGGTTTCAAGTGAAAGGTTAATCTTGTCATATGTCAAAGGTCCATAATCTTGATTCTCCAGAGAGCATTTGATTTGTTTGATTTTCATAGAACTTCAAAATTTCACAAATTTATTTCATTGCTCATAGCTATAGTTTGAAAGCTCATCTTTGAAAATACCACCATTTTTTCATTGCTCAAAAGTTATTTACAAAGATGGTTTCTCAAAATTTGAAATTTCAAAAAAAAAATTGAGAAGATTATGACAAGGGTCTTCTCCGTGTGGGTACCGAAAATGTTTCCTCTTGAATCTTCTTATGCTTCACCACACATCGTTTCTCGGTTATTTACCCATATAAATTATGAATGCATACAAATGCAATGTTAATGATTAAATGCATAAGAGGTGCTGCTTTAGAATTAACCATTCATAGAACAATCTTCAGAACTTCGATTACGAAAACTTTCTATTTTAAACGGCTAATCGTATATCAGCATCCCTTTATTACACATTCTAAACATGATGTGTGTGAAAAAAACAAAAAAAGCATTGTTAGTACATCATAAACAAATGAATATGTACAAATACAAAGTTAATGCATGGTAAAAATTGTGTGCGTGTACATATGTAGGTGACCACTAACAATTCGGGTTCGTCATGGATCTAATTGGGTTGGCTCCTATGGCTTACTACATGAGGTTCAAGGTTCTAAGAAGGGTACCCAAACTGTTCTTACTAACCTACTAAGGCTAATAAGAACCTCGATCCTCACCCATTATAGGCTCTTACAGACCGAGTTCAGTTTAGGGGTTCACTTCTTTAAGCTTGTACGGAGGATTGACCTCTCGAAGACAAAAAAAATATGTGAACACCGAAAGCAACACGCATTCTTGTACGAAGGATTAACCTTTCGAAGGGTAGCGATTGCAACCACTTAAGCGGGACAAAGCTCGGGTTGAGAGCTTATGATATGCTCATGCGCAAAGGAACATTGAACACGAGGTGACCACTATCGAACAATCTCCGTAAAAATACGAAACCCCTCAATTTTTGTGATCACCAATAGTTCAAATTCCTTTTTTTCCTTTTTTGAGACAACATATACCTTTTTGTGGCTCGACTCTCTAACGTCCCCAGCGGAGTCGCCAAGCTGTAGACACCGTTTTCCGTCTGGGCCTAACTGAGTTGGGCTTTTAAAAGCCCATCAAACATTTGGAGTCGCCATCGGTCGTTTTGGGTTGGGTACGACCGAAAACCTGAAAACTGGTCTGCATCATCACCGAGATCGTCGTCGGGTTCGAGAGTCGGTTACGAGTGAGGAAGGTTATAGCACCCCCACTACGCCTAAAATTGGTACCTAAGAGTTATGATTGTCTAAAATGAGACTCAAAACGGGGTTAATAGCACTACTAATAAAATTTAATTATGATGTTAAACGTATGAACAGAAAAGTCATGGCATGTTATAAAAAAAGCATGAACCAATTCAAAACAAAATTAAATTATTAATCAAGCTCAAAGCATGCACCTAATTAATTTATTAGGGCCAAATAATTACCGAGTTTTTATACGAAGACCAAATCAAATTAAAGAAGAAAAAAAACGAGGCTTAAAAAAAGAGGATCTAATTAAAAAGAATCTAAACCTAAAGGTTAAAATCTAATTAATTTAAACTAGAATGACTAAAATAAAATAAACTAAAAAACCTAAACCTAAACACCTAAACATCTAAGGACCTATAATGCAAAAAGCCCCTAATCCTAAGGCATGCATGAGTTGCCTGCCACATATCAGAAAATATGAATGTGGGACCCTTTTTAAACTACACGGTGAAAGTTTTAAATCACAAGGTTTCATAGCAGAACAACAAAAGGAAAAAAAGCTGTACCCTTTTATTATTTAATCTTCTCGCTAGGTTTCGAATGAAACAAAAAATTTGGTCCTTTGAATCAAACATAAACATAATTTTTATCTCATCTTACACATCGGCTGACGCTACACACTCTCCCGGCGACAGCCAAATCAGAAAATGTAAGTTCTAAAACACCCATTTTTATCTCTGATTTTAAAATTTTACAACAAAAAGAAGAAATCCGAAAAATAACTTGCTCAAACTCCGAAATTCGCCGTTGGATTGTATTGTTCTTGGAGTATATAGGTCCCGGGTTCGTTGTAGGTTCTTCCACCGTTCGGATTTGGGTAATAAAATTCCGGTCACCGGAAAAGAGTAAGAAACGTTTTACTTCTAACTTTTTCTTCTAACTTTTACACTGAGATTTCATTTACTATTGCCTTTTTTTTCGCCTTCGTGTTTTCTAGATGGTGGTGGATGGGGGGTTTATATAGGGTTCAAATTTGGTTAGGGATTGTCTATTTTTTAGGGATATGGGGAGGTGGGTAGTGTTGTAGTTGAATACGAACTTTAAGGATAATATTTAAATTTTTTTGAATGTTTTTTTTTGTGTATCGTGGCTAGAGTTTAGGGATTAACAATGGGGTGGTAGAGTTTTAGTTGGATTCAATTTGTTTGGGTTTGAATTTATTTTAATATTCAAAAGGAAAAAAATTTGATGCTTACAATCACCTAATAATACTATTTGAAAAAAGATATATGCAACAGCAATTCTAAAAAAAGGACAATAGAACAAATACCGCTGCCTATTTTCGTCCATACATTCAGAAAGTACTAAAGTTGTATTTACCAAAATACCAATAGTAATAACAAAGAGACGTAAAGGTTCAAATATTCTGTTTTCTTTTGTTAGAAATTAGAATGAATAAATACTGCAACTTTACAAACTGTATCAGTCGTCAGCCACATTTAGTCGTTACAGAGAGAGAGAGGCAAAAGGGTTTAGTTCAGAAGGATCGACCAGACAGATTTGACAACTGTCGGGGATGGAGATGAAAGCGGCGCCGTCTCATCTTGGTTTCCGCATGCCTGCAGAATGGGAACCCCATTCCCAGTGTTGGATGGGTTGGCCTGTTAGTATTCTTTTCTTACAGTTTCATTTCATGTCCAAACTCTGTATCGTTTCTTCTTTGATGGGTATGACTCAGAATCCAGACACGTCATTTTGTTTGTTGCTTTTTCTTGTCATGTTTCGACCTCATTTGACTCGGTTTCTTCTTCTTCCAATCTCATTGCAAAGGATTGGGTTTTTGTCTGCGGCTGCATTCTTTTTTAACCTTATTTAGCAATTTGTTACATGCTTTTGATTCTAAACCTTGTTCTTAGGCTTTGAATTGTTTAACCATGTCTTAGGAATTTGATACATGTTATTGCGATCCTACATTGCAAAATCTTTTGTTGTTACTGAGCACTTAGCAGCCTCAGATTGTTTGTTGTGCTGCTTGATTACTGTTCATCTAGCTGTAATATGTAAGTTTTATGCTTACAATACTTGGGGGACTTATGCTGCTAATTTTCCTTGTTTAAGGGTACAATGTTCCACTTTCTGGCTTGAAGAGTAGATGGTGTTTAATGTTAATTTCATGCTCAGATTATGTTCAGTTTGACGAATTCGAAACTGCCTGTTTTTCAGGAACGTCCCGATAATTGGCGAGACAATGCAAAGCACGCCCAACATGTGTTTGCTAAGGTTGCAACTGCAATCTCAAAGTTCGAGCCTGTCACCGTCTGCGCAAGTGCTGCTCAGGTTTGTACAAGTTCTAGAGATCAAAACCTGTCTTGCGTATGTCGTACAAATTGTTTTGAGCTGAACTCTAATGAACTAATTAACTTTATACACAGTGGGAGAATGCACGAAGTCAGTTGCCACCAAATATCAGGGTTCTTGAAATGAGCATGAACGACTCTTGGTTACGTGATACTGGTCCAACCGTGAGCAACTCTTATTCTTCAGTTGGATTCCCTTTTGTAGTCAAGAACTGCATTTTTATTACTGAAATATTTTTAAGTAATGTACTTTTTCCCTTCATGCAGTTTGTTGTAAGGAAAGGAGAAGTGAATTCTGATAATCCCGAGCACAAGGTTGCCGGGATCGATTGGAATTTCAATAGCTGGGGAGGTAAGAGTAAACTTTGGAGATTGGACTTAATGTACCTTAGGCAGTCAATCCATTGAAACTTGATGATTGCAACCGATGTACTCTTCCAACCAATCTCTTAAAATTTGAAATGATGGTTTAACAATGAGCTAGTATCAGTGTATCACATTTATACTACACCTAACATAATTTAACATCATCCTTTAAGTGTTCAATAAATACGGAAGATGCACCAGTTGATTTGGATTCTTTACCTAAAACTGCATGTCAAACAACATGTAGAAATCGAGTTCTTACCTTCTAATTTGCCTTTGAACTAATTGACTGGAATTTCTGAAAATGATGGTTAAACTTAGTATACTGAGGAGCAAGAACTGTAAAAAACGTTGGTCGAAACTTCTAATTTGATTTCAAATTGGTTTGATCACGAGAGTCTGGCCTACTTGATGTTTTAAATGTTAGTAGTCAGCATGTTTTAATTTATGGTTCTATCCCCTATTTGTCTTCATTGAAAGGAAACTGTTGTGGTCTTTGTAGGGGTTGATGATGGCTGTTATACAGATTGGAGTTGTGACCTTTCTGTGGCAAGGAAGGTTAGTGTTAGTAATATATTTACTCATTCAGGTTTAATGCTTCTTAACATTTCGCAGATTTATCTTTAATCATGGATTGTTTGTAGATATTGGGAAATGAGAGGCTTCCTAGATTTCCACATACGATGATTCTTGAAGGTGGAAGTATACATGTAGACGGAGAAGGTGATAGACCGATAATTTATCTGCAGTTTGATTAACCATTTTGGTGTTTATGTGATTTCATAAAAGAAAAAAAATAAAATAAAAGGTAGATTGCTATGTCAAAACTGTTGGCCAAGGCCGCTTGAGGCCGCTTTTCAACGATACTTGCATGATTTAAAGAGCTGTTTCTTTCATCCTTCATTTACTTACATTGAAACATGCATATTTGGGTGTTTATACATGATGCTCTTTGAAAAACTGATCTCTCTTCTCTCATCACATCTAAAAAAACATTATTAAAAAGTTCAATCCGCAATGCTTTTTGCAGATTTCTTTAGCTGCATGGAAAGATGGAAGTCTAGTTAGCTACCGCTTCTGTCCTCTATTTATTTTCCACGAAAAATTATTATGAGAGCCACGATGTAGATAAGTAGATGTAATGGTCAGTTGATACAAGTTGTTACAGGGCAACCATATGCGTTAATTGAATGCTAATCGATATATATATATTCAATGGTAGATGTAGCTTTCCAAGAAGAATATGAATCCTATAAGATTACCACTTGTATATTTTTTGAGAACTTTACTTAAACCTTAGTACTATCTTAGTTAATTGCATCTATTTTCTTCATTGGTTTCCTTCTGCTTCCATTGCCTATTCAATCTATGAGAAGCTTAAAAAATACTTTTTCAAATTAATATATGATCTTTTTTTATAGGCCTGATATCATGCAACTGCCGCAAAAGATTACATATTCATTGTTATACGTATCACAATCTTGATTTGTGTAGTATTCAGAAAATGTTGTTGTTTTACGTGCAACCCTTAACATTTTAAATACTTTTCCCCTCAAGCAATGTAATTTTTAGAATTTATTCAGCTTTAGCTTTTAACCTCAGGAACTTGCCTTACGACCGAGGAGTGCCTTTTGAACAAAAACCGGAACCCAAATATGACCAAAGAGCAAATAGAGGATGAACTTAAGGCATATCTTGGAGTCAAGAAGGTTATTTGGTTGCCTCGTGGATTATATGGTACATGATTCTATCTTGATCCCATATCTGATGTACATCTCAAATTTCTCTTAATATTTGTTTTCATTTTCGGTTGGGAGATCATCATGTCACTGTATGCATACATGTCTAGTATTCTCGTCTCCTTTCGGGGGCAATACTTGGTGGTTGTAGAATATACTGTAAATATGTTAGTTTGGGTAACTTAGTTCTTATGGTAAGATATCTTAGCTTTTGTATTTAGAGTAGTATCTTATGTATTTACTGAGGAGTATTTAGTTTCCTAGATTACTTAGTTACTAAAGATACTTAACTAAGTCTGTATATATTCTCTTATTCCTATGAATAAAATTAAGTGTTTTTTTCTATTATTCTACATATATCAAGAAATCTATAGTCCTCTTAAACTTGGAATGATTTTTTGTTTTTCCAATTGCGTCTTACTTACAGAGTAGTTAGAGAACTGCAATATTGTTGTTTATTAATGCACAAATCTTCGTAACCGAACTCTGAACTGCAAAACCAGTTCTAGCAAACCTTAAATCAATCACTTTTAGAATTTTAAACAATCTCCATGGAGGATAGCTGTAGTGCTGCAGCATTTATCAGTTATCTACTAGCTTGAGCAAATCTGAAGAGCTTTTGAACACTTTATACGTCTGCTGAAATTTAAAGCATCTTCTTGTTTTTCAAAAGGAGACGATGATACGAATGGTCACATCGATAACATGTGCTGCTTTGCAAAGCCGGCTGTTATTTTGTTGTCTTGGACTGATGATGAAACAGACCCTCAGTATGAACGTTCCATGGAAGCCTTCTCTGTTCTCTCAAATGAAACAGATGCATGTGGTCGGAAATTAGAAATTGTCAAACTCCATGTTCCAGGACCTCTTTTTATGACGAATGAAGAAGCTGCTGGAGTTGCTCATGTAAGCATTTCTTTTCCCTACGGCTCTGCATCGTAGGTCATGCATGGCCCATATATATTCAACTTAGTGCCTAGCCTATATGCAGCTTTCAAGAATATTGCAGTAGTTTTTTTCTCCCTGTCGTTCACTATTAGTTGCTTGTGCTAAAAGAAATCGGGTCGTGTTGTGCATTGTTTCCCTGTCTTTGATGCTTCTATCAGGATGGTGAGGCTAAACCGAGACTTCCAGGTACAAGACTTGCTGCTTCCTACGTGAACTTCTATATTGCCAATGGAGTGATCATCACGCCACAGTTTGGGGACCAAAAGCGGGATGATGAAGCAGTCCGTGTCCTTTCTAAAGCTTTTCCGAACTACGAAGTAAGCAAGTATTTCTTTTCAACATGTGCTTGTAGTAGAACCCGGATGGGTGCAATGCTTAGCTCTATTTATCAAAATATGAATATTAAACTGCCTGGAAGTCTGTGTTTCATTCAATGGGTAGATTAGGGAGATAAACATAAGTACAAAAGTTTCATTTCTTAGTGAAGATAGCAATCCAAGAAGTTATAGTTTTAAGCTAACAATTCTATACTATCGTAAGATTTGTGAATGTAATTGACTAAAATTGTGACTTTTGTGTGTAAACCATAGAAGTTTCATCTAGTAACTTTTTTTTCTTTTTATTTGGGCTATAAATGAATCATCACATAAGATGTGCTGTTATAGGAGAGAATTTTCATTGGTTACTTCGGGGCTATGGTACATATGTGACATATTTGGAAGATCTTTGGAAAGTCATACCCTCGTACTTATGTCTGCATATGCATCGGACATGGATACTTTGACGAAAGTTAAGAGTCGAAGTAAAATAGAATTCGTGTTTTCCACCTATGCTGCTTCGACTCTTCATTTTTCTTGAAGTTCTTGTGTTTAATGCATATCTGGGCAACACTATCAGGAGAACTTTGAAAAACTAAACATACTCGTATCTGACACTTACCATCCGGTTCGAGTAACATAGTTTTGTGTGAAATAGCCTGATGTTGTTGTTTTGATTGAATTCAGGTTGTAAGAATAGAGGGTGCTCGAGAAATCGTTTTGGGAGGTGGAAATATACATTGCATCACTCAGCAACACCCAGCTGTGTGAGATTACAGTCCTTGTTTGATTTGGTGGCTTTGAGTTTCTGCAACAGAAGATTTGGGTAACTCCATTTTTACACCAACACAAATGTTAACAGTAATGTATCAATGGATGTCTTCAAGCACTTTTAAACACATTTGTGCATTAAACGAATAAATGCAGCAGATTGATAAATATATATTTTGGTACATAACTTTGGTTTCAAGGTTTAAGTTTTTCTTGTCCAATTAGGTGCTTGAACTTGACATTTTGGTTCAAATTTGCACATGAATTTGACTTCTTGGTAAATAAGTCATTTATCATCAATTTGGACCAAATAGCCAAGTTTAGGTACCAATTTGAATACAATCAAATTCAAATATCTAATTGGATAAAGAAAGATTTTAGGTGCTAAAATGAACCTTCAAGACAAGTGCATGCATCTAATTGAACCAAAAACAACTTTAGGTACCATCTTATTGAACCAAAAAAAAAATTAGATTGCGAATAGAACATTGAAGTAAAGTTGAGAAACCACATTGTATATTTACCCATAATGTTTTTCTCTATCATTGGGAGGCGGAGTAATCAAACTCAGATCTAATATTCTAATACACAAAGTCATTCATGATCATTTTGTAAATTTTGAAAGATAACTGATTAAAACGATTATGTTTTATAATACAATGACAATTGGTTTACTTTACCCAAAACGAAAACCACAGTCCCGAAATGAAAACGAATGCTTCAAAAGCTGAAAGAAAAAAATGATAGTTTGAAGATCTGAAAAGGGATTTTCTTACACAGTGAAGAAAGTTGTGATTCAGAATACTGAGCAGTTGGAATTGTTTAGTCACCCTAATCTGCTTCCTCTTCTTGATCATGCTATCATTGCTCTTAAGGTAGTTCTTCAAATTAACCTCGAGTACTAAACGATGCAAAACAAATACACATATGCCTGAACAATATGAATAAGTCAACAAAAATACATGGAATAAAATAAAGCATCAAAAACAAATACATAAATATGATATTTGAATTAAATGGGAAAATAAATACACAAATATGTGATTCAACAAAAAGAAATAATAACGATAATAAAATGTACAAAATTAAATTGTATCGGATATGAGACCGGATTTAACAAAAAATAAAGTAAAATGTGAATAATTAAATAAATATCCTAAAAGGACCGGATCGAACATAAATTAAAATACGTAAATTAAACATTGAAATTAAAAGTTAGAGGTTAGTTGTTAAATGTTAGCGAACCATCCATAAATAATACGAGTCATACCCCGGTTCGGGTCTCCGTAAGGACAATTCAAACAACCAAAATTAAATAAACAAAAATATAAACCGTGATGCTGAATAGAACAAACTATATAATCTATATACATATACAAAATACGTATAATATATATATATATAATGCAACATCATGGAACTGAAAATAAAAAATAAAAAAACAAAAAAAAACATTAAAAATACTTTAAAAAACGAAACCAGCATTAAATAGTTTAAAAAAATAAAGGAAATAAAATAAGACAACCCATTTATATTACAAAAGGGGTTTAGATACGATTTGGCTATTCTCTCAACTCACGAAACAGAGCCCTTTTCATATGTGTCGTTCATCGACTGCACGACCTCGTCGACCGTTTAATGTTCGAAGACGGCGGTAATACGACGACCTTTTTCTCAGACGACATGTTGTAGAACTAATGTTTTGATATAATAATTAAAAATGTTTTAGACAAAGTTAAAAAGAATTCAAAACTATTTCTAAAGTCCAAACAACTTGAAACTATGTTTAGGGGATGTTTTAAAAGGTTTTTACATGTTTTCAAAGTCAAATTCAACAAAACCATCCAGGTGTTTCAAAACACCCCTAGGTGCTTGATACGGGTCCTTACAGTGTCAAAGTGTTTCAAAACAGGCTTTACGAGATGAGAATTTTGCCAAGCGTTTCGATACGGCCTATGTCGTTTCGATACGCCTATGTGGCATCGACCTCAACGGTCATAAACCCCCAAAGGCTATTTCTCAACTACCTTTTAAATGCAGATCATTTCGATACGGTGATAAGCGTTTCGATACGGCCAAGGGCGTTTCGATACGAGTGTTGCATCAGACTGCAACTGCTCTTTCTATTCCAAGAGTGTTTCGAAACAGAAAGCTGCTGAACTGCATTTATGGTGGAAAATTAAGTCTCCAACGGCTCCAACTCAACCCCAACGGCTAGTAACGACCACAAACTCAATTGGGACTATAAATTGAAGGCTGGAACACTTGAACAATGTTAGAGACTACATCCAAGCAACATGATCAAGAGAATTAAAGTTTAAGTCTTATTTTTATCATTCTCTTGTACATAGTCTTTAGAGAGAGTGCTTAATTGTAAATTCTTGTACTCTTGTGAGCTTAACTTGTGTAAACACCAACCTTGTGAGGTATTTAGTTTACCCAAACAAATCCCTTGTAGAAGGAGAGGTTCTACTTTAGTCTTGAGAGAAAAACTAGAGTTGGTTCTATCTTAGCCAAGTCTAAAAGATAGAGTTGTAACGATTTCCTCCTAAACCGGGAAAAGGGGACAAATTCATTGTTGAGTGAATTGGGAAATCCTTAGTGGTGTGCTAAGGTAGTGAATGTAGGTGCTTGTTAGATGACCGAACCACTCTAAAATCATTATGTCACTTGTCTACCTTATTTCGATTTTAGCCAATTCAACCACTAAACAAAAACAACCATCCTTGACGGTTTCGGTGATCGATTCGAGCGTGCTACAAACCCAACAATTGGTATTAGAGCCTCGTCTCCATCGAAGGACTAACATCCGGGAGTAAAGATCATTTGCCCGAAGTCCACCGATCAAGAAAATGGCAAGATTTGAAGAAGGCCGCTCTATCTCGTGTCCTTCGCTCTTCGAAGGAGAAGCATACTTCCAATGGGCAATTGTCATGAAATTCTTCATCAAGTCTCAAGACTATGAGGTTTGGGACATCATTGAAGATGTGTACTTGGAAGCTCTGAAAAAGAAGAAAAAGTAAAGGAGTGTCAACGAGACGAAGGCAAAGCTAAACACCAAGGAAATGAGAGACCCTAAAACAAATCTATGCAAATGAGAAAGTGAAGAAGATGAGAGACCTAGAATTTTTTGCTTCTTTGTATTTCTGAGATTGTCCAAAAAATCCCCTTTACATTCGGTTGTTTTAGGTTTTATAACCCATAAATGCAATATAAAAATGACAAGATCTTGATCCCCAGATCTAAAAAATTTTGATAGATTTTTTGTAGGCTACTTGGCGGCTCGTGGCTTGGGTGGGAGGCGGCGGCAGCTCGAGGTGGTTGGTGGCGACTGCTGTGTAGGGCTAGGTTTTTTAGCTTTAGGTTAATTTAGGGTTAGGGTTAATTTGGGTGTTAGGGTTAAGAGTATTTTGAGTTATTTTGTAATATTGGGTAAATGGTTTTGAGTATGAGTTTGGGTTTAAAATGGGTATGATGGGTTTTGTAATAATAAAAAGTTTTTTTTATTTAATTAATTTTAGATTATTAGATTGAATTGATCATGTTATTGGGCTTAGGCCCGGACAAAAAATGAATATTATAGTTGTCCCTCTTTGCTCATTGCTGTATAACATGAATAGAGCAAAGACAAAAAAAAACCATTTTATGTTTGGTTAGGTTTGAGTTTTTTCTCTAGCCACCGCTCCTTCTTGGTCTTCACTTTTCACCACCCTTAGAGGCAAGATCTTCAAACTGGAGGATCTGTTGGGGGAGACAAAATGAATTCGGTTTGCTATGCCACTGACGACGACACAATACTTGGAGAAAATTTGACCTAGCTACGATGCTGATGAAAAGGCAATTTCTGCAAAACTTGATCCAGCTACGACACTGACGAAGAGACATGATCGAAGGGTGAAGACTCTTACTACATCATCGACAAGGAGATAAGATCGAATGATGAAGCTCTACTGTTGACGCAGCGGCAAGATCGACAAAATTTTTGTTTCTTTTTTGTTTTCTTCTCTTTTTGATTTCTTTGTTTTTTTCTAATATTTTTTGATTTTTTTTATTTTTTTTTACAATATTAACAACGAGGGAAATTTAAAAGTTTGTAAATTTTGACCAAGCTACAACAACAACGAAGAGACAAGGTCTATAGTTAGTGTGGTTGATCCAGCTACGACTCCGACGAAGAGGGAATATCGAGGGTTAATGAAATTGATCCAGCTACAACACCGACGAAGAGGCAAGACTAGGAGTTGGTAAGGTTTGACCCATCTACAACACCGACGAAGAGGCAAGGTCTGGAGTTAGTAGGGTTGATCCAGCTACAACATCGACGAAGAGGTAAGGTATATGAGTTGATAAGGTTTGACCCAGCTACAACACCGACAAAGAAGCAATGTCTGGAGTTAGTAGGGTTGATCCAGCTACAACATCGACAAAGAGGCAAGGTCTATGAGTTGATAAGGTTTGACCCAGCTACAACACCGACGAAGAGGCAGGGTCGAAGTCGAATTTTTTGATCCAACTGCAACACTGACGAAAAGGCGGGATCTGAAGAAAGTTCTGATCAAGCTACAACTCTGACGAAGAGGCATGATCAAAGAAGAATGGTCGATCTGCTATAACTCTGACGAAGAGACAAGATCGAAGAAGAAGTTTTTTTTCTTTTTTTCTCTTTCTTTTTTTCTTTTGAATCCTTTTTGATTTTTCTCGATTTTTTATTTGGCTATGATACAAAGATGATATCCAAGGAGGAAAATTTGGTCTTGCTACAACATCGACTAAGAGACAAGACCTGAAGTCAGTAAGTTTTGATCCAGCTACAACACCGACAAAGAGTCAAGATCGGAGAATGAAATTTTGAATCTTTGATTCATAAAGTATCTAGAGCTTAGCTCATAGATTTCTTTTACATTTTCCCCAAATGCACATGGATCAACGGTTTTGAGTTGCTTTTACCTGTATCTGTTTGCTCCGGGCTAGATGTACCATTCCCCTGGGTACATTCAGTTTATACCAATCATGAAATTGAATTTTTCTAAAAGATTTATTTTCCTTTGACCATTCGTAAAAATGAATTTTTGATGAACATTTAAACTATCCATTATTTAAACTTTACCCTGTTTAAGCACAATGCGCCAACATTTTTGTCAAATTTGTCAAATAAATTTTGATCTAGCTGCAACACTGACGAAGAGGCATGATCGAAAGAAAGTGATCAAGCTACGACTCTGACGAAGAGGCACGGTCGGAGGGATGGTTTTGCGATCAAGCTACAACTCTGACGAAGAGGCATGATCTTAAAGTTAGTTGGATCCAACTACAACACCGACGAAGAGACAAGATCCGCAAGTTAGATTTGATCAAGCTACGACACTAACGAAGAGGCATGCCCGTGAGTTGATAAGGTTTGACCCAGCTACAACATTGACGAAGAGGCAGAGTCGAAGTCAAATTTTTTGATCCAGCTGTAACACCGACGAAGAGGCAGGATCCGGAGAAAGTTCTGATCAAGCTACAACACTAACGGAGAGTCATGATCTAAAAATAAAGGTTGATCAATCTACAACACTAACGAAGAGGTAGGATCTAAAAATAAAATTTGACCCGCTACACCACTGACGGAGAGTCAAGATCTGAAAAAAAGTTTAAAACTAAAACTTTGATTTTGATATAACAAATATTTCAAGGACTAATTTGAAAAGAAGATAAATTTTTAAGTCCTCAAACTTTTCAAAATTGACAAGCAAAATGTTTAAGTCAAAACTCAAAGTCCCATAAATTCTTCTAAGTGTTTTTCAAGCCAAAATAGTGATTTTTGACTAGTCGTTTCGATACACCCTAGGTGTTTCGAAACGATTTGAATCTGTGAAGTGAATTTTGACTAGTTGTTTCGATACACCCCTCAGGTGTTTCGAAACGTTTTGAAATTGTCAAGTGTGGGCTCAAAATGAGAGAACTCGTTTCGATACTGTCGTATCGAAACGGTCTCACTCATTTTGGTACGAGTTTTGAAAGTTGGTTTAAAAAATATGAACGTTGTGTTTCATAACCGGTTTTCTTCTTGTCATAAGCATTTTCATAACCGGACAGAAAATGGGTATTACAAATTGATTAGAAATAATTGTAAGCATTTTGACCGAACCAACTTATTTTCACAGCTGTGTGCAGGACTCAAACATATGCAGGCTTGATCCTCCGTACGCACATAATGATGTGAAGCCAGGAAATGTTGTTTTAACACGCAGAAAAGGGCAATCACCCCTTGCAATATTGATGGATTTCGGGAGTGCTCGTCCAGCAAGAAAACAAATTCGCTCTGGTTCTGAGGCACTCCAGCTTCAGGTGCTTACTTTATATTTTCTTCAATGCTTAAAAGTCTTTTTATATTGCACGTTGTTATCACTTATAGCACTACCAATTGTCATGCTTGAGGTTGAAGGTAATGTTGCTCTGATTCTTCATTTCCCTTAAAGTACCTGTATCTGACACTGGAGTGAAAACACAGATATGAGGATATGACCTCCAAATGGAAAAACTTGCAAAAATCTGACCATACCTCTATCTAGAATTCTCTCCCAAATCAAGTAGCATAGTTTTAGGGCACATTTTTCTATCAACTCAGTGCATGGACTTTTGTTTCATATGTAGGAATGGGCCGAGCTCCTGAGTTGTGGGACTGCCCTAGCGAAGCAGATATTGACATGGATGCTTCAGCCTCAGGCTGCAGTTCGCCCTCGGATAGACGATATCATAATTCAAGTTGACAGGTTGATTTCAAAGTTTCCAGAGTGATATCATATAGGGGGTGTGAAGGTAGGGACAGTCAACCATTGATGTATACAAGTTAAGCCCGTTTTGTATGTCTTTTAAATACTTCCAGAAGTGAAAATGTCTATCAAATCAATACCAGTAATGTTACATAGTTTGGAGTTACCTCTGTAATTTATTGAAGTCCAGATTTCTACATTCATGATTCGATTTTATAGAGAAAAAAAGCCTCAATAATTTGTGTTATCCATTTAGTTTATGTTCCAAGGATATATGTATTCTAATCAAAGCGAGATCAACATTGAATAAGACATACGCAAAAGACGAGATTTATTGTGATTCGGCCTTGCGTACCTTTACAGGTTAGAGAAACAATATTCCACTATAAATATAGAGATCACGAGAAGTACAAATGCATATATCTCATGTATCCCATAAGCACAAATGTATAAATCCCAAACACTCTTTTAATGTAACTTTCTCTACTAATTATGAATTTTAATACCTTATTCAATAAGATGGTGACACATGTTGCCACATGATTTGTAAAATTTAAATAATTTTATTTGATTTAATAAATTGATAGAATTAAAATGTGTAAGTAACAGAGACTAAATGTATAATTATACCAATTTTTTTAAACACAAAAAAGAACTCCAACAAAGTTATGTGTAATTATACCATTTTGAGGACTCATAACGTACAAAACATCCATTTACCATTAAAATACTCACATAAGCATTACCATTATGTCACGGGGCTAGGATGGAAGGACTAGCATCGTGCGGCACTTGGTCGAAAATATGTGGGAAAGTGACCAAGTCAGCCTTGGAAACTAAGCTTGGAAGGCTTGGTTAGGTTGCGGAAACGTGGGAAGGATGAAGGCAAGGGCTTGGCAAAGAAAGAAGGACGAGACAAGGATTTTTAGAAGCAAAGAGCCTCGTTAAAAACTCCCCCTAAGCCTAGACGGGGAGAAAAGAGTACTCAGTGCTTTTCTCTTATTTATGCTCAAGAAAGCTCAAAGAAAGTGAAGTGATTACAAAGGAGGGGGAAGGCTCCTATTTATAGCATTGGCCCCTTCGATCCAATGGCTAAGAATGGCTCAATCCAACGGTCTTGGATGAGTCTATTATTTTAATATCCACTTGCCTAAGTTAATGCCCAATGACATCATTGCTTAGGTGTCCTCTATTATGGTCTTGGCTGGATTGGGCTTCTCCATGGGTTGGCTTGGGCTCTTGGGCAGCCTTGGACGGAATGGTAGTGAGCAAGTCCAAGGCCTCGGTTGCGGACCCTTGTGCGGCCCAGGGTGCGCGGCTCTCGGGCCCTTGGTGGTGCTGGATGGCACGGGCTTGGAATGTGTCCGCATCGGCTCCATGGTGCGGGCTGGTGTGCGCCATGTGGGCTCGGTCCTGGTTGTGCGCGGGCAACGCATCTTTGTATGCCCCTTGGTGTGGGCTTGTGCGCTCCGTGTGGGCTTGACCCCAATGGTGTGCGGGCAGCATGCTCTCATAGGCCCCATGGTGTGCGGGCTGTGCGACTAAGGAAGGTTGGGCTGTGACATTCTCCCGCACTAAATTGAGCGACGCCCTCGTCGCTCGGTCTTGGTGGAACTCGGCTATCTTCTCCTCAAATTGCCATAGGTCTTCGGCAAGTTCCCAACTACCCTCGGCTTCGGGCAGTCCCTTCCAAAGCACAAAGTATTCGTGCCTTGGCCTATGGCCTGGCCGTCGGATCACTCGATCGGCTAGAATTTCTTGGGCCTCCTTCTCGAAGGAGACTTTGACTCCAACGGGTGCTCGGCTCGATCTACCCCGCTCTGGATCATCGGCATCCTCGTGGTATGGTTTGAGCATGCTAATGTGAAAAATGGGATGGGCTCGAAGTTTGGGCGGCAACTCTAATTTGTATGCTACTTTGCCCATCCGCTTCACCACTCGATATGGCCCTTCGTATCTCCTAATAAGCGCCCTGTGAACAGAAGAATTGCGAAGGGTTAGATTTAATTTTGCAAGAACTAAATCACCTACCTGAAATTCGAAGTCCCTTCGCTTTTGATCGGCCCACTTCTTCGCTCGTTTAGCGGCCTTGTGAAGGCAGGCTTGGGCTAGGTCTCGCTCTTCTTGCCATGCGTTGGTGAAGTGGAAGGCGGCTGGATTTGGCCCATCATACTTAGTCAAAACTGAGTTGGGCGTGAGGGGCTGTTGGCCATTCACAATCTCAAACGGGCTCCGGTTCGTTGCCTCACTCCTTTGTAGATTGTACGAAAATTGGGCCACATCCAATAGCTTTGGCCAGTCCCTTTGAGTAGCACTCACATAGTGCCGTAAGTAAATCTCGAGCAATGCATTCACCCTCTCGGTTTGTCCGTCCGTTTGGGGATGGAAGGCCGTCGACAAGTTCAAGTTGATTCCCATCAACTTGAAGAGTTTAGTCCAAAATCGGCCGGTGAATCGGGTGTCTCGGTCACTCACAATGGTCTTGGGAATCCCCCAATACTTGACCACGTGCTTGAAAAATAAGCGGGCAGCCTCTTCGGCTGGGCATACTTTGCTCGCGGGTATAAATGTGGCATACTTGGAAAACCTGTCAACCACAACCATAATACTCGAAATATCGTTAACGTTAGGTAATCCAATAATAAAGTCAAGAGAAATACACTCCCATGGCTTTTCGGGTACGGGCAATGGCTGAAGTAGGCCCATTGGTCTCTTAGCGTCGATCTTGTCTTGTTGACAAGTGAGACAAGTCTTGACATAAGCCTCGATGTCGTCCCTCATATTGGGCCAAAAATACGTTTCGGAAACCAGCGCTAAAGTGCGATGCATCCCCGGATGGCCTGCCCATTTCGAATCGTGGCACTCTTTCATAAGTTGCCTCCTCAAGTTGTTGTAGTGAGGAACATAGAGGCGTTGTCCTCGCATATAAAGCAGCCCATTTTCAACCCAGAACCGTCGAGTCTTGTCCTCTTTGGCATGCTCGATCAAGGCTTTGGCGGAAGGGTCATGGAGAAGACCTTCCTTGATGCTCTCTAGCAAATTACTCTTGGGTTGGCTAATGGCGGCTAGCGATGCTTTTCGGCTTAGGGCATCGGCGACGGTGTTTGCTTTTCCCGGCTTGTGTTCCATAGAAAAGTCAAATTCGGCAAGAAAATCTTGCCATCTAGCCTGCTTGGGAGAAAGTTTCTTTTGGGTTAGGAAATAACTAATAGCACTATTGTCGGTGTATACGACAAACCTCGAACCCAAAACGTAATGTCTCCATGTGCGCAAGCAATGAACAACGGCGGTCATCTCCTTTTCTTGGACGGTGTATCGTCTTTCGGTCTCGTTGAGCTTGCAGCTCTCAAAGGCTATGGGATGCCCCTCTTGCATTAACACTCCGCCGATTGCATAATCCGATGCATCGGTGTGGATCTCAAAGGCTTTGGTGTAGTCGGGTAGGACTAGCATCGGTTCACTTACCATGGCTCGCTTGAGCCCCTCGAATGCCTCTTGGCAACTTGCATCCCACGCCCACTCTTTGCTCTTCTTGAGTAACTCGGTTAGAGGCGTGGCAATGAGGGAATAGTTGCGGACAAACTTACGGTAGTAGTTGGCTAGCCCGAGGAACGAGCGTAGCTCAGTTACCTTGGTGGGAGGCTCCCATTCTTCGATGGCCCGGATCTTGTTCTTGTCCATCCTGATGGTGCCTCCTCCGATGATATGGCCTAGGAACGGCACTTCTCTTTGGGCGAACGCACATTTCTCTTGCTTGATGAATAGTTGGTTGTCCCGTAGCACCTGCAAAACCTTTCTCAAGTGCCTTATATGTTCTTCAAAAGTGGAACTATAAATAACTATGTCATCTAAATAAACCACCACAAAACGATCAAGGAAAGGATGCAATACCTTGTTCATTAGTGTACAAAACGTGGCTGGTGCGTTGGTAAGACCGAAGGGCATAACGAGAAACTCGAAAGAACCATACCTTGTAGTGCATGCGGTCTTGGGCTCGTCTCCCTCGGCGATCCTCACTTGGTAGTAACCCGAACGAAGGTCCAACTTCGTGAACCATCTTGCACTCCCAAGTTGGTCAAATAAGTCGGCGATCAATGGGATCGGATACCTATTCTTTATCGTGAGTTTGTTCAATGCGCGGTAATCAATGCACATTCGTAAACTCCCATCGTGCTTCTTCTGAAAAAGCACCGGTGCACCGTAAGGCGCCTTGGAGGGTCGGATGTAACCGGCGTCCAAAAGCTCTCTCAATTGCCTTCGAAGCTCATCTAGCTCCGGTGGTGCCATCCGATATGGAGCCTTGGCAGGCGGCTCGGCATTCGGAACTAACTCGATCTTGTGATCCACCTCTCTCTTGGGTGGCAATGCCTTCGGTAACTCAGAAGGCATCGTGTCCTTGAACTCCTCAAGGACTTGTCCCACGGCATCAGGGAACTCCTCGGCTTCTATGGCCTCGTCCTCCTTGAGCACGGCAAGGTAGGACCCCTCCTCCTTTCGAACACCCTTGTTGAATTGGATGGAGGACAACATCTTGGCTTGAATCCCTGCTTCTCGGCTCACGGGCACCACACATTGGTGTGCGCGGTCGAGTATACACAAACAGTCGGCAAATGGCAAGAGAAGCGCATTAATCCGATCTAAAAAGGATAAACCAATAACTAAGTCATAATCGTCTAAAGGGATTACCTTGATGGTCTCACGTCCCGTCCAACTACCAAGTTGAAGCTCCACTCGTTTTGCCACTCCGGCAATGGGTTCCTCCTTGGAGTTGACCGTCTTGATCCATCCGCTTGCCTTCTCCACATTAAGGCCAAGCTTCTTGGCGGCTCCCTCGGACATGAACACCTCGGATGCTCCGGTGTCCACCAAAGCACTCAATTGCTTTCCCGCAACTGTTACCTCAACAAACATGAGCCCCTTCTTCTTGTGGCTCGTCTTGATTTGAAGAGAACTAACGATTGCGCCAAGTTGGACGGCTTGATCCGTCGACTTACCATCACTCTTGATGGCTGAAAGGGCGGCCTTCTTTGGGCAATCTTTGATGAAGTGCGGCCCATCACAATGGAAGCAACGAACTGGCCCACGATCCTTTCTCTCCCACGGCCTCACGAACCGTGTTGATTTGTTGTGGGATTGTCGCCAATTACCGTCTTTGTCGCCTCCGGGTTTAGTTGGCTTGTCACCATTGTTGTGAGGCCTCACTTTTGGCTTGTTGGACTCACCCCGGTTGGAATTATGGTCTTTCAAGGACTCGGCTACGGCAATGGCTTTTGAGAGCTCCTTCACGTCTCTTCGCTCCAATTCGGTACTTACCCACGGCTTTAGCCCATCCATGAACTGGAATAGGGCGTCTTTCTCACTTAGATCCGGAATTAAGAGTTGTAACTCGCTAAACTCCCGCACATAATCCCGGATGGACCCTTCTTGCTTCAGTTTTCTAAGCTTTGAACGGGCCTCCTTTTCGGCATCTCCGGGGAAGAATTGTTGCTTGAGTTCCTCTTGAAAATCAGCCCAAGTCTCCACGGATGTGCCTCCTCGCTTTTCATCTGAACACCTGCGACGCCACCAAAGTAACGCAAGATCAGATAAATAAATTGATGCGGTACTTACCTTGTCGACATCGGTCACAATGCAGGACTCCTTGAAGTACTGCTCGAGTCCCCACAAGAAGTTCTCCACTTCTTGGGCGGATCTTGTCCCCTTGTAATGCCTCGGCTTAGGGACATCGGCTAACCCCCTCGATGGGCTAGCAACCATGCCATTGGTCACGGCGGATTTGTAAATAGAGACTTCACTCTTGAGCTCGTTCACCATCTCCTTGAGATCGATCAACTCGGCTTTAAGGGACCCGTTTTGCAACTCCAAACTCTCGACGGCTTCATCGATGAGTTTTTGGAAATCATGCTTGAGACAATCACCACGATTCTCCAACTCTTCTAGTCGGACGTCAACGACATCGACTCTCTCCGTCGATTCTTTCGCTAACAACTCCAATCGTGTGACGTTGTCTTGCAATGACGAAATTGCATCTCTCGAACTGGCCCTCTTTTTATCACCGCGAGTCTCAACGGTCTTTGGTGGGAGTGCGGCAGCATCACTCGGGTTCATCATCTCGGATTCTTCTTTGCTAAAGCGTAGCTCTGATACCACTTGTCACGGGGCTAGGATGGAAGGACTAGCACCGTGCGGCACTTGGTCGAAAATATGTGGGAAAGTGACCAAGTCAGCCTTGGAAACTAAGCTTGGAAGGCTTGGTTAGGTTGCGGAAACGTGGGAAGGATGAAGGCAAGGGCTTGGCAAAGAAAGAAGGACGAGACAAGGATTTTTAGAAGCAAAGAGCCTCGTTAAAAACTCCCCCTAAGCCTAGACGGGGAGAAAAGAGTACTCAGTGCTTTTCTCTTATTTATGCTCAAGAAAGCTCAAAGAAAGTGAAGTGATTACAAAGGAGGGGGAAGGCTCCTATTTATAGCATTGGCCCCTTCGATCCAATGGCTAAGAATGGCTCAATCCAACGGTCTTGGATGAGTCTATTATTTTAATATCCACTTGCCTAAGTTAATGCCCAATGACATCATTGCTTAGGTGTCCTCTATTATGGTCTTGGCTGGATTGGGCTTCTCCATGGGTTGGCTTGGGCTCTTGGGCAGCCTTGGACGGAATGGTAGTGAGCAAGTCCAAGGCCTCGGTTGCGGACCCTTGTGCGGCCCAGGGTGCGCGGCTCTCGGGCCCTTGGTGGTGCTGGATGGCACGGGCTTGGAATGTGTCCGCATCGGCTCCATGGTGCGGGCTGGTGTGCGCCATGTGGGCTCGGTCCTGGTTGTGCGCGGGCAGCGCATCTTCGTAGGCCCCTTGGTGTGGGCTTGTGCGCTCCGTGTGGGCTTGACCCCAATGGTGTGCGGGCAGCATGCTCTCATAGGCCCCATGGTGTGCGGGCTGTGCGACTAAGGAAGGTTGGGCTGTGACAATTACTATATACATGTCACGTTCAAGTTATCAAAAAAAATAATGGACCCATAGTGTGAAACCAATGCAGATTTTGAGGACTTTGAAAAAGTAATACAACCCCACTCACCTCCTTCCTCGCTATTTCCTCCCTTACCCAATAATGGCTGATAAAATTAAGGAAATTCTCTTCTTCAGTCAACTCACTTCATAATCCAGTTTCTCCACCATCTTCTTCTTTTGCTCGAATCGAAATTCCAAGTTCTTCAACAGGGTCTTGGGCTCTTCAAGCTTTTTTGAACTAATTTCAACATATTTATGACTTTGTTGACTCTATTTTTACAGGCCAGGAGGAGTCCACAAAGCTAGCATAGTTTCCCATAGTAGAGGCCTCGGCAGTCGGCATCCCCAGGTACATAATCGGATGATCCTTGTCTGTTTTGAAATTTCAGTTGTATTACAATAATTTCATCATGCTACATGTTTATATTCTATGTTCCTACGTCCAACTTCAGTAAACTGAACAAACTTAACTAGGAATCTATAGGAGGCAAGTAAAGAATCAGTTTATATGTTCGATATTACACGATAAAACCGTAACAATTTCTAGATCATACCTCATAAGTTGAGCGCGCTTCTAAAACCTGTGCTCTGCTTGTGTACTTTTCTTTTGAGATCTGTATACAGCCAAAAGTTTCACGGTTTAGACCTATAAAATGTGTCTACAGGTGGAGTGTGCTTCTCTACCGTGCATATATCGAACATGTATTGACATCTGATACTTACACCAACATAGGAAGAGTTAAGAGGAAAGAGCAGATTACTGTTTTGACACTATTCCATCTTGGATCTAACTTTGGTTAACATTTGAACTTGTTGCTATTTTTTTGCAGGATCAATGGCAGACAACATAGTAGCTTCTTGTTTCGCCGGACCCGTAACGCAAGCCGGTGCAGATATAACTAATTATGTTACAAGCAAAGTCAGTTTATCACAAAGTATGGACAAAAACTATGAGAAGTTGACAAACCAAGTGGCAAAGCTCCAGGCTTTGAGGTACGATTACGAAAGGGAAGTCAAGAAACATCAAATGAAGAAGACAACTACAAGCAGTTACGATGTATGGCTTCGCAGTGTTAACAAGACGCTTGACATTGCGAAGGGATTGGAAGATCGATACGAGGAGGATCGAAAATTTTCATCCCGATACATTCATGTCAAGCGACGATCGAATTATAGTGGGAAATTGGAGAAAATGTGTGAAGAAATTCAGAAACTTGTGGAAGATGGGAAGTTTCTTGGAGGTATTTTGGTTGATAAGCCTATTGAACCTGTTTTAAAGATGAATGCACCAGAGATCAATGTTTTTCCTAGTCTGCAGAGGCCATTGGAGCAAGTATTGGAGATGTTGAAAAATGACAAATTCAAAGGTATTGGGATTTGGGGCACATTGGGAGTAGGGAAAACAACAATAATGAAGAACTTGAATAACCATGAACAAGTTGCTAAAATGTTCGATATCGTCATCTGGGCGAATGTCAATGGTGAAAGGAGTGAGGAAAAACTGCAGGAGGATATTTCATGGCGGCTTAAGTTAAAAACAGATGATATTTTATATCCTGAGGATGTTGCGAGAACGATATCTGAAGAGTTGAAGGGCAAGAAGTATTTGCTGCTTCTGGATGAGGTGATGGACTCGATTGAGTTGGAAGGCATTGGAATCCCAGACAACAAGAATGGCAGCAAAGTGGTGTTCACAACAGAGTTCCGTCATGTATGTTCTTCGATGGCGGATAGATTGATTGAGGTCCGGCCGCTGTCACCGAACGAGGCATGGATGATGTTCCAGCAGATGGCGAGTGAAGTTATAGATCTTCCTGATATTGAACCGGTTGCTCGGCAGGTAGCTAAAGAGTGTGCTCGACTCCCACTTCTGATCAAGACAATAGCTGGCGCTTTCAAGTCGAAAGATAGTGTTTCGGAATGGAGGAAAGGGTTAAAAGACCTACAAAAATGGCCCGAGATCGAGATCCCTGGCTTAACCGAACTGCATTCATTCTTGAAGTTCTGTTATGATCAACTAAAGGATGATCAGAAAAGAAAATGCTTCTTGTATGGTGCATTGTATCCAGCAGAGAGTAAGATTTGTACTGACTATTTACTCGAGTGTTGGGCTGCTGAAGGACTTGTTGGCGGCACCAAAGCGCGGAGGTTCCAGGATGCACGCGATGAAGGGTACGACACATTGAAGCATCTTACTAATGTGTCATTGCTAGAGAAAGGTGAAAGGATGATATACGTTTCAATGAACAACAGCATCCGACAGGTTGCACTGTACATTTCGTCACAAGACCCGGATTGTAAGTTTTTCACCGGAATGAGTGAAGATTCACCAGATTGCTTAGAAGAAAATGATTGGCAACAATCTAAGAGGATTGCCATGATTGAAAAAAAGTTGCAAGATTTGCCGAATAGCCCGAACTGTAGCATGCTTTTGTCACTATTACTGCAGAGAAATTATACTCTGACTGAAATCCCCCAATCTTTCTTTGACAATATGAAGACATTGTTAGTGTTGGATCTATATGGAACCGGGATCGAATCACTGCCATCATCTTTAGCAAAGTTGAAATGTCTCAAAGGGCTTTACTTAAACAATTGCATCCATTTAACAGTGTTGCCGCCCGAAGTCGGAGAACTTCATTGCCTCGAGGTGCTCGATATTAGAGGCTGCAGGATATGCTTCATTCCATTTCATATCCAAAAACTGGTGAACTTAAGGTGCTTGAGAGTGTCATACTATAAATCCAGCAATCCCAATGGTTGTCAGGATATGGACATCGACGTGATTCCATTGCTTGCCAAGCTCGAAGAATTGACGATTGATGTGCATTCTTACGATCATTGGTGCAAGGAGGTTGTGGATATAATGAGGCAGGTGGCTGCCTTGAAGAATCTAACTACTCTCAGAATCTGCTTCCCTAAATCGGAGGTCCTCAAGACATTTATGCAGCATAGTCTGTCGTGGAAGGACCGGCAACAATTGACTTCCTTCCGGTTCTTTGTTGGATGCCAAAACCGGAAACGTCCTCAAATTCTCGAGTATTTTAAGTACAAAATTGATCGGTACTTGGTATATTGCCAAGGCAACTGCAGCGATAACTCCATAATTTGTGATCTGCTTCCTGAAACTGATGCATTGGAATTGATTGAACACAAAGATATCACAAGTCTGGTGGATTTTGTAAATGTTGGTAGCTTTAACCGGATCCGTGGTTGTCTGATCGAAAGGTGTAACAAAATGACAAGCATTGCAGACGGCAACAAGGTCGAAGGTGGAGTCATCCTACCGAAACTAGAGCAATTGCATTTGGTGAATCTGCAGGGTCTGCAAACCGTTTTCTGGGGCACCCTTTCGACCGAAAGCCTTTCGAAATTGCACACACTGGTGGTTTCGAGTTGCCCGATGTTGAGAAAGCTTTTCTCCAGTGGGGTGATTCAACAAGTTTCAAAGCTCCAGAAGCTAGTAATGCAAAACTGCATTGAGATGGAAGAGCTAATCATGAAAGCGGACACGGCCGGACAAGTTCCGGCTGCATTGCCGAATCTAGAGACACTAATACTGATTGAGATGCCAAAACTAAGGTGTCTATCTGGGGATAACTCATTGGCTTGGGCTTCATTGAAAGAGCTTCAAGTTTACAAATGCCCTCAATTGAAATCACTACCTTTTGACAAAGACAATTCAGCAAATCTGATATCCATTGAAGCAGAAAAGATATGGTGGGAAGCATTGCAGTGGCCACAAAATGATGTCAAACAACAGCTTCAAACAATCTGCAATCTAAGGTAAGTGTTGGGGGTTCTTTTTTCCTGTTTTTATGAAATAGATTGATGTATGATATGTGTGTAATATCTCTGCTAAAACAATTTCAAGTAGAATGTAATAATAATAAAAAACGGGATAAATTATTTTGACCATCGAACTCGTCAATAAGAAAAAACTAACGGATGGTTGACGTACCTATAACATCGGATGACGTGTCATCACTCGATTGAACAATTTATTTTATTTTTTAATTATTTTATTTAATATTTTAATATATTTATTGTATCACCTGAAATAAGAAATGTGCTCGGTGTGGTTTGAATCTAGGACCTTCAAAGTAAAAATGCATGCGGGCCAATTTGACAATTAGCGAATAGCTGATAGCGGATTACATTAGCTGATAGCTGACCGCATTAGCTGATTTGACTAGCTGATTGTATAAAAGTGTTTGGTAAAATTAACTGATAGCTAATAGCTGTTATATTATTTAAACAAGCAAAATGACATATAAGAACATGATTATATTCAATACTTGTTTGAATAATTTATTAGTTATCAATATTTTGTATCTAATTAATATTATTTAGATTTATAAAAATTACTTTTAATATAACTTTTCTAAACATATTCGAATAATTAATATATTAATTTATTATTTATATAATTATTTTAATATAATTTAATTAATTAATAAATTTAAATACACATATAAATATGTGATAATAAAAAGAAAGAAAATAGGATTAGCTTATAAATAGGGTGAGAAAATATTTAATTTAGGTTATTTGGAGATTTTTGGTAACTGGTAAGGGTAAAAGAGTGTAAAACTAATAAATTGATTTTGATATAACAAATGATTTAAGGACTAAATTGAAAAAGAGAAAATGAATTTTTAAGTCATCAAAACCTCTCTATGTGTTTAAAGAAAAATGTACAGTCAAAACTTTAACTTATCAAATATTTTCTAAGTGTTTACTAAGTCAAAACAGTGATTTTCGAGTCACCGTTTCGGAACGGCCTCTAGGCGTTTCGGAACACTTTGAAACTATTAACCTCTGTTTCGAAACTAGCTTTCCCGTTTCGATATGGGTGTATCGAAACAGCTAGTTGTGTTTCGAAACGGATGAAGAACAACGAAACAGTTTGAACCGTTTCAATACGGATGTATCGAAACGACCTCAAACGTTTCGAAACGAATTTCAAACGTGGTTTTAAAATATGACCATTGAAGTTTTATAACTGAATTTAAAAATATTGTTAAGGCGTATCGAAACGCTTCTAAGCCGTTTCGATACAGGTTTTGACAGTGGCAAAATGTTTCGAAATGGGCTTCAGCACGTTTCAGAACAGGCTCTTAGCGTATCGAACCGATCGTGCCCGTTTCGATACGACCTATTTATTACACCCCAATGACTCTTTCTATTTTGGTCTGTTTCGAAACAGGGTCAGGCGTTTCGGAACGGGTAGTTGCAGACTGCATTTATGGAGGGAAGATAACACCCCAACGGCTATAATAATGAAGGCAACAACCCCGACGGCTAGAATTCAATGAGAAAGTATAAAAGGGACCTCTAAAAGCACCAGCAACAACTATTGATCTCAAAAGAATAATCTAAACATCAAATTCAAGCAATTGTGCAAAAATTCCATATTTTCTTGTAAACCTCAATTGTAGAACTTTGTATTTCCAATCTTATTTGTTCAATTGGGTTGAGTGCTTGTAAAAAGGGCTACATTTGTATTGAGAGATACTAGTCTTTAGCTTTAAACTTCTTTGTATTACTTGAGTGAGGATTGGGTCAAATTTTGGGTAGAAAATTTGACCGGTATTGTAAAGGTTACCTCCTAAGCCTAGAAAAGGGGAAGAGCAATTAGTGGATTGTTGGAAAATCCTTAGTGGTAGCTAAGGTAGTGGATGTAGAGTTCAATTGGAACTTGAACCACTCTAAATTATCTTGTCTAGCAAATTTTAATTTTCCACTCCACCACCAAAATTTCTAAAAATCCAATTCACCCCCTCTTGGCTTAAATCGATTCTTCGATCCACTCAACAATTGGTATCAGAGCCTACATCTTTGAAGGATTAACAACCACAAGAGGAGTTCCTAGGAGAGTGTGATCTATTCTAAAGACAAGTCATGTCATCTACTTCAACCTCCAACCTCTATGAGTCACAACCAGCCACTAAACCACCCTTCTTCAATGGGGGACAACTACCCATATTGGAAGAATCGGATGCGTCTCTTCATCAAGTCAACGGATTACATGGTTTGTGATGTAGTGGAAGAAGGCCCCTACATTCCGATTAAGAGAATTGATGAAGGAAGACTAGTTCCGAAGGTGAAGTCGGAGATGACCGAGGAAGATAGACGGAAGATGCAAGTCAACGACAAAGCTCTACATATCATATTTTGTGCACTTGGTCCGGATATCTACTCAAAGGTTTCATCTATCGAAAGCGCAAAGGAAGTGTGAGAGACTTTGGAGATGACTTATGAAGGCACTAGCGATGTGAAAGAGACGAAGATTGAGTTGCTAAACTTGAGCTATGAGAATTTTAAGATGGACCCCGATGAGAGCGTCTCAAAGATGTTTGATCGGTTTTCGATCATCGTCAATGGCCTTAAAGGATTCGGTGAAGTAATTCCCGAAGATAAGCTAATGAGGAAGCTTCTATACTCTCCCCCGGAGTCTTGGGATGGTAAGAGGACGACTATCATTGAAGCAAAGAATTTGAAAACTTTGAAGCTTGATGAGCTTGTTGAGTCTCTTCTTACACACGAGATTATGAAGCAAGGAAGAGAGAAAGAGAAGGACAAGGAAGAGAGAAGGATAGAGAAGCTTGAGGTAGAAAAGAAAAAAAGCTAAGAGTTGCCCTCAAAGCCTCTCTACATGAGGAGAGCTCTTCTAGTAAGGAGGAAGACTTTGAAGAATTGACTATGATAGCCAAATGATTCTCACGGTTCATGAAGTCCAACCGAGGGAGAAAATTTCAAAGAAAGATGGATTTCAAGAACAAAAGAAAAGAAGAAGAGAGGGACCAAATCATTTGCTTTGAGTGCACGAAGTCGTGTCACATACGTTCCGATTGCCCTTAACTCAAGAAGAAGGGCTTTGAGAAGAAGAAGAAGCTCAAAGCCAAGCTTGCTACTTGGAGTGATGAGGAGTCATCCGAGGATGAGGAACATGAAGTGGCCAATATTTGCCTCATGGCTCTTGAGGAGGATTCCTCTATGGTAACCTCTAACTCATCTACTTTTGATTTTACATTTGATGAACTTCAAGATGGTTATGATGATTTACAAGAGGTATACTATGAGTTGGTTGAGAAATTTAAGGAGTCTGTTTTAAAAAATAAAAAGATTATTTCCGATTTAAATGCTAAAAACGACTTAGTTTCTCAAGCTAACTTAAAATTTGAGAAAAAGATCTTAGGTTTACAAGATGAACTTGAATTCTTTCAAAATGAAAATGTAGACTCAAACAATCTTATTTCTCAATGTAACATTGAACACCAAAAGGTGTTAGATGAGCTTAATAAGCTCAAAGAGTCTTTCAAAAGTGTTGGTAATGTGAAAAATGAGATAGGTGAATCATCTAGAACAAACCAACATAAAAGAAAGAACAATAACTACAAACAAAGTGGCTCCTATAGGCATAATAGAACTAAAAGAATTAGAAGTGTATGGGTTCCTAAGGAACTTGTCAAATCTAATAATGTTGATGCCATGTCACCTTAGATTCCTAAGGGAACCAAGCTTTTGAGAGCTAACACTCGTGGACCCAAAATGATTTGGGTACCAAAAATCAAAGTTTAATTTCTTTGTTTGTAGGGGGAGCATTGCTACAAGGCCAAAGTACATAGCCAAAACTCATGGTACCTTGACAGTGGATGCTCGAGGCACATGACCGGAGACAAGAGTCGATTCATGGACTTAAAACCAAAAAGTGGAGGAGTAGTGACATTTGGTGACAACTCCAAAGGCCACATTGAATGTATTGGCTCCATAGGTAATCACTCTATTATACTCATTGAAAATGTTTTGTATGTCAATGGTCTAAAACACAATTTATTGAGCATTAGTCAATTGTGTGATAAAGGATTTAATGTCTTGTTTGATAAAAATAGGTGTAAAATTGTTGACATTAAATCAAATAAAATAATGTTCATTGGTCATCGCATAGGTAACATTTATATGGTGCATCTAGATGACATTCATACTTCACATGCATGTTTTGTTGCTCAAGATGAAAATAATGCATGGTTATGGCATAGGAAACTAGGACATGCTAGCATTAGTGTTTTGGAAAAATTAGTTTCCCTAAATCTAGTTAGAGGTTTACCCAAGATTAAGTTCTCCAATGATAAAATATGTGATGCATGCTCTAAGGGTAAACAACATAGATCATCCTTTAAATCCATTAATAATGTCTCTACTAGTGAATGTTTACAATTGATTAATATGGATCTTTTTGGGCCTATTAGAACTATGAGCTTGGGTGGTAAATCGTATGCTTTTGTACTTGTTGATGACTATTCTAGGTTTACTTGGGTTCTATTCTTAAGTACAAAAGATGAGGCTTTAGAAAAAGTCATCACGTTTTCAAAATTAACTCAAAATGATCTTGAACTTAAGATTTCTCATATTAGAAGTGATCACGGAACCGAGTTTCAAAATCTAGGTTTTGAAGAGTTTTTAAATGAAAATGGTATTAGCCATAATTTTCAGCTCCTCGAACTCCTCAACAAAATGGGGTAGTTGAGAGGGAAAATAGGACTTTACAAGAAATGGCTAGAACTATGCTTTGTGAAAACAATTTACCTAAATATTTTTGGGCGGAAGCCACAAACACCGCTTGCTACATTGTAAATCAAGTAATGATTAGGCCACTTTTAAAGAAAACACCATATGAGATTTTAAAATCTAAAAAGCCTAACATTAGCTATTTTCATCCATTTGGTTGCAAGTGTTTTGTTTTAAATAATGGAAAAGACAACTTAGGTAAATTTGATGCTAAAAGTAATGAAGCTATTTTCTTAGGGTATTCCTTAAACTCTAAAGTCTATCGTGTATTTAATAAAAGAACTTTGGTAGTAGAAGATTCTATTCATGTTGTTTTCGATGATAACCTCATTTTGAGGAAAGAATCTTGTGATGATGATGATGTAGGAATCCTCAATGCCTTTGGTGGAGGACAAACTTCAAAGGAGGATGAGATTCCAACTAAAGAGGAAGATGCACAAGATCCACCTCTTGAAGCCTTGAAGGACAACTATGTCAAAGGTGGTGAAATCTTGGGTGATCCATCCAAGGGGGTAAATACTCGCTCTTCTCTTAAAATGCTTAATCATGTTGCATTTATCTCATGCATTGAGCCTAAAAATATTAAAGAAGCTTTAAAAGATAATTTTTGGATTATGGCCATGCAAGATGAGTTAAATCAATTTGAGAGAAGTAAAGTGTGGACATTAGTTGAAAGGCCTAGAAATCAATCTACTATAGGAACTAAATGGGTATTTAGGAATAAACTAGATGGGAGTGGTAACATAGTGAGAAACAAAGCTAGGCTAGTTGCTCAAGGTTACACTCAAGAAGAGAGAATTGATTTTGATGAAACCTATGCACTCGTAGCTAGAATGGAAGCTATTAGGATGTTGCTTGCATATGCATGTTATCATGATTTCAAGCTTTTTCAAATGGATGTCAAAAGTGCATTTTTAAATGGCTTTATAAATGAAGAAGTGTATGTGGAACAACCACCGAGTTTTGAAGATCCAATTTTTTCAAACCATGTTTTTAAATTGTCAAAAGCTTTATATGGCTTAAAACAAGCTCCTAGAGCTTGGTATGAAAGACTTTCGAGTTTTCTAGTTGGAAAAGGTTTTGAGAAAGGAAAGGTGGACACAACACTTTTTATTAAAAACAATGGCAAAGACATATTAGTAGTTCAAATTTATATTGATGATATCATATTTGGTTCTACTAATGAATTGCTTTGTCAAGATTTTTCTAAGTTGATGCAAGGTGAATTTGAAATGAGCATGATGGGGGAGCTCTCATTCTTTTTGGGACTCCAAATTAAACAAATGAAGGATGGCATCTTCATAAATCAAGCCGTATCGGAACGGTCAATAAGATTCGAAACGTCAGTCAACGTTTCGGTACGCTCATTCCGGAACGGTCGTGCATGTTCCGAAACACGTATCTGGACAGCTTTTTAAAGGACTTTAATTGCAAAGTTTGTTTTTCATTAAAACTCCTAAAAACCCTAAACCCGATTTTTCCCTATAAAACTCTCTAAACCTCATTGTTTTTCATCAAATCTTGAGGGCTTTTACTCACAAACCTAAGTCTAAGCAAGCTTCAACAAATTGGTGCAAATCTCTTCCATTCATTCATCCAAAATCCCTATTTGAGGTATTTTTCATCCTTTTCTTTTTCCTTTGATTTTATTCGAATATTAGGTTAGAAAATATTAAATTTGTATAGATTATATGTTTTGCAACTTGGGTTCTTCAAAACTTGGAAAAAAATTTCAAAATCTTAAAACTTTTGATTTGAATATATTTGTTTTTACTCGTATTTTTTTACTGTTTTTCAAAAGTTGTTTTTTTTTCAATTTTTTTGTTATATGTATATTTGTTTTTAAAGTTTTTTTTAAAAAAAAACTAAATGGGATATGTCATTGGATTGAATTAAGGATTAATATGCATACATTTAATTTTTTTAATTGCTTGCTTTATGTTTTTAGGAATCTAATGGAAAACATTAACAAGAAACGCAAGACGACTCAAACGGGTGAAGCTTCAACCCAAGCGAACATCCGTCTTAACCTCACCCTCCTATCTCAAAACAGTCTTCGGAATCAAGAGACTAAGGACCGTTTCAAAATTATCATGGATTTAGCCGTTCGCCGAGAGCGTGTTGTGGATATCACGTTCCTTGACTCCGAGTGTTTTGAGTTCCGCTATCTAGCTTGTTTGCGAGAATGGAGCTTCTTGGCCTTTTGAGCATTTCAGATATTGTCTACAAGCATATGGTCCTCCTTTTCTACTCCAATGCTGTTCTTATTGATAATGAAGATAATACCGAGGTGATTGGCATTGAGTCGTACCTTTTGGGTAAGAAGTTCACCATTAGTATATCCGTTTTAGAGAATGCTCTTGGGCTCAAAGATGAAGGCATTGAGGATGAGAACCACTTTGGTGCTCACATCGGATCCGTTCTCTCATTGGATGCTCATGACGGGTTCCTCCATTTGATAATCTCTTGGTTCATCCGCCCTTCCAGAGGTAAATTTGCCCACATTCGTCAAGTTGACTATTTTTGGTTATAGTGCTTTCGCCGAGGACAACAACCAAATCTTGTCAAAATCATGTTTTCCGAGATGGTCCATAATGTGAAGATTCGTGAAACCGATGCTCTTACATCTTTCACTTATGGGATTGTTTTAAGCTATGTCTTTGGTACCCTCAACATAGATTGCTCCTATGATTCTCCGGAACCCCGTAAGAACAAGATTGGTGAATCTTCTCTCAATAAGTCTGGGTTCCGCTATACTCTTGGCCAATGGGTTCGTGTTGATAGGCAGACTCCACCACCTCAAGTAGAGCCACCACCTCAAGCTCTGGCTCCTAACAATGAAGCTCTTATGACTTTCCTTACCGAGCGGTTCAACTCGATAGATACGAACATGGCTTCGGGATTTGGTGCTATCAACACTCGTTTGCAATCCTTGGAGGACCGTGTTCTTGGAAACGAGAATCGTCTTAGCGCTCTTGAGAATCAACAATCATCTATGAACTTGTCTTTCTCCATATTCTATGGTGATTGGAGGAACTTTCGTCGGGCTCAAGCTAAAAACGATGATGATTCTCTTGATGATGATGGTGACGATGATGACGAGGCTTAGGATTTCCATTGCATCTCATTTTAGTCTATCATATTAGGAATAAGTTTGCACCTTTCTATCTTTTTATGCTTTAAGAACCTATGCTTTGCTTATTTTGTGTTTGGGATAGAGCTTAAACTTTATTGTTTTAGGTATTTGTGTTTGGTTATTTGAACTTAATTCTATCTATATTATGTTGTTTGGTTTTTGCTTATAACCTTGTTTCTTCTCATGATTAGCCTTGATTATTATTCTTTTTGATCTAACAAAAAGAGGGAGAAGTAATATAAGAGCCAATCTTTTTAAGAAGGTTTTGAGTTTTAAACACTTGAATTTTAATCTCTTCAAAACTTTAAAACCCATCTTACATTGAGGGGGAGTTAGAATGTCTTCAAGATTTCAAAACTCTTAAAAATTCTAACTTGGTTTTGCTATATCAAAAAGGGGGACATTGTAAAACTAATAAATTGATTTTGCTATAACAAAGGATTTAAGGGCTAAATCGAAAAGGAAAAAAATGAATTTTTAAGTCCTCAAAACCTCTCCATGTGTTTAAATAAAAATGTACAAGTCAAAACCTTAACTTATCAAATATTTTCTAAGTGTTTACCAAGTCAAAACAAAATTTTCGAGTCACCGTCTCAGAACGGCCTCTAGGCATTTCGAAACGCTTTGAAACTATTAACCTCTGTTTCAAAACTAGCTTTCCCGTTTCGATACAGATGTATCGAAACAGCTAGTTGTGTTTCGAAACGGATGAAGAACAACTGAACGGTTTGAAGCATTTCAATACGGATGTATCGAAACGACCTCAAACGTTTCGAAACGAATTTCAAACGTGGTTTTAAAATATGACCATTGAAGTTTTATAACTGAATTTAAAAATATTGTTAAGGCGTATCGAAATGCTTCTAAGCTGTTTTGATACAGGTTTTGACAGTGGCAAAATGTTTCGAAACGGGCTTTAGCATGTTTCAGAACATGCTCTTAGCGTATCGAAACGATCGTGCCCGTTTCGATACGACCTATTTATTACACCCCAACGACTTTCTATTTTGTCTGTTTTGAAACAGGGTCGGGCGTTTCAGAACGGGTAGTTGCAGACTGTATTTATGGAGGGAAGATAACATCCCAACGGCTATAATAATGAAGGCAACAACCCCAACGGCTAGAATTCAGTGAGAAGGTATAAAAGGGACCTCTAAAAGCACCATCAACAACTATTGATCTCAAAAGAATTATCCAAACATCAAATCCAAGCAATTGTGCAAAAATCCCATATTTTCTTGTAAACCCCAATTGTAGAACTTTGTATTTACAATATTATTTGTTCAATTGGGTTGAGTGCTTGTAAAAAGGGCTACATTTGTATTGAGAGATACTAGTCTTTAGCCTTAAACTTCTTTGTATTACTTGAGTGAGGTTTGGGTCAAATTTTGGGTAGAAAATTTGACCGGTATTGTAAAGGTTACCTCCTAAGCCTAGAAAAGGGGAAGAATGATGAGTATTTATTTTGGTTGTGTTTTTGGTCCTTATTTCGATTAAATATAAGTTTGAGGGACTTAACTGGGCTATTTTATGTTATTTCCATGCAGGGGACGTGATGCTAGAAATAAGCTGGAATGCTGCAAGAAATGCTGGAGTCATGGGCAGATTCATGGGCATGAATCAGGGCATGAATGCTGACTGGACGCCACGTCAACGTCTTCTAGAAGCTGACTTCAGTCGCAGTGATAGCTTATCAAGCCGCTTATCAGATAGCCTATCTCCAGATTTTTGAATTTTAAATTTTAAACTTTGGATAATTATTTTGTTTAATTTTTAATTATCATTTTAGGTTTACCTAGGTTATTTGAAGTACTATAAATACCCCTTTTGGGGTAAGACTTTATCATCAATTTGAATAGCATTTCATCTTTCTCTTGGAATTTTTACTCTTCTTAGTTTTTTTCCTTAAGTTCTTTTCTTATTTTTCTTGAGATTGTTTCTAAAACGTCGAGCATGATTATGTTAATAACCATGCTCGGCTAGATCTTCTTAAGCCAAAGGCTTATGCAATGACACGTTCTTAAGGCGAGGTTCGAATTTATGCTTCAAACATTTCGGAAACTTTTCTCGATTTCTTCTTACTTTATCTTCAAAATCAAAATGAATTTTAAACCCAAAGATTGACTTTGGAGAAAACAATTGTTTTGATCTATCAAGTGGGAGGGAGGATCGGTTATTGAAATAAATCTGACTTCCAAGGAACACACTTAGTAAATAGATTACTAAGGGAAATTGAGATCGAATCGTTTTTATTGAAATAACTTTTCGAGTTGGTTACGATCTTAAAGAATTTATTTTCTCAAACATTGAGTTGGTCTAAACAAATTATCAAAACTGAAGCTAAACATAGGTTTTGAAATTTCAGTTTACAAAGAAAATTCAAGGATTGACCTTGAAGTAATTTCACCAACAAGTTTTTCGAAATAAAAAATCTCTACCAGTGAATCGAGTAGAACAAGTCAAAGCTTAGCCAAGGCTGAATATCTCTATTGTTAGTTTTAAATCTTTAAACCATTCTTCTTGCTCTCTTAAATTATTTCATTGCAAATGCCCCCCCCCCCCAAATCACACAAACTCAATTCCATCATCTCTTGGTTCAAAAACGTCAAAGGCGCAACAAGGAAAGTCCAAGTCCTTGTGGGTTCGACTCCTACTTCCCTATCTATATTTAATTTAATTCCTTTGTTTATTTATTTATTTGGAAGAAGGAAAATATTCTTGACACGTTACGACACGTGTCAACATATGCGTCGTTGAGGGGACTTCAACAACTTTTACTGTTTGTTTTTATTGTTTATGACCAAGAGAATCCCGGGAGAACAGATTTAATTCATTCCGGAAATTGAAGCATTTGCGAGACGACGAAACGCACAACGAAACCGAGATAAGCAATATAAGCTGCGCCAACAACGATTCCAACAAGATATCGAATCATCCCAACCCGAAACACACTTTGAAGAACGAAACCAAATGGGAGCTAACGAATAAACGATCCAGCAACTGATCAGGGCACCGGATGAAAATCAGCCCTTGTGCATAACCTTCCTGAATGGTGAATCACCATTCCAACTAAAAACGGGCTTGATTCATCTCCTACCAACCTTCCACGGTTTGCCCAGCGAACACCCACACAAACACCTTAAGGAGTTCCACATGGTTTGCTCAACTACGAAACCATAGGGAGTATCTGAGGATCAAATTAAACTTTGTGCCTTTCCCTTTTCTTTATCTGATATTGCTAAGGATTGGCTTTATGATTTACCTTCTAACTCAGTTACTACCTGGACTGAAATGGCTCGCTTGTTTCTTGACAGGTTCTTCCCAGCCGCTAAAGCAAGCGAAATGAGGCAAAATATTCTAAGTATCCGACAAAAGGATACTGAAACACTTTATGAATATTGAGAACGCTTCAAGAAATTATGCGCAAATTGCCCACAACACGGTTTGTTAGATCAAACACTTATTCAATATTTTTATGAAGGACTAACCCCTACAGATATGAAAGTAGTCGATACAGCTAGCGGAGGAGCTCTAGTCAATATGACTCCGGCGGCAGCAAGGACATTGATTTTGACCATGACATCCAACTCACAACGCTTCTACCAATCAAGTGAACCATCTCGAAGAGTTAATGAGGTAGGTACCGTTTCATTTAGGGATGGGCACAACACCCGGACCCGACGGGTTCCGACCCGACCCGGCCCGATCGGGTCGGGTATTTTTATGAAAAAATCTGGTTCGGGTCGGATTTTTGTGTAGGGTGAGGTCGGGTCGGGTTCGGGTTTTAGGGTGAAAAAATCCGACCAGACCTGACTCGACCCGGGACTAATAGTGTAATTTTCCCCTAAATTTTTTAGGGATATTTGTAATAATACCTCTCTTTATATTTTTTTATAATTAGGTCCTTAAAATTAAATTTTTTATTTACATTTTAGTCCTTAAAATTATTATTTTTTATAATTATGCCTCTTAAAATTATTTTTTTACAATTAGGTCCCTAAAATTAATTTTTTTCTATAATTCGGGTCGGGTCGGGTCGGGTTTAGAATATTTATTTCCGGGTCGGGTTTTTTAAAGAATTGGATCGGGTCGGGTTCGATTTTAAGATAGTTAGTTTCGGGTCGGGTTCGGGTGGGCCAAAAACCCGACCCGTGCCCATCCCTAGTTTCATTAGAAAGCAAGATTGATAAATTAGCTGACATTATTCAAACTTTGGTTGCAGATAGGAAGATTGTTTCTAGGCTTTGTGGGATATGTACAAGCCCCGAACACCCGACATATTGTTGTCATATGATCCAAGAAGAAGATACTGAACAAGTGAAAGCGATGGGGAACTTTCCAAGATCCTATCAAAAGCAGTACTACCCTAATGCCAATCAAGGGTGGAAAGACCGAGGCTTTGCGCAAAACCAAAGACAACAGTACCAGCCAAGGCAGCGTAACCAACAATTCTAACAAAAATCAAACCTAGAGTCCATTGTAGAACGATTGGCCATATCTTAGGAAAAATTCCAAACCTGCACGGAGGCCCATTTTCAAGAGATGGATAAGCAAATAAGTCAGATTGCCCAATGATTAGGAAGAACGGAGTCACAAGGGAGGTTACCTTCTCAGACGGAGTCAAACCCTAGAGAAAATATAAGCGTCATCACACTTCGTAGTGGGACCATTATAGCTCCAAAAGAACCATAAAAAAACAACAATCCCACTCTTGCCATATAAGAAGGTAACGAAAACCAAGATAACCCTTTACCACCATCTCCTCCTCCTTCTCCACCTCTTGTAGTCGCGCCTCCTTTCCCATCACGCTTAGTAAGACGCGACAAAAAGGCCGAAGAAAGGGGAATTATTGATGTGTTTAAAAAAGTCCAAGTGAAAATTCCCCTCTTAGAAGTCATTCGCCAAGTGCCAAGGTATGCTCGTTTTCTTAAAGAGCTCTGCACAACCAAGCGAAAACTCACCGGGCACGAAAAGGTAAATTTGGGAGAGTACGTTTCTGCAGTTTTTCAACGTAAGTTACCACCCAAAATGAAGGACCAAGGTATGTTTGCTATACCCTGTCAAATTGGTAATATATCTATTAAACGTGCAATGTGCGATCTTGGAGCTTCTATAAATGTAATGCCGCTTTCTATTTATAAAAAAATTACTAACAATCCTTTGAAGGAAACGAGGGTAACAATCCAGTTGGCTGATCGCTCAATTATCTATCCAGAGGGAATGCTTGAAAACGTGTTAGTGAAAGTCGATGATTTAATTTTTCCAGCGAATTTCTATGTCATCAACATGGAAAATGACCAAACCAATTATTCCTCCGACATTCTTCTTGGTCGTCCCTTTCTTAGTACGACAAATATAAAGATTGATGTGAGAAGCGGTATGTTAACAATGGAATTTGATGGTGAGGTCGTAGAATTTGATGTTTACAAGGCGATGGAACATTCGGATTCTATGGAAAACGTTAGCTTTGTTGGTGTTTATAAACCTTTAGTTGATGATTTTGTGGAAACTAATTTATCTGATAGTTCGTGCAGGAAATTGGAAGGACGCGATGAAAAATAGGGAGTTGGAAAACACTTTATTTGTTAATCCTGATCTACACTTAACTCCCTAAAAAATTAAAAAATTCCCTTCCATTTTGCAGGCACTGGATATCGAGTTAAAATTACCGTCGGATAAATTTGAGAGTAAAAAAGAAATTTTTTCAGGGAAAATGAAGAAATGTCACTGTCATAAAATTTCTCGTCGGGAAATTCTTAGTTTGATTAAGCGCATAAATTGGAAGGAGTATTTGTCGCAGTGTCTGTAGTCTGAGCGACACAGGTCGTCGAGCTAATGACGATAAACAAGCGATGGATGAGAGGCAACCCATTTTCTTTATTTATTTCTTGATTTTAATTTCTCAGTTTCGAATTTATTCTTATTTTCTTTATTATTTTTAAAATCCACGTCTACTTCTCTTTTATATTTTCTTTTTAGCATTTTTTATTAACTTCCCCCTAATAATATAGTTATTATTACTAATTTAAATTTATTATATATTATTTATAATATAGTATTGATTATATATTATTTTTTTAGATTTACGTAAGTTAAATATATATATTTATATATGTATATATATCTATTATCTTATTTTTAAATTTTGGTGGTTTATCTTTATTATCTTAAATTATTATTTATTTTAAATTTTAAATTTTAAATTATTAATATATATATGTATATCTTTAAAATTATTAATATATATCTATATATCTTTTATCTATATCTATATATATATATATATCTTTATCAACTATATCTAAAATTTTAAAATAAAATTTTCCTTTTACAAATTTTTAATTATCCTTTTATTTCAAAAAAAACTAACATAATTTTCCCCTACCTTTTCTTTATTCTGCAGCCGTCATCTCACCCTTCTTTCTTCATGCACGCAAAGCCCCCAACCTTCGAACCAGACATTGTTCGGCCAACCACCATCTTCTCCGGCGAGCCAGCATGGTGCGGACCCGCGACCAAGCGCGACGACTACCGCAGAACCAATCTCTTACCACGCCAGCAACCGCCCGAGTCCTGACCGCCGCAATTGATCAGGGGAGTCTCTCCTTTCCTCTCTTTTACTTTAGTTATCATTTTGGGACAAAATGCATTAAGTGAGGGGGGGGGGAGATATGAAGCTTGTCTTATGCTTGATTTTATGATAATCCTTGTCTTGTAAATTGATATGTTCCTATGCTTACTTTGTGATAATAAAAAAACTTTGACTTGCTAGAAACTTTGCTTGCATGATGATTTTATTTGATGGCATAACCTATGTTCCATACTTGTTAATAGAAAAAGGGTGCACTAAAGGATTGCTTTTGTTACTCTTGTTTCTTAGAATTTATTGAATTAATGCTTGTATACTTAATTTTTGTGAGAAGTTCATATTTAGCCTTATTTGCATGAGAAAGAAAAAATAAAAGCTAGAGGTGCCTATCACTGGCTCTAGCTCGAAAAAAAAGGAAAAAAAGAAAATAAAAATAAAAGCTAGAGGTGCCTACCACCGGCTCTAGCAGAATAAAGCTAGAAGTGCCTATCACTGGTTCTAGCAATGAAAAAAAATTCTTTTGCATTTATGGTTTAGATTTGAGTTCTTTGCAAATTTTATGCATGCTTGCTTAGTTTGATATTTTCTGAAAACATTGAGTAATTTTAGCAAACACTTAAGTGATCCTTGCTTTATTAATAAGTTGTGGGATTTATTCTTATTGCCATCTTACTTAAATTTATGCATGCTTAGTTTCTTGTTGAGTTAAAGTGATTATTTCATGTTGTAAGGTAAGGGACTTAGATGTTTAAGGATGAGGATTTGAACTTAATTTTTTTATACTTGAGGGCAAGCATCATATAAGTGGGGGAATTTGATGAGTATTTATTTTGGTTGTGTGTTTTGTCCTTATTTCGATTACATATAAGTTTGAGGGACTTAATTGGGCTGTTTTATGATGTTTTCATGTAGGGGGCGTGATGCTAGAAATAAGCTGGAATGTTGCAGGAAATGCTGGAGTCATGGGCAGATTCATTGGCATGAAGGCTGACTGGACGCCACGTCAGCGTCTTCTAGAAGCTGACGTCAGCAGCAGTGAAAGCTTATCAAGCCGCTTATCAGATAGCCTATCTCCGGATTTTTGAATTTTAAATTTTAAACTTTGGATAATTATTTTGTTTAATTTTTAATTATCATTTTAGGTTTACCTAGGTTATTTGAAGTACTATAAATACCCTTTTGGGGTAAGACTTCATCATCAATTTGAATAACATTTCATCTTTCTCTTGGAATTTTTACTCTTCTTAGTTTATTTTCCTGAAGTTCTTTTCTTATTTTTCTTGAGATTATTTCTAAAAGTCGAGCATGATTAATTTAATAACCATGCTCAGCTAGATCTTCTTAAGTCGAAGGCTTATGCAATGATGCGTTCTTAAGGCGAGGTTCGAATTTATGCTTCAAACATTTCGGAAACTTTTCTCGATTTCTTTGTACTTTATCTTCAAAATCAAAATGATTTTTAAACCCAAAGATTGACTTTGGAGAAAACAATTGTTTTGATCTATCAAGTGGGAGGGAGGATCAGTTATTGAAACAAATCCGACTTCCGGGGAACACACTTAGTAAATAGATTACTAAGGGAAATTGAGATCGAATCGTTTTTTATTGAAATAACTTTTCGAGTTGGTTACGAGCTTAAAGAATTTGTTTTCTCAAACATTGAGTTGGTCTAAACAAATTATCAAAACTGAAGCAAAACATAGGTTTTGGAAATTCAGTTTACAAAGAAAATTCAAGGATTGACCTTGAAGTAATTTCGCCAACAAGTTTTTCGAAATCAAATATCTCTACCAATAAACCGAGTAGAACAAGTCAAAGCTTAGCCAAGGTTGAATATCTCTATTGTTAGTTTTAAATCTTTAAACCATTGTTCTTGCTCTCTTAAATTATTTCATTGCAAATTCCCCACCTTTCGAATCACACAAACTCAATTCCATCATTTATTGGTTCAAAAACGTCAAAGGCGCAACAAGGAAAGTCCAAGTCCTTGTGGGTTCGACTCCTACTTCCCTATCTATATTTAATTTATTTCCTTTGTTTATTTATTTATTTAGAAGAAAGAAATTATTCTTGACACGTTACGACGCGTGTCAGCAATTAGTGGATTGTTGGAAAATCCTTAGTGGTAGCTTAGGTAGTGGATGTAGAGTTCAATTGGAACTTGAACCACTCTAAATTCTCTTGTCTAGCAAATTTTAATTTTCCACTCCACCACCAAAATTTCTAAAAATCTAATTCACCCCCTTTTGGCTTAAATTGATTCTTCAATCCACTCAACAAAGAGTCTTTACAACTCTAATATCAAACATCTAATCTCAAAAAACTCCTATTAGGAGCTTTTTCAAAATTAGCGGTTTCATCCCATTCTGCTCTTTCAATCCGATGTTCACCAAACAACAATATTAGCCGATTTGACTAGTCAAACCTCTAATTATGGCTCAAACCTCTAATTTTTGCCCAAACCACTCTTTACCAAATAGGGCCGATATTACCACTGCGCCAAACCACTCCTATTGATGCAAATTAAACCCTTTTGTATGTATCTTATAATACAGTAATTATTAGGAAAAAGAAGTAAAAATAATTGAGAGAAGAATCGAACTTAGGTCATTTGGGATGTGTAAAAATATACAAACCTCTAAATTAAGTCAATTCTTTTAAAAGAAAATTAAATATTTTAAACATATTTAAAGTATAATTAAAGCAAGATTTAAATGAAAACAAATTTATGATTTTTATGTTTTTAGATTAAAATGAAAACCATAAATGTGAGAAAGAAAAAATATTCATTTTAGATCGTTTCAATATTATACATATGAAATTATTAAACTAAATGTGAGAAAGAAAAAATATTCAATTTAATTTAAAAATATAAAAACCATAAATTTGTTTTCATTTTAAATATTACTTTAACTATACTTTAAATATATTTAAAATATTTTTAATTTTTTTTAAAAGAATTGACTTAATATAGTGGTTTGTATATTTTTTACGCATCCCAAATGACCTAAGTTCGAATCCTTTCTCAATTATTTTTACTTCTTTTTCTCTAACAATTACACACAAAAGAGTGTAATGTGCATCAATAGAAGTGGTTTGCGCAGTGGTAATAGCATGAGTTTTTAACTTGGAGGTCCTAGGTTCCAAGCACATTCATTATTTTTTTTATTTTCCTTTAACCGGGTGGTGACCACTTGGTTGGAGAAAAATAAATATATTAAATATTAAATAAAATAATTAAAATAAATTGTCTATCTCCAATTAGTTTAGTGGTCACTGGTATAGTTTACCCTTTTATATATTAGTTTGAAAGATTCTGTTTCTCTTCGATTTGATTTTATTAATTTATTTTTCCTCTCCAATCAAGTGGTGACACGTGTCACCTACGCTTTGGAGGATTTGAACCTGGGTCTCGACGAGGTAAAGCCAATGGCTTTGCCACTACACCAAGCACAACTTTGTGATATAATTCTCCATATATAATATATACCTCTTATTAGTTTCCACATTTATAAGCTAAAAGCTCAAACCTTAAACACAAATTTCACATATATAAATCCCAAACCCTAAACTCTAACCCTAACCATTTCAAATTAATTCCACAATAAATATTTTAAATTAAACCCTAAACCTCAAACCCAAACCTTAAACCCTAAAAATTTCAAATTAATTCCACGTTAAATATTTCAAATTAAACCCCAAACCCTAAAAGTTTCAAATTAATTTCACGCTAAATATTTCAAATTAAACCCTAAACCCTAAATATTTCAAATTAATTCCACGCTAAATATTTAAAATTAAACCCTAAACCCTAAATATTTCAAATTAATTTCACGCTAAATATTTCAAATTAAACCCTAAATATTTAGTGTGGAGTTAATTTGAAATTTTTAGGGTTTAAGGTTTGGGTTGAGGGTTTAATTTGAAATATTTAGTGTGAAATTAATTTGAAATATTTAGGGTTTAGGGTTTAATTTTAAATATTTAGCGTGAAATTAATTTGAAATTTTTAAGGTTTTAGAGTTTAGGGTTTAATTTAAAATATTTAGTGTGGAATTAATTTGAAATGTTTAGGGTTAGAGTTTAGGGTTTGGGATTTATATATGTGAAATTAGTGTTTAAGGTTTGAGCTTTTGGCTTATAAATGTGGAAACTAATAAGAGATATATATTATATATGGAGAATTATAACACAAAGTTATTCTTGGTGTAGTGGCAAAGCCATTAGCTTTACATTGTTGAGACCCAAGTTTGAATCCTCTAAAGCGCAGGTGAAGTGAAATTTATTTTTCTCCTATAAATTGGTGGTGACTAATTGGAGGGGGAAATAAATTAATAAAATCAAATATAAATAATTAAAGTCCTCCAATAAGGTGTTGACAAGTGTCACCACTTAATTAAATAATTTATTATTTTATTAATTTAAAATTAAGACTAAAATGAAAGAATGTGTAAATAACATGGACTAAATGTGTAATTTTTAAATTTTTTCGTCAATTACCACGTGGTAGTTCCGTCACTCCACCGTTAAGTTTTTAACGGCGGTGGTCAAAATAGGTTGATTTTATAAGTTCGGTGGTCTGATTGACGTTTTCTATAGTTCGGTGGTCCAAATAGGTATCTCTAATTTATTTGGTGGTCAATAGGGTAGTTTTCCCTATATAAAATCAGGCATGTTTGATTCGCAGAAAAAATCATTATATTATTAAGAGTAATAATTTTTTTTCGAATTCTTATTCTCATATTTGGTTTCTTCCCATTCTCATCAGGCCCGAAAAAAAAATTTACTAACAATAGTGTTTTTTTGCTAAGATTTCGAGAATATTATTCCCGCCCAATCCTAATTATTTGTCAATTTATGTTATTTTAGAGTAAAATATCCCTGAAATAATAGAGTTTTTTCATGTTATTCTATTTGTTGCATATTTTTAAAACTAATAGCAAATTATTTAGGGTGTAAATTTATTAAATATTTTATTTTATATTGATTTAATATTTAAATGGTATTCACATTTAAATAGTGTTATAATATTTTATGTATTTTTATTAATATTGTATTTGTAATATATCTAATATTATTTTTAAACATGTAATCTGAATATCTAGTTAATATTATAATTTTGATTGAAAATATATAAGATGTAGTATATTTCATGTTTCTGGGCGTTGATTTTATTGGGACGTATTGGCTCCGTTGCTTTTGTTTTACCTTTGTTCAATGCTGGACATTGGATTGGCATTGTTACGTTGCTTTTATACTCGATAAAGGCATTCCTTATTGATTCAAGTTTAGGGATGATAAAATTATCCAACCTGACTCGTTTTCGGTGTGCCCCGACTCGATTCGATCGGAATTTTAGTCTTGAATTTCATGGATCGAGGCGGGGCGGGCGAGTTTTTGAAAGTGTCGAGTTAGGGCGGGGCGGGTATATGCTAGAAATTCCCTATCCCGGTATATATTTCAATAAATATATAATTTTTATTATATTTATGAAAATAAAAATATATATAAACACTTTTATGGTTGTTAAGCTAACTTTATTTTTTTGTACTTATCGTAATTTTTTTATGTTCGATTTTAACATATCCGATTCTAACAGTCAATGATTCAAATTTATTCTTTTAAATATGTAATTTTCATGGGTTAACTTAAAATTTGTTTTATTTTATTTTTATATAGGTTTTAAGTCCTTTGTAACTATATATGTGTGGTCGTGACGATGGATTCACCGGATTTAACTTTTTTTGTCGATGAAGATTAAATTTTTTTAATTTTTCGGGTCGGGTCGTGGTCGGGTTTAAGAGTTACTACATCGGGTCGGACGAATAAATTAATATTTTAATTCGAAGCAGGGTCGGATTTAAGAGATTTATAGATCGGGATGAGTTCGGGCCGTCCAAAAACCCACTCTGTTGTCATCCCTATTCAAGTTTAGGCTTTATATTTACGAGATTTCGGTTTTCAAGTTTATGAAAATGAAACTAGCATAATTTGTTCAAGTTTACTTGAATTTGGTTTGATAGTGAATGTGTTAAAATTCAAAATTCTGAAGTTAACTTTTTTTTGGTTGAAAAAAATTGTTATGGGTACTTATTAGAAAACTCGATCGTTATTAATAAAATAACATTAGTTTTAAAAAAAACTCGATCATTGTCTTAGAGTGAGTTTCTAACTCTAAACTTTTTTTCTAATAATTTATACAATTATTTTAATCACAAAAAATCAACTTAATTTCCTATTATATATTATGATAAAAGTAAATACAATATATTTACGTATGTAATAATTTGTTAAATGTTGTTTAATATACTAATTACATTTATAATATGTTAAATATAATGTTTTTTTGTAAAATTTAGTTGTTGTAACAAAAATAGTTATATGAGTTTTAATACAAATATTTCTAATTTAATATAAGAAGTTTAAATGATTAAAGAGAAAATATATTATAAGGATAATTTGGTAAAATTTACTTTTAAGTAATCTTATATTCTATCAACCGAACATTATCATCTTACATTCCTACCAAATAAACCAAACAAAAAAATGTAATATTTCCAGTAATATGTTAAGTAATGCTACATTTCGAGAATTCTATTCCCAAAGGTAATTTTACATTCCGTGAACCAAACAATGTGATGATATCACTGGAGGTATTGTATTGTTTATATCATTGAACTTTAAATTTGTTCAATTATGACACTGAACTTACATTTTAACTTCAATTATACGACTAAAAAGTTAACTCAAAAACAACATAATGATGTGAGCAACATGAATGCTAAATCAAAATAACGTTGTTTTAGTGTGGTTATTTTGATATCTAAAACAACTTCTTTTTAGGAAATGAACTTTAAGAGTGTATCGATTTTATTTTTGTCACTGAACATTCTAACCGCTGCTATCAATCAATTGTCGCTCATCACCAATTGCCATTCACTGCAAGATCGGTATCGAAATATTTGCATTTCCCTCCTCTTTTTCTTTCTTCTCCTTAGATTGATTTTCCATAATACTTACTTAAACCCGAAGAAAGTCTATCGAAAGGCCAGACATGCTAATACTTTGATCTCTGACTGTAGTAACCTATTTTTGGGTCTAAAATAACCAATAATAAATAAATAACCCTTATTATTATAAAAAATAAAAAAGACAAAAAGTAAAAAAAAAAGACAAAAATAAACTTAAACTACCGTGGATGCCATGCAAGGCATCCACGCACCCTTGCCATATGACTCACCCCCTACCACTTTTACTATAAATAGGGGTGGCTAGGCAAAGCAAAGGGACACACACAAAAAAATGGCCATTAAAATGGCACAAGCCATGGAAATGGCGCAAGAAAGGGGCAGTGCCCTTTCGAACCTTAAGGCCAGTGTCCTTTTAATGGTTCGAACAGTAGATTCGATTGGAAGTCCTGTCGAGGTTCGTTCGAATCAATTTTTGAGTTATAGCGAGGTGATGCGGAGATCTTGTTAGGTGTCGGGTGAAGTTCTTATTTCGAGCTTCTAGTAGGGTAATTTTGATCCTCGCCTATTTTAATGTTGTCTTTTTGTAATAAATATTTTTGTATGAAATATAAGATGTTTTTATATTTGTTGGTATGTTTTTATTTTATATGCCATTTTTGTATATTTTAATTTTATTATGGATGTTATGCTTGTATGAATTATTTATATATTCGGATATATTGTTTAATTAAATTTTAAATTAAAACATTTTTTATTAGGGATTATCATGAAAAAACGTACCCCGAGTGTAAGGGTGCCGCTTTCCTTTAGTCCTTATTACAAAATATCGTTTTTAATTTTAAATTATAATTTTTAAAATAAATTCCCTTCAATCGGGAATCTAACAGAAATTATGCCCCGAACGTAGGGGTGTAAATTTTTTTTACGAAAATTATGCCCCGAACGTAGGGGTGTAAATTCCCTTTTGATACGAAAATTATGCCCCGGTTGTTGGGGTGTAAATTTTCTTTTCTACAAACAAATATTCGTTTAAATATTTTAAGGGATCACATTGATAAATTATATTCGAATTCATAATTCCACCATTAAGACATTACGTAATCGACAGGTACCAATTTTGGGCGTTGTGGGGGTGCTCACCCTTCCCTAAACGTAACCGACTCCCGAACCTGTTTTTCTGGTTTCGCAGACCAAAACTCGTTGTTTTAATAAAAACAAGTTTTATTAAAATAACCGGGTTTTTCAGGTGTTCCAATCGCACCTAAAGTAAAACTAAGGATTGGTGGCGACTCCCCGTTGTTACAGCTTGGCGACTCTGCTGGGGATTTTTTTTAGAGAGTCAAGCCACAAGTCGATTACTTTTTGTCTATAGGTGGAAAATATGACTTCGATTTAATTAATTTGTGATCCCTATTTTTTTTAAATTTTTACAAATTTTTTTATAAATTTATTTTCTGAGTTTTCATATCATGAGCTCTATACCCGAGCTCCATCCCTTAAGTGGGAGCGAGAAACCACGCCTTCGTGAGGTACTCCCTCCGTGTAGGATGGTGAAACGCTTCCGAAATATAGGTCCCTTTGTCTTCGTGAGACCTCTGTCTCCGTGTAGACCTAGGGAAATGTATCCTCCCGAATCGATGTCCTAGCGACAGTTCAGGTACCGTTACTTTAGAACCAAAACACATATAGTAAACCCTAAGAGCTTACCCCTTAAAGCCAAACCAAAACTCTGCCTGTTAGCAGTCACCCTGTTTAGATTTTGATGCCTTTATTTGTTATATATGTTCAATTTTCTTTGCTGCTAATTTTTGTCTTATTCATTATTCAATTTATCCATTTGACTCTTTTATTATGAACTAACATGTTTCTTCTCTTTAGTGATCACGTTGCATTAAGTCATTCATTTCACACTAATTACATGACACCACTATAATTTTTTATTTTTTGCACTTCATCAGCATGAAGTATTGATTCACGTCTGGTTCCCTATTTGAAAAATTATCATCGGGAGAAAATCTAGTTCCCTAGATATCAATGCAACATTCAAAAGTTGCGAATAAATCCCGTAAATTCAGAAGTTGAACCACGTGAACCATTTTTGAATCAGTGCTTTCTCATCTAGGACATGCATTTTCCATTTACATGCATGCATTCTATTTTGAATCAGTACCTTCACATCTAGAACATGTACCTTGCATTTACATGCATTCATTTCAGAACTTTGAAACCGATCTCGGGATGCCCCATGTTAAAAAATACCGGATAAAGCAAAGTTGACCAATGTAACATCATGCAAGAGCCCAATCCAGGGGCATTTTCAAATAACATTTGCACTCATACAAACATCATACCTCTTCAAGGCCCCAAGCTGAGAGCTTTCCTCGACGAGTTCAGGAAGTGAGCCTCCGATGCCAAGTCAGATTTTTGCACCCTAAATGACTACATCAATTATCGATTATAGCACTTCGCTAGAGCCAAAAGTAATAAGCTGCCATGAACCAACGACAAATTTATAGACCCGACCGGGGGCAACCTAACGTGTTCACAAGAACAATGACAGCTCTTCAAGAAAAGATGAAAACACACTTCAAGCTTCGAGTTCACTTCAAGAGCAGTCTTAGACAAAAATGTTGAGGCATTCACCTGAGGAAGTAATTCAAAAAATGATCAAACCCAAGGAAAGTTGGGCCATCCTTACAGACAAGGGATTGAGCACTGTTTAATCAGAAACAAATATCTGACTAGCAGAGAACCATGGGTATCCGTTTAAGGGGAAAAACATAATCTCATTCACATATCCATCATCATGCATCATCTACATGCATTGTACATGCATTCAAGTCATCATGCATTTAGGCTAGACACATGCAAAGCTAGGTGCATCCATAGCACATTTATGTCTTGAACGTATAAACAGGTCCAGGAAAGAGACCGAAGACCCCAAATATGGAGGCAACAACATCATGATAGGCCTTTAGCCATGAAGGAGGCCAAATATGCAAAAAAAGCTCGAACATCCAGGTAAAAGCGGTAAAATTTTTCGAACATATTACTAACTAATGTTCCATTTTCAGGAAGTTGCGGAATCAACTTTTCTCCAATCCCGCCTCCGTCAGTGGTGGTGAGCCAAGCCAATTTCCTTGGACAAAAGAAAAAACAAGATGACGTCGAGATCATTCAGCTTAGAAGTTCAAGTCCAAAAAAGAATAAGGACAATGAAGCTTGGGGGGTAAACTTCTGCTGAGACAAATTTTAAACAAAGATCAGAAGATCAAACTAAGTCAGAAGAAAGGGACTTCTACAAGAATTTCATGCATCTTTGCATCATAAAAAAAGCAAGCACATGAACATCATCTGCATAAATACTATCAGGAGCTAACTTGAAACTTGTTACTTAAAGATTTTCCTAAACACCGTCCTTTCTTAAGGACACCTTTTTCAGAATTTGAGTTTCTTAACTTCATCCTTTCTTAAGGGCACTTTTTCTCAAAAACAAGAGTTTCTTAACTCCGTCCTTTCTTAAGGGCACATTTTCTCTCGAAAAGACGAGTTTCTTAACTCCGTCCTTTTTTAAGGACACTTTTCCCCAAAATTAGAGTTTTTTTTAACTCCGTCCTTTCTTAAGGGCATCTTTTCTCGAAAACACGAGTTTCTTAACTCCGTTCTTTCTTAAGGACACCTTTTTTTTTCAAAATTAAAGTTTCTTAACTTCGTCCTTTCTTAAGGACACCTTTTCCCAAAATTGGAGTTTCTTAACTCCGTCATTTCTTAAGGGCATCTTTTCTCGAAAACACGAGTTTCTTAACTCCGTCCTTTCTTAAGGACACCTTTTCCCAAAATTGAAGTTTCTTAACTCTGTCCTTTCTTAAGGACACCCTTTTTTTTCAAAATTAAAGTTTCTTAACTCCGTTCTTTCTCAAGGATAACTTTTCTCGAACCAGGAGTTTCCTACCTCTGTTCTTTTTTAAGGACGCATTTTCTCAAGACAAGAGTTTTTTAACTCTGCCCTTTCTTAAGGAAACATTTTCTTAGATTTCGTTATTTCTTAAGGATACTTTTTCTCAAAAATTAGGTTTTCTTAATTCCATCCTTTCTTAAGGATAGTCTTAAAAATGTGAATTTCTCAACTTCGTCCTCTTATGAGGATCAAAGCTATTTTTGACAAGTCCGACAGAAATGTCGGCACAACGTGCTTAAACACGGTTAAGTTTAAGACAATGGATAATTCAAATGTCCATCAAAAATCCATTGTCACAAATGGTCGAAGGAAAATAAATCCTTTGGAAAAATCCAATCTCATGATTGGTAGAAACTGATTGTACCCAGGGGAATGGTACAACTAGCCCGGAGCAAACGGCTACCAGTAAAGGCAAGTCAAAACCGTTAATCCATGTGCATTTGGGAAAAATGCAAATTCGAAAGCAGAAAGAAATGTCGGCATAACGTGCTTAAACACGGTTAAGTTTAAGACAATGGACAATTCAAATGTCTATCAAAATCCATTGTCACAAATGGTCAAAAGAGAATAAATCCTTTGGAAAAATCCAATCTCATGATTGGTAGAAACTGATTGTACCCAGGGGAATGGTACAACTAGCCCGGAGCAAACGGCTACCGGTAAAGGCAAGTCAAAACCGTTGATCCCTGTGCATTTGGGAAAAATGCAAATTCGAAAGCCGACAGAAATGTCGGCATAACGTGCTTAAACACGGTTAAGTTTAAGACAATGGATAATTCAAATATCCATCGAAAATCCATTTTCGTGAATGGTCGAAGGAAAATAAATCCTTTGGAAAAATCCAATCTCATGATTGGTATAAACTGATTGTACCCAGGGGAATGGTACAGCTAGCCCAGAGCAAACGGCTACTGGTAAAGGCAAATCAAATCCGTTAATCCCTGTGCATTTGGGAAAAATGCAAAAGAAGTATAAATCAGAAGTATTCTTCCTCGTCTCGCTGTCGGAATTCTATCCCTTCTTCAGATCTTCTCGCATCTATGAAGTTGCAGTAGATCGACCCTTTTTCAGATCTTCTAGCATCAATGGAGTTGCAGTAGATCACCCATTCTTCAAATCTTCTCGCATCTATGGAGTTGCAGTAGATCGACCCTTTTTCAGATCTTCTAGCATCAATGGAGTTGCAGTAGATCACCCCTTCTTCAGATCTTCTCGCATCTATGGAGTTGCAGTAGATCGACCCTTTTTCAGATCTTCTAGCATCAATGGAGTTGCAGTAGATCGACCCTTTTTCAGATCTTCTAGCATCAATGGAGTTGCAGTAGATCGACCCTTTTTCAGATCTTTTAGCATCAATGGAGTTGCAGTAGATCGACCCTTTTTCAGATCTTCTAGCATCAATGGAGTTGCAGTAGATCACCGTTTCTTCAGATCTTCTCGCATCTATGGAGTTGCAGTAGATCGACACTTCTTCAGATCTTCTCGCATCAATGGAGTTGCAGTAGATCGACACTTCTTCAGATCTTCTCGCATCAATGGAGTTGCAGCAGATCGACCCTTCTTCAGATCTTCTTGCATCAATGGAGTTGCAGTAGATCACCCCTTCTTCAGATCTTCTCACATCAATGGAGTTGCAGTAGATCGACCCTTCTTCAGATCTTCTCGCATCAATGGAGTTGCAGATGATCGACCATTCTTCAGATCTTCTCGCATTAATGGAGTTGCAGATGATCGACCCTTCTTCAGATCTTCTCGCATCGATGGAGTTGCAGATGATCGACCCTTCTTCAGATCTTCTCGTATCGATAGAGTTACAGATGATCGACCCTTCCTCAGATCTTCTCGCATCAATGGAGTTGCAGATGATCGAGCCTTCTTCAGATCTTCTCGCATCTATAGAGTTGCAGTGGATCAATCTTTCTCCTCCAGATCAAGCTACCTTGTTAAGTGTTCTATGTTACAAATGGATCAAGTTTTGTAGACCTTGCCGCTCTGCCAGTGTCGCAGCTAGGTCAAGTTTTCTGCAGGAATTGCTTCACTGTTAGAGTCCTGGCAAGCCAAAGTTATGAGCTTCTACAACATATCTCCTCCTCTTGAAGATTTGGTTTATTAGGGCGGCTGAGCGGATCAGTGAAGCAGAAAAGAATGTGCTAAGAAGAAAATAGCCAAACTAGACCAAATTAAAATGGGTTCCTTTTTGTCTTTGTTTCATTGTCGTTATACAACAATAAGCAAAGAGGGGCAGCTGTAGTAACCCATTTTTGGGTCTAAAATAACCAATAATAAATAAATAACCCTTATTATTATAAAAAATGAAAAAGAAAAAAAGTAAAAAAAAGGCAAAAAAAAACCTAAACTACCGTGGATGTCATGCAAAGCATCCACGCACCCTTCCCATATGACTCACCCCCTCCCACTTTTACTATAAATAGGGGTGGCTAGGCAAAGTTAAAGGACACACACAAAAAATGGCCATTAAAATGGCACAAGCCATGGAAATGGCACAAGAAAATGGCAGTGCCCTTTCGAACCTTAGGGTCAGTGCCCTTTTAATGGTTCGAACAGTTGATTTAATTGGAAGCCCTGTCGAGGTTCGTTCGAATCAATTTTTGAGTTATAGCGAGGTGATGCGGAGATCCTGCTAGGGGTCGGGTGAAGTTCTTATTTCGAGCTTCTAGTAGGGTAAATTTTGATCCTAGTCTATTTTAATGGTCTTTTTGTAATAAATATTTTTGTATGAAATATAAGATGTTTTTATATTTGTTGGTATGTTTTTATTTTATATGCCATTTTTTTATATTTTAATTTTATTATGTATGTTATGCTTGTATGAATTATTTATATATTCGGATATATTGTTTAATTAAATTTTAAATTAAAACCTTTTTTATTAGGGATTATCATGAAAAAACGTACCCCGAGTGTAAGGGTGCCGCTTTCCTTTAGTCCCTATTACAAAATATCGTTTTTAATTCTAAATTATAATTTTTAAAATAAATTCCCTTCAATCGGGAATCTAACAGAAATTATGCCCCGAACGTAGGGGTGTAATTTTTTTTTACGAAAATTATGCCCCGAACGTAGGGGTGTAAATTCCCTTTTGATACGAAAATTATGCCCCGATTGTTGGGGTGTAAATTTTCTTTTCTACAAACAAATATTTGTTTAAATATTTTAAGGGATCACATTGATAAATTATATTCGAATTCATAATTCCACCATTAAGACATTACGTAATCGACATGTACCAATTTTGGGCGTTGTGGGGGTGCTCACCCTTCCCCACACGTAACCGACTCCCGAACCTGTTTTTCTGGTTTCACAGACCAAAACTCGTTGTTTTAATAAAAACAAGTTTTATTAAAATAACCGGGTTTTTCAGGTGTTCCAATCGCACCTAAAGTAAAACTAAGGATTGGTGGCAACTCCCATTGTTACACTGACAGCTGCCCGATAAGACTAATTTCAAGATATATTGTTTGTCTTCTCAAAAAAAAAAAAACTTCTCGCCGTTTGAATTTTCAAAAAAAACACTCCAAACCTTTCAAATCTCAGAAAGCCCCCAAACCCTAAAAAATGGTGAATTTTTTACCTTCATCGATTTTGAGTGAGTTTCGTGGAAAACCAATTCGTTGAGTGAAATACGAACATTTTGATACTGATCTTGTTGCTAAGGGACAATGACGATCAGAATGTTCGGTGACTAAAGTTCAGTGTCTAAAATAACATCATTTTAGAAATCAATAGTCACACAAATATAGGTCATTATGTCCATATCATCGTGTTGTTTGGATTTTAACGACTTAGTGATACTAATTTAAAATAAAAATAAAAATTCAGTGCTATAATGGAATAAGTTAAAAATTCGATAGTATAAATCATACAACACCCAAAATTAAGTGATATTTGGTGCAGTTGACCCATACTTTTATTATGCTCATGGAATTAAATTTGTGATTACTTCATGATCAAGTCATTTACTTTGAGTAAAAACAATGTTTTCTTATTGTTTTATTAAGATGCATACACAGACTTCCCTGTCAGCTGATAATGGCTGTACATGCTTTAACCGAGAGAAACCAGATTGCAGGCTACACTTGATAGAAAAAAGATCCCACTGCAGCATTGGAGCCACCATGGAAATGGGATTGCGGTGGCTATAAAAAAAGCAGCCACCATGAAAATCCCTCCCAATTGTGCCAAATTTCGACCAATCACATGAAACTTGGAATTCATAAAACATTTGCCAACACTGATGCATGTAAAAGCCAACATAATTGCAATGGAAAGCAAGTTGAAAGTTAGAGGGAGGCGTCGAGGAGGATCGATTCCGGCAAAGAGTATGGCTATTTCGAGGGAAGATCCCAAACAAAATGCTACAATTTGTTTTTCCCAGGCTGAGTAAGTTTGTGGATCTTCGACCGGTAATGCAGCCGGTTCGTTAGCCGATTCAAGGTCGACAACGGCAGCGGCTGAAGGCGGCGACTGCAGCGATGCGGATTTTGTTAGGGAGGAGAATAGTTTGGTCACATTTTGGCAATGGATGTATGCCTGGGAAAACTTTGCCAATGCCATAGCCCATAGCATACGAATGGTATGAACTTGGTATTATATAGTGGAGATTTAGATGGGAAAATGGCATGTTTGGTCAACTCTACAAATTAAATTTCCATGTCTCTTCCAGGAAAGAAATATATGTGTATATACAGGGCGGGGTTTTTATTTTTGCTTTTAGAATTGGCAAATCCTATATACGATATGATAAATGGTGTACACAGTCTATGTATATGATATATAATAATTAAAGGTATGCATATATCCATAAATAAATACCATATGAATATATCGAGATTTTTGTTTGGTAAATTACAAGTCCATTTTATGGTCTATGTTCGAGATTCGTGGCTCTCTCTCCTAACAATATTTTCTTTAAGGTTCGAATTCGAGTCCTCTCTTTAAGAGAGCAATGTGCCTTGCTATTGCACCCAACACTTGTTAATAATATATCGAGTTTTTTGTAACTAAAATTATTAATTTATCAAGAGCTAAGGATAAGATCTAATTATACAATATAATATTTTTTTTAACTTTTACATGTTTTGGACTGTTGGTTATATATACAAGATTATAATAGGAAAAATGTCAAAAATGGACTGTGCCACCCATTATCGGTCCCACGTGCATATATGTATATTTCTTTTGGGTCGGTTCTATCCACTTTTCAGGGTTGGGCGGCTTAGATGTTGAAAATTTTGCAAGTCTCTTAAATTTGAGACAATATCCAATTATGATGTCAAACCATTCCTTGAAGGAAGGGTAAATGGAAGCTCAAACACAGAATATAAAATTATACAACTGATTCTTGATAAGTTTCTTTAACATGATTTAATATCATTAAAAAGGATAGGTTACACAAGCCCACAAATATGAACATTAAAACAAATTCATGCCCAAATAAAACCCAAAAAATCCTAGGAGAAAACGAACCCTAAAGGTCAGACCCACAGATTTTGGGAGAGAGGCAGTCGTAGTGTATCACATTGACCCAAATAATACCATTTCACCATCAGCGACAAGTGATAACCCCGATCTGACTTCTAACAAAGAATGTTGATTCTAACCTCGTGCGAACTGTACACTAGCCACCAGGCCAAGTGAACTTACTGCGTGTTGTCTTCTTGCATCACCGTCGTCGAAAGTATGGAGAAAGGAGCCGAGCACATGTGCTGTAACACTCAAATCGATATGAGTGTCCCGATCCAATCCGATTTGTCACATTCAGGTCTCCGAAGTACTCACATTAAAAAATTTCAAATAAAACAAATCATTAAACCATTTAAAACCATAAACTAAATTCTAAATTTAAATGTGAGTGTGTTCCTAAACACAAGTTATAAAACGAGTTTCATACTCAAATATAAAACAAGATGTGACATACATGCTCCCTAATTACACATGTACCATACTCTGTCAGCAGTATCAAAGAAAGTCTCATAATGAGATCAATAATTACAGCATGTTTGATCTTTTAACTTGCGATGGTAAAACAACAGAAGCTTAGAAAAGCTCAGTAATACAGAACTAACAAAAGATGCCAGAGGCACAAACAAATATATATATATATATATATGGAAATGCATAATGTTGTCATGGTATTCCGGGCTACAACATGTTCTAATTACTATTCGATATTTCAATAAAACGTTAAATCTAAAGGTAACAGAGTTGTTCGTTATTCGATCACCCGAGTCTCAGACGAGGAGCCTATGGTCCGGAGAATCAGAAGAGTGATGGAATAAGGGAGTTAGGTGTGTGTTCTAACAAGTGCAGATTGAATCAGAAGCGTATGAATCTGATACAGTAGGAATCACCCTAACCGAAGCATAGAAACCTGATATAGTAGGAATTACCCTAGCTGGAGCATAGGAACCTGATATAGTAGGAATTACCCTAGCCGGAGCATAAGAACCTGATATAGTAGGAATTACTCAAGCCGGAATATAGGAACCTGATACATAAGGAATTATCCTAGCTGGAGCATAGGAACCTGATACATAAGAAATTACCCTAGCCGGAGCATAGGAACCTGATACATAAGGAATTACCTTAGCCGAATTAGGGTTGAACTTGCAAAGACTTCGTATCCTATTCTAAGTACCCGATAAAACAGTCTAAGCAATAATAACATTAATCAATAGTAAACACTAGTAGAAGTAGATATAAAGTAGACAATTTTTTTCAGTGAAATATTAACCAAAGAGCATGCTATAACATTAGGTACTGAGGCATAATTAGATATATGAAATGATCATGCTTAAAATTAGGAACACGTTACGCTTTTGCAAAAATCAGAGAATACCATTCGTGTGCACATAATCAGTTCAAACAAAAAATTTAAAACATTTATATAGCACTGATGAGTATTTATTTTGGTTGTGTTTTTGGTCCTTAATTCGATTAAATACAAGTTTAATGGATTTAACTGGGTTGTTTTATGATGTTTTTATGCAGGGGACGTGATGCTGGAAATAAGCTAGAATGCTGCAGGAAATACTGGAGTCATGGGCAGATTCATGGGCATGAAACAGGGCATGAATGCTGACTGGGAGCCACGTCAGCATCTTCTAGAAGCTGACGTCAGCAGCAACGATAGCTTATCAGGCCGCTTATCAGATAGCCTATTTCCGGATTTTTTTGAGTTTTAAATTTAAAATTGGGAATTTATCTTTTTAATTATCTTTTTAGAATTATCTTTTGTATTTTAGGTTTTTATCTCTTAGTATTTTTAAGTTATTTGAAACACTATAAATACCCCTTTTGGGTAAGACTTCATCGTCAATTGAATATCATTTCATCTTTCTCTTGGAAATTCTTCTCTTCTTAGTTTTTCCTTAAGTTCTTTTCTTATTTTTCTTCTTTTGGTTATTTCTTAAATGTAGAGCATGATTAATTTGATAACCATGCTCGGCTAGATCTTCTTAAGCCGAAGGCTTTTGCAATGACGTGTTCTCAAGGAGAGGTTTGAAATTATGCTTCAAACTTCTCTCGATTTCGTCATACTTTATTTTCTAAATCAAAATGATTTTTAAACCCAGAGATTGACTTTGGAGAAAAACAATTGTTTTGATCTGTCAAGTGGGAGGGAGGATCGGTTATTGAAACAAATCCGACTTTCAGGGAACACACTTAGTAAATAGATTACTAAGGGAAATTGAGATCGAATCGTTTTTATAGAAATAACTTTTCGAGTTGGTTGCGAGCATAAAGAATTTGTTTTCTCAAACATTGAGTTGGTTTAGACATATTATCAAAACTGAAACCAAAAATTGATTTTGGAAATCTAGTTTACAAAGAAAATTCAAGGATTGACCTTGAAGTAATTTCGCCAACAAGTTTTTCGAAATTAAAACCTCTACCAATGAACCGAGTAGAACAAGTCAAAGCTTAGCCAAGGCTGAATATCCCTATTGTTAGTTTTAAATCTTTTTGCTCTCTTAAATTATTTCATTGCAATTCCCCCCCCCCCCAAATCACACAAATTCAATTCTATCATCTCTTGGTTCAGAAACGTCAAAGGCACAACAAGGAAAGCCCAAGTCCTTGTGGGTTCGACTCCTACTTCTCTATCTATATTTAATTTAATTCCTTGTGGGTTCGACCCCTACTGTTTGTTTTTGATTGTTTATGACCAGGAGAAATCCGGGAGAACGGGTTGAATTCATTTCAGAAATTGAAGCATTTGCGAGACGACAAAACGCACAACGAAACCGAGAGAAGCAATATAAATTGCGTCAACAACGATTCCAGCAAGATCTCGAATCATCCCAACCCGAAACACACTTTGAAGAATAAAGCTAAATGGGAGAAAACAAACAAACGATCCAACAACTGATCATGGCACCAGATGACAATCAGCCCTTGTGCATAACCTTCCCGAATGGTGAAATGCCATTCCAACTAAAAACGGGTTTGATTCATCTCCTACCAACCTTCCACGGCTTGCCCAGCGAAAACCCACACAAACACCTTAAGGTGTTCCACATGGTTTGCTCAACTACGAAACCACAAGGAGTATCTGAGGATCAAATTAAACTTTGCGCCTTTCCCTTTTCTTTATCTAATATTGCTAAGGATTGGCTTTATGATTTACCTTCTAACTCAGTTACTACATGGACTGAAATGGCTCGCTTGTTTCTTGACAGGTTCTTCCCAACCGTTAAAGCAAGCGAAATGAGGCGAAATATTCTAAGTATCTGACAAAAGGATACCGAAACACTTTATGAATATTGGGAGCGCTTCAAGAAACTATGCGCAAATTGCCCACAACATGATTTGTCAGCTCAAACACTTATTCAATATTTTCATGAAGGACTAACCCCTACAGATATGAAAGTAGTTGATGCAGCTAGCGGAGGAGCCCTAGTCAATATGATTCCGACGGCAGCAAGGACATTGATTTCAACCATGGCAGCCAACTCACAACGCTTCTACCAATCGAATGAACCATCTCGAAGAGTTAATGAGGTAGGTACCGTTTTATTAGAAAGCAAGATTGATAAATTAGCTGACATTGTTCAAACTTTGGTTGCAGATAGGAAGATTGTTTCTAGGCTTTGTGTGATATGCACAAGCCTCGAGCACCCGACGGATTGTTGCCCTATGATCCAAGAAGAAGATACCGAACAAGTGAAAACGATGGGGAACTTTCCGGGATCCTATCAAAAGCCGTACTACCCTAATGCCAATCAAGGGTGGAGAGACCAAACCTTTGCGCAAAACCAAAGACAACAATACCAGCCAAGGCAGCCTAACCAACAATTCCAACAAAAGTCAAACCTAGAGTCCATTGTAGAGCGGTTGGCTATGTCTCAGGAAAAAATTCCAAACCCGTACGGAGGCCCATCTTCAAGAGATGGACAAGCAAATAAGTCATATGGCCCAAAGAATAAGAAGAATAAAGTCACAAGGGAAGCTACCTTCTCAGACGGAGTCAAACCCTAGAGAAAATGTAAGTGCCATCACACTCCGTAGTGGGACCGTTATAGCTCCAAAAGAACCATAAAAAACAACAATCCCACTTCTTCCATAGAAGAAGGTAACGAAAACCAAGATAACCCTTTACCCCCATCTCATCCTCCTTCTCCACCTCTTGTAGTCGCGCCTCCCTTCCCATCACGATTGGTAAAACGTGACAAAAAGGCTGAAGAGAGGGAAATTATTGAAGTATTTCAAAAGGTCCAAGTGAACATTCCACTCTTAGAAGTCATTCGCCATGTGCCAAGGTACGCTCGTTTCCTTAAAGAGCTCTGCACAACCAAGCAGAAACTCATCGGGCACGAAAAGGTAAATTTGGGAGAGCACGTTTCTTCAGGTTTTCAACGTAAGTTACCAGCCAAAATGAAAGACCAAGGTATGTTTGCTATACCCTGACAAATTGGTAGCTTATCTATTAAACATGCTATGTGCGATCTTGGGGCTTCAATAAATGTAATGTCGCTTTCTGTTTATAAAATGATAGCTAATGATCCTTTGAAGGAAACCAGGATTACGATACAGTTGGCGGATCGATCAGTCATCTATCCAGAAGGAGTGTTGGAAAATGTTCTGGTAAACGTAGATGTCTTGTTTTTCACTGCGAACTTCTACGTGATCGATATGGCTCACAATAGAACAAACACGTGCTCCAAAGTGTTGTTGTGACGTCCATTCCTTAGCACAACAAACACGAAAATAGAAGTAAGGAGCGACCTTTTATCCATGGAATTCGACGGTGAGGTAGTAGAATTCGATGATTATAAGGCAATGAGGTATCCTGATCAGGTTGAATCTGTTAACTCAATTGATATTGTTGATTCATGTATAGAAGAGTATGCGGATACTAATGTTTTTAATAACTTTGATATGGACTATGAGCTTTGCGACGATGAGGCAGAAAATGAGGACGAATATGTTTCCTTTATCAGTTCTGATTTAGCTTTAATTCATCTAAGACTAAACCTTTGCCATCTATTTTGCAGGCTCTGACGTTGGAATTATAGGAACTCCCATCTCACCTTAAGTACGCCTTCTTGGGAGATAATGATACCTTATCGGTTATCATTTCGAACGAATTAACCAGACTGGAGGAAGTTAATCTTGTCACAGTCCTGCGGAAGTATAAGGAAACAATCAGGTGGACGGTTGTAGACACCAAAGGACTTAGCCCCTCAACTTGTATGCACAAGATCAAAGTCGAGGAAGGGGAAAAGCCGTCTCGACAAGGTCAGCAACGCTTTAATGATCCGATGATGAAGGTAGTACAAGACGAAATTCAAAAACTTCTAGACGCCGATATTATATATCCAATCTCGGATAACGAGTGGGCAAGTCCTATTCACGTTGTTCCTAAAAAACGGCGTCACGGTAATCAGAAATGACGAATGTGAGTTAGTTCCAACTCGAGTTCAGAATGGATGGCGAGTTTGCATAGATTACAGGAAGTTGAATTCTCTAACCCGAAAAGATCACTTTCCTTTACCATACATTGATCAAATGATTAAAAGATTAGCTGGTAAATCTCACTATTGCTGTCTCGATGGTTTTTCAGGTTTCTTTCAAATTCCCGTAGCCCCTGAAGACCAAAAGAAGACCACGTTTACATGCCCATTCGGAACCTTCGCCTATCGACGAATGCCATTTGGACTATGTAACGCTCCGGCTACATTCCAGCGATGTATGGTAAATATATTTTCTGATTATGTTGAGAAGGGGATTGAAGTGTTTATGGATGACTTCATTGTGTATGGAAATTCTTTTGGTGAGTGCTTGCTTAATTTAACTAATATATTAAAACATTGCATTGAGTTTAACCTTGTACTCAATTACGAAAAATGTCACTTCATGGTTAATAAAGGCTTAGTGTTAGGAAATATTGTATCTTCTGAAGGAATTTATGTTGATAAAGCTAAGACAGACATTATCCACTCACTCGCATACCCCACAACTGTGAGGGATATTCGCTAATTTCTTGGACATGCAGGTTTCTACAGGCGATTTATAAAAGACTTCTCAAAGATAGCACAACCACTATGTCGGTTACTACAGAAAGATGTAGAGTTCGGCTTTACATCCGAATGTAGGAAATCATTTGATACAATTAAGGAGAAACGTGTACCTGCGCCAATAGTGCAATTGCCCGATTGGAACTTGTCGTTCGAAATTATGTGCGACGCCTCGGATTTTAGTGTTGGAGCGGTACTTGGACAAAGGAAAGGACGAGAGCCTCATGCCATCACCTATGCATCGAGAACACTTGATCCAGCGCAGCGCAATTATTCAACTACATAAAAAGAACTATTTGCTGTAGTTTTTGCTTTAGATAAATTCCCCTCTTATTTACTTGGAACTAAAATTATTGTTTTTTTTCTGACCATGCAGCCTTGCGGTATTTGATGAGCAAGAAGGAAGCAAAACCGAGGCTGATCTGGTGGATTTTACTCCTTCATGAGTTTGATCTCGAGATAAAGGACAAGAAGGGGAGTGAAAATCTCGTGCCCGATCACCTCAGCCGAATCCCACAGACCAATTCGGAGTCGCCTATTAATGACGAATTCCCTTAAGAAAATTTGATGGTGGCGCAAGCTTCAACACCTTGGTTTGCGGACATCGTGAATTATTTGGCTACAGGTGAATTGCCCCTTAACTTGCCACGGTAAGAAATTAACCAAATCAAGAGGGAATCCAAGTTTTATATTTGGGATGATCCCTACCATTGGAGACATTGTTCCGATCAAGTAATACGACGATGTGTAACCGAAAATCTATCCTTAATTTCTGTCATTCATATGCATGTGGTGGACATTATGGACCTAAAAGGACAACTCATAAAATTCTTGAATGTGGATTCTATTGGCCAAATGTTTTTCGTGACACATATTTATTTTGCAAATCATGTGATAAGTGTCAAAGAGTTGGTAACCTAAGCCGACGTAATGAAATGCCTCTAAATCCTATTCATGTTTGCGAAATATTTGATGTGTGGGGATAGATTATATGGGGCCATTTGTATCATCATTCGGTAATTTTTATATTATTTTAGCTGTTGATTATGTTTCGTGATGGGTTGAGGCGAAAGCTACAAAAAATAATGATGCTAAAACCACTGTCAAATTTCTGAAAGATTGTATTTTTTCCAGGTTTGGCACACCGAGAGCGTTGATATGCGATAGAGGGAAACATTTTATCAAACGAGTCATCGAAGCGCTAATGAAAAAATTTGGCGTCACCCAATGCATCGCGGCGTCATACCATCCGCAAATGAATGGACAAGCGGAGGTATCAAACCGCGAAATTAAGACCATTCTTGAAAAGATCGTGAAACCAGATCGGAACGATTGGAGCGTTAAGCAGAATGACGCACTATGGGTATATCGAACAGCGTATAAGGGTCCTATCGGGATGTCTTCTTATCGCCTTGTCTTTGGTAAGATGTGCCATCTACCAGTTGAGTTGAAGCACCGCGCGCGTTGGGCAGTCCAAAAATGCAACATGGAAATGGATCTAGTTGGCGAAACGCGTAAACTCGATATCCAGGAGTTGGAAGAAATTCAAAAAAATGCCTACGACAGTTCGAAAATTTTTAAGGAAAAAAATAAAGATTTTCACGATCGTAATATTGCATTTAAATCATTTTATATTGGTCAAAAGGTTTTATTATTTAACTCTAAATTAAAACTTTTTGCAGGGAAATTACGATCAAAGTGGCTTGGACCGTATATAGTGACTAATATTTTTCCACATGGTGCAGTGGAAATTAAAAGTAATTCCGGAGAGCCATTTAAAGTTAACGGTCAACGGATTAAACTGTACTATGGCAATGCTCCGGTTGGACTAGTCGGGGAAATTCGTTTAATCGAATCTGTCACTTGAATGAGGTCGTCAAGCTAGCGACGATAAACAAGCGTTGGATGGGAGGCAACACATTTTATTTATTTATTTCTTGATTTCAATTTTTTTTCGAATTTCTTTTTATTTCCATTATTTTAATTTAATTTTATTTTATTTTATCTTATCTTTCTTTTATTTTATTCGCAGGTAATACAGGTCGATCGAATAAACGGCATTGGAAGATATCATTTTCAGCTAGATTATGTTGGCCCATTTTTAATTTTTTGAATCTATCAAATTATCCATCTCTCGAATCTATTTGGGAATTACAAACAATTTTTTTCAAATCCCCTTTATCCTTTTATCACCCGTGGACCCTACCCTTATCTCCCCCACCTTCCCAATCACTTCACCAAAATTTTTAAACCAAAATAAACTTTTTTAAAGATCCCATGGACCCCACCCTTATCTCCCACCCGCCCATTACCTTCGGTCAAACACCAATCCCCCAATTGAATTTTAAACCAAACACATCCATATCTTCTTTTCTTTAGAGATTTCGTGGCCCCCACAACCTTAAAATAAACCCTTATCTACACAAGTCCCAATCTGGTCAAACACTTCAGCCATCTAAATAAACCCTTTTTTTATTTTATTATCACCATCCCACAAACATCTTACAGCCGCACTTCACCCTCAACCATCTCCTTCAACATTCATCAATGCAAACACTTCATCCTCGCAAACATGCCCCGCACTCGTGACCAGGCCCGCCTGCTCCCACAGCAGTTGTCGCTCATCATCGGTGGCCGGTGCCGCTTTGCGCCTTCGCAATTTATGTCCATAAGCAGCGATTTCGAGCCACAACAACCGCCAACCAGCCTCGCACCTTCTTCCGAGCGTCGCACCGACATGGGCACCACCCAGCCTTTCGACAGAAACATCTCTGCCACCCCCTAAACCGCTATTCGTTGCGACCAGCAACCCCACCGTCACCATCATTCCATTCACTCGAGACACCAGAGCCGTCCGACTCTTCGCACCACCACCCGCAACACCCGCCTGCATCACTACAACCCCGTCCGGCCGTGAGGCGAGGCACTCCCTCGCACCACTCCGGACCCCGTCCACTGGTCGCACTGCTAACACCTTTAACAGTGGCAGGGGCGGAGCTTCATCTCAACACCGACCAACACGCCCACCATCACCGCCATCACCTTCATACCACTCTTTGGCCTCCAATGCACTGTCTGGTTCTTCACAGCACCATTCTCAGCACGTGCAAAGCTCAATCCGTGTTCCATCCTTCACCATGCACACGAACACGTCGATGCACTCCGACCACAATTCTGCAGCTAATATGGTCAATGAGGTAAACTCCGATTTTTTTGTTCAACCTTTATTAATCTTTCACCCCGTTTATGGATTTTCAGAGCAAATGCATGACGAGTTCACTTCACATAATCACACTCGATCGGAGAATGCCCAACCGAATTCACCCTCTCACGAGCAACACGACATGCCATCGGACCATGAGGAACCTCCACGACGAGGCCAAAGATTTATAGCACCAAACGGTGAGAGTTTGAAAGGTTTCTTGCACTTTACCGGAAACGAACTTGAGATCTTTAATCGTATCCGACATCGTACACTTCCGGTTTGTAAGTATATTCCCACTGAAACTCTAAAGCTTTTACACTTACGTGAGTCGGTAATGTCGCTTTTCGATAACATTGGTTGGCGTATGTTTCCTACAATTACCCGTGATACTTACTGCGAATTGGTACTTGAATTTTATTCTACTTTTACATTTGATCGTAGTCATGCCATGTCTCTCGATACCTCTAACGTTATATCTTTTCGACTTTTGGGTCAGTACTTTCGGTTGTCTATCACTAAATTTAATATCAATATGGGTTTTGTCACTAACGTCTCAGACCCTAATTATCATACTGCTCTTTTAGACATACCACAAGATTTCGATAATAACCTTTCCTTGGAGACATTGACAGGTTTTGGAGGTTCTCAGTACAACCCGAAAACGACAAAAGACCACGGCATTCATAGCCCTGCCTTACGCTACATCCATCGGTTCCTCGCTTACAATCTATCCGACAAAAACGACACTCCCTCAACCTTGAGTAAGACTGAGTTATTTTTTCTCTGGTGTATGCAGGTAAATCTTGGTTTTGGATGGCCTACACGTTTCATCGTGTAGCGCGAACCACTAGGCCACGACCACTAATTTTGGGTCCTTACATTACTCATTTAGCATTACGCATTTTTCTTGCTACTTTCGACCCATCTCAGTTTACTTACGCTTTTTCTATGAGTGCCTTAGATGAGAAATGCCTAGACGCCATGGGATTACTTGCAGGAACTCCAGATGCTCCTTTTATTGTTCCCCCAAGCACTCTCTCGACTCGTAGAGAACGAGTGTTTCAAAGGAGAGCCCAGACACAACCAACACAAGAGGAACAACCCCGACGAGATATGAATGAGCGACTCCACTCCATAGAGACTGACTTGGCCGAGATCCTATATCTTCGCCCCGGCGTCGGCCGCGGTCGTGGCCGCAATTGATTAGGGGAGTCTCTCCTTTCCTCTCTTTTACTCTAAATTATCATTTTGGGACAAAATGCATCAAGTGAGGGGGAGGGAGATATGCTTGTCAAATTTTTATATTACTTATCCGGTTGGTTGTTCTCTTGTTTTCCTGATTTTATTTAATTTAAGTTCCTTGTTTAATCCTTAGTTTGGCCTCGTCTCATTGTTTCCGTATGATTTTGTATCTATCTTGTTAGAAAATTTTAGGTTGCATGGTAGATTTTGGCATGATTAATTTTTCCATAAAATCCTTTTTATGACATTTCTTTCTCTATTAATTGACATGATGCTTACCTAGGTACACAAGACAATTTTTGTGAGTTTTGAGCCTAATGAGCATGCATTATTTTTGCTCTTTGTTTCTTTGAGTGTGCCTAGGTAAATTAGTTGCGTTCTAGAACTTGTGTTTAAATTCTTTTTGAGATTACATTATTTGAATATGATGCTTAAATATGATTGAGGCACTAGGTTTTAACCATTTCTCTTCCCAAACAAATTGCCTATCGTTTGATTAATTTCCCTTAGTGAAACAATTTTGAGCCTTGGCCTTTTTCTTAAGATTCACCATATTTTAGCCTAATCCGTTTTTCTTATTATTTCCATTATTTTTGTCACATTTTCAAGACAAAATTGTCTTAAAAAACAGATTCGAATCATGTAGTCCAGCAGAGCAGAACATACTGTGTAGAAAAAAAGGGGGGACTGTGCAGAAAATGTTCGAATATGCAGTGCAGAAAAAAAAACTGTGCAGAAAATCATTCGAATCTACAGTAAGAAGAGCAAAAAAATAGCAGTGCAGTTAAAAAATACTTCAGAACAATTTTGATTCGAATGGAAAAAAAAAAGAAAAAAAAGAAGAAGAAAAAAAAAGAAAAAAAAACAGCTTCGAATAAATTTTTGGGATGCTTTTTGTCTTGAATTTTAACCCCTTTTTCGGCCTTTATCCTACCCGAACCTTAGCCCCGTTACAACCCTTGTAAGACCTCTTGATTTTTGCATCACATTCATACTTAGTAGTGAAGATTAGATTTAACCACAAGCCTATGATAATGCTCTAATTGGTTTTGGCTCGAGCGATTTTCTCTACTCTTAAACACTTTGAGTGACATGAGCGATTCCTTCTGAGTGTACTTGGTTTGCATCATTGTTGTTAGAAGGGTATTGGAATGTTGTTTTTGCTTAAATTATTTCTAAATCTTGTCATTTATCTATTTGCTCCTTATTTTTCTTTCATGTTTAGATACTTAATCATACATGAAACTTTGAGACTTCGTGAAATTAAGGATGACAACTTGAGCTTAGATTTGTTTAATTTTGAGATACTTGGGGACAAGCATCGGATAAGTGAGGGGGAATTTGATGAGTATTTATTTTGGTTGTGTTTTTGGTCCTTAATTCGATTAAATACAAGTTTGAGGGACTTAACTGGGTTGTTTTATGATGTTTTCATGCAGGGGATGTGATGCTGGAAATAAGTTGGAATGCTGCAGGAAATGCTAGAGTTATGGGCATATTCATGGGCATGAATCATGGCATGAATGATGACTGGGCGCCATATCAGCGTCTTCTAGAAGCTGACGTCAGCAACATCGATAGATTATCAGGCCGCTTATCAGATAGCCTATCTCCGGATTTTTTTGAGTTTTAAATTTAAACTTGGGAATTTATCTTTTTAATTATCTTTTTAGAATTATCTTTTGTATTTTAGGTTTTTATCTCTTAGTATTTTTAGGTTATTTGAAACACTATAAATACCCCTTTTAGGGTAAGACTTCATCGTCAATTGAATATCATTTCATCTTTCTCTTGGAAATTCTTCTCTTCTTAGTTTTTTCCTTAAGTTCTTTTCTTATTTTTCTTATTTTGGTTATTTCTTAAATGTCGAGCATGATTAATTTGATAACCATGCTCGGCTAGATCTTCTTAAGCCGAAAGCTTTTGCAATGATGTGTTCTCAAGGCGAGGTTTGGAATTATGCTTCAAATATTTCAGAAACTTCTCTCGATTTCTTCATACTTTATTTTCTAAATCAAAATGATTTTTAAACCCAGAGATTGACTTTGGAGAAAAACAATTGTTTTGATCTGTCAAGTGGGAGGGAGGATTGGTTATTGAAAAAAATCCGACTTCCAGAGAACACACTTAGTAAATAGATTACTAAAGGAAATTGAGATCGAATCGTTTTTATAGAAATAACTTTTCGAGTTGGTTGCGAGCTTAAAGAATTTATTTTCTCAAACATTGAGTTGGTTTAGACAAATTATCAAAACTGAAACCAAAAATTGATTTTGGAAATTCAGTTTACAAAAGGATTGACCTTGAAGTAATTTCGCCAACAAGTTTTTCGAAATTAAAATCTCTACCAATGAACCGAGTAGAACAAGTCAAAGCTTAGCCAAGGCTGAATATCCCTATTGTTAGTTTTAAATCTTTAAACCAATCTTTTTGCTCTCTTAAATTATTTCATTGCAATTCCCCCCCCCCAAATCACACAAATTCAATTCCATCATCTCTTGGTTCAGAAACGTCAAAGGCGCAACAAGGAAAGCCCATGTCCTTGTGGGTTCGACTCCTACTTCCCTATCTATATTTAATTTAATTCCTTTGTTTATTTATTTATTTGGAAGAAGGAAATTATTCTTGACACGTTACGACGCGTGTCAAGCACACAAAAAACACGCTAGATTTTCCAATTTAATTCTCGAAAGCATTTGGAAATTTCAAGAAAATGAACATTGAACTTCTGACAAATTTGAACTAATTTCAGAAACAGAATCCCTAATAAAAAGGGTTCGATAACTAATGGCTCCACACAGGCATTCAAGAATTGATCTATCAGTATCATGCAAGATTCAGATATATCAAGATTGATCTCATCATTAGGCTTACAAGGGTATATTTTTGTCATTTGACTTCTAGGGCAATCTTTTTTGTAATTCAATCTGATATGTTAAAACAATGATTTGCAAAATTTAAGATTTCTAACTATTCATCCGACATCCATGTCCCTTCAACTAACAAATCACATCATTGTGCTACTTATCAAGCTTTCAAACAAATACACCTCACAAATATTTATTATCTTAGTACCGACTCCATTGTATAAATGTATAGACCACCTTCAAAATCAACACTTAACATTCCCCAAGCAGTTGAATGGGTATTCACGTGGTATCTTACTAGTATTGTAATAGTATCAGGAATGACCGACATACTTGGATCATGTTCCATAACCTTTAGGGGTACTACAACCATTTAGGCTTAAACGATATTCCCATAATTTATCAAAGACTATTTACTTATTTTGATCATGAGGGTATTTTAATTATTTTTGGAGTTTAGGGGTATATATATCATTTTGGTCGAGTCAATTATTTAGAGGGTTCCCATCAGAACGATTTTTAGACATTTATTTAGAAATTGAGGAATTTTAGGCCTTTCTTTTCCCAGTCTCGAGGATTAGAAACTTGATTCCAAAATTCTCCAAACAGATCGAGGATTTAGTGAGGTGAATCAAATGTCCTATCAGGTCAAATATGAATCCCTAGGTCATTTCAACTTTCAAGGTTATTTAGGTCCTTTTTACACCTTAAGGGTATTTTCGTAATTTTTTCATCCAAATATTTTAGTCATTAGATCTTATAATAAGAAATAATCAGAATTAAAGGTTTTGAGTTTAATTATATTATCTATTATTCACTAAAATTGAATTTCTTATCGGTCATCAATCTTGTATTCAAGTCATTCGATCTTAACCAATTTATTATCCTTTTACCGTAAACATTACGACTTTAAAACAATCAACGATGATCATATGAACAATCAAATTATTCATATATTAACCAAATACTAACGAGTTCCGAAAAACATGCAAGAGGTAGTGAGGTAGTACCTCGGCTCCGAACTACATCTGTCAACCATTGATACTCTTTTTGATCGCTCTTGAACTCAAACTCGACGCCCGTCAACATCTTAGATACGTGGAAAAAATGAATTGCATCAGAAACATATCTTAAATGTAATTATCGGATTGATTTGAAAGGTCGAACATTGAAAAGTAACTTACTGTATTCAAATATGAAGAAACATACCTCAAAAATGAACTCAGAGCATCGAAAAAACCCAAATAATGACTTTTCAAGAAAAGTCAACCCAAAGTCAATAATTCAAAGTCAACCCTAGTCGGTCAACAGTCAATGGTCAAACTAGGTTAGAGTCGGTTCAGATAGTCAACTGGTTTGGATGTATCAAACCAGTTCAGTCTGGTTTTGATTGGACAGGGTTTAGACTGGTTGGGCTTGAACCGGTTCAATTTGAGTCTTGGGTCAGATTTGATTTAGACATGCTTCAATAATGGGCTCAGTCTTCAGTGGGACCGGTACAGCAACATGTAGCCCACTTCCGTTTCAAACCATGAGCTAGGTTTACCTAACCCCAATGGCGGCGCAAGTCACCCGCGACGCTAATTGCTTATTGACGGCGAGAAATTTGTGACCAAAATGATCACTTCCTGCCAAAATTGGGTTTTCCAGATGCTCGGGGACGGTCAGATGATCGAAGGATCGTGTTATGTTCGCGACGGTAGAGTGGATACGGTAGTAGTGTGATAAGTGCCTAAAAGTTCTATATTTTCACCCCTTTTACATGGCAATTATTGCTCAACCTACACCCAATTGAGATGCATTATGGCCCTTTATGCATTAATTATATTGTTTCTATCCTTGATCCTTACATTTGATTTATTTAATGAAAAATGTATTGTTTTTATGCATTCTGGTGCTTGTCCAGATTTACTCACTGTCAGGACATGTGATGTCGTGCCAGCAGGTGATGCCATACCAGCAGGTGATGCCAGGGCATGTGATGTCGTGCCAGCAGGTGATGTCAGGGCATGTGATGTCGTGCCAGCAGGTGATGCCAACGCATGTGATGTCGTGCCGACAGGCGATGTCGCGACATTTCATTGCCGAGCCATTGCCGCTACATTTCATTGCCAAGCTATACTGAGCCATTGTCGCTGCATTTCATTGCCAAGCCAAGCCGAGCCAAAGATGACGGCTTCTACTGAAGGAAGCTGATTTATGAAGATAAAGCCTTGCGGAGCAGATCCAATTTTAGTCCCATGCCGAGACATCAGAATTCTATGCCGCGACATTGTACAACCCAACTTGCTGGTGGGCAAAATATGCAAAGTGGTAGTCGATTTGAAGAGCATAAAACGTTGAATTTTTCTACACACTTGCACATCGATCGGAGCTTGGGAAGATAACGAAAGCATGGAAGGAAGGTTAAAGATGGAATTCGGGCAAAAAGGATTAAATGCATTAAATTAAAGAGATTCGCCTCTTTAATGAAGACAAATCCAACTCCAACTTAACTTCATATCCAAGGATTTTGTCCTACACCTCCTCCTATATAAAGGACCCTCCGGTCAAGAGGAGAGATGTCGAATATTGAGAGTTTGAGAGACTTAGCATGTTCTAGTTCTTAGGCTAAGATTATTTTGTTTAGCAGTTGTGGGAAAGCAATTATATTTTGTTTAAGTTTTTAATGCAATAAAAGTTAAGGTTTGCTTATTTTTGGTTTTAATCATTCTATTCGGGAGAAGGTTTGTGAGATCATCTATTTGTTCAATATCGGGAGAGTTGAACTAACGAAACGAATAAGCACGGTTATCACCCCACGTGGTGTTAGCTAACTCGACCTAGGGATAGGTTAAGAGTTTCAGCGGCTATGAAAAGCGTAAACATCGTTGGTGTTTGTCTTTGGTTCACACCGGGAGGTATCATCAAGGTTCATTCATCAACCAGTGTTTTGAGCTTAGGGATAAGGAGGAACCATCAAAGGACACTTTGACGAACCTTAACAGCATCTGCCAAGAGCAAGGGATTGCAGCGGCAGAAACTTCAACCATTGCGGCCGCGACAGGGACGTCACTGTCGGGGCATCACTGTGTTCGCATGTAAAGACGAAGACAAGTCAATTGGATTCCACACTACGACGCAACTTAACCCGACCTACTCTTCTCTCTTATTCGTCCTATCTATTTACCTTATATTTTTTAGTTAGATAAAACTCTTCCAATCAACTTATCTGTGTTTTTACTTTATTTGTTTTGCAGTGCGAAAAGATAGGACCAAAAGACGAGTACCAATCCTTGTGAAGACGATACTCGATATACTTATCACTTTATTACTTGTGATGTGTATACTTGCACAAATTGCACATCACTTTACACGCAACAGTAGTGTCAGCAGTGGCAACTGACGGTTTTCGGTGACGAATCGACGGTAAAACAATGAAAGAACACTAGGTTTATCGTCGAACCTTCAGGCGACTCTCCACGACGGCCGACAAGGGCTCTTAACGAGTGGAGCACGAGGCTCAGATCAGAGCAGGGTGGTGCCCACGATGATGTATGCGGTGACAATCACTGACAACAGGTGGCGGGGATCGACGACAGAAAGAACCAAATAGTCTTTCTATCGTTTCACCCAAACGATAGACAATAGTGGAGTTCGACGACTAGGGTTTTGATCGCACAAGAGTAAGGAGCTCGACGGTGGTGGTGGTGTCGGTCACAAACGACGGTGGTGCGACGAATCGCCGAAAAACAGAAATGAACTCTTGGTTCTTTCCTCGCCGAACCTATAAACTTATCTCCCTGGTGAACGACGAGGATACACCGTGAGTGGCGGCTCTAGCTGAAGTCGGGATGAGGCAATGGTCACACCGACATCGATGATGATGGCCACGGTGGGGCGGTGTCGGAGATCGGACAGAGGAAATGAGTTGGGTAAAGGAAGAGTCTAGAGAAAGCTAAATAATTCTCTTTTTTTTTCATTTTGATTTATTGCCTCCCCCCCCCCCCCCGAACATTGATTCATGTTTTGTGGGTTTGATTTAGATTTTTTTTTATATTTTCGACAGAGCCACACAACATAGTTCAAAAATAATCAGGGATAAATATAACTAAGGTTAGTCTTAGCTTAGATGGTTAAGGTTTGGGCTTATAACACTAGAGGTCAAGAGTTCAACACCCATTAACTACAACCGTAGTCAGACAAGATCAAACTAAGTTGAAACTCAAACGTCGACAGAGAAAAGGAGAGCAAAAACGAGGGTTTCTTTTGTTTTTGTTTTCAATGACCACACAAATTGGGTAGTTTAGAGATCACAAGATTCGTGCAATTCTAGATAAGTTTAAAACTTTTAAATAACACATAATAGATTTTTAATAAAAAATATATAAAAAAATTAAAATATTTTTAAATCATATAAATATTTTAAAAATTTAGGAGAGGGAGCGACCGCCCCTCCAGCCCTCCTCTAAGTCTATCGTTGTGTATGACATCGGTTCGCAATAGCAATCCTCTCCACGCTCCCCCTTTCCTATAAACAAAACTCTAAAAAATTAACGGCCAATTACCCTTTCCTTCACAACTGGTTTTTCTCTCAGATTTCTTTTTTTTCTTCGATTTTTAATTAACGGCCAACTCCATCTTTCAGCCCTTCAAGCCTTGTTTAATCAACTTCTATTTGTTTATGTTTTGCTTTCGATAAATGAATCGTTACGTCTTTGATATTTTTTAAATTACCTTTACATTATGCTATTGTTTGAAATATATATATATATATATATATATATATATATATATATATATATATATATATATATATATATATATGGATTAGGATCAACTTACACTGTGTAAAACTCAATTACTTTTACATAGTTTTTAGACCGTTGGATGATGGTAATTAATGACCCAATTATTTCATTATCTTTTTTTCCCAAGTGATAATCTTCACATTTTTTACTGTTAATCTTATCCATACATTTCACTCATCCAATGGTCCTAGATTAGTATATATATATATGAGATAGAATCCAGTTATACAGTGTAAAACTCTCTAAATTTTACACGTTTTTTAGACCGTTGGATGAGTAAAACTCTCTCTATATTGTTGAAGTATTCAACCCATCGATACATGTGCTGCTGAGTTGGTTAATAAAAGGGTTTAGGGACTTTATGACATCTCCATTAAGGTATTTAACATCAACATTGAAATTCAATATTTATCTAAAAGAATTAAGTCATTATTTGATATATTATTAGTATAAATAATTATACAAGCATATCTATTTAAACATAGAATATAAAATTTAAATCTCCAACTTCATAATTTAATCTTTAAAACCTAAATTTACTTATGAAAAATATTACAATATCAAAGACAAACGATGACTAAACTGAACCAATTTAAACCCAGATTAAAAACCAAAAAATTATTAGAACAAGTATGTACGACGCGTTACATTAATTGCAATCTTTAATAGATAGAAATAACTACGATAAATTAATTCTTAATACAATTGCAGATTGCCATTCTATTAGGAAAAACTGTACTTTTAGATAATTTATTCAGAAAAACATTCTATAGCAAACATAATTTATTTAGTGAGATCCTCCGATTGACCTAGTGGCTCCATCTTATATGAGTTCGAATCTCGACGGCAACAACGAAATGTTATTACCTCCCTATATAATAAATAAATAGTTAGTAAAATGAAATGTACTCTTAAGTTCTGTCAATCGAAACTATTGCTCCCTAAGAGCAATTTCACCAACTAATAAAACAAAATTTGCATAATCTTCCCTTTAAGGGAACAGGAACAAGAACAAGACATCAATCATCGCCCAAAGGTTTTCTTATCAATCATCCAATAAGATAACAATCAATACCATGTTTTCAACAGTATACAAGATCGATTCGCTGCAACTAAAAACATCAAGCAAGACTTCAAAGGAGAAAAAAAGAGTAAAACTCACCAAACAGCTATCTGCCAAAACTTTATTGCTCCCAGTTCCTGTTCCAAATCGATTACAACCACGGTCGATTTGCTGCCACTAAAACATTAAACCAAAACAACCCAGAGAAGGTAAAACTCGATTATATTAACGAGATCCATGAACATAACTATCCAGATAATGGCTAAACTGAGAACAAACAAATTAGAATAAAATATTGTACACATCATATCAACCAATTCCGAAATAATCATGTACTTAAGATAGGATAAATGCGAGAGCATACAAATATCGATGCAGAGGCACAACAAGTACCGTCGATAATGCAGAACTATTCCAACCAAAAAACCCTTGAGGTACAATTCAGTCATTGAACATTCTTATGTCAAAAGAAGGATTTAAAAGAACATATAAAATACTTACAAAACTTGTAAAGAATAACATGATCCTCACAGAGACATATTGAGACTCTCTACAGCAAACAACATTTACATTCTTTTAACAACCTAGCACTCAACAAAAGGCTTCAAAATCACACGTGATCATAAATTACCATCACGGTGCAGCACCAGCTCTTTGGGACCTTCTCCTTTCATACCCGGCATCATCAGTGGGCAACTCATGACGGCAAACCGGGCAGGTATTCCTTATCCCGAGCCAGGGTGTTATACAATCTCCATGGTAGCGATGCGCACATGGAAGCTGCTTCATCGTTTCGCCTAGGTTAATCTCATCCTTACATACTGCACATAGTGCATTATTGTTCGCCAAATCCTCTTGAGTTACAACCACAGAAGGAAGATTCATAACCACTGATTTTGAAGCCGGAGGCCTCTCAATAAACGCATTCTCGTTTTCAGCAAACTGTCCAAACAACATTTCGTATTCTCCATTATAGATATTGTCCTCACGGTCAGCAAAAAACGGCTCGACATTTTCATCCATATCAGGGTTTGTCTCCAAATTATTTGCGTTGAACAAAACTTCCCACCCCAAGGTCCCCAACCCAGCTTCCCTCTCGAAATTAACTGCATCTTCAGGTGCTATAATCGGGGAAATCGAAAGTGAAACCGAATTCCCATCATCATCGTCACCATTGACAAACACGCTTAAAACCTCCTGCTCATCAACCCTGCCATCCACTTCCTCCCACTCGAAATCTTCAGGGGTTTCCGTTTCCCTATGATCCTCCAACTGAAGCGAATCCCAACGAAGTGGAATAGTAACACTCGCATCATCATCATCATCATCAACATCGTAACAATCAATGACATGATCATCAATTCCATAATCATCCCCAGAAGTCAATTCAATAGTCAAGGTTCGATTATCAACCTCATCATCCTCCGAATCAGATCTAAACCCAATACTCTGAATAGTATCCCCAAACCTTTCAACACCATTAAAATTAGAGGTAGCCTCACTGGCACTCAACCCAGAAACCCTCCTTTCGATGAAAAAGCCATCACCGTCATCATTTCCATCACCGATTTCAATCTCGAGATCAATCTCGTTACTATCCATGGAATCAAACCCTAATGCTAACCCTAAATCTAGCTCATGATTTCCATCGCTAACACCCAAACCCGATTCGGTTAAAGCATCAGAAACCAAATCAACGGCGTTGATTTCATCATCATAGCTAAGGTTAATACGAATATCGTTACCAGAATTGAAATTGGAAAGAACCTGAGATTGGTCGACGCGTTGGTGGAAGAGATCGATGACGAAGTTGACTTGGTTCTCGCGGCGGTCGGAGAGATCGGGGCCGTTGAGGATGAGGGAAACGTCGTCGTCTTGGTCGGAGGAGAAGAAGTGGAAATCGTGAGACCAATAGGGAAGGGGGTGAACGACGTCGTCTTCTGGGTCGTGAAGGTGAATGAAAGAAACCGCAGACGCCATTGTTCTGAAGAAAAAAAAATCAAGCAAACGGAAGATGGAAATGAAAAGGGAAGGTGTGGTGTTGTGTTTGTGTTGTTTCGTGTTATATTTGGTGAGAGAGAGGTGGGGCGCTGTATTAGGTGGAGATAAATTGAGGACAACATATGGTTGAAAATGCAATTTAGGTCACTCAATTATTATTAAAGTTCTAAATAGGTCACTAAATTTTAAATAGTTATAAATGGGTCATTTAAATAATCAATTATTATTAAAGTTACAAATAGGTCACTAAATTTTAAATACTTGCTTGAATAAACTGCCTTGGCACCATTTGGTTTGAATCTTGAAACCATATTTTCTTCGAATCAAGTATTTGGAAAGAGGTTGTTATAAGTTGCAAAATACTTAGAGATGTTTATGAGTGGTACCAGGAAGGCAGGAATTACAATGAGCATATTCTCAACTGAAGGCTAAATTCCTTCTTGCTTTCATGACTTTGTATTTCATTTGGGAAAAGATGAACAAAAAACTGTTCCAAGTGCAACAGCTATACTGAATTTAATTAAGGAATCAAACTATATGGTAAATGTATAGATATGAATGATTTGGTTAATTCTTTTTTTTCATAGCTTAGGATATTCATGACTGAATATTGTTTTTCCTAAAATAATCTTGTACATTGTAGCAATATGTTGCTTTCTTGGATATAATACACACATTTTATGCAAAAAAAAATTATCATAAAATTATTATTTTTTGATAGGAAAAAGAATACTAATATAGGCTTCATTAAAAACCTCCTTAAACCTAAATGGAAGAAAAGAGTACCTATAGCAGTATTTTACAGAAACGCCGAGATAAACTCGACTCAAACAAAACTAAAAGGCAGCCCAAAGAAACAACAAACACTGAAAAATAAAAGAAACAAAGTTGTAAGGAACAACTTAGCCTTCATCTGAGGAATATATGGAAACTCAATGACACCGATAGGGGCACCTCAGCTCATGGTAGCAAGTCGATCTGCCACCATGTTCTTCTCCCGACGAATATGTCGAGTTTGTACAGTCCAACTCCGGGACAAAAGGTCATGTATTTCTTCCACAAGAGCACATCCTTCAAGGGCATTAAATTGATGCTGTAAAATTTTGGCTGCCTCACCGTTATTCGTCTCCAAATGCACTTGTCGAAAGCCAAGATTACAAGCATAAATGAGCGAGTCATGAACAACCTATAGCTCAGCTAAGAGAACCCAACAACGCCCGAGGCTATGCGAGAACCCGAATATCCACTCTCCTCTCTCATCACGTAGAACACCCCCAGCAACTGTCATGTTATCTGATGTGCACACAACACCATCAGAGTTAACCTTTACCCACCCAACCGAGGGCTTCTGCCAGACAGCCAAGGGACCTGTAACACCCCAAAAATTACGCTCAAATTATAAGCCCTAAATTTGTAAAATCCCTAATTTTAAAACCTTACTTTTAAAATTTCTAATTGAAAACTCTAACAATTGAGAATTTTAATTCAAAACCCTAATTTTGTATGAGGGACTAAATAAATTTTTTATGAAACTTAGAAGTTAATATAAAATTTCTTGAAAGTCTAAGGATTAACTTCATAAATATCCATTTTATATAAATTGAATTCTAATTCCCCGCTCCACTCGTCTTCTTTTAATTATTTTATTTATTTTTATTATTTTCTATCTTATATCACTTTCATTATTTTACTTAAATTAAGTTTACTCTCCCTATATATATATACACACACACATAGTTCAAATAAGGTCACCCCAAGAACCCTACTTTTTTATATAGTTTCATGCCGCCAATATCCCTTATTGATTTATTCCTATGTAATTGTAACCCCCTCGTCCCGGTCCGGACGCTTGACCGGTCCGAGTGGGCCACACGGGGAAAACCGAAGCGAAACCCGTTAAGGTTCCCCCTCGGTTAGCAACCCTAGAAAATTTCTTTTATTTGTCTTGTCTAAATGCAATACCATGTCCTATGTGAAACACGTCAGCGGAAGCACGAGTAAAACAAAAACGATCATTCAAGACATCACCTTTAAAACAGCCCATTTCTGTATTTAAGCAGGCCGTATCGATACACCTGTCAAGTGTATCGATACGCCTTGACCAAAGTCAACACCCAAGGGTCAACACAGGAGGACCGTATCGATACAACCCTTGAGCGTATCGGTATGCACTTCCCAGTCAACATCTCGTGGTCAACGAGATAAACCCGTACCGATACGCTAGGACACCGTACCGATACGGTAATAACTTACCAAAATCTCAGAATTTTAGTGAGCATTTACCGTATCGATACACTCTCGTGTATCGATAGCCCAGCCAAACTTGAGTCCTGGAGGCAAGACTGTATCGATACGACCCTTAGGCGTACCGATACGCCCTGCACTGCAAGTCTCCCAAACTCAGCAAAAACATACAAGACTCGAACCTAGATGCGATTTAAGACCTCCCTAGACTCAAACAAGCATTCATACAACATCTATTAACCAAAATCTAGTCATACAAGGCACTCTTCATGAACATACATCATTCAATTAAGGAAATCATGAATTCATTCAAAAGAAGGCAATAAGCACTTAAGTTTCACATGCTTCAACATCCACACACTTAGGCATCCTCAAAAGACATATGGCCAACATACAAGGTAAGCACAATAAGGCATGGTTTTGCAATTCAAACATGGCATCAACAAGCCATACAAAAGCAACGTAACAAGGAGTCAAAACATGCTCCTAAACAACCAACAATATCCATCAAAATAACACAAATCCCATTGCTTAACTATTACATGTTCAAACATTAAAAACACATACTTGATATACTCAAAGCCAACAACCACACTTGGAGGCCCTCCATTTGCGCAAGCAACCCACGAACTAAGGATCTGCATTGTCGAACAAAGAGAGAGCGTAAGCAATGAAGCTTAGTGAGGGTAAGCTCTTTAAAAACAAACCTCGACAATGCAGGGTCCAAGCACGATCTCAACCAAGGTAAATGCATGATCATACCTTCGATCCTCAAAAGCCAAAATGTCAATGATGCATGAACAAATATCCAATTATATGTCATGCTCAACAAGCTCATTTCTACAACATATGTAAGCACATATAATCATCCAAATAGGAAACACATTTCCACATCACATTGATACACATATCAATTTATATTGGCACCTAGCTATGACTCGAATACACGGATAAACATGTTGGAACTCACATCCAACAACCACTTTACCTCATGGTGGGATTACACTCATCACCGGTCTCGCGGAGGGGATTCCACTCATCCTCACGCCCCGTCGATGGGATTCCACTCATCATCGACTAATATATATAACAATTTCCGGGCGAACCTGTACTTCTCCTTGGTGACTCAACGCCACCAAGGCCACGCGCGAATTTGACTCATGTGTGCACACTAACATCCTAATGATTGATCATTTGTACTCAAGCATACTAGTGCCAACATTTAACTCATTCCACATTATCAATTACAACCAATTCCGTGCTTAGCACGTACTCACCATGATCACAATCATGAACAAAACACATACATATCACAATGCATCACAACCATGCCTCATCACACATGTATAACACATTATACATAAGCAATCATATCATAAACATCATGAGGCATAAACATCAAGTAAGAGTTCAACCAATGTCTCTAGTTTAAGCTTAGGATTAGGCTACCACCCTAATCCTAACTCTAAGTGGGTCTACCAAGCCCGACCTAGTTCACATGCTCGAACCAAACACTTATAAAACATTAACCACTCACCTATACTTCCAAGTTCAAATACCAAGCAAGCAACCACCTTCACGCTTCCGGATTCGCTCCCGATGCTTCACAAACACAAGTTCTTGCCTCTAAACAATCTCAACACAAACCAAACAACTTCCAATCAGCCCAAGCATCAAAGTAACTAACCCGAAACACAATTCAAACATCAAACTCAACATTTCAAGCCATGAACCAACCCCAAATTTACCAAACTCGTGCAGCCCAATAACCTTGATCAAAACTCATGTTTCCAACATATTTTATACCCACAAATGATCCCAAAGCAACCTCTAACCATAGTACTAACATTAGCCCACCAATTCCAACCTAAAACAACCCCCAAAACTCACCCAAAACCCTTCAAAAACCCCTTTAAACCCAATTTCGGGAATGAGTTCAAAACCATGTAAAATTCATATATGTTGCATCATTTGACTCATAGATTTCATAACTAACAACATTAAATCGAAATATTAAGTTAAACTTTATAAAGTTATCATTTTTAATCAAAACCCTTAAAAACTCAATTTCCAAAACCTCAATGAAAATAAAAACTAATTGTACTTTTGAAGAGAGGAGGTTGAGGACAAGTCAAAAATGATATTACCTTTGAAAAACGAGTTGAAATGAAGAAGAAATGAGATGGAATAGTGGAAGGAGTTGAAAGCTCTTCTTTGTCGTTGGTTTTTGGTTTGGGAAGAGAATGAATAGTAAAAGATGATAAAAGAGGATTTAAATTGAAACTTGTATTATTTACAAGTTTACCATTAATGAATGGCTATTTACCATTTTCTTTAAAATCTCTCCAAATTGTATTTCATTCAATTTAGTTCATCACAAAAATGTTTGTTTTTGAAACCCGAGGCTCAAATGATTATTTTAATTATAAAACCGAACCCGAAGTAATATTAAAATATCATTTCCACCCGACCCCTAAACCCGGGTGTTACAACTCTCCCCCACTTAAGAAATTTCGTCCCCGAAATTACCTGACGGAAACAAATACGGAAACTGCCCAAGCATATCAGCTTTCCTCTCCCACGTGGCCTCTTCCACACCTCTATGTCTCCACAACACCTTGACCAACTCTATGGTCTTGCCACGCAACACCTTTCTATTAGAAGCAAGTATCTCAACAGGCTCTTCATTATATGACAAATCCGGATTCAACTCTATTTCCTCAACGGGCATAACATGAGAAGGGTCTGACCTATATCTCCTAAGCATCGACACATGAAAGACATCATGGATCTTCTCTAACTCAGAAGGCAACCTCAAACGGTAAGCTACAGGCCCAATCCGCTCAACTATCTCATACGAACCAATAAACCTCGGACTCAACTTGCCTTTCCGGCCAAATCTCATCACTTTCTTCCACGGAAATACCTTCAGAAACACTTTCTCACCCACAGAGAACTCAATTTCTTTCCTCTTCAAATCCGCATAAGACTTCTGACGATCGGAAGCTGCCTTCAAACGGTCACAAATCAACTTCACTTTGTCGGTAGTCCCCTTAAGCAAATCCAGCATAGGTAACAATCTCTGACCCGTTTCAGCCCAACAAATCGGAGTCCTACATCGTCTACCATACAAAGCCTCATAGGGAGCCATCTGAATACTAGACTGATAACTGTTGTTGTAAGCAAACTCAACTAAAGGTAGGTGCTTCTACCAAGAACCCTGGAAGTCAATCACACAACAACGAAGCATATCCACTAAAATTTGTATCACTCGGTCTGACTGCCCATCGGACTGCGGATGATAAGATGTACTAAAATGCAAACGGCTACCTAGAGCACTATGCAAACAACCCCAAAACCTCGAAGTAAATCTAGGATCTCTATCTGAAACAATAGACTTTGGAACTCCATGAAGTCTCACAATCTCACGGATGTACAAGTTTTCCAACTTGTCCAAAGAATCTGTAGTGTTCACTGCTAAGAAGTGAGCACACTTAGTGAACCTATCAACAATCACCCAAACAGAAATCTTCTTCGAAGGAGACAACGACAATCCTGACACAAAATCCATAGTGATCGTCTCCCATTTCCATTCCGGAATCTTCAAAGGCTGTAACAAACCTGAAGGAACCTAATGTTCTACCTTCACCCTCTGACAAACCATACAACGGCTTACATACTCGGCTACATCCTTCTTCAAACCAACCCAAAAGTAATCATTCTTCAAGTCACGGTACATCTTGGTACTACCCGGATGCATAGAAAAGGGACTCAAATGTGCTTCACTCAAAATTTGACGTCTCAACTCAACATCTTCTGGTACCACAACTCTGTCTCTAAAGCACAACAAGTTCTCACCACTAAAACTATACTCGGTCAGTCTTCCTTCGGCTATGTCCTGAACATGAAGAACTAAAGACACATCTTGCAACTGCTTCTCTCTAATCAACTGGATCAAAGAAGGCTTCACTTGCAACTCGGTGATCAAACCACCATCATCGGATACACTCAATCTAGCAAACATAGCTCTCAACTCAACTACAACTTTTCTACTAAAAGCATCGGCTACTACATTTGCCTTACCCGGATGGTACTCAATGGTCAAATCATAGTCTTTTAACAACTCAAGCCATCTTCTCTGTCTCAAGTTCAACTCTTTCTGTGTCATCAAATACTTCAAACTCTTATGATCGGTGTAAACTATACACTTCTCACCATACAAGTAATGACGCCAAATCTTCAATGCAAAAACAACCGCGGCTAACTATATCATGAGTAGGATAGTTCTTCTCATGAACCTTCAACTGTCTAGAAGCATAGGCAACAACCCTTCTTTCTTGCATCAAAACACATCCTAAACCCACATAGGAAGCATCACTATAAATCACAAACTCCTTACCTGAAACTGGTTGCACTAGCACTGGAGCATTTGTCAAAGCTTCTTTCAATTTCTCAAAGGCCTTCTGTCTTGCATCTGACCATTCGAACTTAACTCCTTTTTACAACAATTTAGTCAAAGGAGCGGCTACCCTAGAGAACCTATCAACAAATCTCCTATAGTAACCGGCTAATCCTAGGAAACTCCTAATCTCAGTCACAGACTTAGGTTGTTTCCACTCAACAATGGCCTCAATCTTCGATGGATCAACACGGATACCTTCGGCCGAAACAACATGGCCAAGAAATACTACCTCTCGAATCCAGAACTCACATTTACTAAGCTTCGCATACAACTGATTGCTCAACAATCTCTGTAACACAAATCTCAAGTGCTCATCATGCTCTTCTTCTGTCTTCGAGTACACAAGTATGTCATCGATAAAAACAACTACAAAATGGTCTAGATAGTCTCTAAAAATTCTGTTCATCATATCCATGAATGTTGCAGGTGCACTCGTGAGCCCAAATGACATTGTAACCCCCTTAACCCGGCCTAGACGGTTGACCCGAATTAAGAAGATTACACGGGGAAAACCAAAGTCAACCCGGAAGTCAACCTTGATTAACGACCCTTTTTTTTCTTTTTAAACTTGTCTAGATGCACATTAACCCTAGTTGTGATCATACAAACAACATACTCAAAGAACATAAATATCAGAGATCAAACAGGGACCCAATTGAACAAATTACAACTTTAGGGACCAATTTATAAATTCTGATAATTATAAGGACTTAACCCAAATTAAAGTTACCAACTTGAAATTAATCATGTTTCATGCATCTCTGTCAAATTTCAGCTCAAACGGACATCCCAAACTCATACAATTGCACAAACAAGTTTCGGGACCAAAATGCAAACATTTTAAAACATATAACTGCCAATGTCAGCCCCCAACGGTCAGGTGTTCCGAAACAGAGAGAGCCTGTTTCGAAACGCGGGGCCGTTCCGCAACGCGTACCGAAACGAGGGCTGGCAGTGGCCTTTCCGTTTCGGAACGGTGTCTCCCGTTTCGGACGCCTGGGTTGCTACAAGGCACCCGTTCCGAAACGGTGGCTACTGTTCCGATACGGCCTGCACAGATTGCAGAAAATTGCTTGCTTAAACACACAATTGATCAACCAATCATGCTCCAAATGCAACCAAACTTTACCAGCAACTCATACAACATACAAGATACATATTTGCATCAACCAATTATCATTATATCATCATATATGAAAAGCCCCAAATCTAAAGGCATGCTTCCTACTCAAGCAAACCATTCATGCACTAAAACCTCCAAACCAACACATAATGGCCAAATACAAAACCCAGCATTATTATCAACATAAATCCAAAATAGGGAGTCCAAAACATCTCCCAAAACAACAACATAGGTCCCCCATTGCCAAAAACCAATAGCTAAAGGTGTTTAAGTAAACCTTCCCATACATGAGCTTATCTTTCACTTGATTGCTTGCCTTCCTTGCTGCCCTCAATGCACCTTAATGTTCTGCATTATTGGTTTAAGAAAAGAGAGAGAGAGCGTAAGCAAAAGCTTAGTGAGGAATGCTCAACTAAAACCATTCAATAATGCATTTATAAAACACTTTTATAAATCATACTTCAAAATACATTTAAACATGCTCACAAGCAATCTTAACCAAGCATCTCATGCTTCATATCATAACATGTCATATTGGCCACAAGTGATAATTACATCTTTTAACAAGATCAACATAAGACTCACACATGGACTTTTAAACACCATTGTGATCTTATCCCCATGGACTTTTAAACACCATGGCCCATGGACTTTTAAACACCTTGGCCCATGGACTTTTAAACACCATGACATGAATCACCCCAAGGACTTTTAAACACCTTGGCCCCAAGGACTTTTAAACACCTTGGAAAGGACCACACAAGGACTTTTAAACACCTTTGTGTCCGTAACAAGAACCATCCAAGGACTTTTAAACACCTTGATGTTCTTAAGTAAACAAGGCTCACTCAAGGACTTTTAACCACCTTGGTGACCTTAACCTTTTCAAAACATCACTTGCCAATATACATCATTTATCATCAATAATTCACTGTTTTAAAGCATTTAACCAAGCCATAAACATCATGCATCTTTAAGAATTAAACCACATTTAAACAATGTTCAAAAGCAAGGAACTCTAACCTTGAGCTTCCTTAAACACATGGCTTATAATCTCAGCAAACAAACATGCTAGATATGCTTTAAAAACAGAATTAAAACATGCAACAAACACATTGCACCCAACCATCACATGGTTCCTCATCAAGAGAGTTTTTCCGAAAACTTACTCTTGAGCTTAGCAAAGTTGTTTAGACTTAGACTAAGCTCCCAAACCTCCAAAACATTGGTTTCAAAGCCGAAAACCAAAATCCACTCACCGATTCCGTTTCGCTTCTTGCCGAAACACCAAATCAAGCTTCCGGATCACCACCACTTGGATCCAAAGATGACTCCCCTGTTTTAACACATCAAAACAGTAGATTAATGCATCATCATGCATTAATAGCTTCAATGAAAGCACCTAAACTCGCTGCTCTCATCCACACTCCATTTTCGGCCACCAAACACAACCGAAAATGCATCCAAACAACTCCTCAACAAAGCCCAGACATAACCCATCAAAACTAAGCATCCTTAAACATCATTCAACATCTAAAAAGGACCTAACAACATCCTTATACCTCCAGCAACAACAGATCCACAAGATCACCCAAAAACAACCAAGAATCACAAGCTAAACTTAGGAAATTCAACCTATCCGGGATTGCATTAGTTAAAACTCAATTTCCAATCAATTTAACATTCATTTATCATCAATTATACACCTCAAATCACTGCTTTAACAGATCCAACGAAAATTCATCAAAAATCATCAAATCTTGCATTTTAAGCCAAGATCCATTACACAACTTTTAAACCACTTATAAATCATCAATTAAGGATTGAAAACTTGGGAATTTCAGTAAAGAACTTGAAGTTCAGAGGAGAAGGACGTTCTTACCTCCAAACTTGAGTTTCTCCTCTTTTAGAACCAAAAAGCTTGAAGAATCAAATGGCAATTGGTGAGGTTTTGTTGATGAGATGATTAGCAACCAAAAGATGATTGAAAAGAGAGATTTAAGTGACAAAATCAGAAGGAAAATCTCTGGAGAAAGATGTTTGGTTTGAGAGAAAATGAGAGAAAAGAAAAAATGAGATTTTAGGAAAATTAGTTAGAAAATAACTTCCCTCCACTTTTCCTTTTGTTTAAAATCAGAATTAAAACATTAAATATCTTAGAAAAATCTGGAGAAACTCCCTTTGGGTAAATAGCTCCTTAAAGATTCAAAGTTTCAATCCTTTCTAAAACAGTCACGCAATTTTCAAAAATTACATTTTGGTCACTAGCCAAAATGTCACCCTTACAAACCTCATTTTGTAAAATTGATTTCACAGTTCACTTGTATATATTAAAAGAGGATTTTAGAACATTTTTCCATATTTTTAATGCAACCCGAACTAGGTTTTCCTAATTTCACCTTTTTAGATTCGAACAGCACTTTGACCGAACCGGTCAACGCCCAAAAACTTCTAAGCCCAAAACCGGGGCATTACAGACATCACAAGAAACTCATAGTGACCATATCAAGTCCTAAAAGCTGTCTTCGGAACATCACACTCCTTCACCTTCAACTGATAGTACCCTGATCTCAAATCTATCTTCGAGAACATTGAAGCACCTCTCAACTGATCAAACAAATCATCTATACGAGACAACGAATACTTGTTCTTCACAGTCAACTGATTCAACTGTCTGTAGTCAATACACATACGCATACTACCATCTTTCTTCTTCACAAACAACACAGGAGCACCCCACGGAGAACTACTAGGCCTAATGAAACCACGGTCTAATAATTCTTGCAACTGACTCTTCAATTCTTTCAACTCTTTCGGAGCCATACGATACGGAGCTATCGAAACTGGATTAGACCCTGAAACAGTCTCAATCACAAACTCAACATCTCTGTCAGGAGGTAAACCCGGTAACTCTTCAGGAAACACATCTGGAAAGTCACAAACTGTTCTAATATCTTTCGACCTAGCCTCACTCATATTCGGATTCATCACGTAAGCTAAAGTAAGCCCCACATCTGGAGTCCATCAACCTATGAGCCTCTAAAGCTGACACAACATTAGACAAGAACTTAATGTTCTCGCCTACTACTACTACCTCGTAGTCATTAGAAAGTTTCAAGGAGATCCTCTTCGTCTCAAAATCCACACTAGCTCGGTGCTCAACTAACCAGTCCATACCCAGATTGATATCAAAGCCATTAAAAGGAAGTTCCATCATATCAACAGAGAACACATGACCCTGAATCTTCAGTGGACATCTCCTATACATACGTCTAACTACAACTGTCTCACCAAAGGAACTAGTCACATGCATACCTACATCTAAGATCTCAACAGGTATATCTAACTTCCGTGCATGCTCACTCAAAATGTAGGAATGTGTACAACCCGAATCAATCAAAGAAAGCAAAGACATAGACTGTAACCCGAAATTACCTGCTATCACATCAGTGTCGTTCCCGGCCTCTCTCTGAGCATAAACTCTCGATGGTCCTCCTGCCTCTGGTTGCACTGCCACAACATGAGCAAGGTTCCTCTGAGCATCTACCCTAGGTGCATCAGCCCTAGGCTGGAAGTAGCCACGACCACGCCCACGGCCTCTCTGAAAATCAGTCGCTCTCGCAGGAGCCTGAGCTAAGTTCGGTGCTTGTTCCGCCTGATGCGGACACTCCCTCCTAAAGTGGTCCCTCGAACCACAGTTCCAACAGGCATGGAAGTTACCCCAACACTCACCAGTGTGCTGTCTCCCACATCGTGTACACTCGGGCAAGCACCCTCCTCCTCGATGGCCCTGATGGCCCCTACCATGGTGGCCACCGTCACGCCTATGGTCATACTGCTGTCCACCGCCCTTATGCCTCTTGGCATCTCTACTATCAAAGTGGTTATGCCTCTTACCAGAACTAGAACCACCAGATCGTTTGGTCGAACCCAAACCGTGCTCTAAATCCTTGGCCCTCGCGACCAATACATCAAAATCTGTATAGTCAGAAGCTAGAGTGTACCTCTTGACCTCTTCGTTCAACCCATAGCGGAAACGGTTACAACGTTCCACTTCCGTAGGAACCAACTCTGGAGCGTACGACTCAAGCGAACAAAACGGATCTCATAATCAGTCACAGAAGCATCTCCCTGAGTAAGGGCCATAAACTCTAGTTTCTTCTCGTCTAGGTACCTCGGACCCAAGTATCTCTTTCTGAAAGCAGACTCGAAGAAGTCCCAACCAATCTCAGCCTCTGGGGCTCCGGTAGTAATGGTGACACACCAAGTGTAGGCATCACCCTGAAGCAAAGAGATCACACAACCCAATCTGCGAGCACCCACACAACCCATCTGAGCTAAGATGCGAACGGTCTTCTCTAACCACAGCTCGGATCTCTCAGGAGTAGATCCCCTAAACTCCTCGCCCCGATCCGGACGCTTGACCGGTCTGAGTAGGCCACACGGGGAAAACCAAAGCGAAACCCGTTAAGGTTCCCCCTCGGTTAGCAACCCTAGAAAATTTCTTTTATTTGTCTTGTCTAAATGCAATACCATGTCCTATGTGAAACACGTCAGCGGAAGCACGAGTAAAACAAAAACGATCATTCAAGACATCACCTTTAAAACAGCTCATTTCTGTATTTAAGCAGGCCGTATAGATACATCTGTCAAGTGTATCAATACGCCTTGACCAAAGTCAACACCCAAGGGTCAACACAGGAGGACCGTATCGATACAGCCCTTGAGCGTATCGGTACGCCCTTCCAGTCAACATCTCGTGGTCAACGAGATAAACCCGTACCGATACACTAGGACACCGTACCGATACGGTAATAACTCACCAAAATCTCAGAATTCCAGTGAGCATTTACCGTATCGATACACGAGAGTGTATCGATACGCCCAGCCAAACTTGAGTCCTGGAGGCAAGACCGTATCGATACGGCCCTTAGGCGTACCGATACGCCCTGCACTGCAAGTCTCCCAAACTCAGCAAAAACATACAAGACTCAAACCTAGATGTGATTTAAGACCTCCCTAGACTCAAACAATCATTCATACAACATCTATTAACCAAAATCTAGTCATACAAGGCATTCTTCATGAACATACATCATTCAATTAAGGAAATCATGAATTCATTCAAAAGAAGGCAATAAGCACTTAAGTTTCACATGCTTCAACATCCACACACTTAGGCATCCTCAAAAGACATATGGCCAACATACAAGGTAAGCACAATAAGGCATGGTTTTGCAATTCAAACATGGCATCAACAAGCCATACAAAAGCAACGTAACAAGGAGTCAAAACATGCTCCTAAACAACCAACAATATCCATCAAAATAACACAAATCCCATTGCTTAACTATTACATGTTCAAACATTAAAACTCATACTTGATATACTCAAAGCCAACAACCACACTTGGAGGCCCTCCACTTGCGCAAGCAACCCACGAACTAAGGATCTGCATTGTCGAACAAAGAGAGAGCGTAAGCAATGAAGCTTAGTGAGGGTAAGCTCTTTAAAAACAAACCTCGACAATGCAGGGTCCAAGCACGATCTCAACCAAGGTAAATGCATGATCATACCTTCGATCCTCAAGAGCCAAAATGTCAATGATGCATGAACAAATATCCAATTATATGTCATGCTCAACAAGCTCATTTCCACAACATATGTAAGCACATATAATCATCCAAATAGGAAACACATTTCCACATCACATTGATACACATATCAATTTATATTGGCACCTAGCTATGACTCGAATACACGGATAAACATGTTGGAACTCAAATCCAACAACCACTTTACCTCACGGTGGGATTACACTCATCACCGGTCTCGCGGAGGGGATTCCACTCATCCTCACGCCCCGTCGATGGGATTCCACTCATCATCGACTAATATATATAACAATTTCCGGGAGAACCTGTACTCCTCCTTGGTGACTCAATGCCACCAAGGCCACGCACGAATTTGACTCATGTGTACACACTAACATCCTAATGATCGATCATTTGTACTCAAGCATACTAGTGCCAACATTTAACTCATTCCACATTATCAATTACAACCAATTTCGTGCTTAGCACGTACTCACCATGATCACAATCATGAACAAAACACATGCATATCACAATGCATCACAACCATGCCTCATCACACATGTATAACACATTATACATAAGCAATCATATCATAAACATCATGAGGCATAAACATCAAGTAAGAGTTCAACCAATGTCTCTAGTTTAAGCTTAGGATTAGGCTACCACCCTAATCCTAACTCCATGTGGGTCTACCAAGCCCGACCTAGTCCACATGCTCGAACCAAACACTTATAAAATACTTTGAAAACATTAACCACTCACCTATACTTCCAAGCTCAAATACCAAGCAAGCAACCACCTTCACACTTCCGGATTCGCTCCCGATGCTTCACCAACACAAGTTCTTGCCTCTAAACAACCTCAACACAAACCAAACAACTTCCAATCAGCCCAAGCATCAAAGTAACTAACCCGGAACACAATTCAAACATCAAACTCAACATTTCAAGCCATGAACCAACCCCAATTTACCAAACTCGTGCAGCCCAATAACCTTGATCAAAACTCATGTTTCCAACACATTTTATTCCCACAAATGATATGTTGCATCATTTGACTCATAGATTTCATAACTAACAACATTAAATCGAAATATTAAGTTAAACTTAATAAAGTTATCATTTTTAATCAAAACCCTTAAAAACTCAATTTCCAAAACCTCAATGAAAATAAAAACTAATTGTACTTTTGAAGAGAGGAGGTTGAGGACAAGTCAAAAATGATATTACCTTTGAAAAATGAGTTGAAATGAAGAAGAAATGAGATGAATAGTGGAAGGAGTTGAAAGCTCTTCTTTGTCGTTGGTTTTTGGTTTGGGAAGAGAATGAATAGTAAAAGATGATAAAAGGAGATTTAAATTGAAACTTGTATTATTTACAAGTTTGCCATTAATGAATGGCTATTTACCACTTTCTTTAAAATCTCTCCAAATTGTATTTCATTCATTTTAGTCCATCACAAAAATGTTTGTTTTTGAAACCCGAGGCTCAAATGATTATTTTAATTATAAAACCGAATTCGAAATAGTATTAAAATATTATTTCCACCCGACCCCTAAACCCGGGTGTTACAGTAATAATCTCCACCGCTCTATACCTCTTCTTGTTCGTTAATCCCTTCAACCCCAAGTTTAGCCTGGTATCGATACAGTTGGATCCAATACTTCTGATCATGAAAATCACATCATTCAATTAGTTGAGTTTTGCTTTGGCTAAGGTGTGTTTTCTTACCGTGCTATATAAATGGTTTTACTGTGTGATGTTTTTTTTAATTTATGGGTATTTTACATGAGATGTGTCATTGCATAAGAATTTTTTATGCATTCATACTTGAGATAGAGACTTATTTAAATAATAATTTTATGGACAACGAACTCGGATTACAATACATGATTGAGTAGAGATTTGAGTATTGTGATTTAATATCGTTGTGTACATGGGTTGGGATTGTACGGTGGACGATTGTGGTGACGACCACTTACCGATTGGTGGATGTAGTGAGGAGTTCTGGGGAACTTTCCTCTTATCGATTGGTGAGCTGTAGTTGGGTACATTGCATTGTGTTTATAAAATTAAATCGTTTGTGTTGTGAATCATCATTGTTTTGAACTTAAAGATTTTATAGAAATTATTGTCTTTGTGTTTACGATTTTTCTTGCACTTTAGAGAAACGCTAAGCTCTTTAGCTTACTCCCCCCATAGCTTCCTCTTACAGATATCTTTGGACTTTAGGCGACGTGCTATTTGGAGGATCTTACATTTTATTCGGTTATTTTATTATTTAGTACGAAACTATTTTAGTTTATTCAGATTATTATTTTATTATATTGAGATATTGATGTAATTTCATACTTGAGAGACTATTTATGTTTTTCGAATTATTTAAGCATTCTTTTACTATGATTTTATTTTAGAGATTTTATGTAAACATTCGAATATTTTTTATGACATTTATGTTTTATTTATTATTATATATTTATTAATTATCGTTGCATATATATTTTTTAAATTAAAGTGTAATTTCAAAATTGGTTTTCTTGAGGGTTAGATTTTCAATCGTGACTTCCTAAATTCGGCAATTTCTTCTAGGTCGGGTTTAGGGGGTTCAGGACCAGTCTTCCTTACATCACCTAAAGGCCTGGAAAATGCAGTTACAAACTCAGTCGATAGTCTCTCACTAATGCCCTGAAAATAACCCCTCTACACATAAGTGTCGTCCAACGGCCTGTTGCAACGGTGATTCCATAACATCCAACAGAAGATAGTAAAACACTCATTCCAGCTATCCGACACTCGATCAAAATCATCTGTAGCTCGTAGGTTAACATACAACCAAGTCATGTAAGGCATTGATAAGAATTCACCCAATCTTCTCAGTTTAACAACCTACTTCCAAACAGTTAGGGCCATTGTGTAACCACGAAGCACATGGTCGAGACTTTCTGAGCCTATATGACATAATGTACAAGCATCCGAAGTAGCAAGGTGTTTTCCCACCCATTCAACATTTGTTATAATGCGATTATGAGCCGTTAGCCAAAGAAAACCCCTCACCCATTGAGGAAGCTTCAAATCCCAAATTGCCTTCCAGTTAACACCATGATTAACCGCATTACTAAATGGAGAGGGCAGTGTAAGCCGTTTTAGACATGAAACGACGATCCTATTCCCATCTCCATCCCGAGATGTCGTGTCCAAGAGCATTGCTTGGGGGCTTCACCGCTACAATTTTCTGTAATATCTATTGGGAAGCATAAGAGATAGGTGCTCCCAATCCCAATTACCTAAACCATCCACCATATGATAAACTGTAATAAGAGAAGGAGTCTTGACCATAGTACAAGAAAAAACCAAGCGATCCACTGAATCTAACCAGTGGTCATACCAAAAATCCATACTCTAACCATTCCACACGTTCCAGCAAATGCTCTTCTTAAGGTCATCCTAGATGTCACACAAACCACGACAAAGTTGAGATGTGTTTTTGTTACGCAGAACCAGCGGCAAGGTCTCGTTTCATCCATATTTCAATTTCAAAACTTGATTCCAAAGTTTGTCCTTGTCTTCCATAGTTGGAAGCCAATCTTCAACAAAAAGGCCTTGTTCTGCTGATACAAATTTTTGAAACCAACCCTCTATCACATAGGGGTTCCCTCACCGTGTCCCACTTAACCAAGGAAATGCATGAACCAACAGTATTGGAGCCCCAAAATAATTTGTGTATAAGTTTTTCCATATCCTCACACACTCTTTCAAGATCCACGAAGACTTCATAACATACACCGGTATTGCCTAGAGAACCGCTTTATCCAGAGTGATTCTCCCAGCTAGAGACAACGTCTTTGCCGCCCATCCAGATAGCCTATTAGCCATCTTGTCAAGAAAATACACAAAAGTAGCCTTGGTAACGCTTTTATGAAGAAGAGGCACTCCAAGGTATTTTCCAAGATCAGACACAACCTCAAAACCCATATCATGAGCCAAAGTGGTGCGAGTACTCGACGAACAATTATTGGAGAAGAGAACATGCGTCTTAGCGACTCTAACTTGGTGTCATGAATCTCTGCAAAAATATTTCATAACTCATCTGATAACCGATAATTGGTCCATAGTAGCCTCAGAAAATAAAATCATATCATCTGCGAAGAAAAGGTTGGATAGCCCGGGTCCATTCCAAGCAAGCTTGATTTCTTTTCGCTCACCCAAGTTCACCTTTCCTGTAATAGCTTGCGAAAACCTTTCTATGCACAAAATGAACAAATAAGGAGACATAGGATCACCTTGAAGAATTTCTCTAGTGGGCTTGAAACAATCAGTAACCTCCCCATTTCAGAGAATCTGCGTAGAAACTGACCGTACACATGTCATTTTGAGAGCTATAAATTTAACAGCGAGCCCAAGCGCATATAACGTCTCTTCAATAAAGTCTTATTCTAGGTGATCATACACCTTCTCTAGGTCCACTTTAATAGCCAACCAAGCCTTCTTCCCAGTTTGTCTAGCCATAGAATGCATAACCTCTTGTGCAAGAATGATATTGTCAATAATCTGCCTACTTGGAATAAAGTTCGACTGAGTGCCATATTACCTTCTCAAAAGTATTATTTTTCATGCCTATTTTGATATGCTTTTGCTTGTGTTTTTTGTACATTTAGTTGCATTAATTTGCTAGGATCATGCATTTTCCTCAAGGAGTTAGCAGGTTACCTATGCCAAAGTGAAGGGTTGTTTTGTGGCTATTTTGCAGGTTTGGCATAGGATTTGGCAGAGGAATGGACACAGGAAAGCAACGCAGTTAGGAATGCCAAGGTGAATGCCAAGAGTTGTGGGCACAGATGAACCAGATGTATGCCAAGTACTTGTTGGCAGAGAGATGTTAGTGATGCCATGCCAAGAGATGATGAACCCCCAAAAATAGGAAAGTATCATGCTCCTAAAAGATCGCTAATGGATTAACTTCCGAAAAAATAGCAGATAAGGTGGTGCCAAGTGATGTTGGTGACATTGTGCCAAGCTTGGATGCCAAGGCGACATCTACATGATGACGTCAGCCCTAGCCTAATAAGCTATCACACCGAGGTGATAAGATGTCAAAATGATCGGATAGAGCTCTATCTCTTGTCCCTTGATCATTTCAAATTAAAATGCAAAGGCTTATCTCATCCTCTCCCACTCACACCTATATAAAGACCAACCGATCAAGTATTTTGAAACACGGAGATAACGAGATGAGAGGAGCGAAGTGAAGACTTAGAGTAATCGGAGTGTGGTGTTGGAGTGACTGGCGAATGACGGCCGACTGCACCGAGGAAGGGTGGTTCAACCTCTTGGCCGAGGGCCTGGCGTGGAGGGTTGCATCGAGAGACCCCTCTGCCTATTCCCTTGGCACAAGTTGTTTATCTTTAGTTTTTTATGGTGATTTTTTTGAAAACGATTATGGTTGTGTTGGTTAATATCCTCATCATGAACTAATTTTCATAGTTGGTGGCGGATGTTTTGGATTGAATATTGGCTTTATACCTTAGTTCCTTTATAATAATTCTATTTTTGGCAAAGTTTTTCTATTTGGCATACTCTAATTTTTCCTAAACATTTTGTCAAGCGAGAGCTAGCACAATACGCCTATTGCCTCCCAATATCTTAACAGACTTGGGTTAACGACGATTAAGTTGTTGAATACTTGGGAGAGAAGCTTTGAGAGAAGTCGTTCAAGTAGATGAACTTACTTCGGAAGTGAAATCTACCCCTCGAAGTATAGATTGGGTTTAATCAAATTGGTTTAAGAAAAACATACACTATAGAGATATAAGGGTTTTTACTTGGCCAATTTAGGGCAATGACCATCGAGAGAGGCTTTGCTAATGTTGAATCTGCTCGGCAAACAATGCCAAAATAGTTTTGGCAATAAAGGCTGGCATGAGCCATGTTGAATCCAGGCATTCCCTACCAACAGCCATCACTCATTTAGAAACACCTTCCTTGCCAACAAATTTACTTCATTTTATTTACTTCATGTTGAATCTGCTTGGCTAATGTTGTTGATGCTTCAGCAGCCGAATCATTGCTTGAAAAAAATTATTCGGAAGTTGTTGGTATCCTTGAAAGAATAGCCATCAATGATTTTGAATATCATGTTGCTAGATTTGGGACCTGAACCAAAGCTTGTGAGAAACTACAGTTGGATGAGCTAACGTCCATCCGTGCCGAGATTTCCAACCTCACCAGCATGGTGAGAACTTTACTAAAAAACAACGAGTCCCAAGCAATTAAAGCATTGGGGCCATTTTGCACTATCTGTGGAGAGAACCACCATGTGGATGAATGCCCTGCCAACCCTGAGTTGGTAAATTACATTGGCAATTCTAGACGTTATTATAATTCTAACTCCAACACTTAAAATGCATGTTGGAGGCAGCACCCTAACTTAGCTTGGGGAAATCAATGAGGAAACCAGTATAATACACAACGCCAGAATGCCCAAAGGCAAAACTAGAATGCCATGCTAGCATTTTGTCAAAATACCATGCCACAGAGAGCTCAAAATAATTTCCAGTAAGGGCAAAGACTCAATCAAGGAGGCAATCTTACAGAGTACACAGAGCACAATGATGTCACAGTTCATAGTCTGGCATCCTCAATACGGAATTTGGAAATTCAAATGGGACAAATTGTGAATGCACTCAAAAATCTTCCACTAGGAGCTTTGCCAAGTGACATTGAAGATGCTCGAAACTAAGGAAATGAGGAATGCAAGGTAATAACACTTCGGAGTGGTAAGCAGTGCGAAGCTGAGATGGCTGCCAAGTAGCCAATTGATAGCCAAGATGCTAAGCTTGTGCCAGAAGACAAGCCCAAGGAATCAGAGAAGGAGAAAACTAAAGCAGATGATGCCAGTTGTTTTGCCCATAATGATGCCAACGCTCATGCCAGTACCAGTGCTCAACATGATGCCAGTTCCAATGCCAACGATGATGTTAACAATGATGACCAGCAGACTGAGGCCAAAAAGCATATTGATGCCAAAGTGGATGTCAGCACTACCTCGGCAAAGCCGAAAGTGCCAGCACATGTGTATCCACTACCACTATTCCCAACAAGACTTCAAAAACACAAGCAAGACCAACAATTTAAGAGCTTCTTGGAAGTGCTTAAGCAATTGAAAATTAACATTCCATTGGTAGAGGCCCTTGAGCAAATGCCCAACTATGTAAAGTTCATGAAGGACATCTTGTCCAAAAAGAGGAAGTTGGGAGAGTTTGAAACTGTTGCTTTTACTGAAGGATGCGGTGCGGTGATCCTAAACCGATTGCCACCAAAGCTGAAAGATCCAGGGAGTTTTATTGTCCCTTGTACAATCGGCAACAAATTTATGGGTAAGGCATTATGTGATTTAGGAGCTAGCATCAATTTGATGACATTATCTATTTTCAAGAAGCTTGGCATTGAAGCAAGACCTACCACAGTGACACTTTAGTTGGCAGACTGATCTTATGCACATCCCAAGGGTGAGATTGAGGATGTGTTGGAAAAGGTAGACAAATTTATACTTCTAGTTGATTTTATCATTTCGGATTATGAAGTTGACACTAACGTGCCAATTATTTTGAGTAGGCCATTCCTTGCCATGGGTAGAGCTCTTATTAATGTTCATAAAGGGGAACTAACCATGCGAATGTATGACCAACATGTTACTTTTAACGTGTTTCAAGCTTTGAAATGTGCAGATGAACCGGATGAATGTCAAGTCGAGGAGATGATGAAGGTCATTTATATTTTGGACATGACACAGTTGTGCCAGGAGACAGAATTCGATGACGGCATAGCTAAAATTTTTGAGGAACCAAAGGAATCAACCTTGGAGGCTGAAGATGTGAGTTACTTTGAGCCACTCCAGTTGGCCGAGAGAGAGATAAAGAAATCGAAACCATTCGAAACCATCAATTGAGGAACCACCAGAGTTGGAGCTTAAGCCACTGCCAGAACACTAGAAGTATGCCTATCTAGGTGAGCACTCAACTCTGCCAGTGATATTGCCACTGACCTCACTAATGATCAGGAGGCAAGATTACTAGCAATATTAAGGGATTATAAGCGAGCGTTGGGTTGGACCTTGGCAGACATCCAAGGTATTAGCCCAACCATTTGCATGCACAAGATCATTAAAGAGGAATACAATGGGAGGAATATTGAAGGTCAGAGATGGCTAAACCCGAGCATGAAAGAGGTTGTTAAGAAAGAGATAATAAAATAGCTTGATGCCAGAATTATTTATCCCATTTCCGATAGCTTTTGGGTTAGCCCGGTGCAGTGCGTGCCAAAGAAAAGTGGCGTGACTGTGGTGCAAAACAGTGAAGCCGAATTGATTCCCTCTAGGACTATCACCGGATGGAGAGTGTGTATGGATTACATAAGGTTAAACAAGGCTACAAGGAAGGACCACTTTCCATTGTCTTTTATTGACCAGATGTTAGACAGGCAGGCAAGTAGAGCTTTTTACTATTTTTTAGATGGTTATTCAGGTTATAATCAGATTGCAATAGCCCTCGACGACAAAGAAAAGACCATATTGACCTGTCCATATGGGACATTTGCCTTCAGAAGGATGACATTCGGTCTATGTAATGTGCCAGCAACATTCAAACATTACATGATGACCATATTTTCTATTTGATTGAGCACAACATGGAAGTGTTTATGGACGATTTCTCAGTGTTTGGTAACACATTTGAGGAATGCATCCATAGCCTGGAGCAAGTTCTGAAGAGATGCACTGAGACAAATCTAGTGTTGAACTGGGAGAAATGCTACTTCATGGTGGCATTGTTCTCGTTCACAAGGTAACCAAGGGAGGACTAGAAATTGATCAAGCCAAAGTGGAGGTAATTAAGCAATTTCCATCTCCAACGGGTGTTAAAGGTATAAGGAGTTTTCTAGGTCATGCCGGTTTTTATCGGTGGTTTATAAAGGATTTTTCAAAAATTGCTAAACCTTTATGCTCATTGTTGGAACATAATGCCACCTTTGCTTTTGACGATTCTTGTTTGAGAGAATTTCAGAAACTTAAAGAGAGATTGATCAATGCCCCTATAGTCGTGGTACCAGATTGGAATAAGCCCTTCAAGCTCATGTGTGATGCCAACGACTATGCCGTTGGAGCAGTTTTGGGACAACAACATGACAAGGTTTTCATGCCATCTACTATGCCAGCATAACCTTGAATGACACACAACTAAATTACTCTACAACCGATAAAGAGTTTCTTACGATTGTATTTGCTTTTGATAAATTTAGATCTTATCTTATTGGTAACAAGGTTGTGGTGTATACAAATCACTCGGCATTGAAGTATCTCTTGACAAAGAAGGATGCCAAGCCCAGACTGATCTGATGGATGCTCTTACTTCAAGAATTTGACTTAGAGATCAGAGACAAGAAAGGCAGCGAAAACTTAGTAGCTGACCACCTCTCTCGATTGGAGAATCACATTGAGGATGGTAAGACCACTACTATTAGAGACGATTTTCCTGATGAGTATTTGCTTGCAGTTAATGCCATGCCATGGTACTCTGACATAGTCAACTACCTGGTAAGCAATATTCTATCACTAGACTTGGCATACAATTCCAAGAAAAGATTTCTACTAGAGGTTAGGCAATACTATTGGGATGAGCCGATATTGTTCAAACAGTGTTCCGACCAAGTGATTCGTCGGTGCGTGCCAGAGGATGAGCAACAAAACATATTGCATCTTGTCGCAACCCTTTTCGAGCTTTGACATTTTGGAAAACTTTAAAAAAACAGAGTCGCGACCAATCTTTTTGAAAAAGTGTGATTGGATCACTTTAAAGCGGGGTTATTTTAATAAAACATTTTATTTATTAAAATAACGATTTCGGTCTACAAAAACCAGAAAATAGGTTCGGGGGGTCGATTACGCGTGGGGAAGGATTAGCACCCCCACAACGCCAAAAAATTGGTACCACATTGATTTCAAAAACGTTTTCAAAATTGGAATTTACAAGTTCACAAGGTTTAAGTTATTCGTCCATTTTAGGAATATAAGTCTATTAACGGTCTTACTGCCCGGAAAATGAACTCCAATCACCGACAGCACTTCTGGCGCTAACCTGTCATTTTCGTTTGGTAAGACATCACATTTGTTACATTATTAAACATAATCAATTTATTCAAAGACATAAAAATAATATTAAATAAATACAAACAAACAAACATTAAGGAAAAGATATAACATATTTTTTTAAAAAAGTATTATGAATATTTGATTTTTTTCTTTTTTAAAAAAGAAATGACTTTTTTAAAATATTTGATTACCAAAATATATTTATTTGTTTAAAATAAAAATTGAATGTGAAATAAATAAAAAAGATAAAAATTTTGAAGCCCAAACAATTTAGAAAAATGAAGTTATTGGTGCAAAGCCAAAAAACACATTTTTACCTTTTTTTTCTTAATCCAAATGGATCAAACACAAAAAAAAAATAAAGAAACCAACTTGTTCTTGGTGTTCTTAGAAAATGAAGAACACCACCTTTTTTATATCCGAAAATTAACCAAAAAGAGTCCAAAAATTAATTTAAAATCGAATAAAAACCAAATTAAAATTATCAACATCGAACTTCAACAATCAAATGCAATTTAAACATCAAATTAATCAACATAATTAAAATAAAAAGAATAAAAAGGAAGAACCCAATACCAAGAATATGATGAAGAAAGAACTTCATTTGATTCCACAAATTCGAATGCAAGGCTTCTGGAAATTCGTGCTACACCTCTTGAATTTATACTGAGAATTTTGACAAGCTTTTCAAACAATTTCTAGTGAATTTTGGATCTAAGTGGTAGTGAAAATTACAAAGGGGTTGGGGTTTATATATGTTTCAAAAACCCATATTTACACCCCTAAATCTGTTTTTCAATCCCTAAACGCATGCTAAAATCAGACAAACAACAAGAATCAAACCTCTATTCAATTTTATATATTAGAATGGCTCAGGTTTAGGGATTTGGATATGAAAATATCCCTAAATTCATCCAAGGGTTTGGCCCATTTTCTCTTCCATTTTGCAGGTAAACGGTAGCAGCAGGCGACGGTGACGGTGTCGGTGGAATGGCAAGGTCGTGGAGAGCAGTTCGATGCTCTCAGCGGTGGCAGTCGCGATCGGTAGCGGCTGAACAGCCGAGCTGGCTGCTATCCAGCAACCTGTTTGGGAAGGGGATAGAAGAAGCCAGCCCCGCGCACGTACGACGCACGCGCTAGGTGTGTGGGTGCGGGTGGCTCCTTTTTTCTTCTTTTCCTTTTTTTATTCGATTCTAGCCATCGGATCCTCCTTCCCTAGATCTTATTGCTCTTGTTAAACCTGCACAAAAACAACGATAAATGGGTTAGTTGGGCTTAAAGTTTTATTATTGTTCTTTGGGCTTTTAAGATGGGTCTATTATTATTTTAAACAAATAAGTTTAAAATAGACCCTTATTTAATGGTAAATGGACCTTTATTATTATTATTTAAATGTTTTATTTTCCCCTTTCTTCTTTTTTAAATAAAATGAATAAATAAAAAAAGACAATGAAAATCTAGTGACAACAGTTGTCCCTCTTTGCTTATCTCTGTGAAACATGGATAGAGCAAAGACCAAAAGGCACTAATTTTCATTGATTTGCTTATTGGTTCCATTCTCCTTATGCCCGAACGGATAGGCAAGTTCTGAAAAAAGGTTTTATCCTCCTCATGCTCGAATAGATAAGCAGGTTGAAAGGGGGTTTCATCCTCCTCATGCTCGGATGAATAAGCAGGCTCCATTCTCTAAACGTTTCAACGGATAGGTGGGTTCTGAGAAAAAGTTCTATCTTCCTCATGCTCGGATAGATAAGCGAGCTCCATTCTTTTTACGCATGAACGGATAGGTGAATCTTTTGAAAATTTCATCCTCCTTATGCTTGGATGAATAAGCAAACTCCATTCTCCTTACGCTCGAATGGATAGGTGAATATTCTGAAAATTTTTATCCTCTTTAAGCTCGGATGAATAAGCAGGTTCCATTCTCCAAATGCTCGAACGGATAGGTGAATCTTTTGAAAAATTTCATCCTCATTTTTGAGTGTATAAAAGTTCTATATTTTACCCCTCATTTACCCATATTTCTGATGCATTCAAGCATAATTCATTGCATTTAGGATAGAGTTTTGCATATACATCACAATTAGATAAAATAACACAGTTGCTACTGATTTTGATTACTTTTGCAGGTATTCGCTGCGACAGACTAAGGGCAGCAAATAAGCAGAGGCGGATCGCAAAACTGGAGTCGAGAAGCAAACGCTGTCGTGGCAGCCATAGCGACAGAATGCTGAGGTGGAAAAGTCAAGTGGAGCTCGACATATAGAGGATTTCAAGCTGGTCTATCGTGGACCACTCCCATATTTTTCTGAGCCCTGAGGCAGAATGAAGGCCAAGCCCAACGTTCAAGGAAGAAACTCAAGGCAAGAAAAGAGGACGAATTCAAGATAACTACTCAGAAGATTTAGTCTTAATTAGAGTTGCACTTTAATTCGAAATTGTATTCTTGCCATATTAGAAAACTTGGACCCAAGGCCTATATAAAGGCATGTAATTCAACCTAGGGAAGGATATCTCATTCCTAGCCGTTTTCTCCTAAACCCTTGTCGTTTTCCCTCTTCACCATGTTCTAAACTCCCCCTAGGGCTAAGGGTTGATTCTGTAAAGTAGTTGCAAGGATTGTATTGTTTTAGGAATTTTCTGTCATGAAATAAAAACTTCAAGTTTATTTATTCTGGTTTTTCATATCTCACAAGAGTATCGGGAGAGCATTGTGAGGTTATCCATTTGTTTGATATCGGGAGAGTCAAGCATACAAACGAAATAAATACGTGTTTTCCAGTTTATGGTTAAACCATCTTGGCATAGGGATAAGTACGAGGTTAAGTGGCTAAAGAAGAATTCAACAACATTGGTGCTCACCCTTTGATTCACGTCGGGAGGTATTATCCAAGAAGTGTTCATCAACAGAACTTGGGCCTAGGGATAGGACAAGTCATAGCAGGGATTCTTGCCAAGCTTGAAGTACAGAGTTGTTGATCGCTGCCGCGACGTCAATAGACCTCTGCCGCGACAGGTGCTGCCGCGACGTCAACAGACCTCTGCTGCGACAAGAACGACGACAGAAGACAGAAGTTTCTCTAACAATGCAACACCTGCACTACTGAGCAAATCAATACCGGTCTGTTTCTTAAATCTGATTTCTTCATCTTTTACTTTAGTTATTTTTCAGAATTATGACACTCATCCAATTAAACTATTTCTCTCTCTTGTGCAGAAATTCAAGGATAGAGTTAATTCCAGTCCTTGTGGAGGCGATATTCGATACTCCAGTATCACTTTACTACTTGCGTCGTGTACACTTGCACTATTTGCGATAGGACTCTTTTACACGCAACAAGTTTTTGGCGTCATTGCCGGAGACTGGCAACATATCTTTACCCTTTTTATTACTGCACTTTTCTTTTTTCTTTTTCTATTTTTTAGTGGTGTTATTTATCCCGTGCTTTTCACAAGGTTTTTTGTTTGCTTATGCGCAGATCTATACGAGGTAATGAACCTGAGTACGAACTAGACCCAGAAATCGAACGCACGTACCAACTCAGGAACCAAGCTCGACTCTTAATAGCAAGAAACAACTATCTTGAGGAGATACTAGAAGCAATGGTGAACGGAAGGCAAAACGACGGGATAAATGACCCCAAAAACAATAACCGGAGAGTTATTGTTGATCCTCCCCAAGATGCCCGGAACGAACGGCCTACTGCCGCTATCGCACGACAGACCTATCGCGACTACATGGACAATGACCATGTTGAACTGGAAACCACCTTGCCAGACGTGGAAGCTGAAAACTTTGAGCTGAAACCTGTCATATTCAGCATGATAAATTCCGCTGGCCAATTTAGTGGTTCTGCAACTGAGGATGCCCGAGAACATCTTAAAACGTTCCAAGAAATCTGTGGATCGTTCAAACTGCCAGGAATAAATCTGGAAGTACTGAGGCTCCGGTTATTCCCCCATTCATTGAGAGATAGAGCTAAAACTTGGTGGAATAAATTAACGCCGGGTTCAATAAGAACTTGGGCAGATCTCTCTCATGAATTCCTTTCTCGTTTTAATCCTTCTCATTTATCTGAAAGATTGCGTAACGAGATTGCTACTTTTCAACAAGAAGATGACGAACCAATGCACGAGGTGTGGGACGGATTTACAACTCTTTTACGGAACTGCCCGATGCATGGATTCCCTGTGTGGAGTCAGGTTGTCAAATTCTACAACGCTGCCAATGCACACACTCGACTGAGAATGGATTCAGCAGCAAATGGGCTATTACTGGATAAGGAACCAGACGAGGCAATGATAGTGTTGATGAAATTAGCAAAGAACGATGAGCAATTTCCTACAGCTAGGAGAGGGGGAAACGAGGAATATCTGTAAAGGATTATGAAGCTGATAATTCAATGAAATCACAGGTTGCATACCTCACAAAGATAGTCGAAAATCTGCAGCGGAAAGATTCTAAAGCCGTATATTCTGAAGAATATGTATGTGAAACCTGTAGCGGGAACCACAGTTCAGAAGACTGCCCTTTACAGTTGGAAGAAGGGATGTATGTTGGGAACTATAACAAGCCGAGAAACTATGATTCCAACAATTACAATCCCAACTGGAGGAAGGATCCAAAGTTTTCCTGGAGCAATCCAAACAACGCACTGAATCCTCTAGTGCAGAACAACCAAAACCAAGGGGTACCTAGAATCTTGTCACGACAACAGCCACAGCAGCAGCCACAACAAAAGACGACAGCAACACCTAGTATACTGGAACAGACCTTGGCAACTTTTATGTCACAGACGGGAGCATACATGGCGAACATGGATCAATTTGTCAAGAAAATTGAGTCATTCATGGACAATACAGAGATGAGGATAACAAACCATGAGGCTACCCTAAAATCTCTGGAGACACAAATAGGCCAAGTATCACAGTATATCAAACCGAGGCAGAACGGAGGATTCCCTAGTGATACTGAGGTCACTAGAAAACCCACACATGAGCAGTGTAAAGCAATCACAACTAGGAGTGGGAAACAGTTACAAGGGCCGGAGATGAAAGACATACCGAGTGAGGATCCGACCCTAGAAACACCTGCCGTGAACACTGCCCCAGCAGAGGAGAGACAACCTGCTGTCGACACACCTGCCGCGACAGCAGAAGGGACAGAGGGCAGACAGAAGATGCTGAAAAACTTAAGCCTCCTCAGATCTGAATTCCATATGAAGGATGCCTTGAAGATTACCGTCCTCCACCCTCTTTTCCAAAGCGGTTACAGAAACAGAAACAAGAGTACCAGCTTAAAAAATTATGATATTTTTAAGCAAGTACACATTAACATACCGCTGTTAGAGGCCATCAAGCAGATGCCTTGATATGTTAAGTTTCTCAAGGACGTAATGTCCAAAAGGTCTAGACTTTGGGAATTCGAGACAGTAAAGATGACAGAAGGATGTATGACAATTTTGCACAAGCATCCACCCCAAAAGAAGAAGGATCATGGGAGCTTCATCATACCGTGCATAATTGGCGATAAATTTGTGGGTAAGGCACTTTGTTATCTTGGTGCTAGCATAAATCTAATGCCCAAATCTTTGTTTCAGAAATTAGGTATTGGACAAGCAAGGCCCATGACAGTCATGCTGCAGCTGGCAGACCGCTCTTACGTACAACCAGAAGGGAAGATCGAAGATATTCTGGTAAGAGTGGATAAATTTATTTTTCCTGCTGACTTTCTTGTTTTAGACTGTGAAGCAGATGAAAACGCATCGATCATCCTGGGGAGACCCTTCCTAGCCACAGGCAGAACTGTGATCGATGTTGAGAAAGAAGAACTGACCATGAGAGTGAATGATCAGCAAATCAAACTCAATGTTCTCCAAGCAATAAAACAGGTTGATGCAGAAGAAGAGTGAAAGGCAATCTCTGTAGTAGTCCTTGACCAACCCTGCATCAGGTCGAGCTGCCACGACAGACAGTTTGGTCACTGCCACCACAGTCACCCAGAAGACTGTCACGGTAGCAACGACGACAGTGACTCCTCAGACACAGAAACATCTGACACTGAAGGTCCTGAGGAGGTAAATTGGATAGGCACGCGTCCAGGTAAGTTCTTCGAGCCTCTAAATTATACCTCGAATGAACATGTAATCCAAAAGCCTTCCATTGAAAAGCCACATGTTCTAGACCTTAAACCCCTGCCAGGGCAGCTTAAATATGTTTTTCTTGGTTTAAATGATATGTTGCCCGTAATCATCTCTTCCAAGTTAATGAAGGAACAGGAGCAGCGGCTAATCAAAATGCTACAGCAGCATAAGAAAGCCATTGGATGGACTATAGCTGATATCCAAGGCATTAGTCCGGCGTTATGCATGCACAAAATCCTCTTGGAGGATGATCATAAGCCGACCATTGATGCCCAAAGACGATTGAACGAGGCTATGAGAGAGGTGGTGAGGAAAGAAATTATCAAGTGGCTCGACACTGGAATCATATACACCATCTCGGATAGCAAGTGGGTGATCCCGGTGCAATGTGTGCCCAAAAAGGGAGGAATAACCGTAGTAACCAATAAAGAAAACGAACTAATCCCAACCATGACTGTGACCGGTTGGAGGTTTTGTATGGACTACTGGAAGCTTAACAAAGCTACCCAGAAGGATCACTTCCCCTTACCTTTTATTGATCAAATGCTTGATAGATTAGCGGGGAAACCTTACTACTGTTTTCTTGATGGTTACTCAGGTTATAACCAAATAGCAATCACACCGGAAGACCAAGAGAAAACCACCTTCACATGCTCGTACGGCACCTACACCTTCCGAAGAATGCCATTTGGACTCTGCAATGCACCAGCAACCTTCCAACGGTGCATGATGGCAATATTCTCCGACATGGTGGAGGATCTCTTAGATATTTTCATGGACGACTTTTCTGTCTTTGGGGACAACTTCGAGGATTGTTTAGGCAATTTACAGAAGGTTATTGAGAGATGCAAAGAGGCGAACTTGGTTTTAAACTGGGAAAAATGTCACTTTATGGTGGATAAAAGTATAGTACTGGGCCATAAGGTGAGCTGCCGCGGCATAGAGGTGGACAGAGCCAAAATAGAGGTTATTGAAAAGCTGCCGCCACCCACCATAGTCAAAGGGATTCGAAGTTTCTTAGGGCATGCAGGTTTTTATCAACAATTTATAGCCAATTTTTCGAAGATTACCAAGCCCCTATGCCACCTATTGGAGCATAATCGCCCCTTTGATTTTAATGTTGAATGTACTGAGGCATTCAGAATACTGAAGGAGAAGCTGGTAACAGCCCCGATCGTACAACCACCAGACTGGAGTTTGCCATTTGAAATAATGTGTGATGCCAGTGATTATGCTGTCGGGGCAGCATTAGGGCAGAGGAAGGATAAGCTCTTCCATGTGATCTACTATGCCAGCAAAACACTGAATGATGCCCAGATCAACTACACCACGACAGAGAAGGAGCTATTAGCAGTGGTGTTCTCAATCGAAAAGTTTCGTCCATATATACTTGGAACGAAGGTGGTGGTCCATACAGACCATTCAGCACTAAAGTATTTGTTCACGAAAAAGGATGCAAAACCTAGATTGATACGTTGGATTCTGCTGCTGCAAGAATTTGACATAGACATCAAGGATAAAAAGGGAACAGAGAACCAAGTAGCAGACCACTTGTCAAGGTTGGAGACGGGAAGGAGTCAATCAACAGACAAGACCAACATAAAGGAGACCTTCCCAGATGAGCAATTGTTTGCTGCCCCCAGCACTACCGCGACAGCCATGGCGGTAGGTAAGCTTTCTGAAACCCCTTGGTACGCTGACATTGTTAATTACATTGTAAGTGGGTTATTACCTCCTGAGCTTAACTACCAAGCAAGGAAGAGGTTCCAAAATGATGCAAAACATTATTATTGGGACGAACCTCTTCTTTTCAAGTACTATGCAGATCAGATTATCAGGAGATGTGTACCACAGGACGAACAGAAAGATGTGCTTCACCACTGTCATGCTTCCCTTTATGGAGGACACCTAGGGGGAAACAAAACCGCTGCCAAGGTTCTGCAATCCGGTCTCTATTGGCCCACAATGTTCAAGGAAGCACAAGCTTTTTACAAGAGCCGTGACAAGTGCCAAAGGATTGGGAACATATCAAGAAGGCATAAGATGCCACTGCAGAACATACTGGAGGTCGAAATCTTCGATGTATGGGGAATCGACTTCATGGGACCATTTCCAGCATCTTGTGGGAATTTGTACATCCTACTGGCAGTGGACTATGTGTCAAAGTGGGTAGAAGCGATCGCCACTCAGAAGAACGATGCCAAGACTGTGCAAAGATTTCTTTACAAGAACATCTTCTCCAGATTTGGCATTCCAAGGGAGATAATTAGTGATGAGGGGAGACACTTCGATAACAAGGTAATTGCTGCTGCATTAAGGAAATACGGAGTAAAGCACCGAATTGCAACAGCATATCACCCGCAAACCAATGGGCAGGCCGAGATATCCAACAGAGAAGTAAAGAACATACTAGAGAAAATGGTTAAACCCACTCGAAAGGATTGGTCTCTACATCTCAATGATGCACTCTGGGCCTACAGAACAGCGTACAAGACACCATTAGGGATGTCACCCTATCGACTCATCTATGGGAAAACCTGTCATTTACCTGTTGAGATAGAACACAAGGCTTACTGGGCTATCAAGGCAGTAAATATGGACTTGGATAAGGCAGAACATAAAAGGCTACTAGACTTGAATGAGATTGAGGAAATTCGAGAAATGGCCTACGACAATGCTAAGATCTAAAAGGACAAAACCAAGAAGTGGCACGACAGGAAGCTGCTGCCACGACAGTTCTGCCCAGGGCAGCAGGTGTTGTTATTCAACTCTAGGTTGAAGCTTTTCCCAGGAAAGCTTAAATCCAGGTGGTCTGGTCCTTTCCAGGTTGTCCAAGTTTTCCCTCATGGTGCCATTACAATCAAATCAATGAAGGATGGGCACCAATTCAAGGTCAATGGACAGAGGCTCAAGCATTATCAGGTGATTGAAGCCCCAAGGATGCGGGAAGTAATTACTTTAGGAGATGCCCCTCAAGGCATCCCTAATTTAACTTAGTTTTTTTTATTTTTTTATTTATTAAGAATTAAGAATTTTATTTATTTATTTATTTAGGAAATAAGATTTTAATTTAGTTTATTTATTTTATTATTTTTAGGAAATAAAGGAAGCAAAGCAAAGAGGAGAAATGAACCAGCCCACCGCATTCACAACAGCCCAAAAAGCCCAACGGACAAGCCTGTCGTCACAGCCTGTCACCAGCTGTTGCGACAGACGCGGAGAAGACAGCCTGTCACAGAGCTCTCGCGACAGACACGCAAACGCGTGACAGACGCATCAGAAACCGCGTAACAGCTGGCCCCGTTATTCGCGCCTGCCGTTATAGTCCCAACTGGGAGAAAAACCTCGTTCTCTATAAACCCCTACTCCCTTTTCATTTTTCATCTCATTTCCATTCTCTCAACTTGCTTCCCCTATTTTAGATCTTAGAAAAATTTCTCTTTCATTTTGCTACAGTTCCTTGCAATGGCCAGCAGAACAACACGACGCAGCGCTGCCTCCACCTCTGCCACGGCAGTGTCAACACCAAGCCACAACGGCATACCCAACCGTTTCGCATCCACAGACTCAACAAAAAGGTACTACGGTTCTTTCTAGAAGAGAGAAATGTGGGAAGAATGAGGGTTTATTTATACCCAAACGACGGGAGAGCTAGGGCTAGAAGGCTTCATCGCTAAGAAGATACAAGCACTCAAGTGGCAGAAGTTTGCTGCCCAGCACGAAGAAATGAGCGTAACCCTCGTTCGTGAATTCTACGCTACCGTCATCAATAAGGATGCCACGACAGTGACCGTCCGAGGCAAATAAATCTCCCTCGAGTCGGCGTACATCAACACACTATATGGGATGTACGTGAGCAAGAAGGAGGACGCCCACCGGAGGTTCGTTAATAGTCTTTCACCGGCAGACTATGACGCTATCATGGCAGAAGTGACAAAGGAAGGTACGGAGTGGAATGATGACCTGAAGCACCGATGGACTGTAAGGAGGACCCAGCTTACCCCACAAGCCAAGCTGTGGAACCATTTTGTCAAGAAGCGCCTTATGCCTACCTCCCACAACACCACTGTCGACTGACAGAGATTAGCTCTTGTTCACTCCATTCTCAATGAGAGGCCAATCAACGTCGGTCGCTACATCCGAGACTGAATCCTCGAGTGTGCTCTCCGACCTTCAGGCCCCCTAGTCTTCCCTTATCTCATCACCACACTCTGTCGGGGCAACAACGTGCCAGAAATCAACGAGGATGTGAAGGTCTGAGGGAAAGGGTGGACGCAGCAGAATCTCTACAGTCTGATGGAGTTGAATGCAGCCACTCCTCTGTCATATGTAAACCCCTCTGCCGCGACAGAACTGACGGCAGACCCTGGCTCCCCTGAACCTGTCGCTGCAAAACCAGAGCAGACGATAGCAGCACCACTAGCAGACACCTCCAGCCAGATTCTGACGCTGCTGTAACAGATGGAAGCACGACAGCTCGGCCTGATGGGATTTCTAAGGGACTTCACTGCCGCCACGGTAAATTTTATCAAGTCTGATTTAAATTTTCCCAATGTGCAATTCCCTATTTTCCCAGAAACCTTCTTTGCTGCACCCACACCTGCTGCCAGCCCCAAAACCCTTTCTGTCGCCTCCACACCCACACCTGCCATGACCGGAGATGGCGGTAGAAGATCTGCCACTCCCAGAGGAGAGAAAAGGAAGGACCCTCTACCGGAGATCGACCCCAAATATTTTGAAGGGTTCTCTTCCTCCTCCGTCTGGCAAGATTCTGACTCGGAGCCATCAGTTGTCCGAAACATCTCCAAGGACTTCCCTCCGATGAAAAGGGAGAAGCTGAACGAGACTGTCGAAGGACCCTGCCACGGCAGATCTGACAGCAGCAGCAGAGATGATGATCTCGAGGTCCTAGACCAACCCCAACACATCTCACCGACCAGAGTCCAGCCACCTCGAGAGGCTAAGAAGAAGATGGCCTCTGCGTCCCCCAGCAACCTGCCAGCCCCGGCCGTCAAAGTCATTGCCCGCCGGTAGCTCCAAGTCAGCAGCAGCAGCGACGACAGCTCCTCAACTTAAGTTTTTTTCCTTATATTTTGTTGTCTTTGATGTTGTTCTATCTATTTTGTGATTTTGTTTTCTATTTTTCATTTTGTTCTGTCATGCATTGAGGGCAATGCAACCCTCGAGTTTGGGGGTGGGCATCCCTCCATTAATGAACTTGTTAAGTTGTGTCTTTAATTTATGTCTATTTTTAAGTTTATTTTTGTCTCAAAAAAATGATGAAAATAAAAACAAAAACTTGGCTTAAGTCTTTGAACTAAACTTACCTGCCGCGACATACTCTGTCGTGACAGTGCCTTTAGGATGTTTTTAGGAACTATTTAGAGCCTTGCTATAGTTCTGATCTTTAGAACACCCTTTGTGACTCTTATGTTTTCTAGACTTCAGTAGTGAACTAGAATAGGAAGGTTTACCCACTTGAGCTACCCCTAGAGGTGCCTATCACTGGCTCTAGGAATAAAAGAAAAAAACATTTCAAACTCACTTGCCCGCAAAACTGCCTTACAATGATTTTAGGAAGATTTTTCTTTGAGCTTAAGTTAGAAAAAACTAAAGGAGCCTAAGAATTGCCTCCATAAAAGAAGAAGTCTAAGGTCAGAAAAAACTAAAGGAGCCTAAGAATTGCCTCCAGAAAAAATGAAGTTGAGTCAAGAGTCAGAAAAAATTAAAGGAGCCTAAGAATTGCCTCCAGAAAAAATGAGATTGGCATAAAACTCAAGTTTGTAAGCATAACTATTCCGGTAAACTAAAGGAGTCTAGGCACATATTTGTTCACAAAACCTACACACACTGCACAAGAACTATAGCATTGTTCCGGATAAACCCAGAAAACACCTAACAAGGTACTGCTCTTGATAGTGAATGTGTGGTAGGTAATGAAAAGTTCACTGAATTAAGCCAAGCCAAAAAGTTTTTATTTTTATTTAGGTCGTATTTGCTTGAAGACAAGCAAGAACTTGAGTTTGGGGTGTGTTGAGTGTATAAAAGTTCTATATTTTACCCCTTATTTACCCATATTTCTGCTACATTCAAGCATAATTCATTGCATTTAGGATAGAGTTTTGCATATACATCACAATTAGATAAAATAGCACAGTTGCTACTGATTTTGGTTACTTTTGCAGGTATCCGCTGCGGCAGACTTAGGGCAGCAAAGGAGCAGAGGCGGATCGCAGAACTGGAGTCGAGAAGCAAACGCTGTCGTGGCTACTGTCGTGGCAGCCATGACGACAGAATGCTGAGGTTGAAAAGTCAAGTGGAGCTCGACAGATAGGGGATTTCAAGCCGGTCTGTCGTGGACCACTCCCATATTTTTCTGAGCCCTGAGGCAGAATGAAGGCCAAGCCCAAAGTTCAAGGAAGAAACTCAAGGCAAGAAAAGAGGACAAATTCAAGACAACTACTCATAAGATTTAGTCTTAATTAGAGTTGCACTTTAATTCGAAATTGTATTCTTGCCATATTAGAAAACTTGGACCCAATGCCTATATAAAGGCATGTAATTCGACCTAGGGAAGGATATCTCATTCCTAGCCGTTTTCCCCTAAACCCTTGTCGTTTTCCCTCTTCACCATGTTCTAAATTCCCCCTAGGGCTAAGGATTGATTTTGTAAAGTAGTTGCAAGGATTGTATTGTTTTAGGAATTTTCTGTCAGGAAATAAAAACTTCAAGTTTATTTATTCTGGTTTTTCATATCTCACAAGAGTATCGAGAGAGCATTGTGAGGTTATCCATTTGTTTGATATCGGGAGAGTCAAGCATACGAACATAATAAATACGTGTTTTCCAGTTTATGGTTAAACCATCTCGGCTTAGGGATAAGTACGAGGTTAAGTGGCTAAAGAAGAATTCAACAACATTGGTGCTCACCCTTCGATTCACACCGGGAGGTATTATCCAAGAAGTGTTCATCAACAGAACTTGGGCCTAGGGATAGGACAAGTCATAGCAGGGATTCTTACCAAGCTTGAAGTACATAGTTGTTGATCGCTGCCGCCACGTCAACAAACCTCTGCCGCGACAGGTGCTGCCACGACAGGAACGACGACAGAAGACAGAAGTTTCTCTAACAGTGCAACACCTGCACTACTGAGCAAATCAATACCGGCCTATTTCTTAAATCTGATTTCTTCATCTTTTACTTTAGTTATTTTTCAGAATTATTACACTCATTCAATTAAACTAGTTCTCTCTCTTGTGCAGAAATTCAAGGATAGAGTTAATTCCAGTCCATGTGGAGACGATATCAGATACTCCAATATCACTTTACTACTTGCATCGTGTACACTTGCACTATTTGCGATAGGACTCTTTTACACGCAACACTCATTATGCTTGGATGAATAAGCAAACTCCATTCTCCTTACGCCCGAATGGATATGTGAATCTTCTGAAAAATTTCATCCTCCTTATGCTTGGATGAATAAGCAGGTTTCATTCTCCAAACGCCCAAAAAAATAGGTGAATCTTTTGAAAATTTCATCCTTCTTATACTTGGATGAATAAGCAAACTCCATTCTCCTTACGCCTGAATGGATAGGTGAATGTTTTGAAAATTTTCATCCTCCTTATGCTTGGATGAATAAGTGGGTTCCATTCTCTTTACGTCTAAATGGATGGGCGGGTTCTATTCTCCAAATGCTTGAATAGATGAGCAGGGTTCCATTCTCCAAACTCCCGAACGGGTAGGCGAGTTCTTTTGCTGAAGGGTTTTTGTATACCTACAAAAACCTAATATATGATGCAAATATGATAGGCGTGCCCTTAAATATGTCTAAAACATGAATGCATGTCTCATTTCTTTTTCTTTTTAGATTCTTTTCCTCAAAATTAATTTTTCCTTTGAATCCACACGTTTACCCGCTCAGTATAGATAAATAGTTGTACTTTTTCACTGTATTTCTTCGACTCATAGAAAACATCTTATCTTTGCAAATTTGCTCACTTAATCTAGTGATCTTATATTCTTATTTGGAAGGACAGGCTTCTTCAACTGTCATTGCTTCACCATTCTAATTCTTTATATCCTTTTGCTTCATCGAAAACATCTGATCTTCGTAGGAAAATGTCTCAAGATCTACTATCATTACAGTTGATACATCAATATTGAGTGAAAGGCTTCCTTGTGTGGTCTTGAAAGCTTCAAGTCTTCATATGTCCCTTATTAAGCATTAAGCACCTTCATCGTTTCTTGTGAGTTCTCAGATTCTTACCCCTATAGGGCACCTTGAAGTGCTTGCATATAAATCCTTGCAGCAAAGCTTATTTCTACCTTGAATGTTTTCAAATGGTTCTGGTATCGTCTTCTCTTCCTTTTGCATTTATTAATGTTGAAGGCCTTGAATGCTTGGCCAACATAAAATTGCCCCAATCTGAGGGCATGGCTTACCCTCTAGGCGTAACTGTATCCCTTTTCATGTTTTAGGGATCTTGTATGTCATCATGGCCAACCTTACACTCTTCACCACATGCATTTTTTTACCTTCTCACGCAAGGCGATGCCCCGTTCAAACTAAGGTTTAATTGTTTTGTGAAGTGATGAAAACATTCGTTCCTGGTTCCCTACGATTAGGATCAATAACAAGAAATCTTTTGTTCTTTATGAATCTATGTCAGCCTACTTGTAAGATGCAAGAAAATGCTAGAAATGAGAATTTAAAGGAAGAAGTCATGGCAGATGCAAGGAAAGGCTAGAAACAGTCGAGCTGGCTGCTGGCCAGCAACCTGTTTTCGAAGAGGATAGGAGGAGCCAGCGTGCGCACGTGCCAGGCGCGTGGGTGCGGGTGGTCCCTTTTTCTTCTTTTCCTTTTCTTATTCGATTCTAGCCATTGGATCCTCCCTCCCTAGATCCTATGGCTTTTTTAAACCTGCACAAAAACAAAGATAAATGGATTAGTTGGGCTTAAAGTTTTATTAATATTCTTTGGGCTTTTAAGATGGGTCTATTATGTTTTTTTAAACAAATGAGTTTAAAATGGACCATTATTTAATGGTAGATGGACCTTTATTATTTTTCAAAAAAATGTTTTAATTTTCCATTTCTTCTTTTTTTTAAAATAAAATGAATAAATAAATAAAGACAGTGAAAATCTAGTGACAACACATCTATACCATGTCGCACCATATGGAGGTCACTTTGCTGGGTTGAAGACTGCTACCAAGGTGTTACAGTCAGGATTCTTTTGGCCTATGCTATACAAGGATGCCTATGAGTATGCCAAGGCATGCGATCGATGCCAACTGACAGGGAACATATCTGGCAGACACCGACTATCACTCTAGAACATTATACTCGTAGATTTATTTGATGTATAGGGGATATGATTTATGGTTCCTTCCCCCCCCCCCCCCATCATTTTGTAATGTGTATATTCTTGTGGCTGTTGACTATGTATCAAAGTTGGTAGAGGTTGTTTTCCTGCCTACAAATGATGCCAAGGTTGTTGCCAAGTTTTTGCACAAGCATATTTTTACTCGATTTGGTGCCCCTAGAATGATCATTCATGATGAGGGTACTCATTTTAAATGTAATTTAATCTCTAAAACTTTGTGTAGTTATGGAATTCGAAAGAGAATTGCCACAGCTTATCATCCACAAACAAACAGGAAAGCCAAGATATTAAACAAGGAGATTAAGAACAATATAGAGAAGACTGTAAATCCAACAAGGAAAGACTGGTCTTTGAGGCTAGATGAGTCCTTTTTGGCCTGCAGAACTGCATTTAAAACTCCTTTGGGTACTTCACCGTTTATACTTGTCTTTGGCAAACCATGCCATCTACCAGTGGAACTTGAACATAAAGCCTATTGGGCCATTCAGAAACTTGACATGGCATGGAGAGTTGCTGGAGAAAAGAGGTTGCTTGACCTTAATGAGTTGGAGGAATTTAGGACGCAGGCTTATGAGAATGCTAAGATATATAAGGAGAAGGCAAAAAGTTGGCATGATAATCAGATCATGCCAAGGCAGTTCGAAATAGGTCAACTTGTTCTATTATTTAACTCACGACTTAAACTTTTTCCAGGTAAGCTCAAATCAAGGTGGACGGGTCCTTACGAAGTTGTGAAGCCATGTGTTCATGGGGCCGTGGACATTAAGAACTTAAGAACGGGAGAAAATTTTTAAGTGAACAACCAACGTCTAAAACATTACTTGGACAGTAAGAAAAAAAATGCCAAAGAGGTTATCCTCTTGGCAGAGTTAGAATGAAACACATGTAGGTTTGAAAGTCGTTGTAAATATTAGAATAGTTGATTTTATTTTCTTTTAGGAATTAGATTTTTGTTTTTCTTTCTTTCATTTTACAATTTTTATTCCTTTGTTGCGTTACACGATTTTTCATTGAGTGTGTGCAGAAATTTTAACAGAAATTGATGCCAGGAATATTGCCATATGGACTAGAAGCCAACATACTTGCCAGAGATTATGCCATGTCCCATGCCAAGGACATGCTCGGGCTTTTCGTGTAAAGGAAGAAAAAAAACCCTAGCTTGATTAAGATAAGCAAATATTTTGGGGAGAATTATCTTTAGCCTCCCTCTTTTAATCATAATTAATTTTATCATGATCACCCTATCACTTCAAATCTTTTCCATATCCTTATCGCGTATCGCTTTTCATTCAAAATTATACTCTTCCCAATTAAAACTCTCTACATCCCATCATTATCTATCCCTATTTTTCGGCTACCCTCTTTAAAACCTTATTAAACACTCAACATTTTTCTCTCACTTACCTTTAAACCGATTTCTCCAAGATTTTTCTCACTTTCCATCTTTCTTCAAGCAAGATTTAAGAACCTTTCATCTTTTTTTTCTCTTCTCTTCCAAATCGACTTTTCATCTCCATGGCTTCATCATCTCTTTAAGATCGTTCCTTTATGAGAAGCACTTCAATTTTCAACCGGACGCTGCTATGGGATTCTCGCTGGAGTTCATGGGTATCGTTAACATGCACAAGTGGGGTGCTTTCTGCCAACTGAAGGGAGAGGTTTACGCCACCATTGTTCAAGAGTTTTACGCGCACTTGACCAAAAACCCTCTATTTTTTATGATTCGAGGTAAGTGTGTCCAATTCAATGAGGTTTATGTTAACTCACTCTTTTCTTTACCTAGTGAAGGAGATGAATATTATGAGGAAGTTGAGACCATGAACGCTGCCAAACGCAAGAAGGTACTAGCAGACTTGTGCGAACCTTGCACAACTTGGACTGTCTCGTCCACCGGCCACCGGACTTTCAAGAGGCTAGCATTGAAGCCTCATATACAGGGTTGGAATCATTTTATCAAACACAATCCCATTCCCACATCTCATAATGACACGATTTTGGAGGGCCGATTGATACTTTTACACTCTATTGTCAAGGGGCACAAGATAAACGTTCGTAGAATCATCATCAAGGAAACCCACAAATGCGCTACAAAGGGTAAGGGAAGTTTGTTTTTCCCTTTCTTAATTTCTAACATTTGTTTGCGCCATGAAGTGGCAAAGATGGATGAGGAGCGCGGCCAGGTGGTCAAGGAAACCACCATCACTGTCCTTATTTGGAAAAATCTCACAGCTGGAGAGCCAAATGAGAAAGCAAAAAGGAAAAGTCAAGACTGCCACGCCAAAGCCAAAGGCAGACCCCAACAGTGTGCTAGAAACCATGCCAACGAGCTCGTTGGCAGTGCTATCTCAAGTTTACGCTCGTCAGGAGATTATTCTCCAGAAGTTGGAGGCAGCCGAAGAGCTAAATGCCAAGCTGAGGAACTATACAAAGGAGAGGGATGCCATCATGCGGGAGGTTCTTGTTAATCTTTCTCCTGACGAGGTTCCTTTGTTTCGTCCAGTCAAGTCAGTCAGTCCAGTTAAATCAGTCAGTCTAGTCAAGTCAGCTAGTCTATTTAGTTCTGCTAATTCCGGATCCAATGATACAGTTCCTATGTCCCCGGTGCATGTTGAATCTGCCACCACCGATTTCTCCTCTAAGTCGGAGGACATTCCTGGCAAGAAGCCAAAGCATACGCCAGTTACACCGCCAACAATCCTTGCCAAGAAGAAGGAGGTTATTGGAGCCTCCATTGATGTGTCAAAGCATGGCTGGAAAGAGAAGAAAAGAATGGCCCCTGAACGTGAGAGCCTAACCATGAGGAAGACCCGTGCCAGAAAAGCGGAAGAAGCTCGTGCCAAACGGGAGGAAAAGGCCTCCGAAAGGGAGTCTTCTTCTATCTAACTCCTTTGCATCTCATTCTTGTATCTTCATGTTCATGCATTTTTCTGTTTTTCTTTTATTTATGGGTTGTTTCATGAAGTGAGGGAAATGCACATATTGGGTTTGGGGTGTGTATTTTCTCACATTATTCCATGCATTTCACGTTTAAATTTTTTGTTTTCCATGTAGTTCATGTAGAGTAGTTGCATACCAAACCACAAAAAAGTGAAAAATAAAATTTTGTCTCGGCCAAAATTTGATGTTTGTTAACAATTGGATAGGCAAGCTTATTTTGATCCTAGTTGTTTGCCCAATGATGAATTTTTAATCTTCATTTTTCCATGCCAGTAGATAGTATGCCAAGTTTCTTACCAATTGATCTCTAGTTTAGGAAATTGATTCATACTTAGCACGTGGTATGTATCTAGTTCCCTAGCAAACTTAGGCTATTTGAAACCATGCTTAGATTTAGTAAAAAAAATTCCAGGGTAAAAGAAAATAAGGCAGCAATGCTCTGCCATGGTAAAAAAAATAAAATGAACTCTCCTCTATTTTAGGGGTAATAAGTTACTTGAGGCTTCGTTGTATGCTCCTTCTTAGTTCTCAAGTCCAAAACCCTAGAGTATGAGTTGAAGAGAAAGCCTAGTGATGTCTGGATTAAGGTGGGGATTCGTGGTATGCTCCCTCTTATCACTCACGCTAAACAGTGTCACGAAGCAAGCTTAAGATAATGCCAAAGACCCTTGGCAAAGAAAAAAATAAGAATATGAGTTTAGGAAGTATAATTTGGCTAAGGGGGTGGAAGGATAATTAGATGCATACTGCCTACACTTTGCGCACAAATCATGCACTTAGACTAAAGTTATATTGTTGCACTTGAATTATTTTCTGCTTGGCAATGTGCACTGTGATTCCTGAGGGCAGCATTAGCATTAAACTCTGCTTGCCACCATTTGTTGGCATTCCAACCAAACTTTTGACGAGGTATTATTTTCACAATTTTTATTTTTCTTTCCTTTGCATTACTTGAGGACAATCAATAAGGTGGGTTTTGAGGTGTGTTACCTCCTCTAAAGTATTGTTTTTTATGCCTATTTTGATATGCTTTTGCTTGTTTTCGGGTACATTTAGTTGCATTAATTTGCTAGGATCATGCATTTTCATCAAGGAGTTAGTAGGTTACCTATGATAGAGTGAAGGGTTGCTTTGTGGCTATTTTGTAGGTTTGGCATAGGATTTGGTAGAGGAATGGACACATGAATGCAACGCAGCTAGAAACGTAGTTAGGAATGCCAAGGTGAATGCCAAGAGCTGTGGGCACAGATGGACTAGAGGTGTGCCAAGCACTTGTTGGAAGAGAGATTCTAGTGATGTCATGACAAGAGATGATGAACCCCCGAAAAAATAGGAAAGGGTCGGGCTCCTAAAAAATCGCTAATGGATCAACTTCCAAAAAATATCGGATAAGGTGGTGCCAAGTGATGTCGGCAACATTGTGTAAAGCTTGGATCCCAAGGCGACGTCGGCATGATGACATCAGCCCTAGCCTGATAAGATATCACACCGAGCTGATAAGATGTCAAAATGATCGGATAGAGCTCTATCTCTTATCCCTTGATCATTTCAAATGCAAATGCAAAGGCTTATCTCATCCTTTCCCACTCACGCCTATATAAAGACCAATCGATCAAGCATTTTGACTCACGGAGATAACGAGGCGAGATGAGCGAAGTGAAGACTTAGAGTAATCGGAGTGAGGTGTTGAAGTGACCGGCGAGTGACGGTCGGCTGCACCGAGGAAGGGTGGTTCAACCTCTTGGCCGAGAGCTTGGCGTAGAGGCCTGCATTGAGAGACCCCTCTGCCTATTCCCTTGGCACAAGCTGTTTATCTTTAGTTTTTTTATGGTGATGTTTTTGAAAACGATTATGGTTGTGTTGGTTAATCCCCTTACCATGAACTAATTTTCATAGTTGGCGGGGGATGTTTTGGATTGAATATTGGCTTTATGCCTTAGTTCCTTTATAATAATTCTATTTTTGGTAAAGTTTTTCTATTTGGCGTACTTTAACTTTTCCTAAACACTTTGTCAAGTGAGTGCTGGCATAGTACGCCTATTGCCTCCCAATATCATAACAGACTTGGGTTGGTGACGATTAAGTTGTTGAATACTTGGGAGAGAAGCTTCGAGAGAAGCCGTTCAAGTAGATGAACTTACTTCAGAAGTGAAATCTACCCCCTTGAACTATAGATTGGTTCTAATCAAATTGGTTTAAGAAAAACATACACTATAGAGATATAGGGGTTTTTACTTGGCCAATTTAGGGCAATGACCATCGAGAGAGGCTTTGCTAATGTAGAATTTTCTCGGAAAATAATGCCAAGATACTTTTGCCAACGAAGGCTGGCATGAGCCATGTTGAATCCAGGAATTCCCTGCCAACAGTCATCACTCATTTAGAAACACCTTCCTTGCCAACAAATTTACTTCATTTTATTTTTCTTTCATTTAGTTTCAAAACAACTTTCAAAACAAACATCTTTTCTTCCAAAACAAGTAACAATTAAACAATCGTATTCAAGTCAATCTCTGTGGGATCGATAACTCAGCTTACCAAGTTGTATTACTTGTAGACCATGTATACTTGCACGCAAAAGACTCTTGGCATAACTTGCCCAATACATGTCATTTATACATTTTGCCAGCATCCATTTTACACATCTTCTACAGAGTTTACATTCCATCAACCCATTTTCCAAGGAACGGCTCCATTCGACGCACTAAGAGTTTTGTTATGATTTTGTTAATAACGGTGCATAAGCTAATTGGGCGCAACTACTAATCTCTCAAGATTATCCGCCTTCGGAATCAATACAACTAGAATCTGATTAGCCCATTCATCCAAATTACCAGTCTCAAAAAATTTATTGACGTAATGAAAGACGAAAGGACCCACTGTCTCCCAATTCTTTTGATAGAAAGCGACATGGAGACCGTCAACCCAGGAGATTTTAAGGAGCCATGTCAAAAACTAAGTCTCGCACTTCCTTTATTGTCACTGCAGCTAGGAGAGGTTGAAGTTCAACTTCACTATACTGATGGAAGTCACAAGCAATATCCACCACAGGGGAGTGTTGCGATTCACTTGTAAACAAGTTCTGGAAAAAAATTCACCGCATAATTTTTGAGAGCATTAGGATCGGTAACCCAAGAACCATCCGGAAATTCCAGTCTTCAAATAAAGTTTCTCCTTCTTCTGACCATCGTAGCCGTGTGAAAGTAAGACGTATTTCTATCCTCATTTTCGATCCAAGACATGCGTGTCTTTTGATGCCACAAACTCTCTTCTTGAGCCAACACTAAGTCTAATTATGTTTTCAAATCCATTTCCAACCTTACAAGATGTAGAGCATCTGATCTTTCCATAGCTTTCTCGATGCACCTGATACAAGCAAGAGGACGGGCCTTGCGTCGGCCAATATGACCAAACACATCATAGTTCCACTACCTACTTTTTCCTTGAAAGTCTACAATATTTTCATGAATTCTTTGATCCACATACCATGTATCTTTTAAGAGATTAGGGAAATTTGGGTGGTCATTCCAAGCGACGATATACTGATAAGGTCAAGACTTATTTTCCATCCTTGTAACACTCGTGTTTAGAAGCACCGGGCAGTGGTCAAAACCTACCCGCTGTAGGTGCACAACCTCAAAGAGCGCAAAAGCATCATACCAAACCGAATTACATAAGCAAAGACCCAACCTCTGAGATAAGGAGACTCATTTCCAAGTGAATTGAGGACTAGAGAAACCCATATCGATCAAACATGATTCAAGCATAAAGCCACAAAAGCGCTAACATACACCCACCCTCCGGTTAGAGCCTCCATGATGTTTTGTAGCGCTTCCAATGACATTGAGGTCACCGCCAACAACCCACGGCCAATCCAAATCAGGCTCCAAATTTTTGATAGTTTCCCATAAGGTTCTCCTTTGGCTAACATGCGGACTAGCATAAGTAAACGTTAAAAAGAATTGTTTCTCCCCTGACGACGGTGAACAAATACCATGAACAAATTGCCTAGACACAACAAGAACATCGAAATGCATCGTATCTCTCCAAAGAACCCAAATTCCTCCCAAAAACTCGATCGCTTCAAAACTTGTTTTCTGAAATAAATTATCTGTATCTATGCCACTCACCCGTGGTTCAAATAATGCCACCATATCAAGATTCTGCTTTCGCACCAGCAGCTTAAAATATTTATGAAAGGCAGGGTCAAGAGCCCCATTGTATGTTCCAAAAATGCAATTTAACAATTATATAAATGGGGAAGGAAGAGACAACAGAGTTATACATGCATATCATAGCGAGACTACTGGTCAAACACTATATTCTCGCACCACTGAACATTCGTGTCCACCCCTATATGCGAAGCCGGAGCATCCTCTAATGCTCGAGTCTTAGATGTGCTAACCTAATCCAGCTCTGAGACCAAGGATGAAATACAACCAGCTAAAGCAATTATCGGTGCCCCTCTGTCATCTCTCTTTTTGGGCTTAAGACTAGTCTTTTACATCCCCTAAATTCCCGAAACTCCTTTAGTTGCTCCTTTTCTTACAGCACCACCATTCAATTTAGGGAGAACGCGGCCATTCTTTTCACGGAGCACTAAATTCTCTTCATTGCCCTCAACCTGAACTGCAAAATGCTTATCTTTGTTGAGGGACAAAGCAACTTGGACGATCTTCTCTGTCGAGGCTACATGAGCAACAACCTGATTCTTCACTGACTCCTTACCAGTACCAACACTTTGACCTTACTGAGAGGCCACCCTAGTCGCACTCCTCGATTCCATTACAGTGTTGCCAACTTCTCTAGGCTTTTCATTCTTGCTTGTACCTGCATGACGAAGCACGATAGATTCCATGTTATTCAAGCCATTACCTATGTGTCCCTCGCGTGCAATAACCGTCACCGTTCTAACTGGAATCATTTTCCTTCCACCTCAGAAATATCAATTAATGACTCAAACCTTGACCCTATTTTACGACCAGCATTTGGGATGCTCGGTGTGTTAGCAGCTTCTTTTCTGTTCACTACCGGTCTCATTCTCTTATTCACATCATGCATCCAGGGCCCATAGAGCTCATCAGGCTTCTTTAACTCGTGGTTGTCCTTAGATGATGTGGTTCCATTCTTGTCATCTTGCCCATACGCCCATTTGGCAGGCCCAAACTTTCCACATCCATAACAAATCGTCGGTAAGCCTTTGTATTCAATATCTTGGCACTTTCCATCGATCACAATCTCAGATTTCAAAGGTTTATTTAAGTCGACAATAACCGCTAACCGAGTAAAATGCCCCCCCCCCCTTCCGTCGTGTTATAATCAATGCAAATCATTTGTCCAATAGCACTGGCGATGTAACAAAAGAGACTCTTTGTATAATAATGGTATGTGTTGGGTTTTATGGTGCTCGATTCCTTCAACCGTTATTGCTCGCCAAGTGTGGAGAAGTTGGATAATTGGGTGTTTTAGTGGGAGGTGAAAATTGGACAATAAGACACAAGGAATTATAGTGGTTCAACCTTCTAACCAAGGTCTACATCCACTACCTTATCTCCCCACTAAGGATTTCAACAAATTCACTCTAGAATTTCGTCCCCTTTTCTAGGCTAAGGAGGCAACCTTTACAACCCCTCAAAGCTTTCTACCCAAAGCTTGAGTAAACCCTCTTTACAAGAGAAATTCTAAGCAAACTTAAAATCCCTTTAATAGGTAATTGTTTGCACTAATAAGCTCTCACCCAAAACCTAAACACTTGAGTAAATATAACAATGTTTAGCTCACAAGTGTTGTCTATACAAGAAAATGAACAATTAAGCTCTAAGACAAATTCTTGATCATAGTGTTGTTGATAATTTAAGCATTAGCCTTCTCTTGATGCTTGGAGGTCTCTTTTATACTCCTAATTGAGTTTGTAGTTGTTACTAGCCGTTATGGTTGAATTGGAGTCGTTGGAGACTTAATTTCCCACCATAAATGCAGTTATGATGCCTATCGTATTGGTACGCCCTTCTTCAGAACTAGTCGTTGGGCTCTTGCCAGCCTATGTGTATCGATACGCTAGGAAGCGTATCGGTACGGTCTGTATTTTAAAAGACCGTTGGGAAATAGCCGTTGGGGGTTGTTAAAGCAGGGAACGGTACGCTTAAAAGGTGTATCGGTACGACCCCTCTCTGTATCGATACGGGCAAGCCTGTATCGGTACGGGTTTTGGCAGAATCAAAGTTGGAGTAAAAAGGTATTGATATGGGGTATACCGTATCGGTACGGTAGTGCTGAAAAGCCAGGTTTGAGTACTTTAAAATGTTTAAAACTTTTCCAAAAACCTTTTTAAACACCTCAAACATAGTTTCAAGTTGTTTGGACTTAAAGACATGTTTTAAATTCTTTTCAAATTAGTCCAAAACATTTTTCAATTATTATATCAAAACACTTAGTTCTCCAATCTCCTCCTTTTTGATATAATAAAACCAACTTGAAAAATTGTTTGGGATTCTCCCCCTTTAAGTTTAAAAATTTGAATAAGAGATGAAATATAGAAAAGTAATTAAAGCTCCCCCTTATTCATTTGAAAGACACAATTTTTCAAATCAATCTCTCCCCCTTTTTGTCATATCAAAAAGAATTTAAAATAACTTTAAGTTCAAAATAACTTGGGAGGTTAAAAACAATTTGACACTAATAAGAATTTTGGTTTTAAAATGGCTCTCACTTACTCAAAGCATCATCAAAAGATGTTAGTCCAACACATGATAACCTAGTTGAATAAAAAATAAATCAAATTCAAACAAACAAAACAACTAGATTTTACCAACACTTGAACTTCAATGGAGGATGTGAAGCCTTCCTTCTTCAAGTGTTCTTCCTTGTGTGCATGGAGCTCCCCCTCATTGATTGTACTTGTTGAACACCTCCATCACACCTAATCAAGACAATCATACAAATTTTGGTATCCAAATTGCTTTGGATCCATAAACGTTGGTTGCACAAAATTTAGTCCCCTTAGGAATCAATTTTTCAATTTCATCCTTTTTATGTGAAGTGATTAGTTCTTTTGGAACCCAAACACTTATAAAACATTTTCCATTTAAAAATCTAGTGGCACTAGATTGTCTTTGGTAAAATTTTGATTTTCCAAAATCATTTTTCTTTTCTAGTTCCTTAGAAATCAAAATCTTTTCTTTCTTAAGATCATCAACTTCTTTTTGATGATCTTTTTCCATTTTTTGAAGCAAGTTTTGTAAACTAGAAACTTGTTGCTCAAAATCCTTCAATTTTGCTTCAAACTCAAAATTAGTTTTCAAAAGCAAATCATTTTCGTTTTTCAACTTTGAAATCAACTTTTTGTTTTTTGAAAATGAAGCCTTGAATTTGAAAAGAAATTCATCATAAGCTTCTTGTAACTCGTCAAAAGTATAAGAATTTGAAATGGATGAGTTAGAAGTTACCTCCCCCTCGTTGAGGGCCATCAAGCATAGGTGGGCTACCTCATCATCGGTGGACTCTTCATCACTCCATGTGGCCATATATGCTTGCTTTGAAGATGATCCCTTCTTGTTGGACTTGTGGGATTCCTTCATCTTCTTCTTCGATTCATGATAAGATCTTTCCATTTCATGCTTCATGAACCGGGTGAATTTCTTGAAGAGATAGGCCATCTCTTCGTCTTCACTTTCCTCCTCACTTGATTCAACATGTCGGCATTTGGAGGATTTAAGAGCAACGACACTCCTGTTGATGCCTAGCTCTTTGACTTTCTTCTTCCTCATCTTCTTTATCTCTTCCTTTTTCGTCTCTTCTCTTCATTTCTTCATGATTTCGTGTGTGAGGAGAGATCCCATGAGTTCATCGAGCTTTAAGGATTTGAGATCTTTAGCTTCGATGATGGCCATCTTCTTTGAGTCCCAAGAATCAGGAAGAGAGTAGATGAGTTTGCAGACAAGTTTGTCTTCCGAAATGATTTCTCCATACCCTTTGAGTCCATTGGTGGTGGTGGAGAATCTATCGAACATCTTCGTGATGTCCTTATCCGGTTCCATCTTGAAGTTCTTATACTCGAGGTTGAGGAGTCCGATCTTGGTCTCATTTACTTCGTTGGTTCCCTCGTATGTGACTTCATGCTTGTCCCATACCTCCTTGGCATCTTCACAAGAAGGTATCTTCTCGTAGATGTTTGGGCTCAATGCACAAAAGATGATGTGCAAGGCTTTGCAATTGAGCTCCATCTTCTTGCGATCATTCGCACTCCAATCCGCCTTCCTTCGTTGTGGCACGAACGGACCGTCTTCTACTATGTCCCAAAGCTTGTAGTCCTTGGACTTTATGAATACATCATTCTTGTCTTCCAATGGGCATAGTGTATTCCGTCGAAGAATGGTGGCTTGTCGATGGATTGTGCCATTTGATCAGTTGGTTGATATGTTGTATCGAGCTTCCCGGATCACCTCAATAGGATGTTAATCCTCTTCGATTGAGCCAAGCTCTGATACCAATTGTTGGGTTTTATGGTGCTCGATTCCTTCAACCGTTCTTGCTCACCAAGTGTGGAGAAGTTGAATAATTGGGTGTTTTAGTGGGAGGTGAAAATTGGACAATAAGACACAAGGAATTATAGTGGTTCAACCTTCTAACCAAGGTCTACATCCATTACCTTAGCTCCCCACTATAGATTTAAACAAATTCACTCTAGAATTCCGTCCCATTTTCTAGGCTAAGGAGGCAACCTTTACAACCCTCAAAGCTTTCTACCCAAAGCTTGAGTAAACCCTCTTTACAAGAGAAATTCTAAGCAAAATTGAAATCCCTCTAATAGGTAATTGTTTGCACTAATAAGCTCTCACCCAAAACCTAAACACTTGAGCAAATATAACAATGTTTAGCTCACAAGTATTGTCTACACAAGAAAATGAACAATTAAGCTCTCAGACAAATTCTTGATCATAGTGTTGTTGATAATTGAAGCATTTGCCTTCTCTTGATGCTTGGAGGTCTTTTTTATACTTCTAATTGAGTTTGTAGCCGTTACTAGCCATTAGGGTTGAATTGGAGCCGTTGGAGACTTAATTTCCAACCATAAATGCAGTTCTGATGCCTATCGTATTGGTACACGGGTACCCTTATCGGTACGCCCTTCTTCAGAACTAGTCGTTGGGCTCTTGCCAGCCTATGCGTATCGATACGCTAGGAAGCGTATCGGTACGGTCTGCATTTTAAAAGACCGTTGAGAAATAGCCGTTGGGGGGTGTTAAAGCAGGGATCAGTACGCTTAAAAGGCGTATCGGTACGACCCCTCTCCGTATCGATACGAGCAAGCCTGTATCGATACGAGTTTTGGCAGAATCAAAGTTGGAGTAAAAGGTATCAATGCGGGGTATACCGTATCGGTATGGTAGTGCTGAAAAGCCAGGTTTGAGTACTTTAAAACGTTTAAAACTTTGCCAAAAACCTTTTTAAACACCTTAAACATATTTTCAAGTTGTTTGGACTTAAAGACATGTTCTAAATTCTTTTCAAATTAGTCCAAAACATTTTTCAATTATTATATCAAAACACTTAGTTCTTCAGTTTGGAAGTTTAGGAAGGCGGACCCATGCCATAAACTTGGACGGGTGCTCAGCCGAGGTTGAGAAATTTCTACTCTAGGGTTGTACTCTCAGGTAAGATCCATAGATTACCCATGGACCGCATGTACGAACCTTAGAGTGTGCAAGTTTTGCATCGATTGCATCATGAAAACTATCCGAAAATGTGATCTTCAATAACACACCATCACCACCAAAATGCACATCTTCTTGGTGACTTCCACATCCAATTCACTAAGTTATCGAGTTGGGATACTGTCCGTCCCATCACCGATCAGCATGTCACGGAAAGAGGGTCTCTCGAGTTAGAGTTTCCTGAGGTAGTTGAAGGAACAATTTCCTTAGAATTGGTCCCATTTGAAGCAGTCTGATTATTCGAACCACCCTCCTGCACATCTAGATATGGCCCTCCTTTGACAGCATCACCTATAAACGTATCAGACCCAGAGACTGCAATTGGGATAGCAGTCCCCTCCAAACCATTAGGGTTTTCAAAATTGTGACCTTTCTTAACATTTCGTTGTGCATCCTCGAGCAGGGGGATCCCGATCTCTCCAGAACCAAGGAGCCCTCGAGAACAATCACATCTTCCAGGGGTCGGCCGCTCGGAGCCCCAGTTGGCGCTGATCCCACGTTAGCTGCCGTTAAAATGTTAGGGTTTTCCATATCAAATTTAATATCTTAAATCTAATCCTAATTCGAGTAGCTTGGCCTTACCATAAAATTATTGATAATCGTCTTTTACTATAAAGTACTTGTGTAACAAAACATATTACTTGAAGATGATATTGGTCGACCCGCACTCAGTATTCCAAAAGCAACAATAAAATATTAAAGATCCCTCCATCCAAAACAATTGAAAAAAATGCAAAGGTATGGTCCAATTGGGGTCAACCAACGAATACATATTGAATCCAAGTGGCTCCGACTTATTATCATTCAACTGCCTAGAGCTGGAAGTTGTCGTTGCACTGTGAAAAAAGCCTCACGCTATGCCTTCCCCTGTAGGAGAAAAGAGAGCTGAAGCTTTCGAGCAAGCCCCATTGCTCAACACCAAGCTTGGAATGGGCACCATGCATCCATCTCCCATCGGTAAAGCCAATGTCCCATAACCTCATTGCCCTCACATTAGGTGCGCTTTGAGTAGGAGAAGTTACTGCTATTCTGTTTTGTCTATGGAAAAATGGGTCAATGGCTAAGAGAAGAAAGAATTTTGAATTTAGCACATCTTTTTTATTCCGCTCATAATTTCCTGTATAACCCTGATTCAAGGGGCAATAATATTTCCCCAAATTCTGCTTTTTCTACTGCTAAGGGAAACCACGTTGATGGGCCTAATCTTAGCAATTTCACACCGGTTTCGAAAGCTTCCAAATCAAAATGCTATTGTCATGGCTAAAGTCAATGACGGTTACTCAGCTGATTTTGATGTGATTATGGCAAGTGATGCCAAATCAAAATATTTCTAAGGTTTCTAAAAGGAAAAGATCTCAACCCAGCGCACCATAAGTTTCTAATTTTGATTCGAGTGATGCTCTAATTAATGTTGAGGGCCAGTCGTTAGTAATGAAACTCCTCAACTACAATGTTCAGGGCTTGGGGAAGTCTCGAACACAACATCGTCTCAAGCATATGCTAAGAGACGTTAATCTCTCTGTTATTTTCCTTATTGAAACTAACTTACAAAATAATAAAATGGCTTCCGTTCGTAGTTTATGTGGTTATCCTAATACTATCGATGTTTGTGCTCTTGGGACCTGTGGAGGTCTTTCTTTAGGCTGAAAATTTAATTGTAATGTTACTTTACGTTCTTATTCAAACCGTCATATTGATGATATTTTTTAGGATGATCTGAATGGTTTTACATGGAGATGTACAGGTTTCAATGGTGCTCTTGAGGAACAAAATAGAGCTACCTCATGGAATTTGCTTCGTTTGCTGAATGATACACCTAACTTACTGTGGCTTATTATTGAAGATTCTAATGAACTTATTTTTTCATCAGAAAAGCAAGGTGGTTTGCTTCATCGTGAACAACGAATGGAAGGTTTCTGTTTGGCTCTTTCAGATTGTTCTTTGGAAGACATAGGCTTCAACGGTCAGTGATTTACTTGGAAGAAAGGTCTCTTTGAAAATACTAATATCTGAGAAAGATTAGACCGAGGAGTTGTGAACCCAACTTGGTGGGATCTCTTTCCCAATTTTACCCTTTCTCATCTTACGCACGCCTTCTCTGACCATTGGCCCTTTATTGTTACAAACGAATGGTCATTTGTTTTCATCTGAAAGGATAGCTCATTTTCGATTCGAAGCTTCTTGGTTATTGAAATCTTCTTGTGAAGTTGAGGTTCAACAACTATGGTCTTCATCTTCTGGTTTAATTCCTCAACGTCTAAAGACGGTTAGTCGAGCCTTAGACTTATGGTTTCGGCGCATTCAACGTGAAAAGAAAATGTCATTGGTCTTCAGAAAAAGTTACAAGAGCTAAATGAATGCTTCCCATCTGATACAGTTTTGAGCAACATCATAGAAACAAAGTTGACAATCAATTTAGAGGCTGATCATGAAGAACTCTATTGGGAGCAGAGGGCTCGAGAAAATTGGATAAAGTTTGGTGATCATAACACGAGCTTTTTCTACAATTTTGCATCCCAACGAAGATGCACAAATATGAACCTTTTCTCTAGCCAAGGAATGGATGATGCATTAGCCATCCTTGAAGAGACTCCTAATTGCATCACTTCAACAATGAATGCAGAGATGACTAAGCCATACACTCATGAAAAAGTTTTTGCGGTTATTCAATTATGGGCCCCTTAAAAGCTTCGGGAGGGGACAGTTTGGGAGCTATCTTCTACCAGAGGTTTTGACATATTGTCATTCTTGATATAACAAATTTTTGTATTGATATCTTCCGCGCTGGATCATCCTTTCATGAAATCAATTCGACGCACGTTATTCTCATTCTAAAGGTTTCTCATCCAACCGGTATATCCTACTTTAAACTGATTAATCTTTACAATGTCCACTACGAAGTCATTTCAAAAATGATTGCAAATCGACTCCAATCGGTTTTACACTTATGTATTGACAAGGATCAAAGTGTCTTCATTCTTGGCAGACTTATTTCAGATAATATCATAGCAGCTTACGAGATCCTTTATACTCTTCGTTATAAACGGACTGGAAGGAGGGGTTTCTCCGCACTTAAACTTGACATGAGCAAGGCATATAACCGGCTTAATTGGTCTTTTACTGAGATCTTGCTACGAAAAATGAACTTTGATGATTCCTTGATTGAAATGGTTATTCGATGCATATCCTCTGTTTCATATTCGATTGTTGTGAATGGTAGGGTGGGAGAACATTTTCATCCTTCTCGTGGCATGCGTCAAGGAGACCTTATTGTTGAGTTGATCGATCGAATCGAAAATGGCCAAAAGGGGGGTGAACTGGCTTTTTAAAATTAGAAGGAAGCGAATTGAAAATATAAAAATTATGGAGAAGGCAATTTATAGTGGTTCAAGCTTGGAACAATCTCTACATCCACTACTTTAGCTCCAACTAAGGATTTTCAACCAATTTCACTAAAAATTTGTCCTCTTTTCTTGGATTAAGAGAAAACCTTACAAACCGGTTAATCTTTCTACCAAAAGATTAACAAAGACTCTCTCAAATACAAAGAAGGAGTGACAATCTAAAAAATGCCTCTCAATAAGTTGATAGATTGTCCAATTACAAGTAATCACTCCCCAAACTTGAAATGAAATAATACAATAAAAGATTACACAAGTGGGGTTACAAATATTTGACTCTTTAAGCTCAAGGGTTTTGTTGAGTGGATCAAATGATCGATATAAACCAATAGGGTTGAATTGGATTTTTAGACTTTTTGGTAGTGGAATTGACAAATAAAAAGATTGACAAGAGGATTTAGAGTGGTTCAAGTTCCAATCGAACTCTACATCCACTACCTTAGCTTCACTAAGGATTTTCCAACAATTCCACTAATCGTTATTCCCCTTTTCTAGGCTAAGGAGGTAACCGTTACAATACTGGTCAAACTTTCTACCCAAAATTTAACCCAATCCTCACACAAGAATTACAAAGAAGATGATGGCTAAACAAGTATCTCTCAATACACAAAGTAGCCCAATTACAAGCACTCAACCCAATTGAAAGGATAAGAATGGAAATTACAATTTCACAATTGGGGTTTACAAGAAATAATGGGATTTAGGCTCAATTGCTTGGATTTGATGTTTGGATGTTTTCTTTGAGATCAATAGTTGTTGTTGAAGCTTTTAGAGGTCCCTTTTATACCTTCTCATTGAATTCTAGCTGTTGGGGTTGTTGCATTCATCAATAGAGCCGTTGGGATGTTATCTTCCCTCCATAAATGCAGTCTGCAACCACCCGTTTCGAAATGACCGATCCTGTTTCGAAACAGACCAAAAAAGAAAGAGCCATTGGGGTGTATTAAATAGACCGTACCGAAATGGGCACGATCGTTTCGATACGATTAAGATTCGTTTCGAAACCCGTTTCGAAACACTTAGCTACTATCAAAGCCTGTATCGAAACGGATTGAAAGTGTTTCGATACGCCTTAACGACCAGTATAAAAACAGTTAAAAACTTCAATGGTCATATTTTTAAAACAAAGTTTGAATGCCGTTTTGAAACGTTTGAAGTCGTTTCGATACTACCGTATTGAAACGGGTCAAACCGTTCCGATGTTCTTCATCCGTTTAGAAACCCGTTCCGAAACAAGGGTTCACAGTTTCAAAAGTGTTCTGGAACGCCCAAAGGCCGTTCCGAAATGGTGACTCGAAAATCATTGTTTTGGCTTCAAAAACACTTAGAAAATTTTTGACAACTTGAGTTTTTAACTTAACCATTTTCCTTTAAATATATAGAGAGCTTTGAGGACTTAAAATTTTGTTTTATCTTTTTCAAATTAGTCCTTAAATTTTTTAGTTATATCAAAATTATTTTATCGGTTTCACAATCTCCCCTTTTTAATATAACAAAACTAAAGTTAGAATTTTTAAAGAGTTTTGAACTTTTGAATACATTCTAACTCCCCCTCAATTTAAGATGGGTTTTAAAGTTTTGAAAAGATTTAAAATTTAAGTTTTAAAACTCAAAACCACTTAAATAAAACAAATTTTTGGCTCTTATATTTTCTCCCCCTTTTTGTTAGATCAAAAAGAATAATAAACAAGGCTCAAAGAGAAGAAACAAGGTTAAAAGCAATAAGCAACATAATATAGATTCATATAATCCAAATCCAAACATAAAACTTAAACAATAAGGTTCAAAGCTCAATCCCAAACAAAATAATCAAAGCATAGGTTCATGAAACATAAAGAAATAAAGGTGCAAACTTAATCCTAATATGATAGTCTAACATGTGATGCAATAAAAAAGATCCTAAGCCTCGTCATCGTCACCATCAACATCGGAGGAGTCATCATTGTCCCTAGCTTGAGAGCGACGAAAGGTCATCCATTGACCATAAAAGGTGGAGAATGACAAGTCCATTTATTGATGTTGATTCTCAAGGGAGGTGAGACGATTTTCCACGGATTGCAAGCGATTATTAATAGTACCAAGACCTGCCTCCATTGTGTTGAACCGCTCGGTGAGAAAATCCATAAGAGCTTCATTGTTGGGACCCGGAGCTTGAGGTTGTGGTTCAACTTGTGGTGGAGGAGCATGCCTATCAACTCGTTCCCATTGGCCATTAATGTTGTAATGGAACCCGGATTTGTGGAGAGAAGCTTCACCAATCTTTTGCTTACGGGGTTCCGGAGAGTCATAAGTGCAATCAAAATTGAGCATCCCAAAGATATAGCTCAAAACAGTCCCATATGTGAAGGATTTGAGAGCATCGGTTTCACGAAGCTTCACATTGTTGACCATCTCGGCAAACATAATCTTAACAAGATTTGGGCACTCTCCACGGCGAAAACACTCAAGCCAAAAATAATCAACTTGACGAATGTAAGCGAATTTACCTCCGGAGGAGCGAATAAACCACGAGATCATCAAGTGAATGAACCTATCATGAGCATCCAAGGAAAGCACGGAACCGGTGTGAGAACCAAAATGAGTCTCATTCTCGATGCCTTCGTTCTTAAGGCCAAGAGTGGTCTCTAAAAAGGGTATGTCTATGACAAAACTCTTCCCCAAGAGATAGGACTCAATGCCAACAACTTCGAAGTGATCCTCATTATCAACAAGCTGAGCATTAGAGTAGAAGATGAGAACCATGTGCTTGTAGACCACATCCGGTATGTTCAAAAGAGCCATGAAGTTCATTTCTCGTAGACGCTCTAGATAACGGAAGGCGAAACGCTCCGAATCAAGGAACGGAACATCAACCACACGTTCGCGACGAACGGCAATCTCCTTGACATAAGTGAAACGATCCCTCATCTCTGGACTCCGAAGACTTTTGAGAAACAACTGGGTGAGATTAGGATGGATACCGGCATCACTTGATTGACTCGTCTTACGTTTCTTGTTAACGTTCTCCATTGAAAAACTCCTAAAAACATAAAGCAAGCAATTTTGAAATTAAAGGTGTATGCATGAATATCCTCAATTCAATCCAATAATAAATCCCATTTAGGTTTAAAAAAGATTTTAGAAAAATATTTAAGAGAAAAACAACTTTTGAAAAACCAAAAAATACGAGTGAAAAATAATATATTCGAACTAAAAAATTTAAGATTTTGAAAAAAAAAATTACAAGTTTTGAAAAACCTAAGATGAAAAACATATAATCTATACAAAATTAAAATTTTCTAACTTAAGAAACGAATTAAATCAAAGGAAAAAGAAAAAAATAGAAAATATACCTTAGAAGGGGATTTTGGATGAATAAGTGGAAAATCTTGCACAATATTGATGAGGCTTGCTTAGACTTGTGTTTGTGTGTAAAAGCCCTCAAGATTTGATGAAAAACAATGAGGTTTAGAGGGTTTTTATAGGGAAAATCGATTTAGGGTTTTTAGGGTTTTGAAAGAGTTTTAATTAAAGTGAATTTTAACATTAAAAGCCCTCTTTAAAGTTGTCCGCATACCCATTTCGGAACAGGCTCGATCGTTCCGAAACGCGGGTACCGAAATGTTGACTGACGTTTCAAGTCCAGCTGATCGTTCTGATACGCCTTTGACCGTATCGAATCCTCGTTGACCCGTATCGAAACTCATTTCGATACACCCCTTGGTAGTGGCAAAAACGTTTTGAACCCCTTTTAAGGCGTTTCGAAACACCCTTCTCACAGATATATCTTTTAAGGCACCCGTATCTAAACAGTTGGACCCGTTTCGATACACCTAGGCCTGGAAGTGCAGATGAGGCTCTAATATTGCAGAAAAAATGGATTTCATGAAGCCCTATATGCATAAATGACATGAATGTGCAGGAAAGACATGTATAAACAAAAACATACTCCCCCTAACTATTAGCATGGATGAAATTAGGAGTAAAAACACATAAACATGGCATTTTCAAGAATTCAAGCAATTTAAGCACAAAAAGGGTCCTAAAAGGTCAAGAAAGGCTAGTTAGACCTAACTCTCTCCTAAGGGACCAAAAACGCTCTTTATCTAAAGGCTTTGTAAAGATGTCGGCTAGTTGGTTTAAGGTGTCAACGTACTCTATAACAACATCTTCCTTAAGGACATGATCTCTAATGAAATGATGCCTAGTCTCTATATGTTTGGTTCTAGAGTGTTGGATGGGATTTTTAGTTAAGCATATGGCACTAGTGTTATCACACTTAAGGGGTGTGGTTTCAACTTTAATACTATAATCTAAGAGTTGTTGCTTCATCCAAAGGACTTGAGCACAACAACTCCCTAAGGATATGTACTCGGCTTCGGTGGTAGAAAGAGCTACACTATTTGGTTTCTTAGAGAACCAAGATATGAGCATACTACCTAAGAATTGACATGTTCCCGAAGTACTCTTCCTATCGATTTTACACCCCCAATAATCCGCATCCGAATAAGCATGAAGGTTGAAGGTGGAGTCTCTAGGGTACCAAAGACCTAAACAATGAGTATCTCTAAGGTACCTAAAGATTCTCTTAACGGCTATAAGGTGAGACTCTCTAGGACTAGCTTGAAACCTAGCACACAAGAAAACACTAAACAAAATATCTGGTCTACTTGCGGTAAGGTAAAGCAAAGATCCAATCATAGAACGGTAAAGCTTAGAGTCAACACACTTACCTCCTTCATCTTTGTCAAACTTTGTAGATGAGCTCATAGGTGTGGCTTGAGGCTTTGCATTCTCCAAGCCAAACTTCTTGAGCATATCCTTGATGTACTGTGCTTGATTGATGAAGGTGCCATCCTTCCTTTGCTTGATTTGGAGTCCCAAAAAGAATGAGAGCTCCCCCACCATGCTCATCTCGAATTCACCTTGCATTAACTTAGCAAACTCTTTGCAATGACACTCATTAGTAGATCCAAAAATAATATCATCAACATATATTTGTACTACTAAGATATCATTTTTATACCTTTTTATGAAAAGTGTAGTGTCCACCTTACCTTTTTCAAAACCTTTTTCAATCAAAAAGTTTGAAAGTCTTTCATACCAAGCTCTGGGAGCTTGTTTTAAGCCATAAAGTGCTTTAGTAAGTTTGAAAACATGATTTGGAAATTTTGAGTCTTCAAAACCCGGTGGTTGTTCCACATACACTTCCTCATTTATAAAACCATTTAAAAATGCGCTTTTAACATCTATTTGAAAAATATTGAAGTCATGATAGCATGCATATGCAAGCAACATCCTAATAGCCTCCATTCTAGCTACGGGAGCATACGTTTCATCAAAATCTATTCCCTCTTCTTGAGTGTAACCTTGTGCTACTAATCTAGCTTTATTTCTCACAATGTTACCACTCTCATCTAGTTTATTCCTAAAGACCCATTTAGTTCCTATAGTAGATTGATTACTAGGCCTATCAACTAATGTCCAAACATTACTTCTCTCAAATTGATTTAATTCCTCTTGCATGGCCAAAATCCAAAAATCATCTTTTAATGCTTCTTTGATATTTTTAGGCTCTATGCATGAGATAAATGCAACATGGTTCATAAGTTTAAAAGAAGATCTAGTAGTTACCCCCTTGGATGGATCACCCAAGATTTCACCACCTTTGACATAGTTGAACTCCCTTGGGTAGCTCACTTCCTTTTCCTCAAGAGCCAAGTCCTTCAAGGCTTCAAGAGGTGGATCTTGTGTATCCTCTTCTTTTGTTGGAATCTCATCCTCCTTTGAAGTTTTTCCTCCATCAAAGGCATTAATGATTCCGACATCATCATCATCGCAAGAATCCTTCCTTGGAAGGAGGTTATCATCGAATACAACATGTATAGACTCTTCTACTACTAAAGTTCTCTTGTTAAATACACGATAGGCTTTAGAGTTTAAGGAATATCCTATGAAAATAGCTTCATCACTTTTTGCATCAAATTTAACTAAGTTATCTTTTCCATTATTTAAAACAAAACACTTGCAACCAAATGGATGAAAATAGCTAATGTTAGGCTTTTTAGATTTTAAAATCTCATATGGTGTTTTCTTTAAAAGTGACCTAATCATTACTCGGTTTACAATGTAGCAAGCAGTGTTTGTGGCTTCCGCCCAAAAATATTTAGGTAAATTGTTTTCACAAAGCATGGTTCTAGCCATTTCTTGTAAAGTTCTATTTTTCCTCTCAACTACCCCATTTTGTTGAGGAGTTCGAGGAGCCGAAAAATTGTGGCTAATACCATTTTCATTTAAAAACTCTTCAAACCCTAGATTTTGAAATTCAGTTCCATGATCACTTCTAATATGAGAAATTCTAAGTTCAATATCATTTTGGGTTAATTTTGAAAATGTGATGAATTTTTCTAAAGCTTCATCTTTAGTACTTAAAAATAGAACCCAAGTAAATCTAGAAAAATCATCAACAAGTACAAATGCATAAGATTTAAACACCTATTTGTAGAAACATCATTAATGGATTTAAAGGATAACTTATGTTGTTTACCCTTAGAGCATGCATCACAAATTTTGTCATTTGAGAACTTAATCTTGGGTAAACCTCTAACTAAATCTAAGGAAACTAATTTTTCTAAAACGCTAATGCTAGCATGTCCTAGTTTCTTATGCCATAGCCATGCATCATTTTCATTTTGAGCTACTGTAGAACTAATGTTTTGATATAATAATTGAAAAATGTTTTGGACTAATTTCAAAGAATTTAAAAACTTGACTTTAAAGTCCAAACTACTTGAAATTATGTTTGAGGTATTTTAAGAGGTTTTTGACAAAGATTTTTCATGTTTTCAATAGCCAAACTTGACTTTTCACGTTACCCGTATCGATACGGTCATACCAGTATCGATACCATTTTGCCTCAGTTTGGCCACTGTCAAAACCCGTATCGATACAGCAAACCCTCGTATCGATACGGAGGGGGTCGTTTCGATACGCCACATCAGCGTACCGATCCCATTTTAACTACCCCAACGGCTATTTCCCAACGGCCATTTAAATGTCAAAGGGTACCGATACGCCCTCAAGCGTATCGATACGCCCAAGCTGGCAAGTGCCCAACGGCTAGTTCATATGAAGGCCGTATCGATACCGTTCCACGTGTATCGATACCGTTAGCTGCAGAACAGCATTTATGAAGGGAAATAAAGTCCTCAACGGCTCCAATTCATCCCCAACGGCTAGTAACGGCTACAAACTCATTTGGGAGTATAAAAGGGACCTCCAAGCATCAAGAGAAGACTAATGCTCATATTATCAAACATCAAATGATCAAGAAATTGTCTTAGTGCTTTATTTGTCAATTCTTGTATAGACAAACACTAGTGAGCCAAAATTGTTAAATTTGCTCAAGTGTTTTAGGATTTGTGTGAGAGCTTAATTGTGCAAACAAACACCTATTAGAGGGTTTAAGTTTTCTTCATTTATCTCTTTGTAAAAGAGGGTTTTGATCAAGGCTTTGGGTAGAAGCTTGATCAGTTGTAAGGGTTTCCTCCTAATCCTAGAAAAGGGGACGAATCAATTAGTGGATTGATTGTGAAATCCTTAGTGGGGAGCTAAGGTAGTGGATGTAGGTGCTTGTTAGAAGGCCGAACCACTATAAATCATTGTGTCTTTTTACATTCTAGCTTCCACAACCCTTCCACCCAAATATCCACCTCTCCACCACTTGGTGAGCTAAGTTTGGTTGATCGAATCGAGCCCCACACAACTCAACAATTGGTATCAGAGCTTAGCTCAATCGGTGAGGATTAACATCCTATTGAGAAGATCCGGCAAGCTCGATCACTAGTTCATCAACCGGCTCAAATGGCACAATCAATCGACAAACCGCCTTTCTTTGACGGAGACCACTACGCCCTTTGGAAGACAAAGATGAAATTCTTCATCAAATCAAGAGATTACAAGCTATGGGATGTAGTTGAAGATGGTCCGTTCGTGCCTCAAAGAAGTAAAGCGGAGTGGAGTGCCGACGATCGCAAGAAGATGGAGCTAAATTGCAAAGCCTTGCACATTCTATTTTGTGCATTTGGTCCATCCATCTATGAGAAGATGTCTTCTTGTGAGAGTGCCAAGGAGGTATGGGACAAGCTTGAAGTCACATACGAGGGAACCAATGAAGTCAAGGAGACCAAGATTGGGCTCCTAACCTTAGAGTATGAGAACTTCAAAATGGATCCGGAAGAGAACATCGAGAAGATGTTTGATAGGTTCTCCACCATCACTAATGGTCTTAAAGGTTATGGAGAAGCCATCCCGGAAGAGAAGCTTGTCCGAAAGCTCATCTACTCACTTCCCGAGTCTTGGGACTCAAAGAGGACCGCCATCATCGAAGCCAAAAATTTGAAAACTTTGAAGCTTGATGAACTCATGGGGTCACTCCTTACTCATCAAATCATGAAGAAGAATAAAGAGGATGAGAAGAAGAGGGAAGAAATTCGAGCTATGGGAGAGAAGAAAATCAAAGGGCTTGGCATCAATGCTAGTGCCATGGCTCTCAAATCCTCCACTTGCCATCATGTCTACTCAAGTGAAGAGGAGGATGAAGAAGAAGAGATAGTTCATCTCTTCAAGAAGTGCGCCCCGTTCATGAAGAAAGCCTTGAGAGAGCTTGAACGAGAACCTAAGAGAAAGGAGAGGGCAAGCACTTCAAGCCATAAGAAGAAGGCACATTTGGCTACTTGGAGTGATGAAGACTCCACCGACGATGAACAAGCCAACCTTTGCCTTATGGCCATCGAAGAAGATTCAAGGGTAACTTCTAATTCATCTACTTCATGTTCTTATTCCTTTGATGAATTACAAGATGCCTATGTTGATTTGGTTTTAGATTTTAAAAGCCACATTTTGAAAAACAAAAAATTGGTCTCAAAGTTAAAAATTCAAAATGATTTGCTTTCTAAAACCAAACTTGAACTTGAAGCAAAACTTGAAGAGTTTGAATTAAAATGTTTTGATTTACAAAAATTGCTTCAAAATGTTCAAGAAGAAAAAGATTTGATTTCCAAAGATCTTGAAAAGAAAAACAATTTTGGAAAATCAAATTTTTATGTTAGACAATCTAGTGCCCCTAGATTTAAAAATGGTAAATGTTTTAGAAGTGTTTGGGTCCCAAAAGGACTAACCACTTCAATTAAAAAGGATGACATTGAAAAATGGATTCCTAAGGGGTCAAAAATTTGTGCTACTAACGTTCATGGATCCAAAGCAATTTGGATACCAAAAGTTACTTGATTGTCTTTTGCTAGGTGTGATGGAGATGTTCAACAAGTCAAACATTGAGGGGGAGCTCCATACACACAAGGAAGAACACTTGAAGAAGGAAGGCTTCACATCCTACCTTTGGGTTCAAGTGTTGGTAAAATTCTAGTTGTTTTTGATTTCTTTTGTTTATTTTATTTTAAATTCAACTAGATGATCATATATGTTGTGACTAACATTTTGATGATGCTTTGAGTAAGGGGGAGCCATTTTAAACCAAATTCTTATTTGTGTCAAGGTTTTTACCTCAATTGTTATTTTGAAACTTAATGTTTTTAAATTCTTTTTGATATAACAAAAAGGGGGAGATATGGTTTTGAAAAATTGAATTTTTAAATGAATAAGGGGGAGCTTAATTTGATTTCACATCTTTAATCTCTTATTCACATTTTTAAAGTTAAAGGGGGAGAATCCCAAACAATTTTTCAAGTTAGTTTTATTATATCAAAAAGGGGGAGATTGTAGAACTAATGTTTTGATATAATAATTGAAAAATGTTTTGGACTAATTTCAAAGAATTTAAAAACTTGGCTTTAAAGTCCAAACTACTTGAAATTATGTTTGAGGTATTTTAAGAGGTTTTTGACAAAGATTTTTCATGTTTTCAATAGCCAAACTTGACTTTTCACGTTACCCGTATCGATACGGTCATACCAGTATCGATACCATTTTGCCTCAGTTTTGCCACTGTCAAAACCCGTATCGATACAGCAAACCCTCGTATCGATACGGATGGGGTCGTTTCGATACGCCACGTCAGCGTACCGATCCCATTTTAACTACCCCAACGGCTATTTCCCAACGGCCATTTAAATGTCAAAGGGTACCGATACGCCCTCAAGCGTATCGATACGCCCAAGCTGGCAAGTGCCCAACGGCTAGTTCATATGAAGGCCGTATCGATACCGTTCCACGTGTATCGATACCGTTAGCTGCAGAACAGCATTTATGAAGGGAAATAAAGTCCTCAACGGCTCCAATTCATCCCCAACGGCTAGTAACGGCTACAAACTCATTTGGGAGTATAAAAGAGACCTCCAAGCATCAAGAGAAGACTAATGCTCATATTGTCAAACATCAAATGATCAAGAAATTGTCTTAGTGCTTTATTTGTCAATTCTTGTATAGACAAACACTAGTGAGCCAAAATTGTTAAATTTGCTCAAGTGTTTTAGGATTTGTGTGAGAGCTTAATTGTGCAAACAAACACCTATTAGAGGGTTTAAGTTTGCTTCATTTATCTCTTTGTAAAAGAGGGTTTTGATCAAGGCTTTGGGTAGAAGCTTGATCAGTTGTAAGGGTTTCCTCCTAATCCTAGAAAAGGGGACGAATCAATTAGTGGATTGATTGTGAAATCCTTAGTGGGGAGCTAAGGTAGTGGATGTAGGTGCTTGTTAGAAGGCCGAACCACTATAAATCATTGTGTCTTTTTACATTCTAGCTTCCACAACCCTTCCACCCAAATATCCACCTCTCCACCACTTGGTGAGCTAAGTTTGGTTGATCGAATCGAGCCCCACACAACTCAACAGCTACTAAACATGCATGTGATGTATGTATGTCATCTAAATGCACCATGTAAATATTACCTATGCGATGACCTATGAGCATAATATTATTTGATTTAATGTCAACAATTTTGCACTCATTCTTATCAAATAAGACATTAAACCCTTTTATCACATAATTGGCTTATGTTCAACAAATTATGTTTAAGACCATCGACATATAAAACATTTTCAATAAGAATGGTAGAGTGATTACCTATGGAGCCAATACTTTAATGTGGCCTTTGGAGTTGTCACCAAATGTCACTACTCCTCCACTTTTTGGCTTTAAGTCCATAAATCTACTCTTGTCTTCGGTCATATGCCTCGAGCATCCACTATCAAGGTACCATGAATTTTGACTTTGTGCTTTGGCCTTGTAGCAATGCTCCCCCTACAAACAAAGATATTAAACTGTTGTTTTTGGTACCCAAATCATTTTGGGTCCACGAGTGTTAGCTCACAATAGCTTGGTTCCCTTAGGAATCTAAGGTGACATAGCAACAATATTATTAGATTTGACAAGTTCCTTAGGAACTCATACACTCCTAATCTTTTTAGTTCTATTATGTCTAGGGAAGCCACTTTGTTTGTAGTTACTAGTTTTTCTCCTAGGTTGGTTTGTTTTAGATGATTCACCTTTTTCATGCTTCATATTACCAACATTTTTGAAAGACTCTTTGAGCTTGTTAAGCTCATCTAACACCTTTTGGTGTTCACTATTGCATTGAGAAAGAAGATTATTTAGGTCTACATTTTCATCTTGGAAGAATTTAAGTTCATCTATTAAACATAAAATCTTTTTCTCAAATTTTAAGTTAGCTTGAGAAAGTGAGTCATTTTTATCATTTAATTATGAAATAATTTTCTTATTTCTAATGACTGACTCTTTGTACTTCTCAACTAACTCATCATAAACCTCTTGCAACTCATCATATGCATCATGTAATTCATCAAATGTAAAGTCAAAAGATGATATGTTAGAGGTTACCATAGAGGAATCCTCCTCAAGTGCCATGAGGCAAAGGTTGGCCACTTCGTGTTCGTCATCCTCGGATGACTCCTCGTCACTCCAAGTAGCAAGCTTGGCTTTGAGCTTCTTCTTCTTCTCAAAGCCCTTCTTCTTGAGTTGAGGGCACTCTGAACGAATGTGATCGGGCTTTTTGCACTCGTAGCAAATGATTTGATCCCTCTCTTCTTCTTTGTTTATGCCCTTGAAGTCCATTTTTCTTTGAATCTTCCTTCCTCGGTTGGACCTCGTGAATCGTGAGAATCTTTTGGCTATCATAGTCAATTCTTTTAGATCATCCTCCTCACTAGAAGTGCTCTCCTCATGTAATGAAGCTTTGAGAGCCACTCCTATCTTCTTCTTCTTTTCTACTTCTAGCTTCTCCACTCTTTTCTCTTCCTTTTTCTTTTCATCTTCCCTTCCTTGCTTCATTATCTCATGAGTAAGGAGAGAACCCACTAGCTCATCAAGTTTGAGTGTCTTCAAGTTTTTGGCCTCGATGATGGTGGTTCTCTTCCCATCCCAAGATTCGGAAAGTGATTAGAGTAGCTTCCGGACTAGTTTGTCTTCCGGGATTGTCTCTCCAAAACCCTTAAGCTTGTTGACGATAGTCGAGAAGCGATCGAACATCTTGGACACAGTTTCGTCGGGCTCTATATTGAAATTCTCATAACTAAGATTGAGAATTCCAATCTTGGTCTCCTTCACATCACTAGTTCCTTCATAGGTGGTCTCTAGTGTATCACATACTTCCTTGGCACTTTCAATGGAGGAGACTTTGGAGTAGATGTCGGGACCGAAAGAGAAAAATAGCATGTGAAGAGCTTTATCATTTATTTGGATCTTCTTTCTCTCATCTTCACTCATCTCAATCTTCTTCTTTAGAACCAATCTTCCTTCATCATCTCTCTTCAATGGAATATAGGGACCATCTTCAATGACATCCCAAACAAGGTAATCGTTGGATTTGATGAAGAGGTGCATCCGGTTCTTCCAAAATGGATAGTTATCATCGTTGAAGAATGGCGGTTTTGTAGTTGATTGAGACTCGTACATGCTTGATCCGGAGGTAGATGTCATGGCTTGATTTTTGGATGATCACACTCTTCCTAAGAACTCCTCTTGTGGTTGTTAATCCTTTAAAGAGGTAGGCTCTGATACCAATTGTTGAGTGAATCAAATGATCGATATAAACCAAGAGGGGGGTGAATTGGATTTTTAGACCTTTTGGTAGTGGAATTTACAAATAAAAAGATTGACAAGAGGATTTATAGTGGTTCAAGTTCCAATCGAACTCTACATCCACTACCTTAGCTTCACTAAGGATTTTCCAACAATTCCGCTAATCGTTCTTCCCCTTTTCTAGGCTAAGGAGGTAACCGTTACAATACCAGTCAAATTTTCTACCCAAAATTTGACTCAATCCTCACACAAGAATTACAAAGAAGATGATGGTTAAACAAGTATCTCTCAATACACAAAGTAGCCCAATTACAAGCACTCAACCCAATTGAAAGGATAAGAATGGAAATTACAATTTCACAATTGGGGTTTACAAGAAATAATGGGATTTAGGCTCAATTACTTGGATTTGATGTTTGGATGTTTTCTTTGAGATCAATAGTTGTTGCTGAAGCTTTTAGAGGTCTCTTTTATACCTTCTCATTGAATTCTAGTCGTTGGGGTTGTTGCATTCATCAATAGAGCCGTTGGGATGTTATCTTCCCTCCATAAATGCAGTCTGCAACCACCTGTTTCGAAACGCCCGATCTTGTTTCGAAACAGACCAAAAAAGAAAGAGTCGTTGGGGTGTATTAAATAGATCGTACCGAAACGGGCATGATTGTTTCGATACGATTAAGAGTCGTTTCGAAACCCGTTTCGAAACACTTAGCTATTGTCAAAGCCTGTATCGAAATGGATTGAAAGTGTTTCGATACGCCTTAACGACCAGTATAAAAACAGTTAAAAACTTCAACGGTCATATTTTTAAAACAAAGTTTGAATGTCGTTTCGAAACGTTTGAAGTCGTTTTGATACTACCGTATCGAAATGGGTCAAACCGTTCTGATGTTCTTCACCCGTTTCGAAACCCGTTCCGAAACAAGGGTTCATAGTTTCAAAAGTGTTCCGGAACGCCTAAAGGCCGTTCCGAAACGGTGACTCGAAAATCACTGTTATGACTTCAAAAACACTTAGAAAATTTTTGACAACTTGAGTTTTTAACTTAACCATTTTCCTTTAAATATATAGAGAGGTTTGAGGACTTAAAAATTTGTTTTATCTTTTTCAAATTAGTCCGTAAATTCTTTAGTTATATCAAAATTAGTTTATCGGTTTCACAAGTTTGGATATATGCTTGGATGTTGCAAATAGGTTCAACAGTTGTTGTTGTAGCTTTGGAGGCTTGCTTATATACCCTTGCATTGATTTCTAGTCATTCTGGTGGTTGAGATCATCATAGAGCCGTTGGGCTCAATTTTTCCCACAATAAATGCACTTCTACAACCTACCGTTTCGGTACTCGAACAACCATATCGATATCTGTCTCGAAACAGAAAGAGTCGTTGTGCACATTTAAGAGGGGGATATCGATACTCAAAGACCGTATCAATACGATTTTTGCTTACTAGAATCCTGAGAAAAACTTAAGCAAAAAGTGTATCGATACGTTATAAGGGCGTATTGATACGTTCCAACGACCATTTAAAAGTTTGATGATTTCATAACTGACAAGCAACGACTATATTAATAAATGCAAAGATTTATCGAATTACAACAAACCGTATCAATACGGGAACAACCGTATCGATACGCTATGTCTTAAAATTATGCCCAGAAAGAATATTGTATTGATACGAGTATAACCGTATCGGTATGCTTTTTCGATTAAAATTCTAAAATCTTAAAACTATATCAATACGAGTAGAGCTTATCGATACGCCTTAGTGTATATGTAAGGTTTGGGTTTGAACACTTAGAAAAATTTTATTTGAAAATTTTATTTAGCTTAGAAACAGTTTTGGTTCAAAATTGTTTGTCAATTTGTGAGACTTTAGGATACTTAAAAATTTATTTACTTTTACGAATAGGTCCTTAAACAACTTGTTATATCAAAATCAAATTAAGTTTTACAATCTCTTCTTTTTTTTGATATTAACAAAATCAAAGTAAATTTTGAAGTATTTTGTAAACTTTGAAAAGTTTACTCCCCTTAATTTAAGATTGGTTTTCGAAATTTTGTAAAAATTTATGTTTTTACACTTCTCTCATTTTGTTAGATCAAAATCAATGTATATAATCAAGGATATAGACAAAAGGTGGAACAATAAAACACAAGATAAAGCATAATAAAAACAATATAATATCATTAAACTTCAAATTTAATATCAAAAAGCAATAAAAGTTCAAATACCATCAAACTTAAAAACTAAATTTTAATCCTAAAGACAAACATAAATCAAAGCATAGGATTCCTAAATATAAAACAATGAAAAACTCTTCTCAAAGGGTTTGAGGGGGGGTTTATAGTTAAAATTCGACTAGGGTTCTAGAGAAAAAGAGATTTGAGATTTAAGTGAAGTGAAACACCCTTTTTAATGCCCATTTAAACTCTAGCGGCATACCATACCGATACACTGATGTGGTGTATCGATTTATCGTATCGATACAGTTAAAACTGTATCAACGCGCCCATTTAACAACTCGCATCAATACGTTGTTACTCGAATCAATACCCTTTAATCGCAAAATTAAAACGTTTGTTTTTAGTTTTCACCTCCAATGTATTAAATAATTATCCACAAACAAAATCCTACATAAATTTTTCCTAAGTTTTTGGGAAATCCAAAATCTTGTCTTTTGATTGAACAACAAATATTTGCAATTATCGATAAAATTCTTGTTGTGATCATTCAATTTCCCCATTATCCATATCCAACCTGCCATTTCAACGTATTTTATTCTCCAATCTTCTAAGCAAAATGACAACAATTTGGTTAAAATTTAGACTACAACTTTAAAATTCTTAAATTCTAAACTTTAAACCTTAATACCTAAAACACTAAATCCTAAGACCATATTAAAAAAAACAAAATAAGATGGATAACATTGAATTAGGTAAAATTGTGTAGCCTGAATTTAACACAACCTGTAAATCAAATAAATTTCCATCTTAGAATTGGATGACCGCTGCTTGGATTTGTAAATGGTAAGTCTAATTCACACAAATGGGACATCATAGTAAATGGAAAATGCCAAAACACCCACCAATAATGCAAAGGGACATGTTTAACTGGCTTGATTGGTTAGTTCACTTTCTAATGCTAGATTTTGACCAACAACCTCAATAATGGACAAATAGCCTCCTTGATAAGAAAGGCGACCATACTTTTTCCCAAATGAATTACACAACTCAAACTGCCACCCCATGATATTCAATGCTTTCAACCATTCCTCACAAACAAGTACAATGGTTTCTCTGTAGGTTGTGACATCATGAATTCTAGAATATATATGTGTGCTACAACACTAACTGGATCGTAAAGTAGTCTAAAAAAATGCAAGACGAAAAGGTAAGGGATTAACCTTCCAATCCAGTCTCGATGATTCCAAAATTATACTCGCACCCCTCGTGTACAACACGTTTTGATCTGATATTAACCAGCAACCGCAGGGCAGCTCTTCTATACATGCTTCTTGTTATTTGCATATATAAAACTTTGTGCCCACCGGCTACTTCTCCAGACCCTCTCAGGCTTTCTTCAAGTTTTACCGTCTCCAATGATCTACGGAACTGAATCCTCCTAGGAAGAAAAATCTTCATCGTAGTTATACTTGTATGGAGAAAGTACCTTTAGGTTTTAAGTAGCTAGAAGAAAAACACTGATAATCATCAGAATTGCCGGACAGAAAGATCACGTGCTACCCAGTTGACCATAGGTTGGTTGCAAGCATTCTTCTGGGTTGGCATAGAAGTAATCCTCTTCTTTAGGCCTGTCAGGTATCACCAATCTTCGTGTTGGTTGCCCCTTCAGACTTGCATGAGATTCTTTCACGGCATCTGAGAACTCGTTCCAACTGAGGGATCCACTATGGTACTGATCTATCAGATCAACCAAAAGCCTTCTGTCCAATAAAATTGTCTGCTTGTACCCCAGAAATCTGTACGATCATTCAAAACAACAATTGTTACATTTATGCCAAATAGCTTTAACAGTACAAAACGATAAAATATGCTAGAAAATCTCTTGGGAAGAAACATTATGAAAAGCACTTTCGAAAAAGGGTAGTTAGTTGTAACATTCCTTGGCTCATGTTGCAACCATTGAAATTCTACGGGCGGAGAAAGAAAGAAAGAAAATGTTTAGCAATTGGTTTGTGGCCTGAACTAGACAAACTATCGCCCTCTTAATGGTAGAGATAAAAATGGAGATGATAGAACGTAGGTGAAGTTCAATTTCCTAAACTATTCATCTCGTCTGAAGAAAAAAAGAACCACTGAATTATTTTAATTATAGCAAGAAAATCTTCTGAACATATTAAGTGCAAAATCATCAGTAGAACAGTACCTGCGATGGCCTTCAACAACTTTAGCCATGTTTCCATCGTACGTAGGAATAAAAATATCACTCTCCAATGAAACAAGATAATCTAATGCCGCCATCTGGGACGAATGATTTTGAAAAAACCCAAGGTCTGATGGCTCCAATAGTGTCTCCTTTCTAACCTGTTTTAGCAAACAAAAGATCAATTATTGATACAGGAGAAAAGAAGTCCAAACATACATTTCATTTTCAGATCTTGGACCTACCAATCTGGGATAAGCAGCAGCAAGACTTGCCATTCTCCGATTTCCACCATATATCTCACCAGCTGCAATATAGATTTGATAACTATTATCAATGTCCAGCGCCCTCAATATGAGGGCAGTTTCCTCAGGCGTCAAAGGGCACAAACCATCTTTCCTTTTCAAGTCGGAATTTATTATTTTTTCCTTCCACCAGGGATAAGCATATCTGCAAAAATAAGTTGAGGAAACTAAGATTAAACTTTAAAATTTAGGCCTGCTGGTCATTTAATTGTTAAAGATGCATGTAAACTTCACCTCATTCTTGTCAACTCCTCTACCTCCTCATTGTTGCAACCTTGGGTACAGCCCGAAAATGCCAACATGTCCATTTCATATCTAAGATGAAGTACTATAAAAGGGCCATTTTGCCTCAGAAGCTTAATAACTCGTTTGCCTAAGTCCTCTATCTGAGAAGTGAATCTCAAAGCACTAAAATTTACACGACATCGCAGCTTCTGAACATCTAAAGGCTGCCCATTGTTGGCAAGTCGAGCATCAGTTCTATTCAAATGTACTACTTTATACTTCTGTATCAGAGGAAGAATCTGCAGGTAATATAGAACAAGCATGCTACTTTAAGAGGACTCCCTTGGAGGAAGGAAAAGAACTGGGAATGCGTATAACATTTAAAAGAGAGAGAGAGAGAGAGAATAAATTAACAAGTTAAATTACACTAAAGCCTAAAAGCTCTAGGTTCATAAAAGACTTTGTAATAACAGCAAATTGACCTGGTTACGGTAGTAGGATATATCAGACCAGCTAATTGGTGGCATGGAATACACCATCCCCGTTTCGACTCTCCTCTTAAGCCTAGGAGGCAGCTCCTTCAATATACGAACTTCGTCTCTCAATGATGTAATAAAATGATCCACATCAAATATATCTTGAAATTCACTGCAATTTCAATAAAAAAGTATAGTTAGAGATATGTAAGAAAACAATATATTTTAGGTCAGCCTTTCCATATTTATAAATGTGAGCAAAGCTTAGTTAGCACACCTGGGATCAGCCCAGAAGGACGTTTTATCCAGCTCCGGAACTATAAGTGTGACATTCAAATATCTTGCAATGGTAACCATATCACAAATCTGTCAAGCAAACCCCAAAATAAAAGAACATGGAATCAGTGAGTTTCCTCAGGGATTATACAACAAACAACTCATTAAGTTAAATAATCCAGAACACTCACTGCTGCTCGCATTTGATTGAGACCTCCATTACATGAAACCATCAAGTAACCATTGTTTTTATATATCCCTAATGCCAACAAACAAAAAATCATGTCAAATTCGAATTCAATTTCCAAAACCAAGAATATATAATATATACACACAAAAGTACCGATGTATAACCAGTTGGGAGCATCGAAATTTATATAAATTCAATCCGCGTCATTATATCAAAAAGAAAGATTTAAGAGGCAGAGAAACTCACTTTTGGGAGGAAGTAGACGAGCAGGAACGGAGGGGACTTTGTGTTCAATGCCGGAGAAGGATGAATCCTGGTGAGAGAAACAGGAAGGCCAGCCTTTAAGGACGCGTGGTCCCCACGTCTCCCCAACGGCCGTTAATTGTACGATGCAAGTCCAAAGCAACACCGATGTGGTGGCTCGTATCATCCACAGCTTCATTCTCGAGTTCTTCAGCTTTTCCACTCTGTCCCCGCCGCCGCCTACTCCGCCTCTCATTATCCCCATTCTCATCCCTCCCTTCCTCCCTTTCTCTTCAACACTGCACATTTCCAGCAATAACCTCAATCTCCACCCTCCTCCACACCCCCGAATACGACACCGCTTTATTCCAGTTGAAATTGGATTAATGTAGGTTGATTATCAGTTGCATCCAATTAAGCACCACGAAAATAATCAAAATTCTCTTTGTTTTCTTCTTATTTTCCAAAAATAAAACCTAGCAGAATCTTGGAGATCCGATTAAGTTCCAAAGATAAAAACAACTAGAAGAATCAGAGGAAAAACAATCAATGAGATCCGAATTTCTCCCCAATCACAAACGAATGAACAAAATCCGATATAAACAAATAGATGTAGAGAAGAATACAAAATGCTATTTCTCTCTTTAAGCGAGGATCTAATCAGTTTCCGATGGAGGAGAGGCCGTTGAAACCCGTGGCTGCCTTCAAAGGTAAGCTCAATCAATGAGAGATTTGATTTTTACAAACACAAAATATAACATTACTCCCCGGTGCCACTACTTGGCTTGCCTGCCTAATCATAAGAAGCTTTTATTGATGTAATGTTAAAAACATATATCAAACAACCATGGTAAATAACTTGGTACCGCTTAATTAGGTCTTGAATTTGAGGTGTTATATATGTAGATAATTTTTATTAAAAGACACACCTACTAAAGTCAGATATGTGATGCGGGTCTGTCTAGATTAATCAGGAAGAAACCCGAAAACTAAAATATATATATATATATATATATATTAGTGAACTCAACAAACGATTTCAACGAAAAAAAAATAATAATGTTTATTTTAGAAGATTTGAGTTTGAACACATGTATATAAGATGTATATGTGTTGTCAACTAGTTAAGAAAAAATTATGAACAAATAAAATAGTACAATGCAATCACACCGGTATTAAAAATTACATCATTTTGTTTACACAGTGTGATTATATTCGTTTGTATAGAAGCTCGGTTTGGGAGAATAAAACTGACAATATATCAAGCATTATTTGATATTTGTTTGTATTTTAACATATGAGTAACTCGATTGTTGTCAACAATCTCTAGAGCAGGTGGTTAAAGCTCTTGGTCGACACACATTCTCTTCCTTTTAGGTTGTGGGTTTAAGACCTAGTAGAAGTAAAATTCTCCTTCCCCTCCTAGGAAAAAGTAACCTGACTGTTACTAAATTTTAATCAAAAGACCTGATTATAAGTTTTAATAATTGAGTGTATTTTTTCACTTTACCTATAATTAAATGACATACCGAATGGTTTACCTAAATTTATATTACTTCAATTTTTAATCTAACTACACTTAAATATTTAGTTTTAATTATATATAAATCCCGTTTATATCTTCAATAGTTCTTAGATATATTCATTACGATTGTATTTGTACATGTATTCACTTTAAAATTATATTTGATATCAATTTTACAATGAACATTTAATTTTGGAATTAAATTTTGGAGAACTCTTAAATAAAAATAATATATGTAATTTATTCATTCAATAGTTCTTTTGAAAATTAATAAATTTATTTATTTCAATGGTACAAAATTTATAAATTAAACAAAAAACTGATTAAATTTAATTTAAATATAATATTAATAAATTAAAGGGATAATGGCACAAATGCCCCATGTACTTTGACAAAAACTTAATGTGGTGCCTAAACTTTGGACGCGTTTAATGTGCCACCTGTAGTTTACTTCCGTCATCTAAAATGCCCCCGAGGCTAACACCGTTTGTTGGGCTTGATGGTCACAACTGAGGTGCTTGTCAAGTGGTGGAGAAGGTTGATTTTTGGGTGTTTAAGTGGAAGCTAAAAGTGTAAGATTTGAACACAAGGATTTATAGTGGTTCGGCTTTCTAACCCAAAGTCTACATCCACTACCTTAGCTTCCTACTAAGAATTTCAACCAAATTCACTAAGAATTTCGTCCCCTTTTCTCGAATTAGGAGGAAACCGTTACAACGATCAAGCTTTCTACCCAAATCTTGATCAAACACTCTCTTACAAGAGAAATTCAAAGCAAACTAGAAATCCCTCTAATAAGTATATGTTTGCAATTCTAAGCACTCACCCAAAACATATACACTTGAGCAAATTTGACAATTAAGCTCACAAGTGTTGTCTATACAAGGAATATACAAATTAGCTCTAAAGACAATCTCTCATCATAATGTTGTTGACAATTGAAGCATTAATCACCTCTTGATGCTTGGAGGTCCCTTTTTATACTCTTAATTGAGTTTATAGCAATGAGGATCGTTGGAGTTGTTTTGGAGCCTTTATTTCCCACCATAAATGCAGTTATGCAGCTTGGCGTATCGATGCCCTTTAATTCGTATCGATACGGTCCCGATGAAGAAATAGTCGTTGAGCACTTCAAGCCGGTGTGTATCGATACGCTTGGCTAGCGTATCAGTACGGTCCTGCAATTTAAAAGATCGTTGATAAATTGACCATTGAGGGTAGTTGGGCGTATCGGTACGCGAACTAGTCGTTGGCTATTTAAAAGCACACCGTATCGATACGACAAAGCGTATCGGTACGGGTTTTGGCTACTGAAAAAACATTGTAGTTGAAACCCTATGGTGTATCGATACAATATCAGACCGTATCGGTACGAGTACTTGAAAATCATGGTTTTAACTACTTTAAATGCCCTTTAAATCATTCCAAAGCCTTGTAAAACCCTTAAACATATTTTCAAGTTGTTTTTTACTAAACACAATTTTAAATTCTTTTCAATTTAGTCCAAAATATTTTTAATTATTATATCAAAACATTTAGTTCTACAATCTCCCCCTTTTGATATAATAAAACCAACTTGAAAAATTGTTTGGGATTCTTTCCCCCTTTGTATTTTAAAAATTTGAATAAGAGATTTAAAATTTGAATGAAATTAAAGCTCCCCCTTATTCTCTTGAAAAACTTGAAAAATTAATTTTTCAAACCATTTCTCCTCTTTTTGTTATATAAAAAAGAATTTAAAAAGACATTAGGCTCAAAATAACTTAAGAGGTAAAATGAGAATTGACACAATTAAAAATTTTGGTTTCAAAGTTGGCTCCCCTTACTCAAAGCATCAAACAATGTTAGTCCAACATATATGATTAAACTAGCTGAATTAAAAGAAATAAAATTCAACTAATTTTACCACACTTGAATCCAAGGGAGGATGTGAACCCTTCCTTCTTCAAGTGCTTTCTTTGTGTGCATGGAGCTCCCCCTCAAATTTGGACTTGTTGATCACTCTCCATCACACCTAAAACAAGACAATCAAGTAATTTTTGGTATCCAAATTGCTTTGGATCCATAGACGTTAGTTGCACATAGTTTAGTCCCCTTAGGAATCCATTTTTCAATTTCATCCTTTTTAATTGAAGTACTTAGTCCTTTTGGGATCCAAATAATTCTAAAAAATTTACCATTCACAAATCTAGGGGCACTAGATTGTCTTACATAAAATTTTGATTTTCCAAAACTATTTTTCTTTTCAAGCTCTTGGAAAATCAAATCTTTTTCTTTCTTAAGATCATCTACCTCTCTTTGATGACATTTTTCAATTGTTTGAAGCAAATTTTGTAAGTCTAAAACTTTAAGCTCAAAATCTTTGATTTTTGCTTCAAACTCTAAATTGGTTTTAGAAAGCAAATCATTTTCGGCTTTTAACTTTGAAATCAATTTCTTGTTTTTTGAAAATGAAGCCTTGAATTCAAAAACTAATTCATCATAGGCTTCTTGTAACTCATCAAAAGAATATGAATTTGAACTAGATGAGTTAGAAGTTACCTCCCCCTTATTGAGGGCCATGAAGCATAGGTGGGCTACCTCATCATCGGTGGAGTCTTCATCACTCTATGTCGCCACATATGCTTTCTTTGAAGATGATCCCTTTTTGTTGGACTTGTGGGATTCCTTCATCTTCTTCTTCGATTCATGCTTAGAATTCTTCAATTCGCTCTTCATGAACCGGGTGAATTTCTTGAAGAGATAGGTCATCTCTTCATCTTCACTTTCCTCCTCACTTAGTTCTACATGATGGCATGTGGAGGATTTGAGAGCAACGATACTCGCGTTGATGCCTAGCTCCATGATCTTCTTCTTCCCCATCTTTCTTATCTCTTCCTTCTTCTTCTCTTCTTCTTTGTCTTTCTTAATGATTTGGTGAGTGAGAAGTGACCCCATGAGTTCATCAAGCTTCAAGATCTTGAGATTTTTGGCTTCAATGATGATGATCTTTTTCGAGTCGCATGACTCGAGAAGAGAGTAGATAAGCTTTCGGACAAGCTTTTCTTTCGAAATGACTTCTCCATAGCCTTTTAGTCCTTTGGTGATGGTGGAGAATCGATGGAACATCTTCTCAATATCTTCTTCCAGATCCATCTTGAAGTTCTCATACTCATGATTAATGAGGCCGATCTTGGTCTCCTTTACTTCGTTTGTTCCCTCGTATATGACTTCAAACTTGTCCCATACTTCCTTGGCACTCTCACAAGAAGACAACTTCTCATAGATGTTGAGGCTAAGTGAACAAAAGATGAAGTGCAATGCCTTGCAATTAAGTTCCATCTTCTTGCGGTCGTCGGCACTCCATTCCGTCTTGCTGCTTTGTGGTACGAACGGACCATCCTCAATAATGTCCCAAAGCTTGTAGTCTTTGGATTTGATAAAAAACATCATTCTCGTCTTCCAATAAACGTAGTTGGTCCCATCGAAGAAAGGTGGCTTGTCGATGGATTGTGCCATTGCTTCGGTTGGTTGGATTGTTGTATCAAGCTTCCCGGATCACCTCAATAGGATGTTAATCTCGATCAAATAAGCCTCGCTCTGATACCAATTGTTGGGCTTGATGGTCACAACCGAGGTACTTGCCAAGTGGTGGAGAAGGTTGATTTTTGGGTGTTTAAGTGGAAGCTAAAAATGTAAGATTTGAACACAAAGATTTAGAGTGGTTTGGATTTCTAACCCAAAGCCTACATCCACTACCTTAGCTTTCTACTAAGGATTTCAACCAAATCCACTAAGAATTTCATCCCCTTTTCTCGGATTAGGAGGAAACTGTTACAATGATCAAGTTTTCTACCCAAAGCTTGATCAAACACTCTCTTACAAGAGAAATTCAAAGCAAAATAGAAATCTCTCTAATAGGTATATGTTTGCAATTCTAAGCACTCACCCAAAACATATACACTTGAGCAAATTTGACAATTAAGCTTACAAGTGTTATCTATACAAGGAATATACAAATTAGCTCTAAAGACAATATCTCATCATAATGTTGTTGACAATTGAAGCATTAACCATCTCTTGATGCTTGGAGGTCCCTTTTATACTCCTAATTGAGTTTATAGTCGTTGAGGACCGTTGGAGTTGTTTTGGAGCCGTTGGAGCCTTTATTTCCCACCATAAATGTAGTTCTGCAGCTTGGCGTATCGATACCCTCGAATTTGTATCGATATGGTCCCAATGAGAAATAGTCGTTGAACACTTCAAGCTGGTGCGTATTGATACGATTGGCTAGCGTATCGGTACGATCTTGCAATTTAAAAGACCGTTGGGGGTAGTTGGGCGTATCGGTACGTGAACTAGCCGTTGGCTATTTAAAAGCACACTGTATCGATACGGCAAAGCATATCGGTACGAGTTTTGGCTACTGGAAAAACATTGTAGTTGAAACCCTAGGGCGTATCGATACAGTACCAGGCCGTATCGGTACGGGTACTTGAAAAGCACAATTTTGACTACTTTAAATGCACTTTAAATCATTCCAAAGCCTTGTAAAACCCTTAAACATATTTTCAAGTTATTTTTGACTAAACACATATTTTAAATTCTTTTCAATTTAGTCCAAAATATTTTTCAATTATTATATCAAAACATTTAGTTCTACACCGTTATTGCATGATGTGTCATGGACAAGTGACATTCTCTTATGATGCCATGTGTCACTTTTTTTTGCAAAAAAATATTTAAAGTTAAGGGGCATTAAAAATTATTTTATCTTTATCCTTTTCTTTTTCATGATAAATTAAAAAAATTAAAGAAAATGAAGGGCATAAGAACAATTTTATCTTCTTTTTTAGATTTTAACTATTTATTCTCTTCTCTGTTACCACTTCAAAATTTCTTTTATTCTTCTCCTAACCAAAACTTGTTGTGAAAAACTTATTGGATATCGACGGATGACTTGAAAACAACGACTTCATGTCATTGTTGATTCTGGTAGGACTGGTTGAGATTATAAAGCTGGTCACCACGAGCTTGTTCTTTCTTGGTCTCTCTTTCATGGCAGAGGCTATGCGTCAACTAAACGAAAGGTGGAATCATCTTCAAGGTTTGCCAAATAGAAAGTGCCAAGATCGAGGGAGAAATCGAAAGGTGAGTCGAAAAGATTTTTGAGGCCATGTCTCGAAAAAGGGCGGTTGAATGGGTTGGCAGCCGAAAAAATGAAATTACGAGTGAAGTTCGCGATTCAACCCAACTTCTCAGAGCGAGAGAAGGGAGCAAAAGGAACATATAGAAGGAGAGAGGCTTGTGTCAATAAAGAGACTACAGTGGAGTCTGATGGACCCTAGCCGTTGGGTTTAAACAGAACTGCATAGACTTTCGAAATTCCTACCATTGTTGATTGAGCTCTCTAAATTAAAGAATTTGTGGGTGTTGGCGAAGGCATTGGAGAGTTTATATAGAGAAATTTAGAGTTTGAGTGATTGATTTTTTTCGTCGGCAAGAAGAATAAAGCAAAAGATATGATTTTAGAGAAATAAAAGGGAAAACAATAAAGGGAAAATTAGGGATTTTATGAGAGGGGAAGAAGATGAATGAAAAGGAGAAGACAATCTTATCTGTAAAACATACGTTCTAATTTTTTGTTTTATAAAAAATGATAAAATCATAATAATGCCCTTGTATTTTCTTTATTTTTCAATTTATTATGAAAAGAAAAAAGTAAAATTATTTTAATGACTCTTGACTTTAAATATTTTTTGCAAAAAAAGTGACATGTGGCATCATAAGAGAGTGCCACGTGTCCATGACATATCATGCAATAACGGTGTTGAGTGGATCACACGAATGATAATAACCAAGAGGGGGGGTGAATTGGAATTTTAACGATGTTGTAACGGAAATTGCAACTTAAAAATATTGACACGAGGATTTAGAGTGGTTCAAGTTCACCAACCGAACTCTACATCCACTACCTTAGTCTCACCAAGGATTTCCAACAATTTCCACTAAATTGTTCGTCCCCTTTTTCCAGGACAAGGAGGCAACCTTTACAATTTCGGTTAATTTTTCTACCCAAAAATTAACCCAATCCTCACACAATAGAACAAAGAAATTTGGTGGCTAATAAGGTATCTCTCAATACAAATGATAGCCCGATATCAAGCACTCAACCCAATTGAACAAAATATAAATGAAGGATACAATTGGGGTTTCTAGATAAAAATGGGATTTCAACACAAATGCTTGTATTTGATGAAAGGATGTATGCTTGTAGCTTAATTGATGATTGCTGGAGCTTCTTGGGATCTTTTTATAGCCTCTTGAAGTTTTCTAGCCGTTGTGGGTGATGGGCTGAAAATTAGAGCCGTTGGGGTGTTTTTCTCACAACTTTTCAGCTTCCAGACGCCTACCGTTTCGGAACGGGGTCACCTGTTTCGGAACGGATTTCAAATAATATAGCCGTTGGAGCGTCTACGAGAACCCGTTTCGAAACGCCTAGGGGCCGTTTCGGAACGGTTTTGCCACTGCCAAAGGGGTGTTTCGAAACGGTCTTAGCCCGTTTCGGAACAGGTTTGCCACTGTCAAAGGGGTGTTTCGAAACGGCCTAAGCCCGTTTCGGAACGCCCTGTTTATTTTCAAATTTCAGTTTATAGCCGTTGCCCTTGTTCGTTTAAATGAAGAACAGTTTCGAAACGAGTCATACCGTTTCGAAACGCCTTGACCCGTTCCGATACCCGTTTCGGAACAGGTGCACATCGAACTGAAAGTGTTTCGAAACGCCCTTGGCCGTTTCGAAACGGGGCTTGAAAATTCCCTGTTTTGGCTTTGAAATTCTTAAAAAAATATTTGGTAAGTCTTTGGTTTTAGCTATGAAGTGGTCTTTAACAAGATGTAGGAAATTTTAAGGACTTTAAAATTTGTTTTGATATTTTTCATTTTAGTCCTTAGGTTTTTAGTTATATCAAAATTAAAGCATATGTTTCACAATCTCCCCCTTTTTGATATAACAAAACCAAAGTTAGAATTTTTAAGAATTTTGAAAGTTTTGAAGATATTCTAACTCCCCCTTAATTTAAGATAGGTTTTGAAATTTAAAACTTGTGACTTTTGAAATCAAGGATCAAAACCTTAAGATAAATTTAAAAATTTGAAAATTTTAAAAGTTAAAAAAATTTTGTGGCATGACATGATGGCATGGCAATTCTCTTTAAATATCTTCTCCCCCTTTTTGTTAGATCAAAAAGAAACAAGCTCATAAAGAAGATTAGTACCAATAAGCAATAATAAGCAATCATAATTAATATCATCAAAATATTCAAAGCATAAATAATAAGTTCATAATCAAATCCCAAAATAGAAGATCATAAGCATAGGTTCTAAAATATAAAGATGCAAACTTAATCCTAAATGCATAACTAATATGATAAAACTTCCTAAGCCTCGTCATCCGAATCATCATCATCATCCTTGGCTTGCGAACGATGAAACTTCGTCCATTGCCCATAAAGTGTAGAGAAAGAAAGATCAAGGTTGGCATGCGAAGTTGAAAGAGTATGAAGACCATCTTCAACGTTCTTCAACCGATTGCCCATAGATTCAAAGCTTGAAGCAATGCGAGTGTCCATAGTATCAAGTCTAGAATCTAAGGCATTGAATCGCTGGGTAAGGAGAGTAGTGAGAGCATCAGTGTTTCCCACTTGATCTTGAGGCGGAGGAGCAACAGGAGGAGGAACCGCTTCCCTATCAACCCTTTCCCAAATACCATTCATATAAGTGAATCCTGACTTGCGAAGAGAGGATTCTCCAATCTTTGTCTTGCGAGGTTCCGGGAAGTCATAGGTACAGTCAATATTGAGATGATGGAAGAGGAAACTCAAAACAATCCCATAAGTGAACGAAATTAACTCATTCGTGTCAATAAGCTTAATGTTATTGACAATCTCGGCAAAAATAATTTTGGGGACATTTGGGCGCTCACCCCTACGGAAACATTCTAGCCAAAAGTGATCTCTTTCACGAATGTGGGAGTATTTACCTCCGGAAGGTCGGATAAACCAAGAAACAATGAGATGAAGCACACGATCATGCACATCCAAATTTAAAGCTTTTCCGGTAAAAGTGCCAAAATGGCGTTCATCTTCAAGACCCTCATTCTTGAGTTTAAGGGCAGACTCCAAAAGAGCAATATTGATAACAAACTTCTTTCCCAATAAAGATGACTCAATTCCTACTATCTCGGTTTTGGTTTCATCGTAAAGAAAACGAGCATTAGAGTAGAAAAGGAGTACCATATTTTTGTAGCAAATATCTTCGATGCTCAAGAAGAAAAGAAGATCCCACTCATCCAAACGACCAAGATACCGAAAGAGGAATCGCTCGGAATTAAGGAATTCTACATCAATAACTCTTTCCTTACGAACTGCAAAGTCCTTGACATAAGCAAAACGAGCACGCTGGTCTGGAGTTCTAAGAGTTTTTTGAAAGAGCTGAGTGATATTTGGACGAATGCTCGATTCACCGGATTGAACGGCTTTGCGCTTTTTGTTCGATTGATCCGCCATCTAAAATATTAAGCAAGAGTTTTAAAATTGAGTGTATGCATTGATAATTAAAATCAATCCAATAGGAAATCCCACTTAGGTTTTTGAAAAACAAAATTAAAAATTAAAAAAAATACGGTTAAAAAATTTTATATTCGAATCAAAAATTTTGAGATTTTGAAAATTTTTTACAAGATTCGAATAGCCCACAACTAAAAACATACAATGTATACAAAAATAAATTTTTCTATCCTATGATTCGAACATAATTTGAAAAAGAAGAAAAATAAGAAAAATTACCTTAGTTTGGGATTTTGGATGATTTGAGTGAAATCTTTGCACAAGATTGATGAAGCTTGCTTAGATATATGTTTTAGAGCAAAACCCCTCACAATTTTTGTGAAAAACAAAGGGTTTGAGAGGGTATTTATAGAAGGGGGTCGGTTAGGGTTTTTAGGGTTTTAAGAGTTTGATAAATATTAGAATTTTGAACTTTTAGAAGCCCTAAATAGGGCTGTCCGCGAGTCCGTTTCGGAACGGTCATGACCGTTTCGGAACGGGGCGGCTAGGGTTTGACCCTTCTTAAAACCTTTGACATATCGTTTCGAAACGGGGACGACCGTTTCGAAACACGTTTGACCCGTATCGGAACGCGTTCCGATACACCTTTACATCGAACCGAAAACGTTTCGAAACGCCTGGGGCCGTTTCGAAACGCCCTTCTCTCAGGACAAAATTTAAGGCACCCGTATCGGAACGGGTTAACCCGTTTCGATACACCTGGGCCTGGAAGTGCAGATGAGGCTCTAAAATGCAGAAAAAATAATTTTCTAAGAGGCCAAACATGCATATATGATATGAATGAGCAGGCAAACATATTTAGGCATAAACATACTCCCCCTAACTATATGCATGGAAGAAATTGGGAGTCTAAACATATAAACATGATATTTCACAAAATCAAGCATATTTAAGTTTTAAAAGAGGTCCTAAAGGTCAAGATAGGCTAGTTAGGCCCAATTCTCTCCTAAGGGACCAAAAACGCTCTTTATCTAATGGTTTTGTGAAAATGTCCGCTAATTGATTTAAGGTGTCTACATACTCTATAGCCACATCTTTCTTAAGGACATGATCTCTAATGAAATGATGCCTTATTTCTATATGTTTGGTTCTAGAGTGTTGGATGGGATTTTTTGTTAGACATATTGCACTTGTATTATCACATTTAAGGGGTATGGTTTCTATTTTTACACCATAATCTAAGAGTTGTTGTTTCATCCAAAGGACTTGAGCACAACAACTTCCTAAGGATATGTACTCGGCTTCGGTGGTAGATAAAGCTACACTATTTTGTTTCTTAGAGAACCAAGATATGAGCATACTACCTAAGAATTGACAAGTTCCTGAAGTACTTTTCCTATCGATTTTGCAACCCCCATAATCCGCATCCGAGTAAGCATGTAGGTTGAAGGTAGAGACTCTAGGATACCAAAGGCCTAAACAAGGAGTGTCTCTAAGGTATCTAAAGATTCTCTTAACGGCTATAAGGTGAGACTCTCTAGGACTAGCTTGAAACCTAGCACACAAGCAAACACTAAACAGTATATCTGGTCTACTTGCGGTAAGGTAAAGCAAAGATCCAATCATAGAGCGATAAAGCTTAGAGTCAACACACTTACCTCCTTCATCTTTGTCAAGCTTTGTAGATGAGTTCATAGGAGTGGCTTGAGGCTTTGTGTTCTCCAAGCCAAACTTGTTGAGCATATCCTTTATGTATTTTGCTTGACTTATGAAGGTGCCATCCTTCATTTGTTTGATTTGGAGTCCCAAAAAGAATGAGAGCTCCCCCATCATGCTCATCTCAAATTCACCTTGCATTAACTTAGCAAATTCTTGACAATGACATTCATTAGTAGATCCAAATATAATATCATCAACATAAATTTGAACTACTAAAATGTCATTTTTATACATTTTTATAAAGAGTGTAGTGTCCACCTTACCTTTTTCAAATCCTTTTTCAATCAAAAAATTTGAAAGCCTTTCATACCAAGCTCTAGGAGCTTGTTTTAAACCATAAAGCGCTTTTGTAAGTTTGAAAACATGATTTGGAAATTTTGAGTCTTCAAAACCCGGTGGTTGTTCTACGTATACTTCTTCATTTATAAAACCATTTAAAAATGCGCTTTTAACGTCCATTTGAAAAAGCTTGAAATTATGATAACATGCATATGCAAGCAACATCCTAATGGCTTCCATTCTAGCTACGGGTGCATAGGTTTCATCAAAATCTATTCCCTCCTCTTGAGTGTAACCTTGTGCTACAAGTCTAGCTTTATTTCTTACAATGTTACCACTCTCATCTAGTTTGTTCCTAAATACCCATTTAGTTCCTATTGTAGATTGATTACTAGGCCTATCAACTAATGTCCAAACATTACTTCTCTCAAATTGATTTAACTCTTCTTGCATAGCCATAATCCAAAAATCATCTTTCAATGCTTCTTTGATATTTTTAGGCTCTATGCATGAGATAAATGCAATATGATTCATTAATTTAAGAGAAGAACGAGTAGTTACCCCCTTGGATGGATCACCCAAGATTTCACCATCTTTGACATAGTTCAACTCCCTTGGATAGCTAACTTCCTTTTCCTCAATAGCCAAGTCCCTCAAGGCTTCAAGAGGTGGATCTTGTGTGTCTTCTTCTTTTGGTTGAATCTCATCCTTCTTTGAAGTTTGACCTCCATCAAAGGTATTTGTGATTCCTACATTATCATCATCACAAGAATCCTTCCTAGGAAGGGGATTGTCATCGAATACAACATGAATAGATTCTTCTACAACTAAAGTTCTTTTGTTAAATACTCGATAGGCTTTAGAGGTTAAAGAGTAACCTATAAAAATAGCTTCATCACTTTTTGCATCAAATTTACCTAAATTATCTTTTCCATTATTTAAAACAAAACATTTACATCCAAAAGGGTGGAAGTAGCTAATATTAGGCTTTTTAGATTTTAAAATCTCATAAGGTGTTTTCTTTAAAATCGGCCTAATGGTTACACGATTTATAATATAACAAGCCGTGTTTGTTGCTTCCGCCCAAAAATATTTTGGTAAATTATTTTCGCAAAGCATAGTTCTAGCCATTTCTTGTAAAGTTCTATTTTTCCTCTCAACTACCCCATTTTGTTGAGGAGTTCGAGGGGCTGAAAAATTATGGCTAATACCATTTTCATTTAGAAAATCTTCAAATCCTAAATTTTGAAATTCGGTTCCATGATCACTTCTAATATGTGAAATTTTAAGTTCAAGATCATTTTGAATTAATTTTGAAAATGTGATGAATTTTTCCAAAGCCTCATCCTTAGTACTTAAAAAGAGAACCCAAGTGAATCTAGAAAAATCATCAACTAATACAAAAGCATATGATTTGCCACCCAAGCTCATAGTCCTAATTGGCCCAAATAAATCCATATGGATTAGTTGTAAACATCTACTAGTAGAAATGTCATTAATGGATTTAAAAGAAGATCTATGTTGTTTACCCTTTGAGCATGCATCACAAATTTTATCGTTCGAAAATTTTATCTTGGGTAAACCTTTAACTAGGTTTAGAGAGACTAGTTTTTCTAAAAGACTTGTGCTAGCATGTCCTAGCTTCCTATGCCACAACCATGCATCATTTTTGTTTTGAGCAACTAAGCATGCATGAGATGTATGTATGTCATCTAGATGCACCATGTATATATTCCCTATGCGATGACCTATGAGCATAATATTATTAGTTTTAATGTCTACAATTTTACAACCGGTTTTATCAAATATAACATTAAAACCTTTATCACATAGTTGACTTATACTCAATAAATTATGTTTAAGACCATTGACATATAAAACATTTTCAATGAGAGTAGTAGAGTGATTACCAATGGAGCCAATACCTTCAATGTGGCCTTTGGAGTTGTCACCAAATGTTACTACTCCTCCACTTTTTGGCTTTAAATCCATGAGTCGACTCTTGTCTCCGGTCATGTGTCTCGAGCATCCACTATCAAGGTACCATGAATTTTGACTTTGTGCTTTGGCCTTGTAGCAATGCTCCCCCTACAAACAAAGATATTTAAACTTTTGTTTTTGGTACCCAAATCATTTTGGGTCCATGTGTGTTAGTTCCTAAAACTTTGGTTCCCTTAGGAATCCAAGGTGACATAGCAATAATATCATTAGATTTAACAAGTTCCTTAGGAACCCATATATTTCTAATTCTTTTAACTTTACTATGTCTAGGATAGTTATCTTGTTTGTAGTAGTTAGTCTTTTTCTTATATTGGTGTGTTCTAGAGGATTCTCCTATGTCATGTTTAACACTACCATTAATTTTTAAAGACTTTTTGAGCTCATTTAGCTCACTTAACACCTTTTGGTGTTCACAATTATTTTGAGATAAAAGATTATTAAGATCAATATTTTCTTTTTGAAAGAATTTAAGTTCATCTTCTAATCCTAATATCTTTTTCTCTATTTTAGAATTAGTTTGAGTAAGTGAGTCATTTTTCTCTTTTAATTCTATAATAATTTTTCTATTCCTAATAACCGACTCCCTATACTTCTCAACTAATTCATCATATACCTCTTGTAACTCATCATAAGCATCATTTAGTTCTTCATATGAAAAATCTAAAGTAGATGAGTTAGAGGTTACCAAGGAGGAATCTTCCTCAAGTGCCATGAGGCAGAGGTTCGCCACTTCTTGTTCGTCATCCTCCGATGACTCCTCATCACTCCAAGTAGCAAGCTTAGCTTTGAGCTTTTTCTTCTTCTCAAAGCCCTTCTTCTTGAGTTGAGGGCACTCCGAACGTATGTGGCCGGGTTGTCCGCACTCGAAGCAAGTGATTGGATCCCTTCCTTCTTCTTTGTTCTTGCCTTTAAAGTCCATTTTCCTTTGGATTCTTCTTCCTCGGTTGGACCTCATAAGGCGTGAGAATCGTTTGGCTATCATAGCCAATTCTTCAAGTTCATCCTCATCACTAGATGAACTTTCATCAAGTTGGGAAGTTTTAGCTTTGAGAGCTATTCCTATTTTCTTCTTTTTCTCCCCTTCAAGCTTCTCCATTCTTTTTTCTTCTTTCTTTTTCTCATCTTCCCTTCCTTGCTTCATGATCTCGTGAGTAAGGAGAGAACCTACAAGTTCATCAAGCTTTAGAGTTTTTAAATTCTTTGCTTCGATGATAGCGGTTCTCTTCCCATCCCAAGATTCGGGAAGTGAATAGAGTAGCTTTCGGACAAGCTTGTCTTCCGGTATAATTTCTCCATAGCCCTTTAGACCATTCACAATTGTGGAGAATCGATCAAACATCTTTGACACCGTCTCATCAAATTCCATCTTGAAATTTTCATAACTAAGATTGAGAATTCCAATCTTAGTTTCTTTGACATCGTTGGTGCCTTCATAGGTGGTTTCAAGAGTGTCCCACACTTCTTTGGCACTTTCAATTGATGAGACCTTTGAGTAGATGTCCGGACCGAAAGCACAAAATAGCATGTGAAGAGCTTTATCATTTACTTGGATCTTTTTCCTTTCCTCTTCACTCATTTCCGTTCTTCTTTTAAGCACCATCTTGCCATCAACATCTTGCTTCAATGGAATATATGGTCCATCCTCAATGACATCCCACACAAGGTAGTCACTTGATTTAATAAATAGACGCATTTTATTTTTCCAAAATGAGTAGTTCTCACCATTGAAGAAAGGAGGCTTTGTGGTGGATTGTGAGTCGTACATGCCGGGAGCGGAGGTTGATGCCATCTCTTGATATTTTGATGATGATCACACTTCTTCCAAGGATCTCCTCTTGCGGTTGTTAATCCTCAAAGAGTTAAGCTCTGATACCAATTGTTGAGTGGATCACACGAATGATAATAACCAAGAGGGGGGGTGAATTGGAATTTTAACGATGTTGTAACGGAAATTGCAACTTAAAAATATTGACACGAGGATTTAGAGTGGTTCAAGTTCACCAACCGAACTCTACATCCACTACCTTAGTCTCACCAAGGATTTCCAACAATTTCCACTAAATTGTTCGTCCCCTTTTTCCAGGACAAGGAGGCAACCTTTACAATTTCGGTTAATTTTTCTACCCAAAAATTAACCCAATCCTCACACAATAGAACAAAGAAATTTGGTGGCTAATAAGGTATCTCTCAATACAAATGATAGCCCGATATCAAGCACTCAACCCAATTGAACAAAATATAAATGAAGGATACAATTGGGGTTTCTAGATAAAAATGGGATTTCAACACAAATGCTTGTATTTGATGAAAGGATGTATGCTTGTAGCTTAATTGATGATTGCTGGAGCTTCTTGGGATCTTTTTATAGCCTCTTGAAGTTTTCTAGCCGTTGTGGGTGATGGGCTGAAAATTAGAGCCGTTGGGGTGTTTTTCTCACAACTTTTCAGCTTCCAGACGCCTACCGTTTCGGAACGGGGTCACCTGTTTCGGAACGGATTTCAAATAATATAGCCGTTGGAGCGTCTACGAGAACCCGTTTCGAAACGCCTAGGGGCCGTTTCGGAACGGTTTTGCCACTGCCAAAGGGGTGTTTCGAAACGGTCTTAGCCCGTTTCGGAACAGGTTTGCCACTGTCAAAGGGGTGTTTCGAAACGGCCTAAGCCCGTTTCGGAACGCCCTGTTTATTTTCAAATTTCAGTTTATAGCCGTTGCCCTTGTTCGTTTAAATGAAGAACAGTTTCGAAACGAGTCATACCGTTTCGAAACGCCTTGACCCGTTCCGATACCCGTTTCGGAACAGGTGCACATCGAACTGAAAGTGTTTCGAAACGCCCTTGGCCGTTTCGAAACGGGGCTTGAAAATTCCCTGTTTTGGCTTTGAAATTCTTAAAAAAATATTTGGTAAGTCTTTGGTTTTAGCTATGAAGTGGTCTTTAACAAGATGTAGGAAATTTTAAGGACTTTAAAATTTGTTTTGATATTTTTCATTTTAGTCCTTAGGTTTTTAGTTATATCAAAATTAAAGCATATGTTTCACAAACGGTGTTAGCGTCGAAGGGCATTTTAGATGACGGAAGTAAACTACAGGGGCACATTAAACACGTTCAAGGTTTAGGCACCACATTGAAGTTTCTGTCAAAGTATAGAGGGCATTAGTGCCATTATCCCTAAATTAAATGATAATCTATATTCAAAATTTTTAAATGTCGCGGTTATTTTTTATTTTTATTTTTTCGATCCTATTAACAACGCCAGCTAGCGAGTCGTACAGCCATGCTCTTCCATAGTTAAGGAATCCTAAAGGAATGTGTTGACTAGGATTAATTGTTTACCGCAACCCGGATCAGCTTTTCGACGACGAACTTGCTTTTGGTAAAAATACATGTGGCGACGTCTCAGGAATCAGAGTTTATCGGTCGTCCTTCTATTTGAGGATGGGCGATACGCCGACAACATATCACGAGAATTTCAAACCCTCAGCTTTGATCCAAAAGATATTCAAAAGGAATTTTTTTAATAGTTTTAAGATGGTTACAATATAGTAACAATTGATGTTTTTTTTTATAAAGTACATGTCTATTTTGTGGTCAATGTTCGGAGGCTCTTTCTCCTAATAATGACGTCTTTAAAGTTCAAATTTAAATTCTCTCATTAAAAAAGTAATGTGTCTTATTATTGTACACAATCTTTTATTGGTATATGTTCTTATTTTTTAAACCTTTAAATGAATTTTGTTTATGGTTCACCCTTAATGGAAATTTCATTAAATGATTACTACCAAATTTTATTTAAAACATTTTATTATAGTAACTAATATGTGTAAATACACTACAAATCACTCATTTATTAACAAGATTACAAATGAGTTGTGAAATTTAAAAAAATCACAAACATATAACTCAATTAATCTATTACTATAAATATATTACTCGCTTATTAAAAGTGAAATGGATGCTAACGTTTCAATTAGGCTTAATATCAAAATAGGTGCTCAAACTATGCTTGTGGGTCACTTTTGGTGTCTAAACTATTCTTAGCTCTAAACAGGTGTCTAAAGTTTCAATTTTGGTCATTTTAGGTGTCTAACCGTTAACTATGTTATTTTTATTAAAAATAATTTTTATTCTATTTCCTTTTAATTTAGTTTGTTTTTTAACTTATTTTTTAAAAAAACCCTAAATTTCCCTAAACTCACAAAACAACCCCAAATTCGAAATCCCTAACTTCCCCAGTCGATTCCTCCGCTGATGGTCACGTCGTCGCCCCCATGTCTGCCGCCGGACCACAACGAGCATTTTCCCTAACCACCCATCGCCGATAACTGGCAGTAGGTGTGTCGACCAGCTTCTGAACGTCGAAAGAAGCTAAAATCTTGAAAAGGAAGTCGTCGACACACCTACCATCAGTTATCGGCGATGGGTGGTTGGGGAAATGATCGTTGTGATCTTGCGGCGGTAGTGGTGGTCTCCGGTGAGGCAGTAAACGTCGACAGTGACGATAATTTGGGGATTTCGAGTTTCAGGTTAAGGATTTGACTGTTTTATAAAGATTAAAAACTATCAATTAAAAATTAAATTTTGAATTTTATTTAAAAATTAATTAAAAGAAATTAAAAATTAAAACATACCACTTGTGACATTTTAATTGGCTAACGATTTTTTATTAACGGTTAGACACCTAAAATGACCAAAATTAAAATTTTAAGCATTCATTTAGAGTTAAAAATAGTTTAGGCACTAAAAGTGATCCACAAGTATAGTTTTGACATCTATTTAGGTATTAAGCCTTTCAATTACAATAAAACAGTTTAATTTATCGATCGTTTATAATCAAATCACTCAATTGCAATTAAAAAGTTACTAAGTATATGTTATACATTTAAGAAGAGAGTGGCTTATTTATAACGATAAATTAGCTAAATGGATAAAAGAACGTACGGAAAAAGATATTTCCAATCTGTAGTTAATTTTAGCAAATGTTATTTGCCGTCAGAGTGTCGGTTGCGCCGTTATGACGACGTCCGTTTGTCAGAACGGTTCACTTCATCGGAACAGACAGGTGTCAAAATCCCAATGCCCGCCAGAAAAGGAGATGCGCTTCAGGACAGTAGGGGCGGTGATCGAAACGTAAAACTATAGAAATCATCGGACCGTGATATGCACGCGTTTCTTTGTTGTCTAGTGGTTGTTTGGCGAGATCCTCGCACGGTTGCAAAAATGATCCCAATGGATCTAGTTATGGGCCAGGATCCTCTACGACACCGGTTGTAGCGAGATCACTATCATCTTTATAGATAGAATTTACAATCAAACATAAATGAAGGTATGTTTGTATTTGTTTATTTAATCTTAATTGAATAAATGGACGAACACGAAAAAGTAAACGAACATAATTTTTTTTCGTGTTCATTCGTTAAAGAATATAGCTTGTTCGTTCATTTAAAATGATAAACGAACACAATCGAAAATCGAGTCTTGTTTATTTTTTTTTACTTAAGAGTCATTTGTTCGTGTTCGTTCATTTAATTAAACGAACAGAAAATCTTGTCCATGTTCATTCGTTTAATAAATAATCGAATTTCTTACCGAACAGTTCATTGAACGTTCAGTTCGTTTATAGTCCTACAATCAATCGTTGTAACACAAATTATTAACTCTTAAAATTTATATAAATAAAAACATATTAAATGTAATTAGAAGACTAGAAAATACACAAATTGTCATTGACGAATACAAACATTGTAATTTTGGACATAATAAAAAGAGAAGAAAAAATAAACACGAATATACTAATGTGTCAAAATCTATATAGTACTATAAAAAGGTATAAGATGGAGATAACACAGATGCAGGGATTACCATGTCTTGGCCCCTTCCCTTCCCTAAACGAGGATAAGCAAAAAGAAACACCAATGGTTTCTTATGATATATGAATCACCTGCCACTCCCTTTATTCTACTCAATATGTTACAATCAGCTCTGAATCTGATACCAATGGTTCACCATGTCGACACCGCTTTCCGGATCTTCTATCACTTCACCTTCTCATCATCCTGCATGTTCCGGGTCTAGCTACTTTTAGAATAAATGTAAATACAACCGTTTAAAAGATCGCAAAACTCATATCGAGGAGCTTTGAGCATATCGACACATCAACATCGGAATTGCTTCAAACACAAGGAAGCTGAATATGTAGAAGCATAAACCACTAAAAGCATTTATTTGAAAGATCACAAAGCTCGTATCTAGAGTTTGTAGCATCTTTGACCACATTGACACATCAACAGACAAAACCGGAATTAGATTGAACGAAAATGTAAACCTTGGAAGCCAATTATGTACTGCTCTATGCATCCAAGACTACACTGATAAATCATAACTTGCATACATAATCCAGTACATAAGGTAAAATCATAAATTCAGGCCATATTAATCTAAGAAGCCTGCATTATATATTTCACTTCCAAATGGAATGGTAAAATGATTCTGTTTAAATTGATGACGGGTAAAGCCATAAAACCAATCACATTGCATTCTGTTGGATATGAAGTCACTTATGTCGAATAACTTTCACTTTTAGAAAGTCCACTCTACCACAAGCAATCAGACAAAGATAGGTAACAAGATCAAGTTCATAAACGGAACAGTGCTTACCGAACTGTCATCCATTTTACCAAAATCATCATCGAAGCCCTCATCTCCGTCTTCTGAAGTGCAAAACAGATGATTAGCACATTTTATCAAAAGCAATTCACGTACAAAAAATGGTCAGGAGTGTCGGGTTTCATTTGCAGCAATTTATAGGTATACGTATATCAACAACCTTTACAGTAAAAACAGTGATGCAGACTCTAATACAGGAAAAACATAATCTATTTCAAGTGAATGAGGACGATTGACAAACCGACTTTATGTTTCACGTAAGAAAAAGGAACAAAGAAAAAACTATTCATACCGGGGCCTTCATCACTGTCACCACCCAAAAGAAATACATCCAGGTCTTGCTCGGTAAATGAGGTCAAACTTTTACTGTTCTGCTTGGTTCCCCTTGCCTGTGGTTGAGATGTCATTTCAATGTTTGGAGATTCCTTCACTTTTTTATCCAGGACTTTTTCTGACGCTCTTTGCTCAACCTCTTCCATGTACCGCTTCTCATACCTATACGGAAGCACATGTTAGTCGTGTTTACTGTAACAAACAATGTTGATTAAAACATAAGCAAATGCACATTACAGTAAGGAAATCTCTAAAACGTACCTTCAGATCCAGATGACATGTAGAATTATAAAAAGAATTAACTCTGGCAAACATTTGTTTTAATGAATTTGAAGAGTCAATCGAAAAGAAATCAATAATACTATTAAATAACTGATTCCGAAGGCCAAACTATTCTTTGCCGGAATCATAAAGTTGAAACTTTTTTATTTTTGGTTAGAAATTTTATGAATTCTTAAAACACATCAATTATAGGAGAAGTGCATGCAAGCAATCGTAATCTGAACTACCTACATTTTCGGAGAAGCTCGTTTAAAACAAAGTGAGACGGAATAGTGTAAATTCTGTAAAAGACAAAATGGACGCTTAACATGCGAAGACAGATTACTTACAGTGCAACGTGACTGTTTACCAGTATAAAGTATATCCTCCAGAATTTCCTCTCTCTCATAGCACGTGGGCACAACTCGAATCTTAACTTCGATATTTCCTGGAATATAAGTGAAAGAAAGAAATAAAAGCAATTTCTCAAGAAATACGAGACCTAGTTACTGCAACAATCAATTGATATGAATATGTTCATGCATGTATGATTATGCTTACCAAGCTAAAACTAATGATACAAAGTTTAACTTCATAGTTTATACGAAATAAACACACATAAAACTGGTCATTTTGCCCATGAAGACTTCAGGATAGAAATTATGTTAAAAAATCAAAGTAAAAAGATAGCATCCCAGAATGCTGCACGCAATGCAGACATACTGAACGTTTTAATCCAAACAAAAGACCAAATATCCAACAAAGATGGAAATAGAAGACCATAATCTTTAAGTAATCAAGTTCAATCTCCGATATGGATCACTGAAAAAAATATCAGAAAAATTTGCATTTTAACTAGATGCAAGAAGAATGAGTTTTCGATTCTTATTCTTGGATTGTACCTTTCAATATCTCGCAGGCTCTTTTCTCAACAATTCTAGAATTTTGTAACTACCATTCTTCTATAAATATATTTCATAAATTTGGAAAATAAGTACGGGACAATTTAGAAACCCGAAAGGGTTCCGTTGGATCACACAGCTAAATAGATAAACACAACCGAGTGGAAGAAAAGTAATGCGAGTGCAATTATAAGCAGTTTATGTAGTTCTTGAACATAGTATTTACGGTTTTGTATTCGAAGTATAATTTACAATCTTAGAGCCTTTAAAATGAATTTACATACATACTAGAGGAATAGGACAACCAGTTTACTCAAAAAGATTAAAAATGTCTCAGGAATCAAGCATGTCATAGACATATATGTACCTTAACTGTTGAAAGTACAAGCTTGGCATGTTTTTCTTGCCACTCTGTAAGATCCTGCCTTACATTTGAGACTGTGGGAACATCAGACATTGGGGAATCATCTGCCAATAGAAAAAAATGTTCATGAAATCAGCTCAGGGTAATAGCAGATTGAAGAAAAGGTCCAATTACTTTTGTTTTTCCAATCTCAAAATTGTAGTTGAACTACCTAATTCCAAAGATACAACATTAGAACTAAGCCCGAAGATTGTACCATAGCATATGAATTTCGTTTTTCCAGTTTTCCACTGCCTACATTTTCTCGGCATCCAAACAAAGCTTAACGAAGTATTCATTTACCAGGTAAAGGAAAATCTTGAAAGGTGCTCATAGTAATCCCCTTAACAAAATCTCTCAACTCTTCAGTAATTCCAAACCTCTCCAGTTCCTTGTCTCGTTCCACCGGGCTCTCCGGGGTTTCTGGAAGCGCGACCCCCTCTGCGAGCGACGACTTGATGAGTTCGGCTTGCTTCGCGGCTTCGGCTTTGATTTCTTCGGCCCGTTTGGACGCCTCAGCCGCGATCTCCCTCGACCGTTTCATGGCGTCCGTTACTATATCGCCGAGCTTCGCGGGGCCTATAGAAAGCTCCGACGAGCGCCGAGAGGCTTCCTCAGCGAAGCTCCGAGCCTTATTCCAGAAATCCATTTCGGCCCAAGCCCAAAGCTGCAACCTTAAATTCTCTTCATCTTCCTTAGGTTTCTTGGCTGGGAATTGGGATTGTCAGAAATTTAGAAGGAAGTGTAGAAACTTTACAAGCTAAGGCTATGGTTGAGGTATCCACGTTTGTTATGACAGTTATTAGATTTTCAAAATTATGGATTTTTTCATTTTATTTTCATATTTATTTATAAAACTTTTGAATGCTTCAATTTTATCCTTAAATTATGATTTTCATTTTAAATTAGTCCTCAAACTTTTGAACGCTTCAATTTCATCCTTAAATTATTGTTTATGTCACATAATGTTATTACAAAGTACACATCAGTTTTTACCTGAAAATTAACAATTTTTATAACAGATTTATTAACATGAGATATGATTAAAACATAGTGATAATTTGTGGATAAAATTAGAGTGTTCAAAAGATTGTGGACCAATTTAGCGTGAAAGTCATAATTTGGGATGAAATTAGAACGTTTAAAAGTTTGAGACCATTTTAAAAGAAGGGTCATAATTTGAGGATAAAATTAAAATATTAAAAAGTTTGAAGACCAATTTAAAATGAGATTCATAATTTAGGGACGTGTTGTGAAATTAATTATATTTTAATAGATTTCATTAATAAATCAACTCTATTTTAGTTTACACAAACTTGTTAGATGTAAGTTTTAGGGATTATGGTGTATGGTTTAAGATTTAAGGTTTATGATTAAAATTTAAGATTTAGAACTAGAGTTTAAAATTTAAATTTTAAAATTTTAGGTTTAATAATTTAAAATTTAAACATTAAAAGTTACACATGTTGTATATTAATATACAACTCGTAAGTTTTTCAATATATATATATATATATAACTCATGAATTAAATTCATAAAATCGTTCATTAACGAAATTTATATTGATGTACAATAATAATAATAAAAAAAACTCATTTTCATGATTGTCAAAACTTCAGATCCTCTATTAAAAATACCCTAGCGCCGCTCAACACTTTCAATTTGATAGCCTTTTCTTCTTTTGTTTCTTAGCCGGTGATCGGCAACTGGTTTTAATACTGATTGTCGATCACCAGATTCATTATTTTTATGCTTTTATTTTCTTTTTTTATATTTTTAATAAAATTTTTTATCTTTATGACACGTGTTTCTCTGTTCTTGTGACACGCTTTTTTATTATTTTTGTGGTTCGTTTCATCTGTCGTTTTTGGCATGATTTCAGCATACCTTAGCGTTCGTTCGGTGCTCTTACAGAGATCTTTGCGGCGCTAGTTTCTGATTTTGATTCTGTCGGTGTTCATAGAAAGATAGATCCCCTCTCGGTTGATGGTTGTTTGCCGATGTAATCAGACCTGGGTAGCGAAGCAATTTGCCTGATAGTTTGGTTCGCTCACCACTCCTTTTTCACATCGTAAAGCGCCTCGTTTGGATAGAGACAAGGAGATTCAGGAAGACTTCTAGATTTTGTCGGTATGCTAATATCTATGAAAATATTTATTTTCTTTGCATCTTTGGGTTGTTTGAAATTTTAGTGTACTAGATCTCATTATTCTACATTTTGGATGCTTTGTATTTGAGATATTTTTCATGGTTATTAATAAAATCCAGTTGTCATTGTCAAAAAAAAACTTCAGATCCTCTCTTCTTTCTCTCTCTTCCAAATATCTAATGACATGCAGCCTGCAGGGCTATATCAACCACGTGTAAGAGATAAACACAAGCTCGTAAGCGGTACCAAAACTAACGGCTATTTTAAACCAAAAATTCATTTTAATTAATTTCTTGAAAAATGCCCTTACATATTATTATTTTTAAAAATATCCCAAATCTGCTACGTATGAAGAACTCGCGTTTCGGGGGTCGCGAGACACGAACTCGCGCTATGCAGAAAGTGATTTTCGCATACGTGGCAACACTTTTCAGAATAACAAACTTTACGGAATTTCAAGAGGCAGCTGAATTTATCACGGGAACTCGCTTTTTGCAGAAAGCAAGTTCTTTGCAAATCTGGGTGGAAGAACAAGCTTTGATAGGCATGTTCGAGCATTATTTCAGGCTTATTAATCGAATATTTTTGGTAAACATTCAATTTGGGTTCGTAGTACTGGTAATTCTCTTTCATATGGCACCAATATGAACAATTTTCGTCCATTCTAAACGATCTAAATTCACTTAGAAAATGGTATCCTAATTTATTTTTTTTTATTGAATTTGCCTTTAATCGAATACCATTAATTAAAAAACGAAATTAAACATAAATTAAAATAAGTATAAAAAAGAAATTACTAAAGAAAATTAAAATTGCGTAATTACAAAATAAACAAATAATGTCTTTCATAAATATGATTAAACATAATTAAATATGAAAAAAGCCCTAATGATGTCTATGTCCACCCGTTCGATAGCGGGGTGCACGACGATCCCGTAGCAATTTCCTTTGAATGTCATGTGCTCCAGGGTCGTTCTTATCATCATCATTAGCAGTAGCAGCATCAGCATCATCATTATCGGCTCCAAAGATGTCCTCGAAACGCGGACTCCTGCTGGGCCCGGGGCGGGTGGAGAACAAGCTGCCCAGCGACGTATGCTGAACAATGATGTAGTTGAACTGTGATGCTAGTGGTGGAACATCGATCACCAGAGAACCGCTCATCAGCATGGAGGGACGATATTCATCTGAGAAGCTGAACTTGGGTGGAGGCCTCATCTGCTGAAACATGGAAGGACCAATGAAATTCTGAAATGCTGTTCCAAAAGATGATGTCCTTGCAGTGTGAGTTCGCGGTCTCGGATCGTGTTGCTTCGACTGGCTCTAGCTTTGGCTGGGTCGACATTGAGGGCGTGAGTGGTTTTGGAGAGGCATCTCAATTTCTCGTCTGCGCTCCTCCGGAGTAAGTATATGTGGCTTCCTATTATGGAGGTACCACTGAAAATAGTCGAAAGTGACAGACATGGCCCAATCCACAATGGGTGCGAGGATGGGCGGTCGACTGGCATATCGGTCCATCTATTGCTGGACCCAGTCAGCGTGATGATGGCCCTAATGAATTTCTGTCTTCCCCTACCGCATCAACCGATGTAATTCGTCCAAATTAGGTGGCAGATGCGAAACCCCTTAGATGTACCTAAATTGTCGCAGAACTCGGTCTGTAGGATGCCACTTGAAAATTTCGTAGTTGATGAGTGGCACTCACAACAACCATACGTGAGAGGACTGCGCAATGTCTGGCGGAGTAATCTGGTGAATCGCAAGACTAGCGTACGGAGTCCACACGAACTGAAAAAAATTATTTGAACGTTAATTATATGAAATTTGATTAGAGAAATAATATTAAGAACTACAAATAAATTTTCGGATTATCATATCGTGGTGCATCTTGTCGATCACAAGCATGTAGTCTCGTTGATTGGTTGGCAGTCTCTGGTGGGTGAGTGCACCGGCCCACCTGTTATTAATGGAAAATAAATAAAATCATTAAAGAAATTATTTAAAAATATATATTCAATTAAATAATTTAAATAGTACCTCCGAAGAAGTGGAACTATGTAGGGGTGGGCTGTCTAAGCTGCGGGCTTAAATATGACATACGAAACCAAGCCCAAGACTAAAAGAGCAAAAGACACCCTCCGATTGCTTGTCTGTCAGGGTCGACGGTTCTGCAAAGCTCCTTGAACAGAAAGCCCAAGACCGCTGCTCCCCAACATTTTACTCTTGATTCCGCAAAATTAATTAGATGATACAACCACATGACATGCACTTTGTTACGGGATTCATCAAACATCAAAATCCCTCCAATAATGCATAGTATGTGTACACGAGCAAACCACTTTGAAAATATGTAATAAAAAAATATTTTAGTAAAAAAAAAAGCACGAAATATATATAAAATATTTCAATTATTAAAAAACACGAAATATTTAATAAAAAAATATTTACCCGTTTTGTTTCGACATCCACATCGGGGGGAGGACTGAAAACCGTTGGTTCAAAAAAATAATGTAGATTTTACCACCGTCGAACGTGTCCGGCACCGCTCCCAGCAGGTCTTGACAAAGGGTTGGCCAGTGACCATCAGTTATACCGGTAATGAGATCGACGTCCGTAGGTAAGCCAAGATGGTATGCGACATCTTCAGATCTTCTAGTGTAATTGTCGCCTCGCCACACGGAAAATGAAAAGTGTGCGTCTCTGGTCTCCATCGTTCAATTAAAGCGTTAATCAGAGAACGATTCAACTTCGTACCAGCCACGATTTTCACGGCGTGACCAAAACCAGCTTCCTCAATGAACGACATAATCTCTGGATCCGGCGGGACGGTGATACGATTGATGTATAACGTCAATGCGCGTTCGTAGTGCTTGAAAAAAATAAAACAGTATATAATAAATAAAAAATAGTAATAAATAAATGAATTACTAAATAAATAAAAATAAGGTAAAAATAAAAAAATAAAAATATAAAGAATATTATCTCATTAGTTGTCCTCTAGTAGTCGAACACATGTTTCTGGTCTAGTCGCAATAAACCCGCCATTTGTATGGAGTACGAAAAATATTAGACTAGAAAATGAAATAAAACTCGCTTTGTGATTTATGTGTGGGGTAGGGACCGACTGTTTATAGAAGAAATCGCGCCCCCTTGAAGCAATATTAAAGAGACCTCGCTTTCTACGAAACATGATATCCTAAAGAACTCGCTTTACACAAAACGTGAGTTCCATTGAAGAGACGCGACATCGCAACAGACCCGTACACTAAACGGGCAGAAAGAACCTCGCGTTCTGCAGAGCGTGAGTTTCTGAAGAACTCGCTCTTCGTAGGACGCGAGGTCATAGAATTTTTAAATTTAGCCTATATAATGTAATATATATTAATAAATAATAATAAAATCATTATAATAATGGATATATTTATTAATTAATACATACTTATTTATTTTATTAATACATACTTATAATAATAAAATCATTATATCATTATGTGTATATGTACTATATTATACTTATTTATTTATTAGTATAGTATAATTTAAATAATATAATATAATACATTTGAATAATATAATACATTGTGATATGGTATTGTTAGTATAGTATATTTATTAATACATTTGATTATTTATTAATACATTTTCACATAATATAATTAATTTCAAATGATATATTCCATTTAAAATTGGATTTAGATATTTATTTTTTACAATTAAAAGGATTAGGGTATTTATTTACAATTATAATGATAAAATCGCATTTGCAACCAACCAACATTTATTGAAGAAGCTGAAACTTGTTCTGACAGTGATGATCATCATTAAGGTGATACTAATGACCGGCCCATGAATCTTGCCTTGCACTGGATGCCTGTCTTAAATCTTGGAGGTCTATTGGATATATTGTTACTTGCCTGCCATTCAAAAAGACCACAAATTCCTCGATTGTAACACCTGGATTCAGGGGTCGGGTGAAAATAATATTAAAATAATGGTTCGGGTTTCAGTTTTCTATTATTAATAATAAAAATAATATCTTGGGCCTCGGGTTTCAAAACAAATAAATTAAGTTGGACCATTTTCGAAACAAGCCCAAATAGCCATGAATGTCTCATATTGTGATTTCCTTATTTCATTAAGGGTATTTTGGTCTATGGCCTTTCAATTTTAAACAAACATAAACAAATGCTTTTTGGCTCATCTTCTTCCCCTCTCCATTTTCATTTTTGACGACAAAGGAAGCCCTCTTCCCCTAAATACTATTCCATCCCATATCTTGCTCATTTTTTGAGGGTTTCGCAAAGGTAACCTCATTTTTGACTTGCCCTCGTCATTCTCTACAAGCTAATACCATTAGTTTTCATTTTTACACATGTTTTTGAGATTTGAAGTTTAGAGGATTTTGGTTAAAAGTGTTACCTTTATGCTCTTTAGCTAAAGTTTTTGGTTTGTTAATGATGTGTGGGTTGTTTACTATCCATAAGGTCCAATATATGTGATTTTTAAAGAGTTTTATATATATTCCCGGATTTGGGTTTTGAGGGGTTTTGGAAGGGTTTTAAGGTTGGTTTTTGGAGGTGTTCTATGTTGGAAATTGAGGGCTGAGGTTAGTATGATAGTTAGGGGTTGTGTTGGAGGCATTTAAGTGTGTTAAAAAGGTCGAAATCAAGGGTTTTGGTATGTGCAATAGGGCTGCTCGAAAATAGGAGTTTTGTGGGTGTTCTTGGTTTGGTTTGGTGCTTAATTGATGTTATGAGTTACAGCAGTGATTTGTGGTTGTTTTGGTGATTAATAGAGTGTGTTTGATTGTTTAGAAACAAGGAATTTGGTTGGTGAAGCTTCGGGGACGAATCCAGAGAATTCGGAGTCTTGAGCTTGATCTTCGGTCTTCTCTTGGTTAGCATCAGTGAGTAGAGTTGTTAACCTTTGATTTATTGCTCGAAATGGAACCTTTGGGGGTTGGGTGGGACCTAGAGGGTTCACCTAAACCTGAGAGTAAGTTACTACTCCTATACTATTTTGTGCGTGAATGAATGACTATGTGTGGTGATTATCATGTGCATTCTTGAGTTGTTTTACACAGTTGTCATGGTGTAGTCGTGTGAAAGTTGAGCCTCACGTGATGGTTGTCTAAACTACGGTGATGTGTAGTCCCACCGGTAGTGACTAGTAGGAAAGTACTTTGATGTGTAGTCCCATTGGAAAACTACTAGTCGAAACAGTGATGTGTAGTCCCACTGTGTGTGTATGTTGGTTGTGCATGTGCAAACTATGAGTAATTGTTGAGAAAGTCATTCGTGCATCCATTGTTTTGTTTCCAGCTATGAAAAGTGTTTTAAAAACTGCATGATGTTGAATTGTAGAGCTTCTCTCACTAAGCTAGATAGCTTACGCTCTCTTTGTTTCCAACATGCAGATCGTTAGAATTCGGGAGGCAAGCGGGCAAGGGAGGAGCTTTTGGAGTTCTCAAGCTAGCTCAAGTATGATTTGCGTTTTGTAATAATGCCTAAACGATGGGGTATAGACTTGTAGGAGTTGGTGTCAAACTCCTTAGGTGGTTTGTGTTAGTTGAGCATGTTAAATTATGGGTGTGTTATGTTTTAGTCTCATGGATTGTGGACCATTCCTCTTTTGCTGCTTAAATTGTGTGTGTCCAAGAGTGTATGAACTTGGCCTATGAATGCTCTATGTATGGATTGTCATATGCATGATATCTTATGAAGGCTAAGCATGCCTCTTTGAGTGATTGCATGAATCTCTTGTTTGTATGACTATTGATCGTACAGAATGCCTTGCATGGTGAGATCTTGGTGGATGAATGTTGTACGTATTCTTTTATGTGATTAGGGAAGTCTTAAAATGCATTTAGAGTTGAGTCTTGTGTTGTTTTGCTGAAATTTGGATACTTGCAGTGCAGGGCGTATCGATACGCCTAAGGGCCGTATCGATACGGTCTTGCCTGCAGAACTCAGTTTTTGCTTGGTGTATCGATACGCAAGGGTGTATACCGATACGCTCAAAACTCTCTGGAATTTTGTGTAACACCCAGGTTTGGGGGTCGGGTGAAATAAATAAAATAATATCCCGGTTTTTGTTTTGCAAAATTAAATTTAAAGTGTTGGACCAAATTTTTGATATTTAAGCCCAATAGCCATTTTAATGGTATTTTTGTAAATAGTTGGACTTCCAAATTAAACCCCCCCATTTCTAATTAAAACACAAAATTGTCATCTTCCTCCCTCCTCATCTCTCCATTCTCACGACAAGGGGAGAGTTTTTCTCCAAGTTACTATCTCACCTTCTTTCTCCTCCATTTTGGCTCGATTTTGAAAGGTAATTACATTTCCGACTTGCTCTCATCTTCCCCTCTTTAAAAGTACAACTAGATTTCATTTTGGTTCAAGTTTTAGAATTTGGGTTTTTGGAAGATTTGAATAAAAATGATATCTTTATTGTTTTTAACTTAAGATTTTGATTTAATATTGTTAGTTATGGTGTTTGTGAACCAAATGGTCCAACATATATGATTTTTTACATGATTTTATACATATTCCCGAATTTGGGTTTTGGTGGGTTTTTAGGAGGGTTTTGAGTTGAGTTTTGGGTGTGTTCTATGTTGGAATTTGAGGGTTGATGTTAGGGTAATAGTTGGTGGCTGTTTTGGAAGCATTTGAGTGTGCTAAAAAGGTTAAAATCTTGAGTTTTGGACTGTTTTTCATGGCTGCTCGGGTTTGGTGTTTTTGGGGGTTATTCTTGGCTTGGAATCATATGTTTTGTGCTTGATTAGTGTTCCGGGTTTGCTACATTAATTGGTGAATTGATTTGAGGTTGTTTTGATTGTGTTGAGATGATTAGAAGCAAGATTTTGTGTTGGTGAAGCCTCGGGAACAAATCCGAAATCGTTGGAAGCTTGATCGGCTAGTGTGGTTGAGCTTGGAATTGTCGGTGAGTGGTTAAAATGTTTTAAATGATTTTGAGCAATTGGTCCAAGTATGTGGACTAGGTTGGAATTGGTAGACCCACCTAGAGTTGGGATTAGAGTGGTAGCCTAATCCTAAACTTTGATTAGAGACTTTAGTTGCACTCTTTAATGGTTGTTTATGCCTCTTGATTAATTGTGATTGTGGTGTTATGTAAAATGTGTTATACATGTATATTGAGGCTTGGATTGATGCATTGATATATGCCGTGGAATGTGCATGATAGTGATCATGGTGAGTACGTGCTAAGCACGGAAGTTGTTTTGATATGATGTTGTGAAAGGTTATGGTTTTTGTTTAATATTGGCACTAGTATGCTTGGGTACAATGATCGATCATTAGGATGAGTGTGCACACGAGAGTCAAAGTCGCGCGTGGCCTTGGTGGCGTTAAGGCACCAAGGAGGAGTACGGGTTCGCCCGGAAATCTTTATATTAGTCGGTGATGAGTGGAATCCCATCGACGGGGATTGAGGATGAGTGGAATCCCCTCCGCGAGAACCGGTGATGAGTGTAATCCCACCGAAGGTAATGGTTATGTTGGAAATACGTTCCAACATGTTATCCGCGTATTCGAGTCATAGCTAGGTGCTAATATGAGATTATATGTGCCTTTATGATTTGAGATGTGTTACCAATATGATAGGAAATGTGATTCCAAAATACATTGAGATATGTTGTTAATAATACCTTGATATATGTATTATTTTAAGTTGAGCTTATGAGTTGTTGAGCATGGCATAATGTTGATTATATGTTCATGCATCATGTTTAATTTGGCTCTCGTGGATTGGAGGTAAGATCATGCATTTCATTATGGTAGTTGCTCGTGCTTGGACCCTGCATTGTCGAAGGTTTGTTTTATGAGCTTACCCTCACTAAGCTTTTATGCTTACGCTCCTTTTTGTTCGATAATGCATATAAGTAGCTTGTAGGTGGCAAGGGCAAGGAAAGGTCTCCAAGTGTTGCTTTTGGTTAGCTCAAGTATGATGTTTAAATTGTGGATTGTAATAGACAAACAATGGGATAGGTGTTGTTGATTTGAATGCTTTGTTGTATGTTGAATTGGTTTGGCTCTTGGATGCCATGTTTGCTTGTAAACCATGTCTATCTTGCCTACCTCAAATGCTTAAGTGTTTAACCTTGTGAAGCATGTTATCTTGAATGCCTTGTATGATCTTTTGAGTGGATGTCTTATCTTGTATCCTTGCGTTTTAAGTATGTTTGCAATAGGGTGCATGCCTCTAGAGTGTGCTTGTATGTTGTGTATGCTTGTTGGGGTCGTTAAGGGCGTTTGAGATCGTTTAGAGATGTGTAAACTGATTTTGGAAAACTGCAGGCTGCAGGTGTTTCGAAACGAGCTGTGCCGTTTTGGAACGGGTGTGGTTCTAGATTCTCCCGTATCGGAACACGTTTCGGTACGGTTTGGCCACTGTGAGCCCCTGTTTCGAAACAGGTTTCGAAACACTTTGGCCACTGTAAACGCCTGTTTTGAAACGGGTATCGAAACGCCTAGGCAAAACGTGACCCTGTTCCAAAACGGGGTGGAAGTGTTTCGGTACGGGTGTCTTGCTTTTTAAACTGAAGCCCGTGTTTTGAAACGGGTGACGTCTGTTTCGAAACACAAGCCTAAAAATGGGTTGTTTGACATCTCTAATGGGTCTCAAGGTTTGGGCTTAAGCCCTGTTTGCTGTTTGGCTTCTTGTGAGCCTTGTTTTCGCTGTCTTTTCACACATAGGTTAAATCAAGCATCTAGATAAGATAATATTAAATGAAAAAGTTTTTCCTAGGGTCGGTAATCGAAGTGGAGCCTTAACGGGTTCCATCTCGGTTATCCCCGTGTAGCCCGCTCGGACTGGTCGAGCGTCCGGACCGGGACGAGGGGGTTACATTTTGAGATTTTGGTGAGATTTGGCATATCGGTACGGTGTTAGGGCGTATCGATACGGTTTTGTCTCGTTGACCATGAGATGTTGACCGAGGAGGGTGTATCGATACGCCCAAGGGCTGTATCGATACGGTCTCCCCAGAGTTGACTGTAAGGGTTGACTTAGTCAAGGCGTATCGATACCCTTGACAGGTGTATCGATACGGCCTGCTCTGTAAGTGTAAAATGGGTTGTTTAACATATTGTTTTGGGTTGATTGACTTTACCTCGTGATGTTTTCGGCTACCGTGATCACTTAGGAAGTAATATGCCTTTAGACAAGATGTAAATAAAAAAATAGTTAGGGTTGCTAACCGAAGGGGGAACCTTAACCGGTTTCACTTCGGTTTTCCCCGTGTGGCCCACTCGGATCGGTCAGTCATCAAGACCGGGACGAGGGGGTTACATTTAGTGGTATCAGAGCCTGAGGTTTCCGAGACCTCAGGCAGGTAAGTGAGGTGACTTAATGTGTTATGTGTTGTAGCATCTTGAAGAGTGTTTTGCCATGTATGCCTAAATTCTGTTGCTAGCACGGTGTATGATTACATGCTGTAATGACTCTATTGTTGCTTAAGAGTAGGTCCAAGGTCCCCATTGTTAGGCGTTGTTGTAAAAATAAAAAGGGAAAATTGATTTGGTTTAACGAGCTTGAGAACCGGAGTCCTTGCCCTTTTGCTAACCTAACGTCTCCCTTGTTGTTGTGTGTTTATTGTTTTAGATTGTTATTTTGCTATGGTGAGACCGAGGGGACGGCCTAGAGCGGGTGACCAGGCACCCGAGGATGTGGCTCCTGCTCCTCATGCTCCCGATGGTAATGGAGAAAACGCTGGAGGTGATGGTAATGTGCCTCAGGTTGAGGCTAATGTGGGAGGTAACGGGGCTCAAGCGGGCCAAGGTCAGGCAGGTCCAGATGTGGCCCATTTGATTCAGACCATAGCCGGAGCTTTTCAGACAGCTTTGGCCGGTATGCAGGCTGCAGCACCACCTCAGGGTGCGGGGACAGGATTATCCCTAGAGAGACTTCGCAACTTAGGGGCAGTTGAGTTTCGTGGGTTGTCTCCGGAGGGTTTCAGAGGGGTGGCTTGAGAGCACTACTCGCATCTTGGGTCAGATGGAGTGTTCGAACGCCCGTAAGTTGGGATGCATCGTCTCTTTGCTTCAGGGGGACGCTTATACATGGTGGACCACTATTACTTCTGGTATGGCCGAGGCAGATATCACATGGGAGTTCTTCAGAAATGCCTTCAAGAGGAAGTACCTTGGAGTTCGGTACTTGGATGAAAAGAAAAGAGAGTTTATGGCTTTGGTTCAAGGTAACAGGACCGTGTCTGAATACGAGGTTCAGTTTGTGAGGTTGAGCCAGTACGCACCAGAGTTGGTCCCGGATGAGAGGGAACGGTGTGAGCGTTTCAGATATGGATTGAATACAGATGTGAAGACCTACATGCTAGCCTCCGACTACACTAAGTTCGATGTCTTGGTTTCTAGGGCCAAGGATATAGAGCATAACCTAAGCTCTAGAGCACGCGCTAGTGGGTCTGACTCCGGAAAGAGACATGCGAACTGGGATAGAGATCATGCCAAGAGGCATAAGGATAGGAGGTACCAGCCGGATACGAGACATAAGGGTGGTAACTATGGTCAGGGCCGTCAGGGCCAAGGAGCTGCTGTTCACATTCTGGAGTGTACCAGGTGCGGGAGACGCCACCCGGGCGAGTGCATGGGTATTTGTGGAGCGTGTTAGAACTGTAGCTCCCGAGACCATTTGAGGCGTGACTGTCTACACCCAGTTAGGGGCGGACCGGCTCCAGCTAGGGGCTTTGAGCATCAGAGAGGCCGTGGGCGCGGTCGTGGGAACTTCCAGCCAAGGAATGAGGGCCAGAGGAACTTGGCTCATGTTGTAGCAGTCCAGCCTGAGGGAGGAGGACCGGCTAGGGTGTACACTCAGCGAGAGGATGGGAATGACGCTGATGTCATTGCAGGTAACTTCTCATTACAGTCCTTGAGTTTGCTTTCTTTGATAGATTCGGGGTTGACACATTCGTATATATTGGGTGAGCACGCAATGTTATTAGGGCTACCATGTGATTGGTTAGAGGTAGGTGTAAATGTCACTAGCTCTTTTGGTGATACAGTGGTAGTTAGGAAAGTGTATAGGAGGTGTCATTTGATGGTTCAGGGCCACATATTTCCGGTCGACATGATGAAGTTACCCTTCTATGGTTTTGATGTAATTTTGGGCATGGATTGGCTTGTAGAGCATAGAATTAGGGTTGACTTCGAGACGAAGAGAGTCTCCTTGAGGCTTACCGATGATTTTGGGGTTGTGGTAGTTGGAGAGAATGTCAGGTTTTTGTCTAATGTTGTTTCGCCTTTGGAAGCTCAGAGGTTGTTGAGTTCGGGGTGTCAGGCTTTTTTGACATATGTAATGAATCCGGATATGAGTGAGGTGAGACCTCAGGACATCAGAACGGTGTGTGAGTTTCCGAGTGTTTTTTCGGAAGAGCTATCGGGCTTGCCTCCAGACAGAGCAGTTGAGTTTGATATTGAGACGTATTCTGATTCTGCACCGATTTCGATTGCTCCATACAGAATGGCACCGAAAGAGTTGAAGACACAGCTTCAGGAGTTGACTGATAGAGGCTTCATTAGGCCTAGTATTTCTCTGTGGGGTGCTCCGGTCTTGTTTGTGAAAAAGAAAGATGGTAGCATGAGGATGCGTATAGATTATAGGCAGTTGAATAAGGTAACAGTGAAAAACAAATACCCGAGGGGTGCTTCTGTGTTTTCGAAGATTGACTTGAGGTTTGGATACTACCAGTTGAAGGTAAAGGATGTGGACATACCGAAGACAGCTTTTCGTACACGTTATGGACATTATGAGTTTTTGGTGATGCCTTTTGGGTTGACTAATGCTCCAGCATCCTTCATGGATATGATGAATCGTGTGTTCCATGAGTTCTTGGACATGTTTGTGGTAGTGTTTATAGATGACATCCTAGTATACTCTAGGACCGAAGAGGAACACGACGAGCATTTGCGGTTAGTACTTCAGACCTTACTTGAGAATCCATTATATGCCAAGCTAAGCAAATGTGAGTTTTGGATTAGGGAGGTAGTCTTCCTAGGTCACGTGATCACGGCTAGTGGGATTAGTGTGAATCCCAAGAAGATAGAAGCTATAGTAAATTGGAAACAACCGAAGTCAGTGACAGAAATCCGCAGTTTCCTAGGCTTGGCGGGATACTATAGAAGGTTTGTTGAGGGGTTCTCGAGAATAGCGGCTCCGTTGACTAAGTTGCTACAGAAGAATGTTCCGTATGAGTGGTCAGATGCAAGACAAGAAGCATTTGAGAAGTTGAAGAAAGCTTTGACCGAAGCTCCTATCTTGATTCAGCCTGATCCGGGGAGAGAATTTGTGATTTATAGTGATGCTTCTTACGTAGGGATATGTTGTGTGCTTATGCAAGAAGCTAAAGTGGTAGCGTATACTTCGCGACAGTTGAAGGTTCATGAGAAGAATTATCCCACACATGACATAGAGTTGGCTGCAGTAGTGTTCGCACTTAAGATTTGGAGACACCATCTTTATGGTGAGAAGTGCACCGTGTACACCGACCACAAGAGTTTAAAGTATTTGATGTCTCAGCGGGAGTTGAACCTCAGGCAACGTAGGTGGTTAGAGCTTCTTAAGGATTACGACCTCACCATAGAGTACCATCCGAGTAAGGCAAACGTAGTGGCCGATGCCTTGAGTAGAAAGGTGGTCGTTGAGTTACGAGCAATGTTTGCAAGGTTGAGTGTGTCTAAGGATGGTGGGTTGATAGCCGAGCTTCAGGTTAAGCCTTCATTAGTTCAGTTAATTCGAGAGAAGCAGTTGCGAGATGAGTCTTTGGCACCTCATGTGCAAGACATAGCCGGAGATAGGCCTACCGAGTATTGTTTTGGAGATAATGGGATCCTATGTTTCAAGGATAGTGGTTCCGGAGAATGCTGAGTTGAGGCGTATGATCTTGAATGAGGCTCATAATAGCCCTTTTGCTATGCATCCGGGTAGTACGAAGATGTATCGGGGGCTAAAGGAGGAGTACTTTTGGGTTGGTTTGAAAAGGGACGTGGCAGAGTTTGTGAGTAGGTGTATGGTTTGTCAGAGGGTCAAGGCCGAGCACCGATTTCCCTCAAGATTGTTACAGCCGTTGAAAATTCCAGAATGGAAGTGGGAGCGTATTACCATGGACTTTGTGTCAGGACTATCGTTGACTCATTCGAAGAAGAATTCAGTATGGGTGATCGTGGACAGATTCACTAAGTGTGCCCACTTCATACCAGTTCATACTACCTATACTTTAGACAAGTTGGTCGATCTGTATATCTGTGAGATAGTGAGACTACATAGGGTACCGAAGTCGATTGTGTCAGACCGAGATCTGAGATTTACCGCTAGATTTTGGGAGTGTTTGCATCGAGCTTTGGGTACTTGGTTGAACTTCAGCACTTCATATCATCCGCAGTCAGATGGTCAGTCTGAGAGAGTGATTCATGTATTGGAGGATATGTTGAGATGTTGTATCATTGATTTTCAGGGGTCATGGGACAAACATATATCGTTAGTGGAGTTTGCATATAACAACAGCTTTCAGTCGAGTATTCAAATGGCTCCTTACGAGGCCTTGTATGGTAGGAAGTGTAGAACCCCGATTTGTTGGGCCGAAGCCGGACAGAAGCTTGTACCGATGCCCGAATTGCTTAAGGGCACCACCGAGAAGGTAAAGTTGATATGTGATCGTTTGAAAGCAGCTTCAGATTGACAGAAGTCCTATGCCGACTTAAGGAGGAAAGGGGTAGAGTATTCTGTAGGGGATAAGGTGTTTTTGAAAGTCTCACCTTGGAAGAAGGTAATGAGGTTTGGGAGGAAGGGCAAGTTAAGGCCAAGATTCATAGGGCCTTATGAGATAGTTGAGAGAATTGGTCCCGTTGCATATAGATTGAGGCTCCTGAATGAACTAGAAAAGATTCATGATGTCTTTCACGTATCGATGCTTAGAAGATATAGATCGGATTCGTCCCATGTTATGCCAGTTGAGGAAATAGAGTTGAATTCGGACTTGTCTTACAACGAGAAACCAGTTGAGAAACTTGCTTCTGATAGCAAGGTGTTGCGTGGCAAGACCATAGAGTTGGTCAAGGTATTATGGAGACATAGAGGTGTGGAAGAGGCCACGTGGGAAAGAAAAGCTGATATGCTTGAGCAGTTTCCGTATTTTTTTCCGTCAGGTAATTTCGGGGACGAAATTCCTTAAGTGGGGGAGAGTTGAAACACCCGGGTTCGGAGGTCGGGTGAAAATAATATTAAAATAATGGTTCAGGTTTCGGTTTTCTATTATTAATAATAAAAATAATATATTGGGCCTCGGGTTTCAAAACAAATAAATTAAGTTGGACCATTTTCGAAACAAGCCCAAATAGCCATGAATGTCTCCTATTGTGATTTCCTTATTTCATTAAGGGTATTTTGGTCTATGGCCTTTCAATTTTAAACAAACATAAACAAATGCTTTTTGGCTCATCTTCTTCCCATCTCCATTTTCATTTTTGAAGACAAAGGAACCCCTCTTCCCCTAAATACTATTCCATCCCATATCTTGCTCATTTTTTAGGGTTTCGCAAATGTAACCTCGTTTTTGACTTGCCCTCGTCATTCTCTACAAGCTAATACCATTAGTTTTCATTTTTACACATGTTTTTGAGATTTGAAGTTTGGAGGATTTTGGTTAAAAGTGTTACCTTTATGGTCTTTAGCTAAAGTTTTTGGTTTGTTATTGATGTGTGGGTTGTTTACTATCCATGAGGTCCAATATATGTGATTTTTAAAGAGTTTTATATATATTCCCGAATTTGGGTTTTGAGGGGTTTTGGAAGGGTTTTAAGGTTGGTTTTTGGGAGTGTTCTATGTTGGAAATTGAAAGCTGAGGTTAGTATGATAGTTAGGGGTTGTGTTGGAGGCATTTAAGTGTGATAAAGGGGTAGAAATCAAGGGTTTTGGTATGTGCAATAGGGCTGCTCAAAAATAGGAGTTTTGTGGGTGTTCTTGGTTTGGTTTGGTGCTTAATTGGTGTTATGAGTTACAGCAGTGATTTGTGGTTGTTTTGGTGATTAATAGAGTGTGTTTGATTGTTTAGAAACAATGAATTTGGTTGGTGAAGCTTCGGGGACAAATCCAGAGAATTCGGAGTCTTGAGCTTGGTCTTCGGTCTTCTCTTGGTTAGCATCGGTGAGTAGAGTTGTTAACCTTTGATTTATTGCTCGAAATGGAACCTTTGAGGGTTTGGGTGGGACCTAGAGGGTTCACCTAAACCCGAGAGTAAGTTACTACTCCTATACTATTTTGTGCGTGAATGAATGACTCTGTGTGGTGATTATCATGTGCATTCTTGAGTTGTTTTACACAGTTGTCATGGTGTAGTCGTGTGAAAGTTGAGCCTCACGTGATGGTTGTCTAAACTACGGTGATGTGTAGTCCCACCGGTAGTGACTAGTAGGAAAGTACTTTGATGTATAGTCCCATTGGAAAACTACTAGTCGAAACGGTGATGTGTAGTCCCACCGTGTGTGTATGTTGGTTGTGCATGTGCAAACCATGAGTAATTGTTGAGAAAGTCATTCGTGCATCCATTGTTTTGTTTCCAGCTATGAAAAGTGTTTTAAAAACTGCATGATGTTGAATTGTAGAGCTTCTCTCACTAAGCTAGATAGCTTACGCTCTCTTTGTTTCCAACATGCAGATCGTTAGAATTCGGGAGGCAAGCGGGCAAGGGAGGAGCTTTTGGAGTTCTCAAGCTAGCTCAAGTATGATTTGCTTTTTGTAATAATGCCTAAACGATGAGGTATAGACTTGTAGGAGTTGGTGTCAAACTCCTTAGGTGGTTTGTGTTAGTTGAGCATGTTAAATTATGGGTGTGTTATGTTTTACTCTCATGGATTGTGGACCATGCCTCTTTTGCTGCTTAAATTGTGTGTGTCCAAGAGTGCATGAACTTGGCCTATGAATGCTCTATGTATGGATTGTCATATGCATGATATCTTATGAATGCTAAGCATGCCTCCTTGAGTGATTGCATGAATCTCTTGTTTGTATGACTCTTGATCGTATAGAATGCCTTGCATGGTGAGATCCTGGTGGATGAATGTTGTATGTATGCTTTTATGTGATTAGGGAAGTCTTAAAATGCATTTAGAGTTGAGTCTTGTGTTGTTTTGCTGAAATTTGGAGACTTGCAGTGCAGAGCGTATCGATACGCCTAAGGGCCGTATCGATACGGTCTTGCCTGCATGACTCAGTTTTGGCTTGGTGTATCGATACGCGGGGGTGTATCGATACGCTCAAAACTCTCTGGAATTTTGAGATTTTGGTGAGATTTGGCGTATCGGTACGGTGTTAGGGCGTATCAATACGGTTTTGTCTCGTTGGCCACGAGATGTTGACCGAGGAGGGTGTATCGATACGCCCAAGGGCTGTATCGATACGGTCTCCCCTGAGTTGACTGTAAGGGTTGACTTAGTCAAGGCGTATCGATACCCTTGACAGGTGTATCGATACGGCCTGCTCTATAAGTGTAAAATGGGTTGTTTAACATATTGTTTTGGGTTGGTTGACTTTACCTCGTGATGTTTTCCACTACCGTGATCACTTAGGAAGTAATATGCCTTTAGACAAGATGTAAATAAAAAAATAGTTAGGGTTGCTAGCTGAAGGGGGAACCTTAACCGGTTTCACTTCGGTTTTCCCCGTGTGGCCCACTCGGATCGGTCAGTCATTCAGACCGGGACGAGGGGGTTACATCGATATTGTAATTTGTTGTTGTCGATCCTCGTGAGCGTATGTCAGAATAGTTAACATCTGTTGAACATATATATGCAACTACAAATAACGACAAATCACAATATCGGGGAAATTAATTTAGGAATAAATTTTCGCGATACGTGATTTATTGCCAGTAGTAGTTACCATCCAAAACTTCACGCACTCAATCTGAGAAGGCAATTTTTTCCCGACTGAGTGTTGCTTCCCTTCCTCGATCAGTTGGGTATATATAGAATTAAAAGACGGTGATGACGTGGCGAACTCGCGTTCTGTGAAACGCGATTTCTTTAGAAACTCGCTCTTCATAAAACGCGAGGTCACTAACACGTCAGGAATCCGATTCCTACCAAAGTCGCTCTTTGCAGAACGTGATTTGCCTTGAGATTCGACAACTTTGGGCTATTTATACTCGAACGTTGCTGAATATTTGCACTTGTATTGATTTGCAAAGTTTGAGTATTTGAATGATTAAAAAGTTTGAGTATTCGAATGATTAGAAAACTGCGTTTTATAGGACGCGTTTTTCGACATTATTCAAAGAAGTCGCGTTTTACAGGATGCGGTTTTCGAGGGCGTGGTTTACATAGTATTTCTAACTCAGATAACATCATTATGATCAGAAAACATTACATAAAGCTGAAGGGCCCACCCTGAACAAAACTGATGATGAGATTCCACCATCATTTCCACATCAGCGTCATAATAGTTTCTCGTCTCGACATATTATATCGATCGAAGTCCTTACAAATTAAATTCCAACCTTCCCGGTATATATATATATATATAACTCCCATTGCCTTACTTATTCAAACATGTATTCAATTCGGTTTGATATATCGTTGTGCATAGTACAATTATTATTTACCTTTTTAGACGTGTCAGTCCAGCTTTGTCAGTGCCTGACTCGATAAGGAACTCGCGTTCTGTAGAACGTGACATCCAAAAGAACTTGCGTTCTGTGAAATGCAAGATCATCGAATCTCATACAATCTCGCTTTCTGCAAAAAGCGAGTTCCCTGACACGTCTGCAAAATCGAGATTTTTCGAGATTTTTCGGATGAATAAGATACCAGAAGTCGCTTTGTTCCCTTATATGAAGTAGAATGCAATACTGATATTGTATAGCATTCAAAAAACAAGTCTTTCAATTTTTCAAGTCTTTCAATTGCCGGAAAAATGTCGAGACGAGGAGGTATTGCTGCTATAGTATACTATGATGGCGAGATAATCGCCGATGCCTCACTCGTCGTCATTTTTCAGTCATCGAATACTGTAACACTAAAGATTCCGAGGAGATTATCCAACAATAAGTTGATTAAGAAACTAGAGAGCAATGTCCCGCATGGCCAAAACCAAAATCTGTCTGGCTTGAAGTATCGTCTGCCGATCTCTATAGATCCGTTAACGTACTCTGTATGCTGCATTGCGGACAATGATGATGTGAAGCTGATGATGTCAACCCACTTGGAGTATTCATTAGGCAGTCCTCTAGAGCTGTATGCATCATTTTCTGATTCTAATCTTGCTATCAAAATCCCAACATGGAGATAGGCGGATTTCGACTTTGATCCGAATGCCAATGTTGATAGCCTGAAGGTCAGTTTACGGAATGATTTCAACCTACTAACTACATACATTCCACGCAACGAGTTCAGTGCATCGTCGTCTGCTGTGCCAAGACATTCGTGCGTAGCTAGTTTTAGGTTCGACTTGAACCAGCCCTCGAACGATGAATTCGATGCGCCAAGACATGCAACGTACAATCCGTACAGTCAGTATACTATGGGGGAGACAACGTCATCATCCCACATGAGGTCCGACCATGAAGCATTCAACCCCTTCGATGATTCCTCATATGGACGATACTCAGCGTGTGTCCCTAGCAAGGAGTACGTTCAACCATCTATAGGGAGACATTCTTGTATTGGTGCTCTGGAATTTGATCTTGGAAATACGGTTCATGAGCGGTCTCGTGAGCGATCTCGCGATCGACGACCAACCTACTCGCCTGAAAGGGTAGCGATCGACGACGCTGAACTATACCGGTTCGAGGGGATAATGACAAAGAACTGCTTAGGGAACCCAAACCCGAAGGCGACGAGCAAGGGCCCTTCTATGAAGAACCAGAAGACGTGATCATTCCAACAATTGATGTGGATGAGTTGGAAGGCAACGAAGAACACCCGACAACAAGCAACGTTCCCGTATCGGCCACACCTATTTCTTATTACCAGCCACCATCCCACTTCACGGCGGTTGATATGGATGCGTTGGATGTTCTAGAATTTTCACAATTCCAATACCAAACAATTGACGGCAGAATCAACCGTGTTGATGGTGAACTGGCCATTGGGATGACGTTTCTTACAAAAGAACTGGCGGTGGCCGCAATTAAGCAGTACAATATTCGCCGCGCTGTTACGACGAATGTAGAGAAAACACAAGCGAGTTTCTACAAGGCGGTGTGAGCCCACAAGAAGAATCAAGGATGTAAGTGGAAAATTCGTGTATCTCAATTGAAGAAGGTGGGCGGCCTGTGGAGAATCAAAAAATTTGAAGTGCCCCATACATGCATTGTTACTAGCCTAAGTCAGGATGACAAGAACCTTGATGTGTACGTCCTCTGCAAAACCTTCGTACCACTGGTAAAAGCAAATCCCCAGGTCACAGTTTACGTCTGTCAGGCTACAGCTCAACAGGTCCACCTCTGCTATCCTGAATACCATAAAACATGGTATGTAAAGAACCGGGCCGTAGAAAAACTGTTTGGCCAATGGAAGGAATCTTACAATGAGTTGCGCCCATGGCTAAACCTGATGCAGAAACACATACCCGGAACGGTTGTCGAACTTCATACGGTTCCAGCATATAAAAATGATCGTGTCGTTTGAGGTGCTTGTCAATTCCACCGGCTATTTTAGACATTCCCCAGTGCATTAATGCATTCAAGCACTGCAAACCGATGGTTCAAATCGACGGTACATGGTTGTACGAGAAATATACACAGGTCTTACTTCTGGCGGTTGCACAAGACGGCAATCGGAAAATCGTGCCTGTAGCATTCGCAATTGTCCAAAAGGAGGATCTCGAGTCTTGGGTGTTTTTCCTTAAGAACCTACAGAAACATGTTCTTTCTCCTGTAATACGGGCAAGGGACGATGGGATATGACTTATTTCCGATAGAGGCACAACGATCTTGTGGGCAATAGAACGTTTGGGCGATTCTTGGAAGCTTCCGTACATTTACCACCGTTACTGCTTGCGACACATTGCGGCGAACTACTTGCAGCAGTTCAAGAACCATGATGAACGTGCTCTTGTGCTTCGAATGGGTACGTCATTTAGGTCATTTTCATTTACGATATCTTTCCATGTGTTGTTCACCCCTAACTATTCAACTGTCATTCTCTAGGCAACTCGCATTACGTATAGGAGGTAGAGGACTTGTTCCAAGAAATGAGAGCCAAAAATAAAAATAGCACAGACTACCTTGACAAAATCCCGAGGGAAAAATGGCTTAGATGATATGACGAGGGTAAACGTATGGTCACATGACAACAAACTTGGCTGAGGCGGTCAACTCAGCACTATTTGCCTATCACTTCCGTTGTCAAAGCGACCTATTATCGTTTGGCTACCCTATTTGCAACCTTGGGAAGGCAAGCAACTGAGTACATGGCAGGTGGCCACAAAGTCCACCCAGACTTTCGCGAAAAATTGCAAATTGAAGTGCGCCGTTCAAATGAGATGACTGCAACTCTCTTCTCGCGAGAAGGACATTTGTTTCGTGTTTCAGAATTTTCCAGGTCGTTGGAAGGCATACAACACAATGCGTACGTGGTAGATCTTAGGAAAAGAACCTGCAACTGCGGAGTATTCCAAACATTCAAATACTCGTGCTCACACGCCATTGCTGCTTGTCCAAACCAACAGATTAACTACATGAGACTACTTAATCTGGTATACTTACTCGAAAAGGTATTTAAGGTTTACGAAAAAGAGTTTCCTCTCATCGAAAATGAAATTGATCCTTATGTCGTCGATACTGAACCGACCATACGCCCAGATCCAGCACTAATAAGAGAAAAGGGACGTCCACGATCGACACGAATTTACTGTGCCGAGGATCTGGTCGAACATAGAGAAAAAACCAGACAAAAGAAACATTACAGTATATGTAAAAATCTTGGACACACAAAGAACAAGTGTCAAATGAAAGAGAATTTCCAGTACTACGAACCCAAACTGAATGTTTACCAAAAATATTCGATTAATAAGCCCGAAATAATGCTCGAACATGCCTATCGAAACTTGTTCTTCTACCCAGATAATTCAGCCGCCTCTTGAAATTTTCGGGGAACTCGCGTTTGGCAGAACGCGAGTTTCCGTAAAGTTCGTTATTCTAAAAAGTGTTGCCACATATGCGGAACTCGCTTTCTGCGTAGCGCGAGTTCGTATCTCGCGACCCCCGAAACGCGAGTTCTTCATACGTGGCAGATTTGGGGTCATTTTTCTACATAATAATCTGTGGGGGCCATTTTTCTAAATAATTAATTAAAATGAATTTTTGGTGTAAAATAGCCAAAACTAACACTAACACCTTCACTTTCCTTTTCTTAGTATATATAAACGAGAAACCAATATATTTTCTGTTTTTTAGTTGCCTATTTCAGCAATCCAGCAATTGTTCGGAAACAGGAAGTCTTGAGCCACAGTTAGTCGCTTACCAAGTTCACTTGTTCACTTTTATGGTGGTTGTAATGATTTTTTACATCATTTTATGTTGATTAATGGTTGTTTAGAGTGATGTTTGATTTGGGCTGCAAATTTTGGTTGTAATTCATGTGCTGATAGGGTTTGGTGTAAATTGTTGGTTTTAAGCATGAATTCCAAAAAACAAAGGCGGCCTAATGTTAGGTTAGGGGAAATAGGAGATGTTTCTGCATCTCAGAAAACTAGGGGAAATTTGGTTCAAAAAAGATGGAAACCTGATTTTCCCAACTCTCATGAACTTCAACTTGCAACTCTCATGATAGTTGGCAACGAGGAAATGCTGATGATTGTTGGAGGTATGCTTGTATATATATAGAGAGGAGCATATATATATATATATATATATATATATATATATATATATATATATATTCTGATGAGAGTATGAAAAACTGAACATACTCGTATGTATAGGTATACTTTTGTTTGAAGCTGGGTTTTTACATACTACTTGTATTGTTCGTACAATCCCAATGAAATGATTCCTATTTCCTATAGAGAAATATGTTTGGTTAGATATCAGTTGGAGTTTCTGTTGATCTGCAATGGAAATAAACTTACTTTTTATACATTTTAAACTACATAAAATCTTCTGACACTGGATTTCGTCCCAGAAAACAGAAAAGAAAAAGGTCAGGAAGAACAGAGACAGACTGAGGGGCATGCATGTATGTATGTATGTTATTATGGTTGGTTCGGTTCAACACTATTAACTTGTCCAATACTTAACATTGAGCTTAGTTGTGACATGTATATTACGTTGGATTCAATAATCACTCTGTGAATCGTTTTCAACTACTATGTTATGAAAGTGCTACTGGGATAATATTGTCTATTTTTTTAGAATAAATACAATTAAATTTTTAGAAATATTTTTTATTGAATCAATCTTATTAGTTGTAAGTCAAGAAGAAGAAAAAAAAAAGAAATATGCACCCATCAAGTGGTCTAGTGGAAAAGTGATGATGTTCATCCCAAGAGACTCATGTTCAATTGCTTTGTCCAAAAATTAGCAGGGAAGTGACAAAAACGTCCAATGTCTAAATTTCAGTGAGTAAATTCAACGTTTTAAAATTCCAGTGGCCAATATATGTTTGAGAATAAAGTTCAATGGTGTTCATATATATGAAAACCTTATTTTCCTAAAACCCCATTTGCATCATAATTGGAAATAGAAGTAATGAGATATGTATGCCAAATGCTACATTCTTCATATAATAAATACACGTCCATAAAGTTAATTGTAAGTTTGAAAGAAAAAGAGGTTGATGTGAACATGTACCGGAAGAGCCATCCCTTTCCCCACAATTGTCCCATGTGCATGTGATCATGTTTTCCCTTCTACTACCCATTCAATAAACCATTTGGACTTTTCCAACTTCATTTTTATTCAGTTTTGTTTTCAAAAATAATTGAAGGTATTAGCATGGAAATTCATTTTTTTGATAAAAAAATATGCTTCAAGTGCTATTTTTAAATAATTATTGTATTTATCTTTTAATTAATTAATTTAAATTACGTAATGCATAAGTTTATTATAAAGACAATATTCTTAACCTGTTTTGTTCTATGTCATGATTTAAACTTATAACATTACTTAATTATTAGAAGAAAAAAACCCCTTAATTTAATGATGTATTTTTTTAGTCTCGTCGTATGTAAATATATGCTCTTAGTCTAGTTTTATTTTAGTTCAAGTCTCACTACTATATGCTAGGGATGGTCATTTGACTCAGACTCGAAGGGTTTCGACCTAGAGCTGATGGGTTTCGATTTGACCCGACCCTATAAGGTCGGTTTTTTAAAAACAAAAAATTGTGTTCAGGTTAAGTTCTTTCAAGATAATGTCGGGTCAGGTTTGAATTTAATGTGAGAAATATCTGACCCGACCCGGAATAATAGTTTAATTTTATTCTAAATATTTAGGTATAATTGCTATAATGTCTTTTTCTTTATATATATTTCAATTATCTTCTTATTTTGTCTAATAAAAATGGAATAATTATTATAATGTCCTCTCTATTTGTATTTTTTCAATTAACTCTCTATTTTATTGAATAAAAATAATAATAATTTTTATTTTTATTTATGTTGGGTCAGGTCGGGTTCAGTTTAAATTTTTATTCTAAAATTTAAGTCGAGTGAGATATCATAAAATTACAGGTCAAATTTGGATTCGGTTAGAAATATTATATGTCCAGATCAGTTACGAATCGACTAAAAAACAGACCCAGTACGACTTATGGCCTTCCCCAGTGTACAACTGTACATGCTGACTTTGTCCAAAATTATTCTGAACTTGTTTTAGTTATTTGTCCAAAAATATTATAAATTTTTAGAGGCGAACCATAAATTCATAATGGGGCGGGGGCTTGGCCCCCAAAATTTTAAAAACTTTGTATTAACTCCCTCATTTAAAAAAAATATATTAGATCTTCGTCTTTTAAAAAAAAATCTTATTAAACATCTATTTCTTTTTGAAAATTATCATTAAGTCCCTCAAAGTTTTTATGAATTTTAATTAAAGTTCTTTTTTGAAAATTTCAATTGTCCCCAAATTATTTTGCTACGATCTACCGCTGTACATTTATATAAATTTTGATTTCTTACTATTTTATTTTTATAGAATAATTATATGGCATATTAGTAGTAGTGATGAAGTATTTCTTAATCTATTTGTACATTTATGTCGATCCTTTTAGCACATTCGATAGGTTCGAAATCCATACCTTATACATGTTGAGTTTCTAACTTTTCACTTATAGAAATTTCAAAATTTCTTATTATGTATAAGTAATGTTCTGGAAGATTTATACATGTGATACTGAAAGGACGTTTTATTAAAACTCTCGAAATTATTAAAAAATTAGTTAAACTTTTAAATTTTTAAAAATTTTTATTTAAAATTTAAGTTGACTCCCTTAAATTTTTACTCTAAGTTTCACCACTAGTTTGATAGACGGGGAAATTAAGATTGATCGTCCCATTACTGGATGAAGGTCAATTATTGCGTTTTTATTATTGTAATGGTTGAACAAGATGGTACAAATATTTCGGCATGACATACACACGTAGCCAAACACCGTCATCGCATTTCCACAAATCATGCTACTTTGTGTTGTGACTTATGACTGGTGACTTGTGACGGAGATATTATATTTTCAAACTAAATGAGAGGATTCGAACTTCTACAAAATGATATAATATAAATATATTTGACTATTTAACCAATTAATAAATTTTTAAAATTAATTGAGTTTTACATAATATAAATGGATAAAAATTTTGGCGCCTAAATTTAAAAAAGACAATGCTTCAAGGTTTTTTTTAATAGTAAAGCCTTTTCTATAAATATTGAATTACACTTTATATTCTTATTGAATTATATTTTCATTTTAATTATAATTAATCAAGTTTATAAATAAATAGTATTGTTATTTTAAATTAGTTTTAAGGATAAGAAAATAATTTTGTCATCATTTTAAATTTGAATTTTTAATAAATAAAATATGATAAATATTTTAATTATAATTGTATTCATCTTGAATCACATTTTTATTGTAATTTAAACTATTATTATTGTAATATTAAAATTAAATAAAATAACATTTTTGAATAGATAAAGTCTAATAAAATATTAAATTACACTTTATATTCATCTTTAATTGGAAATTTACTATATTTAAACTATTAAAATAAGCAGGTAATGAACATCTTATTATTATTTTTTGAATTGAAAGGTGATTTCCATGAGCCTCATTAAAAAACGTCCGAAAAAGAAGAAAAAGAGTGTTCATGCAAACCTTAAACATCACTTAACCGAAATCAAACAAAACTCACACACCATCCATGCAACCCGAGTTAAGAACATCATGGATCTCTAAAGGAGGCTCAAGAAATCTGTAGTACTCCAACGGAAGACCCTTCGCCATCTTCGCAAGCTTATCCACAACCAAATTCGCGTCACGCCGCACCCACATAAAACGAACATCCCAATCTCTCGATACCATGTCCGCAAGATGCACTCGAAGATTAGATGAGAAACGTAAGGGATCACCCATCGCCAAACCTTCATACACATCTTTGTTATCTGTCTCAAAAATAATTCTATTGAATCCTAATGCCCAAGCCGTCGCAAGACCTTCATACACCGCCTACAATTCAGCCTCAAACGCGGAGCAAATCCCAATTTTCTTCGAAAATCCAAACCTCCACTGTCCGGAATCATCGCGCCCCAGGCCACCGCAATAAGCAAGACCTGACGCCGTGGTTTTAGCCCCGTCGACATTCAGTTTAATTCACCCCGTCGGGGGTTGATGCCATCTCGCATTACTAGGTTGTGCAGGGATCCCGACCACAGCTTGATCCTCAACTACGACTGCCTGCACCACATCCCTGCAGAGTCGTCGGGCATGCTGTAGCAGGCTCTCCTGAGCACCGCTAGCCGAGTAAAAAATGGTCGCATTTCGTCGTTTCCATGACAACCAAACCAACGAGCCAAACATCAAATCCCAGTCATCAGCGTTCCTAGGAAACTGGCTCAAGTCCGATAAATTCTCCAAAATCCATTTTTTGATGTTTAAACCAAAAAACACAGCCACCCTATCAGCTTTAATCACCTGCAACCAAACCGTCTTCATCACCACATCAATAGTTTAAATATTGAATTACACTTTATATTAAATCTTTAATTACACTTTCACAAATTATTATTTTAACACTCAAAGAGTGGTCCCAGTGAAAAAAGAACGATGTCTATCTTAGGTGACTCAAGTTCAATCAACTTTGTCTGCAAGGTGTGTATGTCTTATCGAAGGAATAAAAAAAGTATGAGCAATATTACCTTGTAATTACTTTTAGACAATTTAAAAAATTATTGTTTTAAAATTTAAGCTTTTTAAATTATATAAACAATAATATATTCTTTCTCACTTTGAAAATAAGAAAATAAATTTATTATTATATTAAAACTAAATATAAAATTTGAATATATAGATTTCAAAAAACAAAATGAATTACACTTAATATTCATATTTAATTATATTTCATTTTAATTTAAATATTTACTTTATTATATTACAGTTAAATATAAAAAAATTGAATAGATAAAATTCAATAAATATTAAATTATACATATTCATCTTCAATTACAATTTTATTAACTCCAAATTTATTAAAAAAATAATATTTTATTATTTTAAATTATTTCTTACTTAAACATAATAAAACTTTATTATTATTATTATTATTATTATTATTAAAATTGTAATAGATAAAATTCTACAAATATTGAATTGTTGTGAATAAAATAACAAAGAACAATAATAAGAACAAAGAACAAGAATGGAAGAACAAAGAGATGAGAGAAAAAGGGAGATTTGTATTATTCTCAAAATATAGACTTGTGTACAATGCCTTCATCAAGTCATCTATTTATAGGCATAAGAAGTACATATTACATTGAACTCTAATTAAATGAGATAATATTCCTAATAATAAAGTAAATCAATCCCCTTAGATAAAGTTCTAATCATGATAGACATCCACATAGATAAATATTCATAACACTCCCCCTTGGATGTCTATGTAGATAATGTGCCTCGTTAAAACCTTACTAAGATAAAAATCCAGTGGGAAAAAAATTCTTTAGTGAAGGAAAAAGAGTATACACATCTTTGATACGCATAACATGTTGCCTCATTAAAAACCTTACTAGGAAAATCCATTGAGACAAAACTTCGGTTAAGGAAAAAAGAGTGCAACACATATTTACTTCCCCTCATGAAAATATCTCAGAAGATCTTTGAATCTTCATAATTCAAACTTGAATATTATTTTTCTAAAGATAGCGATGGATGAAACTTTGGAGTAATATTTTTCATGATGTATCCACCTTCCATTATCTCTACACAAGATATCATTTGTATCATATCTTGTGAAAGTAAATCACATATCTTCTGGATATGTTGGGTCAATGGTCTTAGCCAAACAAATTTTTGGCTTGCCTTGTGCATAACAATTATTTCTAGAAGATTTGAGGAGGCATCGACGAATGTTTGAAGATCTAAATGTAATGATATTCGTATATTCATAGATATTTCTTGACCAACTAATATATAGTGCTTCGAAACCAAGAAAAGATATAATTATCTTTATTCACATCTAACAATCTTACAACTATTGGGATACTCAATATATATGCTCTATTCATATTGAATCTTCTTTAAATTCTTTCAATTTATGTCTATTCATAGACAAAAAGAAATATATAAAAATGCTCGATCTTCAGGTCGAGATAAAATTAATGTCAAGATTCAAGTACTTCATGAGTTTCCAATTTGAAGCTCTTTAGGAGTTCTAAAATTATCATAATGGATCTTGATCCAGACTCCTTTATAAAATACATAAGGAAATCTGATCATTCTTATAGTATTTTCTCAATTAGTATTCACTAAGGCGATTATACCAAATGCGCCAAAATATTCATGAGACATGTTTAAATAAATTTCTTCAGAAATTTCCAAATGCTTCTAGCATTTTAAATCCTTCAAGGATAAATATGGATCCACAAATAATTAGACGCATGTAAAATTTTTCATAACTGCCAAAGTAATTTGCATCCACCATGAAGTAATTAAAACTTTTCATAAATCATAGTTCAAGTCGTATTTACGACTACTTATTTGTGCCTCACTTGCATTACATCTTTAGGTGTTTGGACTGCTGGTCTAAATACTTCTATTTTAGAAGTTCAAAGCGTCTTTCAACATCGACCAAATCAATATCTATACTTCTGGATAGATTTTATACAAGATCCTCGATTTCTTTCTTTACTTCTATAGAAGTATTTTATGTAAAATTGTTTGTAAAATTGTTGTCGACAACTTTCCAGTTTTATGGTTCCATTCTCGTAATGACATAACTCATCGAGATCTCTTCAAGATTTCAATATTTATTTCAGGTACCTGAAACCCTTCTATAGTTTTATTATTAGTTACGTTTTGGGTTTCTTTAGGAGCACCCGCCTACAATATATGATCATCTCATAATACTTTTCATTTACGAGAATTTTGATCATTGGAACCATTTCAAATATCATGCTTCAAGCATGATTTACATCCACTTGCTCTAACATGTAATTTAAACTTAGAACATTTCAGCTGGTATATGAGACTTAATTACTCTCATCAGGTCAGTAAATATGTCTGACAGTTGACATGTAATAACATGAATTATCTTATGAACTTCTACTTCATATACGAGGATTTAGATAATGATAATTCATTTTCCTCTATTCAGCTGATTATTATCTCCCCCTGATGTTGAGAAAAATCATGCCATAAATGATTCTCCAATTAATGTTTAAGAATTTAAACATAAAAGGAGACTAGTACTCAATATATATTCTCAACCCTTTTTATTTACCCATTTTGTGCGTTGTGGTGGAGCAATTCATATCGCACATTCAAAAATCATAAAATGGGAAATGTATGGTTTCTGACAAAAAACTAATCATAACGGGGAGTTTATTATAACTCGTTGGCTTGATGCGTATAAGTGTTGCTATATGGAAACACCATATAAATAATAACTCTTTTATTCTCATAGTTTAGCTATTAAATAGGAGGCATCCAATTGAAATTTTACTAAACTATATTTTTCATAATCAATAGGCTTTGTAACAACTGATATAGCCTAAAATATAAACCCACTAGCTTTTGTAAGACGAATAGTCTAACTACATAATCTGAATCCTTTTATAATCAATCTCACAAACTTCTGGTTGTAAGTTGATAAAACAATGTAGATGCATCTACTAAAATCATATAAAACTTTCCACATTTGCGGATATATAGGCCCATATTTCGTTCAGATATGTAAGACATGCAGTCTCAACTTCAGCATAAGAACTTTAAGTTCTAATTCTTTTGGTAAGTGAGATCAACTATATCCTTTAAGAACAAACAATACAATAACTTCAAGTTCTTTTAGTAAGTGAAATTTAATCAATTCTATTAAGCAACACAAGAACTTCATGTTCTTTAATAAGTGTAATGTAATCAATTCCTTTGAGAATAAGCACCATAAGAGCTACATGTTCTTTTGATACACGTGCATGTAAATTTCAATAATTTATGCACCATTATTGATCAGGATGGTCTAACCGATCATGCCAACTATATATATGTGTGTGTATATATCTCTGAATTTGTAAACTTCTTGTTTACCATAACATGTAATTCAATATCACTCGTACATGTCTAGTATGACCATCAAAATTGTTCCTTTAAATAGGAATATATTTAGCTCTTTCGGAGCTTTCAATTGAAATTATCTTTTAGTAGCAATATATAGCTCTTCTAGAGCTTTCAACTGACTTTTTGGCTACCAGAACTTATATTCATATTGGCTTGTTTCAAATGCCAATTGATAACATATTTTATCTATAATTCTCAAAGAGAGATTTTGCAAACTCATATTGCTCTCTTAAAATTTCCACTTATAGTTGTGACAATATTATTACCATTAGCGGTAATTATTGGAATATTTGCAATTCTGCACTTTTCATAATGTGCTTTCTCTCAAGAATTTATTTCTCTTGTAGAGCATTAATATTTTCAGTACTTTGAGATATAGTACTCACATTATGCCCTTGCATTTAAATGAGAAAATATATCTTATGCTTATGTTGAGCATAAATCGTCACCATAGATTGTATTTGACAAGTAATCATGTTAAACAAAATAAATAAATATCATAATATATAAATATAAATATAAAACATAAATAATTAATATGTATAAAATAAATAAACATAAAACAAAATAAATAAAAATAAATAAATAATTTTCTTCAAAGTTATGAGAATAATTAGAAGACAATTTATTCCTTTTGAGGGTTATAAGAAAATCAACAACGTCCAAATGAGTTGGATCAACAATGTCTAAATAAAGTTGGACCAATATCATCTTCGTCATGTTTCGCAAACAAAATTTGCATCTATTTTCTTTCCTTTATCATTCAACGATTCTTAATTTTTCAACGTACAATACGTACGAGATCAATGGTTTATAACATCGCATTGGTAATAAGAAGAGTTTTACTTCAATAGAATGATCTTTATCACTCTTGTCATCCTTATAACCTCACTACCGGTGGGTAGAAGTATTCTTAAAATGATCATATATTTCATGTCTATATTCATAGCCTCGACCACGACCACAACTTCTAATGTGGTTTTTATTCCTTCCATAATATAATCTCACATTCACTTCAGGGAACGGAGTAGAGCTAGTGGGCCTTTGAAACCTTTTCACATATCCTTATCATAGAGAACACAGATTTAATCCTCGTACGCGGAATTATTAAACATGTCCACAAGGTCCTTTAAAAACCTCATTTGAGACCAGTAGCCTCGTAGAACGGAATGTCCAACCAATATACTTGGATTATATCGAAATTATGTCTCTAATTGAATAATGATTTACCATGTTTGCATCCACTTCAGGGAATGAAACAGTTCCAATAAACATCATGCTTGCATTCACTTCAGAGAATGCTCCATCATTGATAATCGCATGGAATAAATAGCATGCTTTGCATTCACTTCAGGGAATGCCTCCCATAAAACTTTTTGGATCAAGACGAATTTTCGTAATTTGAAATTAGGAGAAGTCTATGGTCGAGTTTTTCTGATGTAGAATAAATATTACTTTCGAGCACATATAGACTTTATAACAATCTTCTTGTAGATTCAAAATCACCATGATTTATCGCACTTTAAAATCGTAGTTTAAAGAATAAAAATAAAAGTATAATTTACCGATAATGATTTTCCTCTAGAGAACGAAGGAGACATAGCAAATGACCGAGATAACTTCTCATAATCCCTTTATGTCATGTCTCTTTCCAAGCCATTTAAGCATATCATATAAAACTCAAAAATATGGTTAAAAACACAAACTCTCATGAAAATAATAACATAAATATATATATTGATTTTAATTATAATATAATATAAATATAACAATGACCATGCAATGGTTAATCATACCAGACTTTAAACAATAAATCAAAATAATTAGATCAATGATAAAAATCTACGAGAATAACAAGGATAAATAAAACAATGACCATGGTAATGTTTCAACGGCTCGTGGAGTGGTTAATTAAAACAAGGATAAAAATAATTAGATCCAGTCCCTCCGAAAGCAAGAAGAACAAGAATTCTTACTTATTCGTAAAGTAGTTTTGTGGGCTTCTACGAGTCATATAGTGGTTTTTTTGTGTAAAGCACAATATTGCTCATTCAATCCAGTCCTTCGAAAAACAAGGGTAAAAATCACATGTCATTAATCAAAACATTAGAAACATAATTATATATATACAAACATAAATAAATAAAACAATACCGAGCAGTGGCCACGGGACCACTTTGCATGTGTTTTTCTAATGCCTTTAATGACATGTAGTTCGATTCAATTTTTGTTTTCCATCTTGATTCAAGCGCATGACTTTTCTATTTGACTGGAGCACTCGTGCTGATAACATGTTGTGAATAAAATAACAAAGAACAATAATAAGAAAGAAGAACAAGAATGGAAGAACAAAGAGATGAGAGAAAGAGGGAAATTTGTATTATTCTCAAAATATAGACTTGTGTACAATGCTTTCATCAAGTCATTTATTTATAGGCATAAGAAGTACATATTACATTGAACTCTAATTAAATAAGATAATATTCCTAATAATAAAGTAAAATCAATCCCCTTAAATAAAGTTTTAATCATGATAAACATCCACATAGATAAATATTCATAACATGAATTACATTTTAGATTGATTTTGAATTATACTTTTATTGTATATTAAACTATTGATTTTTATAGGTAAATAATATATTAATACCATAATGTCAAAATTCACTTTTAACGTTTGATTAAAAATTTATTTTGACCCTATTCTTTATCTATGAATCATTATATCTCTCAACGTTTCATTTTTGTTAAAATGATTTTTTTTTGAAAGAAGCTGATATTTAATTAACAATCAGTACATGTGACACATCTCACATGTCCAAAGTGTTGACATAGCATTTTCCACATGTCCCAAGTGATGACGCTTCATATGTCACATCTTAAGTTATGATTAATCATATGTCACGTCAATAAAAAATATTTTAATATTTTATTTGTTAAATTAATAGCACTTATTTTTATTAAATTAAATTCATCCATTAAACTGACGACATATGTTGTCATCTTATCGATAAGAAGTATAATTTATCAATTGAGAGGATTTGACATTGATTTCTCAAGATGAAATACTCAATGTGTATGCTTTGTTCAATATTGCGTTTTTGAAAGCGTTTTGAGTTAAAAAGAGCGTTTTAAACGCAAAATCATTCGTAAATAGATGAAAGTTGAAGACATTAGTGCGTTTGAAACTAAGATTTAGTTACTATATCAATTTTTTTTCAACAATTTCTACCTAGGAAGAAGGAAAAATTTATTCATAATGAGTATTGAACCCACAATCTATGAGAGAGGAGAGAGTGTTAACGGAAAGCTTTTAATCACATGCTCTAAAGGTTCTTGACGTCACAAGAGAAATTTTTTTGAACAATTTCTACCTAAGAGAGGCGGAAGAATTTTTTTATAACAAATATATTCTTATATTCTCATATTAATATATTTATAACCTAAATATTAATATTTTATAATTAACATATTCTTATATTAATATTTTATAGCATAAGAATCGTTGTTTTATTATATGAAATGATTTTAATAAAAAAGTGAAGGAATTAAGTTTTTTTTTTTTAAATTATTTTGATAAAAATTAAAAAGTATTAAAATACTTAAAAATAAACTCTTAAAAATTATTCAGACAAACATTAGAGATGAATTTAACATTATGTTATATTAATTTTTATTACAAAAAAATACCGTAATTAATTAAATAACAATGATCAAACGCTTAAATACACATGCAACACTAGAAAGAAACTAGAATTTTAAAGGATCACATATCTCAATTCGCATTGCATTTTCCCAAGCCCAATTTCGTACTTTCCGAACCGTACCACACAGTTCAGGTAATTTAATTCCCGAGAAGGGTTAATTTGGTAATTGGATTTTGTTAGTCAAGGATATTTGCGAGACGATGCTCATTTTTCTCCCAAAACGCACGTACTCTTCACAGATGTGATTCTTTTCTTTCTCTTGAAAAAAAAAATTCGCTGGAATCTTTTGTGTTCATATGAATTGACGGATTTATCTCTTAGTTTCCGAGAAACTTTGATTTTCTTCTGCTTCTGATTTATTTTCTTTTTTTTAAAATTTGGAGCGAAAAGTGATGCAAGAAATCCACTCCATCGAAGGTGGCTTCATATTCGGCGGCGGCGGTGGAGGAGATAGAAGGCTACGACCGCACCACCACCAAGCACTCAAGTGTCCGCGTTGCGACTCTCTCAACACTAAATTCTGCTACTACAACAACTACAACCTCTCTCAGCCACGTCATTTCTGCAAGAGCTGCCGTCGTTACTGGACTAAAGGTGGCATCCTCCGTAACGTCCCCGTCGGCGGTGGTTGCCGCAAAGCCAAGCGCACGAAAACCAAACCTTCATCGGAAACCACAACGGCTCTGCCGCTGCCGGAGCAACAGCAACAACACCGTGAGCAAGCTGATGCGCATTCTCATTCCAGCAGCGAGAGTTCGAGTCTCACTGCTACAAATTCTAACGTTGCAGTGACTAACAATAACAACAACGGTTATGCTGGTGGCACGGCGGAGGCGGTGTCGGCGGTTACCTCTCATGCTAACTTGATAAATGTAAGCGAGCCGAAGTTTTACGGAAACCCTAATAATTTAGGGTTCGAGCCAGGATTGGCGGAGCATGGATCGGACGGTGGGATATTTTCAGGGATTGGGAATTTTACGAGCTTGATTACACCATCAAACAACGAAACGTTGCCGTTTGGTTTTGACAAGGTGTTAAATGATGAAGGACAGTGGCAGCAGCAAGAGATGATGAGTGTAGGAGGGGAGGAAATCACCGATGGATTGCTTGATCAGACGGTCCAGGTTGAGCTATCTAGTAGATCGGAGAATGGATTTGGAGCGTTGGATTGGGAAGGGAATGGAGATCAAGGGTTGTTTGATCTTCCTAACGACGTTGATAAGCCGTATTGGAGTGAAGCTCAGTGGAGCGATCAAGATCATCCTACTCTCTATCTTCCGTAAATTACCTCAACCCCCTTTCTCTTTTTTCCCTTCAATTATTTATTTAATCTCTCTCTTTTTTTTTCGTTACTAATTGTGATAATAGCGTCAAAGTGTGTGATTTATAGAGTAATATGGGCATATGAATGTAACTGTTTCTTCTCTTGTAAATTTCTATTTCATTTTTATTTGAGTGATTTTTGGAACCAGTTTGATTTGGATTGATGGTTTTAGTTGTAGCTTTCTGCATTGTATTAATGGTAGTCATTATCATCATTCATCACTTATCTCAGTTTTAATTAATTAATTAGTTAAGTTAATGCCATAGTCAAAACGGCAATGCTTTTGCCTTGATTTTGATGGAGAGGAAGGGATAGGATAGGATACTACTCCTACGGTCCTTGTGTATGAAAGATAGAATTGGCCGGGAAGAAGTTGTTTTTGGTGGGTCATGGGAGAGTTAGTGACTATAGTCCCTCTCCCATGCATGGTATTGGTTATGACTTCACTCCACCATCCGGGCCAAGTGGGAGGTTTACCGGACGGAGCGGAGGGTCGGTTTGTTCTTCCCTCACCCTTCTTTGGGTGATGTGTTGATGGATAGATAGGGCTAGGGCATGGGGAGAAGTGGTCTCTCAAGTCTCAGTCTTCCCTTCCCACCATGAATCAGTTTTGGGTTCTCAAATGTGATGATTTTGGTATGAATGATGATGGAATGGAAATGAATTTCAGTGCATCATTTGTGCGCATTAAATGTGTGGTTTTGAACCATTGGACTTTAGGGTAAGGTGTTGAAGTAGTGGGGGGTTAAATTAAGTGAGGGTTTTTGATGTGGTCCCAAATTCACATCTTTGCAATGTTAGACTTAGGTGGTTGAGTCTTGGGCTGCCGTCTCTTTGCTAAAACCATGATAAGGAGATTGCCTTTGCTACAAAGTCTAAACTTAGGGAGGGTCATCATTCATCAACTTGGCTAGAAGGAGTTAGGCTGGACCACCACTGGTCCTGGACCTGCTCCTCTGTTGTCCTTCAAGTTTGGCCAAATGTTGCTGCTCATGGGTCCTGTGGTCGGTCAAAAATTACTGCTCAAAACGAAACTAGATTCGTCCAAGGATAAATCTATCCGTTTAAGCTCGAAGCCCAAGCATTCATTTTCGGATTCGATTTGATCTTTGAACTGGTTTAATTTTGAATTTTGGTAGACTTATATTATCTGTTTTTCTCAAATCACAATTAATTCTACTCTTAAGCATACATGAGTAATTTTTCATTATATGTTGTTTGTCCTTTGATGTAGTAGTACAATACAACAACAAGGTACCATCAACCTCAATGATATGTAAATTTATTTTTAGGAAAAGCACAGCAAATTTAAATGCTGCCCATTGCTATGGAGAAACATGGCCGGGTTTGGCTTGACAGGTTATAATCATGTGAGCTGCCGTTACCAATCTGCCATTTTTGTTTTAACTGGATTCCCGAACCAGCAGGATATAGACGTCCTTCAGGACCAGCAAAGTCTACTGTCATGGCAGGGATTTGCCGTTCGAGTTCTGACCTGGCTCGACTTCAGAAGAGTGAAAGAGCCAAGTTGTCCAATTTTCTTAATAGATAATGTTTGAGTTTGCTATTATTGGTGGAGTGAAGCAGTGAATTGAAGACCAAGAGAGATGGAAGGATGATTTAAAGATTTCAGTGGCAATGGACCATGTTGTTGTCTCTTAACACTGTGGGCATGGATGGCGACTGAAAACTTGCACCTCAATACTTTGGCACATGGAGCCTGGAGGTGGTCCTTTCCTTCCTATGTGCTCTTCCACCTCAACTTTGTACCACTGATTTTGATGTGCCAGAAATTAGTAAGCATCCAACTAGATGGATCATTGTGAATTTACTGTGCCTGATGCAACCGATCCCGTGTGAGCACAAAACCGCCCTTCCCGACTGAGAAGCATAAGCTTTCCGAGAAAATAATTGTGAATCTCACAATATCTTTTGATTGATGATGAAAGAAAATAACCCAATGTGTACAAAGGTCTGAAAGTGAAGAGCCGGTCAAAGGCGACAAAAGTTGCCACATCTTAGCTGGACATGTGAGAGGAAAGCATAGTTATGGCATGAAAATGAAAGGAAGCAGCAATGGACTTTTGGGACAATCAACTCTGCCGTAAGAAGGGACTTTCAGCCTTATCTGGTACATTAGAGTTGTATGATCCAAATTCTATTTTGGTCCAGTCTAAGATGATTATAAAGAAGCAGTGGTTAAAGAGGAGGTTGGAGCAGTTCAAATCTGTGTGGAACTCAGCTGCATTAAATGACATTATTGATTCTCAGGTAGAACTTGACAGAAAACACTGCATATATGGAACAGCGGATGAGAACTGGAAAGCTAATGAAAATTACAAGAAAAACACAAATTTGAACTTTTTTATTAGACAAGAAAATCTCAGCCTTACTTGTTTTTAGCACCCAACTTTCTGAATGAGAATGTTGGAAGGTAAAACAGTACTTTGTATGACAATTGTTGAAAAGCATCATTACTTGGTTTTGAATCCTGTATAGTGCACACATGAAAATTGAATCAGATAGGAGGAATTAGCATTACTGCTGTACGAAAGAAACAATGGAAGAGTCACATACAGCCAACTTTGGTGCTTCGTTGGCCGTCTCGGGTCAGCTTCCGCCATTCTTACTGGGCTGTGCCGTTCCATTCCGATGGCAATCTGTTTCGCAAAACGAGTGCTACTACTTGACCGCTGAGAACATGGTACAGGTCCTGAAAGAGGACTTGCTGCAAAGGAACCACAATCTCCACGAGCAGTTTTCGTTAACATTGCTTTGACTTGAACCTGTTAGGCTTCTCAACATCCTATCTTCCATCCCCGATAAGTCCTCGGTTTTATGAGCCTGTTGACACCCTCAACCTTGTACTTCAATCGTCCCTGTCAATGAAAATATCCTTGATCGACCGGTGATAGCTCTCTTGAACAGATAAAACCAGCTCCGACGCATCAGGTCTCACTCGAGCTTTGTTTTCTTCCTTTATTCTTGCTTCTATCGGATTCTTCCAAGCCTTGAAATCATTAACTCCATCTCACTTTTGTCTGTTAGCATCTATATTGATGTTCTCAATTCGCATCCCTGCAGAGATTTCGGAGCCAAGAGTGCATCAACATGAAGAAATCATCATCAATCCATTGTTGTAATGATTTGCCGGCAATCAAACACGGTAAAAAGATGCAGGACATCTATGATCTATGTACCAATGTTAACAAACTCCACAGCATAAAAGGTGCACATATATGTGTAATGCAAACTTACCAAGTCAATATACTTCCGCTGCTACTAAAACTTAGCAAAAACAAATTGCTCTCTTCAATATCTGCAGTTGCCTGAAATCCATGAAGCCAAAACGAATCAAATGTCAATATCGATCGAAGCAGCAATCGGACAATCAAAACGAGTGTTATCACCTGGATCGTCTGTGGTTTTTATATTCAAGTTAGGCCATAAACAACAAGTCATTGATAAAAAGATATGCATGAACATAAAGAGAGATGTGAAAGAGTAACATACAATTTGAGCCAATGGCAATGGATGTTTAAAGGAAAGAGGTAGTTCCAAAAACAGAAGAAAAACTAAAAAGGTTAAGAAATAAATGGACAGCTCAGAACATTAAACATCAATAAAACCCTAAACTCAAACTTAGTGATCCTATATGGCCAAAAAACAAACTCAGTGACCATAAACATAAACATTTTGTCATTTTTATGCACCATACATCTTTAGCAACAAATGAAATTGGTGATTTTGAGAATTTGGTGGCAATTATTATTTGGTTTGAAATATTATATGCGGTTAATTTAGTTAGTCAACATTTACAATCAAATGACATGTTCATTGATATTGTCATGGAAAAAAATAAAAAAGATTGATTTCTTTTTTTGAGCGATATAGAGAAACAAGTTTCGATGATGCTTTGGATGTTGCTAAGGGTATTGCCATTGAAATGAACATTGATCATGTTTTTCTTCAAAGGCGTCAAATTAAAAGAAAAAGATTTTTTTGATGAGAATTCAGATAACACCCCATCTATGGTTTCACAATCTCCAAAGAAATCATTTAGAGTTAATTATTTCTTATATATTGTTGATCAAGCTATTGTTTCTTTTAATAGGAGATTTGAACAATACCAAGAATATGATAAGAATTTGGATTTTTATTTACTTCTCATAAGTTGCAGTCACTAAATGATGCGAGTCTAAAGTCTCATATTGTGCTTATTTTGAGTCTATTCTTAAGAATAAAAGACAATATGATATTGATGGAAATGTACTGTATATGGAGTTGAGGTTACTAAAAGAGTTCTTGCCCGTCGAAAAAATGGGACCATTGAAGATTTTAAAGTTTTTGAAAGGTAATATTTTTTCTAAAGCTATTATTGCATATAGAATTTTATTAACTATTCCGTGACATTTGCATCTGTAGAACGAAGCTTTTTCTAAATTAAAGTTGTTGAAGACCTATATGAGTTCTACTATGTCACAAGAAAGGCTTAATGTGTTAGCATTGATAGCGATTGAGAATGATATTTTAGAGAAAATTGACTATGAAGATTTGGTTGACGATTTTGTTTCTAAAAGCGTTCAAAGGATGATACTTTTTAAATAAAATATTACAATTGTAGAGTTGTTTTGTGACATTATCTTAGTTTCATATGTTTTGAATGTTAGAATAAGCTAGAAAATATAATATTCCTAGAAAGCCCGTGTAACTGATTTCTGTTATGATCTGTTATAACAACTAGTCTCTCTAGACTCTTACTGGGCCTTAGCCTTGAGCTATAAATATTTGACCCATGTATTGTGATAAGTTAGACGTTTTTACATGATATTAAAATAAAACTAATTCTTTCCTAAATTTCCTTTTTCTCTCTTTTTTGTTTTTTTGTTTACTTCGATTACTTCATCGTCTTCCTTAGCTCAGATCATTCGCACCTTTTTTCTTCTTCTAACATGGTATCAGAGCCATTGATCAGTGGAGAATCATGCGTTGCTGCTGTGCTGCTGTTCCGTCATCATCTCCGCCTTGATTTGCCCTATCATTTGTGATTTCTAGCGGCTGATTCAAGGTTTCTGGTTGGGCATTTGCACTTGTAAGTTGTTTTTTAGTTTCGATTGGTGAAATTAGGTATCTCTCTGAATTCTTTCTGTCTTGTGTTGCTGTAATATGTGGATCCTTTTTTATGATTACGGTGTCTGGTTTCTCTTTTGCATTCATTTCGATTTTCGATATCTTCAATGTTCGTCTTTGCCTTCTAAATACTCTTGGATGTATCTTGCCTGGATCTGTTTGACTTGGCCTGTTTGTTGATCTGCTCATTCATCGTCTGCCTGGTTTGTCTGGATCTGTTGATCTTTCTGTTCGTATTTGGATATGTTAATCTGCTCGTTATGTTTGGATCTGTTGATATGCTATTTTCTTCTCTATTGTCTGTGTTTTTTATGGCTGTGTCTACTGAACCTGAGTCTTCAGTGCCTACTGATAATCATACTACTAATCAAACTACAAACTCTTCCCTCACTAATATGAATACTGGTCGTGTCTTTGCCACTAAGAAAATCAATGTTATACTCGATGACAATAACTACTTACTGTGGCAACAACAAGTTTTATTGACAATTAAAACTAATAGGTTACAAAAGTTCATTGATAGTAATGTCATTTGGCCACCTCAGTATGTTACTAAGGATGGATCTGTTACTATTAACCCTGACTTTGAGGCTTATGAAGAGCAAGATGGGGCTCTTGCATCCTGATTGTTGTCCACGGTTAGTGAGGATGTGCTTCCCAATTTGATTGGTCACAATACCTCCTCTGAAATCTGGAATACCCTGCTTAGGCTTTACAATGGTAAAACCACTTCTCAATTAATGTCGTTTCGTAGGATGTTACACTCACAAAAGAAGGGGGATATGTCTATGAGGGAATACTTGATGAAAATAAAGGGTGTATGTGATAGTCTAGCCAGTTGTGGAGAGATTATCTCTGATTAGGAGCATGTCACAGCCATTCTGAATGATTTTCCACCTGAGTTCGAGTCAATTATTACTGTCATCACAGCTAGTCCAACATCTTCTGGTGTTAAGACTGTTAGAACCATACTTCTTGATGCTGAAGCTAGACAGTCCAGTATGTTTCCTCATATCAATGCCTCAGCTTATCTTGCTATGCAATCTTCTTCTTTCTCTGTTCCTATGTCTAATTCCTCTACTGCTGGTCAGCATGTGGTTTCAGAGAGTCAGTCTGATGGATTTAGCTCCCAAGGAAGTCAACCAGTTTATAATTCTAACAATTATAACAACAATCGAGGTAGGGGAGAGGAAGGTTTTTCCCTCCCACATCTAGGCCTCAATGTCAACTTTGTGGAAGAATGAGGCATTTGGTGGAGCGCTGTTACTTTCGATTTGATTTGTCCTTCAAATATGAGTCTGCCAAACCTGGTCAGTATAATTTTGGGAGAGGTCAACCTTCTGTTCAGGCTCACAACTGTACTTATGATGACTCTGGAGTCAATTCTTCTTCCCCTGGTCCTAGTTCATCTAATCATTCACCTTATAAAACTGTGTATTATGCCCCACCACCTTTGCTTGCTTCACCTATCTTCTCTCAGGTGGCACCTCCTGTTCACTAGAGTTTACATTCTGCACCTGCCATTTTATCTCCCTCTGCCTCACCTCAACACTTTCAGGCTCTAGTTTACTCTTCTGCCTCATACTCTAATCTGGTGCCTCACATTCCAAGCCTTGTTCATACTCTTGTGCCTGTTCTAGGCCCTGCTCCTGTCTTTCAGCAGTCTCTCACTCCAGTCACAGTACCTAGTGGGAGTCATTCCACCTCCACCCCACTTGTAGGTCATCCACAGGCCTTGGTAGCAACTCCTGAAGTGGTTGATGACAACTCCTGGTACCCAGACTCAGGCGCCTCACATCATCTTATCAATGACTTCACAAATCTTCATGTTGGTACTACTTATCCCACCACAGGTAAAGTAAAAGTTGGTAATGGTCAAGCTCTACCTATTCAAGCTACTGGTCAATCTTCCTTATTTTGTAAAGATAGGTTGTTACATTTAAAAAATGTTTTATTTGTTCCTGTCATTACTAAAAATCTCTTGTCTATTTATAAACTAACTAGGGATAATCAGGTTCAGCTTAAGTTCTATCCTACTCACTGTCATGTTCAAGATTTGGCATCCAAGAAAGTCATTCTCACTGGTCATGAGAAGAATGGACTTTATTGCATTCAAGATTCCCCTAATGTTTGTCAGTTTTCTAATAACAGTAGTTCTCTATCTGATTCTACTACTTCTGTGCATGGTAATTGTGGTTTTGCTGTTGTCACTAATAAGATTTTAGATATTTGGCATCAAAGACTTGGACATCCATCTCAGAATACTTTACATAAAGTTTTAAATCTTTGTAACATTTCTTTTTCGAAAAATAAGTCCACTGTATTGTGCTCAGCATGTCAATTTGGAAAGTCTCACAAGTTATCTTTTAAAGAATATATTACTGAGTTTTCTGCTCCTCTTGAACTTGTTGTAGCTGATGTTTGGGGTTCAGCCCCATTGTTTTCCAATGGCTTTCGTTATTTTGTTGCTTTTACTTATGTGTATTCTATATACACCTGGATATACTTTCTTAAACAGAAGTCTAAAGTATATGCTGCATTTGTTCAATTCTTAAGTCAGACTGAAAGAAAATTTAATTGTAAATTAAAAGTTCTTCAAACTAATAATGGAGGTGAATTTATTGCTTTGCAGCCTTTACTTAAAGCTCATGGAATTATCTCTAGGTTCTCTTGTCCACATACTTCAGAGCAAAATAGAATTGTTGAGCGCAAACATAGACAAGTTGTTGAAATGGGTCTCACTTTGCTTGCTCAAGCAGGTATACCCTTAACCTACTGGAATGATGCATTTGTGAGTGCTGTGTATATTATAAATCGTCTTCCTTCTAAGGTGTTAGGTGGAGTCTCTCCTTATCAAAAACTATTTAGTTAGGTTCCTGATTATGCTTTCTTTCGTGTGTTTGGATGTCTTTGCTACCCCTTTAGGTCCCTATAATAAGTACAAATTTCAGTTTAGATCTGCCCAGTGTGTTTTCCTAGGGTATTCTCCCACACATAAATGGTACAAATGTTTGCATAGTTCAGGGAGTGTGTATATCTCTAGACATGTAACTTTTGATGAGTCTATTTTATCATATCTTTCTCTCTTTCAGTCACATTTAGTAGGTTGTGCTCACTGTACCAAACAGAAAAAGCTTAGCGTTTCTAGTTTGTCAAGCTCTTTAGCTCCAGATCTTATTGCTAGGTCTCATTTATCACCATCATCATCTTTTCATCCCTCCTCTCTGTCTTTGAATACAAATACCACACCTCAACATTTACCATCATCTCTTACCTCTCATGTTCTTCCTAATGTCAATCCCTCCCCACCTCTCATCCCCCCTTCATCACCATCACTACAATCATCCCAATCTCCCTCCGTTTTACCCACATCCACTGCTCTATCATCACCACATTTCCCATTATCATCTCCCACCTCTGTTTCATCATCACAACATACATCATCATCTATCTCCATCCATTACTCCACCACCTCTCCATACATCACCATCACCATCCTCATCTCCACTTTCTCCATCCCCTACTCTATCACAACTACATACATCGCCATCACCATCTGCTCCATCTTCATACATCACTCCATCACCACTGGTTCCTCAAGTGCAGAATGCACACCCCATGATCACTCGAGCTAAAGCTGGCATTCATAAGCCTAAAGTGTTGATTGCCGAAAAGGTTATTCATGAACCCACCACCATTGATGAGGTTTTACAACATTCTGACCGGAGACATGCTGTCCAGCAAGAGTATGATGCCTTGCTGGCTAACAATACTTCGGAATTGCAGCACATTCCTTCAAATAGAAAGACTATCGGATGTAAATGGCTTTTTAAAGTCAAAAGAAAGCCTGCTGGCTCTGTTGAGAGATTCAAAGTCAGATTAGTTGCCAAAGGGTTTTCTTAGACTGTGGGTTATGATTTTAGAGAGACATTTAGCCCTGTAGTTCGAGCAACTACAATTCGAGTGATCTTAGCTGCTGCAGTTTTGATGAAATGGACAATCAGGCAAGTTGATATAAATAATGACTTTTTCAATGGTGAGTTGGCTGAAGATATCTATATGCGCCAACCTCCTGGGTTTGAGCAGAAAGGCCCTCATGGTGAAGAACTATTTTGTCATTTGAAGAAGGATTTATATGGCTTGCGGCAGGCACCTAGAGCCTGGTTTGACACGTTACGAGCCTATTTAATATCAAGCTTGGGTTTCTCTGCATCCAAAGCTGATTCCTCTTTGTTTATTCGATCCTCTAACGCATCCAAAGTCCTAGTGATGGTCTATGTGGATGATATAGTCATCACATGCTCTTCATCTACTGAGGTAGACTCGATTGTCCAGCAGCTGAACCAAGCTTTTTCTCTCAAAGACCTTGGCAACCTTGGTTTCTCTCTTGGAATGGAAGTACAACAACTAGAGAATGGATTGTTTCTTAATCAACACAAGTACATTGTTGATTTATTGAGCAAAGCTGGCCTGTTGGAGTCTTCCCCTGTGCCTACTCTGATGGTTGTAACTCCTAGGTTAGTTGATGATAGTGGTTCTCCTTTTATCGATGGTCACTTGTATCGCAGCATAGTAGGTGGTTTACAGTATGTCTGTCTTACCAGGCCTGATATCTCTTTTGTTGTAAACAAAGTTAGCCAATACATGAACAATCCTTGTGATTCTCATTGGATAGCAGTCAAGCGTGTGCTCAGATATCTCAAGGGCACCATTGATTATGGTCTTTTTTTCTCTTCCAATTTTGTCTGCAGTCTAGTTTGCTACAGTGATGCAGATTGAGCTTCTTCTTTGGAGGATCGACGATCTACCACTAGGTTTTGCATCTTCCTTAGCCAAAATCTAGTGGTTTGGAGTTCCAAGAAACAATCAGTTGTGTCTCGATCCACATGTGAGGTAGAATATCGAAGCCTAGCTAATTCAGTTTCTGAGCTGGTTTGGATTCAACATTTGCTTGAGGAAGTTGATTTTCCTGTTGTAAGCAAGCCTACAGTCTGGTGTGACAATACTTCTATTGTATCTATGGTTGCAAATCCTTCACATCATGCTAGGATAAAGCATGTTGAAATTGATCTCCATTTCGTGAAAGAAAAGGTCCTTCACATCTGTTATGACATCTAGTCTCTCTAGACTCTTATTGAGCCTTAGCCTTGGGCTATAAATATTTGACCCATATATTGTGATAAGTCAGACGTTTTTACCTGATATTAAAATAAAACTAATTCTTTTCCAAATTTCCTTTTTCTCTCTTTTCTGTTTTTTGTTTGCTTCGATTACTTCATCGTCTTCCTTAGCTCAGATCATTCGCACCTTCTTTCCTTCTTCTAACAATTTTTTATAAAAAAGATTAGTAATATAATAAATTTTCATATTTTAAAATTTCAATTTATTATAAATTATTTTAGGGGCCTCATTTTAAAAAGTAGCACAGGGCCTCCACATCTTTTGGGACGAGCCTACTATAATCTTTATTCTAAATTAGTTTCAATACGTTTGAACGTTCCAATTTATCAGCATATGTTAATCATATCCAATGCTAATAAAACTATTATTTAAATTATTAATTCTCATGTAAAACATTGATATGTATTATGTAATAATACGGTGTGACATAAACGATAATTTGACGATGGAATTAGAACGTTCAAAAGTTTGAAGATCATTTTGAATGAGAGCCACAATTTGAAGATAAAATTAAAATATTTAAAAGTTTGGAGCCTAATTTAAAATAAAAATTATAGTTTAAGAATAAAATTAAAATAATTTAAAGATAAAGAACTAATTTAAAATAACAATCATAATTTAAAAAATTGCGATGCAATTAACGTTTTTTCTCGAGCTCAATATGAAAAACGTTACAAAGGGTATATGTTGATGGACAATGTGAGTGTAAGCGACATAAAGATAGTTTTGTTTTTTAAATTTAAACGAGTGATTGTGACTGATTTTTATTTTTGTGGTCGTAAAATAAAAGATTTTAGGAAGAAGAAGAAAATGCCTTGAAAGTATATATTTCTAGGTAGAGGCGTATACTGTTCGATAGATTTTTCGAACAATTCACTGATTTTTGTTTACCGAATTTTCTATATTAACATTAAATTTTAAGATTTTTTATTCTATTTTGATAAAATAACTCTATTTTATAACTTTTAAACCCTATTTGATAAAATTTTTAAATATTTTTTTAAAAATTATTTTTTCAAGTAAATAAAAATAAGTAATATTCATAAAATATTTTTAAAGTTATTTTAAATATAAAATACTTATTTTATATTATAAAATGTTTAAAATTAATTTTAAATTAAATAAAAATTCAAATTCGATTATGTTCGGATAACCATAATTTCTAAATTTGTGAAACCATAAACATTATAAATACACGTTTTTTAATAGTACTTTCAAATATATAGAATGTCTATTTTAAACATTATTTTAGAAAATATAAAAGAATTTGAGATATAAACAAATATAAATGAATAGTTTTGTTTAAAACTACTTTTGAAAAAGCTAAAGGTGTATATTTTAGCTTTTGAAAAACACTTTTTAAATGGTTAAAGGGGTTATTTTGCATCCGAGGTCGACCCAAATTAGTAATATTGTCCCTCACGCGAAAACGCGTTTAATTAGGTCGTTCAGTTCGCACATTGCATCAAATTAACCCATTGACCAACGTTGATCGTTACAGTGCTGACGTGGCAGTTAACGTGCTGACGTGGCAGTCCACGATGATGACATGGCAGTGCATGTGTGATGATGGCGTGAAAAAGGGGCTGAATTGATTTTTTAAAACGAATTCGATAGCATAATTGAATTTTTTTGCCGAGTTCAGGGGTATAATTCATTTTAATTGAAAGTTAGATAACTTATTTAATCTTTAATCTAAAAAAAATAAAAATTTAAGAAATTATTAAAATTTTAAAAATAGATAAATAATTTGTTTAAATTTTAAGTTAATTTAATCAATTTATTTAGTTTTTGAATAAAATTAAATAAATAATTTGGTTTTTCAAGTTCAACTTTTAAAAATAGAATATATAAAAAACGATTAACAAATTGATGTAAATATCCTTTGAGTCCCTAATAATTTTAAAATAAGCAAAGTGAGAACTCACAAAAAAATTAAAATATTTAAAATTAGTTAAATTTAAAAATATTTATAAAGTATTTAAAATCGAACATGTAGAACTAATGTTTTGATATAATAATTGAAAAATGTTTTGGACTGATTTAAAAAGTATTTAAAACATTTCCAAAGTCCAAACAACTTGAAATTATGTTTAGGGAAGTTTTTTAAAAGGGTTTTTCATGTTTTTCAAAGCCAAACTTCACAAAACTGTCCAGGTGTTTCGAAACACCTTAGGGCGTTTCGAAACAGGGGCTTCCAGTAGCAAAAACGTTTCGAAACGGGCTTTCCTTGGATAGGATTTTTGCCCAGCGTTTCGAAACGGGCTATGCCGTTTCGATACGCCCACGTGACAATGACCACAACGGTCATAAACCCCAACGGCTATTTTCCAACCAAACTTTTAAATGCAGGCGTTTCGATACGGGTTTCGAAACGGCAAGGGGGTGTTCCGAAACGGGTGCCCTGACAGACTGCAACGACTCTTTCTACATAGAGAGTGTTTCGAAACGGGTTCGAGCGTTTCGAAACGGGGAGCTGCAGAACTGCATTTATGGTGGGAATTAAAGTCCTCAACGGCTCCAATTTGATCCCAACGGCTAGTAACGGCTACAAACTCATTTGGAAGTATAAAAGGGACCTCCAAGCATCAAGAGAAGGCTAATGCTCATATTGTCAAACATCAAATGATCAAGAATTGTCTTAGAGCTTAAATTGTCATTTATTGTATAGACAAAACTAGTGAGCCAAAATTGTCAAATTTGCACAAGTGTTTTAGGTTTTGGGTGAGTGCTTAATTGTGCAAACAAACACTCATTAGAGGGTTTTAAGTTTGCTTTTAGTTGTCTCTTTGTAAGAGAGGGTTTCAATCAAGGATTTGGGTAGAAAGCTTGATTGTGTATAAGAGTTGCCTCCTAAGCCTAGAAAAGGGGAAGAACAATTAGTGGAATTGTTGGAAATCCTTAGTGGGGAGCTAAGGTAGTGGATGTAGACCTTGGTTAGAAGGTTGAACCACTCTAAAATCATTGTGTCTATCTTTGTTTTAGCTTCCTAAACCCTAACACCCAAATATCCACCTCTCCACCACTTGGTGAGCTACATTGGTTGATCGAATCGAGCCCCACACAACTCAACAATTGGTATCAGAGCTTGGCTCAATCGAAGGGGATTCACATCCTATTGAGAAGACCCGACAAGCTCGATCACTATTTCATCAACCGGCTCAAATGGCACAGTCAATCGACAAACCGCCTTTCTTTGACGGAACCCACTATGCCCATTGGAAGACAAAGATGAAGTTCTTCATCAAATCTAGAGATTACAAGCTATGGGATATAGTTGAAGATGGTCCGTTCGTGCCTCAAAGAAGCAAAGCGGAGTGGAGTGCCGACGATCACAAGAAGATGAAGCTTAATTGCAAGGCCTTGCACATCTTGTTTTGTGCTTTTGGCCCATCCATCTATGAGAAGATGTCTTCTTGTGAGAGTGCCAAGGAGGTATGTGAAAAGCTTGAAGTCACATACGAGGGGACCGATGAAGTCAAGGAGACCAAGATTGGGCTCCTAACCTTAGAGTATGAGAACTTCAAGATGGATCCGGAAGAGAACATCGAGAAGATGTTTGATAGGTTCTCCACCATCACCAATGGTCTTAAAGGTTATGGAGAAGCCATCCCGGAAGAGAAGCTTGTCCAAAAGCTCATCTACTCACTTCCTGAGTCTTGGGACTCAAAGAGGACCGCCATCATCGAAGCCAAAAATTTGAAGACTTTGAAGCTTGATGAACTCATGGGGTCACTCCTTACTCATCAAATCATGAAGAAGAATAAAGAAGATGAGAAGAAGAGGGAAGAAATTAGAGCTATGGGAGAGAAGAAAATCAAAGGGCTAGGCATCAATGCAAGTGCCATGGCTCTCAAATCCTCCACTTGCCATCATGTCTACTCAAGTGAAGAGGAGAATGAAGATGAAGAGATAGTTCATCTCTTCAAGAAGTGTGCCCCGTTCATGAAGAAAGCCTTGAGAGAGCTTGAACGAAAACCCAAAATAAAGGAGAGGGCAAACACTTCAAGCCATAAGAAGAAGGCACATGTGGCTACTTGGAGTGATGAGGACTCCACCGACGATGAACAAGCCAACATTTGCCTTATGGCCATCGAAGAAGATTCAAGGGTAACTTCTAATTTATCTACTTCATGTTCTTACTCTTTTGATGAATTACAAGATGCCTATGACGATTTGGTTTTAGATTTTAAAAGCCACATTTTGAAAAACAATAAATTGATTTCAAAGTTAAAAGTTAAAAATTCAAAATGATTTGCTTTCTAAAACCAAACTTGAACTTGAAGCAAAACTTGAAAAGTTTGAATTAAAATATTTTGATTTACAAAAATTGCTTCAAAAATTTCAAGAAGAAAAAGATTTGATATCCAAAGAGCTTGAAAAGAAAAACAATTGTGGAAAATCAAATTTTTATGTTAGATAATCTAGTGCCTCTAGATTTATAAAAGGTAAATGTTTTAGAAGTGTTTGGGTCCCAAAAGGACTAACCACTTCAATTAAAAAGGATGACATTGAAAAATGGATTCCTAAGGGGACTAAAATTTGTGCTACTAATGTTCATGGATCCAAAGCAATTTGGATACCAAAAATTACTTGATTGTCTATTGCTAGGTGTGATGAAGATGTTCAACAAGTCAAACATTGAGGGGGAGCTCCATGCACATAAGGAAGAACACTTGAAGAAGGAAGGCTTCACATCCTACCTTGAGTTCAAGTGTTGGTAAAAATCTAGTTGTTTTAGCATTTATTTGTTTTATTTTTAGTTTATTCAACTAGATGATCATATATGTTGGACTAACATCTTTGATGATGCTTTGAGTAAGGGGGAGCCATTTTAAAACCAAATTCTTATTTTTGTCAAAGTTTTTACCTCTATTGTTATTTTGAACTTAATGTTTTAAATTCTTTTTGATATAACAAAAAGGGGGAGAAATGGTTTGAAAAATTGAATTTTCAAATGAATAAAGGGGAGCTTTATTTGATTTCATATCTTAAATCTCTTATTCACATTTTTTTTTAAGTTAAAGGGGGAGAATCCCAAACAAATTTTCAAGTGAGTTTTATTATATCAAAAAGGGGGAGATTGTAGAACTAATGTTTTGATATAATAATTGAAAAATATTTTGGACTGATTTAAAAAGTATTTAAAACATTTCCAAAGTCCAAACAACTTGAAATTATGTTTAGGGAAGTTTTTTAAAAGGGTTTTTCATGTTTTTCAAAGCCAAACTTCACAAAATTGTCCAGGTGTTTCGAAACACCTTAGGGCGTTTCGAAACAGGGGCTTCCAGTAGCAAAAACGTTTCGAAACTTGTTTCGAAACGGGCTTTCCTTGGATAGGATTTTTGCCCAGCGTTTCGAAACGGGCTATGCCGTTTCGATACGCCCACGTGGCAATGACCACAACGGTCATAAACCCCAACGGCTATTTTCCAACCAAACTTTTAAATGTAGGCGTTTCGATACGGGTCTATAGCGTTTCGATACGGGTTTCGAAACGGCAAGGGGGTGTTTCGAAACGGGTGCCCTGACAGACTGCAACGGCTCTTTCTACATAGAGAGTGTTTCGAAACGGGTTCGAGCGTTTCGAAATGGGGAGCTGCAGAACTGCATTTATGGTGGGAATTAAAGTCCTCAACGGCTCCAATTTGATCCCAACGGCTAGTAACGGCTACAAACTCATTTGAGAGTATAAAAGGGACCTCTAAGCATCAAAAGAAGGCTAATGCTCATATTGTCAAACATCAAATGATCAAGAATTGTCTTAGAGCTTAAATTGTCATTTATTGTATAGACAAACACTAGTGAGCCAAAATTGTCAAATTTGCTCAAGTGTTTTAGGTTTTGGGTGAGTGCTTAATTGTGCAAACAAACACCCATTAGAGGGTTTTAAGTTTGCTTTTAGTTGTCTCTTTGTAAGAGAGGGTTTCAATCAAGGCTTTGGGTAGAAAGCTTGATTGTGTATAAGGGTTACCTCCTAAGCCTAGAAAAGGGGAAGAACAATTAGTGGAATTGTTGGAAATCTTTATTGGGGAGCTAAGGTAGTGGATGTAGACCTTGGTTAGAAGGTTGAACCACTCTAAAATCATTGTGTCTATCTTTGTTTTAGCTTCCTAAACCCTAACACCCAAATATCCACCTCTCCATCACTTGGTGAGCTACATTGGTTGATCGAATCGAGCCCCACACAACTCAATAGAACACTTTTCATCGAAAAAGTATTTGATTTCGTCAGTTCGAGTATTACCATTCGTTAAACAAACTTTCTTCGAAATCAACCTTGTATTAGAGTAACAATAAAACTCAAATTGTCTTTTGTTTTTTTACATCAAATTGATGCTCATTAATATTTGTAGAAAAACGAATAATTTTTTTCTTCGTTTTTTCTACTTTAATAAAAGGATGATTTCATTGAAAATATGCTCAAGGAATATTAGTAAGTTTAGCATAGCCAAAAACAGTCGAAGACTTTTCTGATGGTTTATAAATATTTTAAAATTTTAAGTTTTATATTTATAAATTTTCATATTTTTAATTTTATGTTTTTTACTTAATTTTTTAATTCATTATAGTTTTTTTATTTTTTAATATTCTATGAGTACTTAAATATTATTTAAATATTTTTAAATTTTTAGTAACTTATTATTTTTTAGCTTAAAGATTAAGTTATCAAACTTTCAATTAAAATGAATTATGCTCTTGAACTCGGTAAATGTAACCCCCTAGACCGGCCTATGCGGAATGACCATGTCTAGTAAGACACATCACAAATAAATCTCAAGAGGAAAACCTGTTGGTAGATTAAGTATTTATTTCGACAGCATAACAGCAGGACTCAGTGAAAACCATCAAGTTAGATAAACCTGTTTAGTACATCAAATAACATTTCCAAAGTCGTTCATCACAACATAGACTCATAAATAATGTAGGCAGTTATGACCACATAAGTGAACCCATCATATGATGGTTACAAAATAAGCATCAATTAGCGTATCAAAGTATTTCTAGTTTAACACCATACATATCAAAATATAGGCACATGTCACCCTGAAAGTACAAACGGTGGATAGAAACATTACATTCGAATAGAATACCAAATGTGTCGATCCTCCAAGTGTCAGCTACGGGATGACCTATCCAAAATATCTGAAAAGGAAAAGTTTGGGGGTGTGAGCTAGGAAGCTCAGTGTGTTCCAAAAGTGCAAGAAAAAAAAACATGTACAACAACAGCAAAATACACATTTCTAGTTCAGAAAGCATAAAATTCAAGTAACAATACGGTTCGGTTTAATATTCTATCTACCCTCCAACCATACTCCAAGAGGCAGTTTCTCCAAAACTGCGTCAAAGGCATTAACCTGTGTCCATTGGGCATAGGTGCCAACCTAAGGGAATACCTTAGGAACGGTACGGTAGGAATTACCCTAGCCGAAGCATAGGAACCTGTAACGGTAAGGAATTACCAGCTGGATCAGAGCTGAACCTGCGGTCACTTCATATTCTATCTCAAGTACCCCAGTAACAACCAATGTAATAGTTCGATAATTAATAGTAACTGTGATGTCGGTAAATATAAAATAGACATTTATTTTCAATAAAACGGTAACTAGAGAGCACACTGTTCAATCAAAACTAAGATATATCATACATACAATATATCATGCTTACTTTAGAAATCATATCATAATCATGCGAAAACACCTTATCAATCATGATCATATGTTCAACTTAATAACATATATTTTTCATGTAAAACAATATTTAAACGGTTATATAGCACATAAGGAACACACCTCAAAAGATCAGATCGGTCGGTCAAAAGATCTATCGAGCACCGGGATCACGCTCCGCTACAGTACTGGAACCTAGATGGACAAGGATTATGGTTACTATCAGATTTACACTTTGATCGAAACAAAATACTAAGTTTTTAGGGTCGTACGAGTGACGATAGGATCACGAGGCGGTACAGATCGGGACGAGTTGGGCGTATGCACGATCGGGAGATCCACGAGTACCTATTAAATCAGAAGATCAATATTAGTCCTTAATCATCAATTTCTCTTAAATGACATAACTTATACATATGCATGTTTGGGTTCAACGTCCAATTCGGAGGCTTTCGGGTTAGAATTTCGCGAAACAGGCTTCAAAATCGGACTCAGGACGTCTAAAAACATAAAATAGGGCTTTTCGAGAAAAGTTGACTTTTTGGTCAAAGTCAACACTGACGTCAGCGGTCAAAGTCAATGCTGACGTCACTGGTCCAAGGCTGACGTGGCGAGTTGACTCACTAAGTTGACTCAGACGAGTTGACTCACTGAGTTGACTCGGACGAGTTAACTCACTAAGTTGACTCGGACGAGTTGACTCACTAAGTTGACTCGGGCAACGGGTCGGGTCAGTCAACAGGTCGGGTCGGGTTACCACGGGGCTTGGGCCGGTTTGTTTGAACCGGTTCAGGGGCTCGGTTCAAGGCTAGACCGGGTCTGAGCTGGCCGGTTCCACAGCCACCGTCCAGGGTGGCCGGAAATTGCCTTGGATGGTGTGTGGGGCCCACGTGCGACCCTAGACGATCGGAAATGAGCCGAAAAACACCCCGATCACACTATTACCGTTATTTTCTCAACTATAGCTCGATAAATTTAAGTTTTTGGCCAGAAAACTTACCAAACGGAAAGAGGGAGGACCGGTTTCGGCGTAACTCCGGCGAGGTGGGAAACGACGTCGGTTCAGTGAACGGGAGCTTGGGTTTTGCTCGCCTTACGACAGGGAATCCATCGACGGTGGTGGCGCGGAGAATCGATGTCAACAACGACCGTAATCGACGAAAAACCGATCGGCCTCAAACCCTTGGTTCGTCGAATGTTCAACGCTCGATTGCCGGCGATTGCGGCTACGGTTACGCGAGTGACCTTAGGGGTTTTGATCGGGATGTCGAGGCGGTTCGTTCGGCGGTGGCAGTGTGAGGCATGGCGCAGCGGTGGTGGTGAACGGACGGCGGCGGTTCGTTTAAGGAAATGACAATAGGGACGACGGTAAGGGGCGTTCTGGAAACCTCTTTTCTTTGGGAAGCAGACCTAATTTAATTCCCATTGAATATGGTAGGTAGGATATTTTAATTTTATTATTATTTTATTTCGAAGGGTAAATAACATTGGTTTAAAATAAACAAAGAGGAGTTTATAGCCAAGAGCTCACTTAGCTCAGTTGGCTGGGCTTTCGGTTGAACACACAGAGCTTCCCTTTTTATTTTCATTTTTTTTCTGGGTGTTACAGTAAAAAAATCAATTATGCCCTCGAATTTGGTTTAAAAAATCAACCCAGCCCCTCCGCTACATCATCATCACACATGCACTGCCACGTCAACATTATGACGGTCAACATTGGTCAAGGGACTAATTTACTGTAATGTGCGAACTGAAGGACCTAATAGAATGCGTTTTCGCGCGAGAGGCAACATTACTAATTTGAGTCAAACTTGGGGGCAAAACAACACCTTTAGCCTTTTGAAATTAAGTTAAATTTTTAAACCAAATTTAAAACACTATTAGCCTAAAAAGCTACTTATTTTGTATTACTTTTAATCTAAAAAACACTTTTTAAAAAACACTTAGTAACTTGATATATTTATATTTTTTCTTAATCATTTGATAAGACAAATAACTTATACCTAAAATTATTTAAACTCAATTTTTTTTTAGATAAACACTATCCTCTTTTACTAAAACTACTCATTAAATACTCAAATACACGTTTGTTTAGCATTGATTATCGTTAAAAAACATTGACCCAAAAGAAAGCAATGCTAAACAGGGCGAAGTCATTAAAGGGTAATTTTGTAATCTCATAAATCACCTTCCAAATAGCAGAAAGATCCGTTGTTAATAAGAGAAGAAACGGCCAAAAACCATTTGTTTTTTGAAAAGCAGACTCATCTTTTAACTTCTCTCTCCCTTCGTCTTCTTCACTCATCGTTTCAAATTTGAAATTTTCTCTTTGGTTTTCCTTTCTGAAGGAAAAAAAAAGAAGAAAATGTTTGAGCCGCAACGTTTCGTAGATTTACAAGCGAATTCGAGTTTCGGGGACCCAAAATCCTGGCTTTCTGGCGACAATCACAACACCGTGAACGGCACCGACTCGTCCCGAACTCAGCCCTCACTCCCTTACTCTAATGGCAATTTGGATCGCGCCCTTTACAACGATCTCGTCGAGATGATCCCTCTCGTTCAGTCCCTCATTGTAATCTTCCCCTCTCTCTTTACTTTTTTTTGCCTTAATTTTGAAATTAATGAAGAATATAAGGAATCCGGCAAGACAAGATTTTTTTTCTTTACCTTTCCGTTAATTGAAGTTTCGAAAATGGGGTTTTTTAAATTTAATTTATTTGTTAACCTTGTATTTGATCAGGAGCAGAAAGCAAACAATTCATTTACTAGGCGTGGTTCGATGATATACACCAAAACCCCTTCCAGGGAATCCCTAGCTCGAAAAGTGAGGATATATGTATACTTGTTTCGATTTAAGATGTTGTATTTACTTGAAAATTTGTGGAATTGTGTATTACTTGCTTAACCTTTCCGTATAGGCTTATACTCTTAGTAAACAAGAGTTTGCTGATGTAATGATTTATTGATTGTTTATGTCACTTTGTGTTCACAGATTGATTCCATTATTGATATTTGTATGCTATATGTCCTTAAGTTGAAATTATGTATGCTTTTGCATTTCAATTATGAAAAATTGGATTGTTAAATCTACTTAGTCCGTCTTACTAGGTTAGTGTTTTATAAACTGTAGTTAGGCATATCCAATCGGAATTGGTGTTTTTAGTTTTAACATAATATCTCGTTAGACTTACTATGCCGCCCTTTTTATGAATCTCTATCGTAATGTGGTGGGATATTTGACATTTGTGTTGTGTTGGGAAATTTGTAAAGTAAGTTTATAGTGGGATTATGAAAAAGACTCCATAAGCAATATGTTTTTTAACATGATTTTTATGTGCACTTTTTTACTGTTAATTTTTGCTAGTATTTTAGCTTAATATTCTATAATTTTTTTTATTTCATTCATCAAGGTTAGCGATATAAAGGGGAGGATGAGAAAGAAAAAAGATCAAGTAGACAAGAATAGTAGTAATAATCAGGATGGTGACAATGACAACTCTTCAATAGTTTCTTCAGAGGCTGTGGCAACAGAAAAAGTAAATGAAGAGTTACTTTCATTGAGGGAACAATTGGAGGATATGCAACGAAAGTTGTTTGAGAAAGATGAGCTTTTGAAGTCAGCAGAGATTTCAAAGAATGAGATCAATGATGTTCACACGGAACTTGATAAATTGAAGCGATGTACAGCGGAAAAGGACTCTTTAATCAAATCTATTCAGCTGCAACTCTCTGATGCCAAGGTATACATCTATCATGTCTTTTTGCTATAAATATTACTTAAAAAAGGTTAATCTAATAACCATTGTAATTACCTTTACAATATTTATCCTTGACACTTTGATGGGAATGGTGAGACCTGTTTGAGAATATGGAGTTTATGTGGTTATAGTACTTGTTTAAAGATTATAAAGTTAGGATGGGGAATCCTTCCATAATTGACATAATTAGAATCAGTGTCAACTACATGAATTAATCGTATTGGTGGAAGATGTTGAAGATTTTGTAATTGTTTTCTGTTAAATTGCTTATCTATTGTGAGTATTTATCAACTGATTTCGGAATATCATCTATTATAAAAGGTTTCAGCATATCTGGTTCTTGTTTTCCAATTTCTGTTTTGTAGTTTCGTCTACCAATGAGTCAGTTGATTGCTTACATGCGTACAGAAAACGTATTCGTTGTGAACTGCTTGTTTTTCCCATGTCAGTATTGATAACTGTGGTTTTCCTCAGATTAAACTTGCAGACAAGCAGGCTGCCCTGGAAAAGACGCAGTGGGAAGCAATGACATCGAAGCAACTGGTGGAGAAGCTGCAAAATAATATCGACGCCATGCAAGGAGAATTTTCAACATTTATGATGTTTCTAAATGGTTTGACAAAGAGTAATCCCGCTACAGATGCTGATGATTATGATCTAGAACCATACCATTTGGATCCTCTCCCTTATATAGTATGTTCCCTATCCTATGCCTAGTACCAATCTACTTTAACTTGATTTTCCTGGCTTTTATGTCTAACTTACACTGTTTGACAGTATCAAATACCTATATATGGTAAAAGAGGATAAAATTATGAATATGTGCCATACTAGAAAATCGCTGGGGCGAATTTGTATTTTCAAGGCTATTATTGCTTTGTTATATTTCCTTGAAGTCCATAAAGTGTGGATTCATTGTTCATCTAGTAATGAAGAACCAATTTTGGTATAAACAGGATGATGGGGATGACAAAGAGATGCTGAAAATGGAAGAAGCAAGGCAAGCTTATCTTGTTGCTCTTGCTGCTACAAAAGAGAAGCAAGATGAAGAATCCTTTGCTGCTGCAGCCAGTGCAAGGTTATATCTTCAATCCTTTCTTTTCAGATCAGAAAATGTGGAATAAAGCAGTATAAGAATTTTGAACCAGGCCTGGCAACCATGTATACGTGTCATGTCTTGTGTTTTGTTTCGTATTAGCCGTGTAAAATATAAACACGACACCAACGTGTATTAAACATGTCATGTCAATTACGTTACTCGTGTTTAAATGTCTCGTTTTCATGTTTGTGAAACATGTCTTGTTCAGAGCTCTGATGGCTCTTAGGTTGAAGCATTCTACACGAGCTCGTTGATGATGTATTGGTTTCATAATGTAGCATTAGTTTACAGAGTATCTTTTCTCTCCCTTTACCCATCTTTCTCTTTTGTACTTTTTGCCTGCTTTATTGAATAACTTACTATAGCTTTCAGTGAAGGTCGGCAAGGCATCTTCCCCAGCTACAATGGATCCATTTGTCTCTTCTTAATGCAACTTAGCCTAGGACTATTTTTTTTTTTTGTCAAAATAAGTATATAAATTATGTCATTTTTTTCCCTTTTAATTCCTAAACTATTTATTGGTAATTTTTTTGCGATGTGTCAATATTTTATTGGCTGAAATATTTTTTTTACTTAAATAATTACCAGACTTAAACTGATAAAAAATAATAGTTTAGGGATTTATTGTAACCAAACAATAGTTCATTAATATATTTAGGGGTTGATTTTTCATTTAAGCCAAATTTAAAATCTATTAAGTTAAATTATATTTAAATTCATTAATATTATGATATATGAAATATATCAATTTAAAAGCATAAAAAATAATTTATAATATTTACAGTAAGAAATTAATATTATAAAATATTTGTAAGTTGAATTTGAATCTATAAAACATATTTTAAAAATTAAAATAATATGCAAATGTTGTGAATAAAATAACAATGAATAATAATAAAAACAAAGAACAAGAATGGAAGAACAAATAAATGAGAGAAAGAGGGAGGTTTGTATTATTCTCAAATATAAACTTGTGTATACAATGCCTTCAATGAATCATCTATTTATAGGCATAAGAAGTACATAATACATTAAACTCTAATTAATAGAGATAATATTCCTAATAATAAATAAATCAAACTCTTTAGATAAAGTTCTAATCCTGATAGACATCCACATAGATAAATATTCATAACACTCCCCCTTGGATGTCTATGAAGATAATGTGCCTCGTTAAAACCTTACTAAGATAAAAACCCAGTGGAAAAAAAATTTCATTAGTGAAGGAAAAAGAGTACACACATCTTTAATACGCATAACATGTTGCCTCATTAAAAACCTTACCAGGAAAACCCATTGGGACAAAACCTTGGTTAAGGGAAAAAGAGTGCAACGCGTATTTACTCCCCCTCATGAAAACATCACAGAAGATCTTTGAATCTTCATAATTCAATCTTGAATATTATTTTTCTAAAGATCGTGAAGGATGAAACTTTAGAGTAATATGTTCCATGATGTATCCACTTTCAAGCTGAGATATACATCTTGCATTATCTTCACACAAGGTAGCTTTTATCATATCTTGTAAAAATAAATCCACATATATTTTGGATATGTTGGGTCAATGATCTTAGCCAAACACATTTTTGGCTTGCCTCGTGCATAACAATTATTTCTACGACATTTGAGGAGGCATCAACGAATGTTTGAAGATCTAAATGTAATGATCTTTGTATATCCATGGATATTGCTTAACCAACTAATATATGGTGCTTCAAAACCAAGAAAAGATATAATTATCTTTATTCACATCCAACAATCTTACAACTATTGGGATACTCAATAGATATGTTCTATTCATATTGAATCTTCTTTAAGATTCTTTCAGCTTATGTCTATTCACAGACAAAAGGAATATATAAAAATGCTCGATCTTCTGGTCGAGATAAACTTGATGTCAAGATTCAAGTACTTGTATTGAAAGTACTTCACGAGTTTCCAATTTGAAGCTCTTTAGGAGTTCTAAAATTATCATAATGGATCTTGATCCAAACTCCTTTATAAAATACATAAGGAAATCTAATCATTCTTATAGTATTTTCTCAATTAGTATTCACTAAGACGATTATACCAAATGCGCCAAAATATTCATGAGACATGTCTAAATAAATTTCCTCGAAAATTTTCAAATGCTTATAGCATTTTAAATCCTTCAAGGATAAATATGGATCCACAAATAATTAGACGCATGCAAAAAAAAAATCATAACTGCCAAAGTAATTGCATCCACCATGAAATAATTAAAACTTTTCATAAATCATAGTTCAAGTCGTATTTACGACTACATATTTGTGCCTCACTTGCATTACACCTTTAGGTGTTTGGACTGTTGGTCCAAATACTTCTATTTTAGAAGTTCAAAGCGTCTTTCAACATAGACCAATTTAATATCTATACTTCTGGATAGATTTTATACAAGATCCTCGATTTCTTTCTTTACTTCTATAGAAGTATTTTATGTAAAATCGTTGTCGACAACTTTCTAATTTTCTGGTTCCATTCTCGTAGTGACATAACTCATCGAGATCTCTTCAAGATTTCAATCTTTATTTCAGGTACCTGAAACTCTTCTAAAGTTTTATTATTTGTTATGTCTTGGGTCTCTTCAAGATCACCCGCCTCTAATATATGACCATCTCATATTACTTTCTATTTACGAGAATTTTGTTCATTGGAACCATTTCAACTATCATGCTTCAGGCATGATTTACATTCTCTCGCTCTAACATGTAATTTAAACTTAGAGCATTTCAGCTGGTATATGAGACTTAATTACTCTCATTGGGTCAGTAAATATGTTTGGAAGTTGACATGTAATAACATGAATTATCTTATGAACTTCTAGTTCATATACGAGGATCTAGATAATGATAATTCATTTTCCTCTATCCAGCTGATTATTATCTCCCCCTGATGTTGAGAAAAATCATGTCATAAATGATTCTCCAATTAATGTTTAAGAATTTAAACATAAAAGGAGACTCGTACTCAATATATATTCTCAACCCTTTTTATTTACCCATTTTGTGCGTTGTGGTGGAGCAATTCATATCGCACATTCAAAAATCATAAAATGGGAAATGTATGGTTTCTGACCAAAAACCAATCATAACGGGGAGTTTATTATAACTCGTTGGCTTGATGCGTATAAGTGTTGCTATATGGAAACACCATATAAATAATGACTTTTTTGTTCTCATAGTTTAGCTATTAAATAGGAGGCATCCAATTGAAATTTTGTTAAACTATATTTTTCATAATCAATAGGCTTTGTAACAACTGATATAGCCTAAAATATAAACCCACTAGCTTTTCAAGATGAATAGTCTAACTGCATAATCTAAATCTTTTTAGAATCAATCTCACAAACTTCTGGTTGTAATTCGATAAAACAATGTAGATGCATCTACTAAAATCATATAAAACTTTCCACATTTGTGGATATATGGGCCCATATTTCGTTCAAATATGCAAGACATACAGTCTCAACTTCAGTACAAGAACTTTAAGTTCTAATTCTTTTGGTAAGTGGGATCATCTATATCCTTTGAGAACAAACAACACAAGAACTTTAGGTTCTTTTAATAAGTGGAATTTAATCAATTCCTTTAAGTAACACAAGAACTTCACGTTCTTTAATAAGTGGAATTTAATCCATTCCTTTGAGAATAAGCACCACAAGAACTACAAGTTCTTTTAATACACGTGCATGTAAATCTCAATAATTTTTGCACCATTATTGATCAGGATGGTCTAACCGATCATGCCAACTATATATATGTGTGTATATATCTCTGAATTTGTAAACTCCTTGTTTACCATAACATGTAATTCAATCTCACTCGTACATGTCTAGTACGACCATCAAAATTGTTCCTTTAAATAGGAATATATTTAGCTCTTTTGGACCTTTTAATTGAAATTATCTTTTGGTAGCAATATATAGCTCTTCTAGAGCTTTCAACTAACTTTTTGGCTACCAAAACTTATATCCATATTGGATTATTTCAAATGCAAATTGATAACATATGTTATCTATAATTTCCAAAGGGATAGTTTGCGAACTCATATTGCTCTCTTTAAAATTTCCACTTATAGTGGTGACGATATTATTACCATTAGTGGTAATTATTGCAATATTCGCAATTCTGCACTTTTCATAATGTGCTTTCTCTCAAGAATTTATTGCTCTTTTAGAGCATCAATATTTTCAGTACTTTGAGATATAGTACTCGCATTATTCCCTTGCATTTAAATGAGAAAATATATCTTATGCTTATGTTGAGCATAAATCGTCATCATAGATTGTATTTGACAAGTAATCATGTTAAACAAAATAAATAAATATCATAATATATAAATATAAATATTAAATGTAAATAATTAATGTGTGTAAAGTAAATAAACGTAAAGTAAAATAAATAAAAAAATAATTCTCTTCAAAGTTATGAGAATAATTAGAAGATGATTTATTCCTTTCGAGGGTTATAAGAAAATCAACAACGTCCAAAAGAGTTGGACTAACAATGTCCAAATAAAGTTGGACCAGTATCATCTTCTTCATGTTTCGCAAACAAAATTTGCTTCTATTTTCTTTCCTTTATCATTCAATGATTTTTAATTTTTTAACGTACAACACGTACGAGACCAATGGTTTATAACATCGCATTAGTAATAAGAAGAGTTTTACTTCAATAGAATGGTCTTTATCGCATTGGTAGAAGTATTCTTAAAATGACCATATTTTTCATGTCTATATTCATAGCCTCGACCACGACCAAAACTTCTAATGTGGTTTTTATTCCTTCCATAATATAATCTCACATTCACTTCAGGGAATGGAGTAGAGCCAGTGGGCCTTTAAAACCTTTTTCACATATCCTTATCACAGAGAACAAAGATTTAATCCTCGTACGCGGCATTGTTAAACATGTCCACAAGGTCCTTTAAAAACCTCCTTTGAGACCAGTAGCCTCGCAGAACGGGATGTCCAGCCAATTATACTTAGATTATATCGAAATTATGTCTCTAATTGAATAATGATTTACCATGTTTGCATTCACTTCAGGGAATGAAACAGTTCCAATAATCGCATGGAATAAACATCATGCTTGCATTCACTTCAGTGAATGCCCCATCATTGATAATCGCATGGAATAAACATCATGCTTGCATTCACTTCAGGGAATGCCCCATCATTGATAATCGCATGGAATAAACATCATGCTTTGCATTCACTTCAGGGAATGCCTCCCATAAAATTTTTTGGATCAAGACGAATTTTCGTAACTTGAAATTGGGAGAAGTCTATGGTCGAGTTTTTCGACGAAGAAGAAATATTGCTTTCGAGCAAATATAAACTTTATAATAATCTTCTTGTAAATTCAAAATCATCATGATTTATCGCACTTCAAAATTTTATTTTAAAGGATAAAAATAAAAATAGAGTTTACCGATATTGAGTTTCGTCTCGAAAACAATGGGGACGTGGCAAATGAACCAAGGCAGCTTCTTATAATGTCATGTCTCTTTCAAAGCCATTTAAATCCATGTAAAACTCAAAACATGGTTAAAAAATATCAAATCTCATAATTATAATAATCGTGAATAAATATCAATTCTCATCAATATATTAGATAACATATCGAGAAAAATATACCAAACAATTACCTCACAAATTAAGTAATATGTGAAATTACTAGATCATCATGTTTTCCACTGTACTATGAAGAGCCAGGTACAAATTCAGGTTTGATTGCCGAATAATGCAGAGAGCGGTGCAATGAGGATGATTGTGCTCTTTGACGAGAGGGTAATCACGATTCTCTAATGAATTTGACGATGGATTGCACTCATAAGCTCCTTTTTTTCTTTAAAAAATATGAGAAAAGCAATTAGTGAATAATAATGATAAAAGTATTATTTTAGTGAAATTACCGCCACTATGTGGTTACGCTAATTCTAAAAATAATAATAAAACTAAAAGATCATGAGAAAGGTAATTATTAAACAAAAAAATAAGAAAAAGAACTTATCTTTGATTCACCCTAAAATTAATTCTTTTGGGATTCGAATTGTGAGGACTTCAGTTGGTCAGAGTCTCGTGCTAATAACGTGTTGTGAATAAAATAACAATGAACAATAATAAGAACAAAGAACAAGAATGGAAGAACAAAGAGATGAGAGAAAGAGGGAGATTTGTATTATTCTCAAATATAAACTTGTGTATACAATGCCTTCAATGAATCATCTATTTATAGGCATAAGAAGTACATAATACATTAAACTCTAATTAATAGAGATAATATTCATAATAATAAATAAATCAAACTCCTTAGATAAAGTTCTAATCACGATAGACATCTACATAGATAAATATTCATAACACCCCCCTTGGATGTCTATGAAGATAATGTGCCTCATTAAAACCTTACTAAGATAAAAACCCAGTGGAAAAAAAATTTCATTAGTGAAGGAAAAAGAGTACACACATCTTTAATATGCATAACATGTTGCCTCATTAAAAATCTTACTAAGATAATGTGCCTCATATATAAAACATATTTTAAAAATTAAAATAATATGCAAATATATTTTGGCATCATTAATTCCCCAATATATAATTTTACTGGATGATCATCAACTTATAATTCCAACCATATATTCATTTGTCATCAATCATCTTGGTAATTCATATTTTTTTTAAAATATTTTGTTTTTATATTTGTTTCAAATAAAGGTAATTATTTATATTAATTATTATTGTAGACACTTTTCAAGTTAAAGTTTTAATTATTTGTTCTGATTTATTTTATATTTATTTTTTACTATTTTTATATTAGATAACATCATCATATCATTTAATATAATTTTAATGTTTTATTAAATAGGCTTAAAGGTCAAATTGGCACTCAACGAAAAATAGAAAAAAACTAATTAATCCCTTATGAAAATTTTGCACCCAATTTAGCCCTCATAATTCAAATTACACCAAATTTGACCCCTCATTAGTTTGTCCGCAATGACTGTCAATACTATCTAACGGTCAAAACCACGTCATCAAAATCGATTTTTTATAAAACAAAATTCTTAAAAAATATACAAAATTATAAGAAAATATTAAAATTTTGTAAAAATTAAAAATATAAAAATATCAATTTAATTTATTTTTTTATTATTTTCCTTTATTTTTTAAAATAAAAAAACATAGAATAATATTTTTTTCTAAAAAACCCAAAAGTTTCATTTCTTAAAAAAAAAGTCTAATAAATTCCTAAATCAAGCATTAGCACGATTCAACTACCGACCACTCCCCGTCGCAGGAAAACTCTCGTTCTCCCTTAATATTTCTTCTCACCAGCACCGTTGTCTGCCACAGTACCAACAACTTCCATCGTCGATTAAACTGATTTGAGGACTTGGGAATGTATAGTTAGGGTTTACGGTTAGGGATTTGAAAATTTTGGGCATTTTAAAATTTTTTGAAATTTGGAAATTGTATAATTAAAAATATATTTTTAAAAAAATTATACAATTTTTAAATATTATTTCATTATAAATATATATTAATAATTATTACAATTATTTTATATTTTTTGATTTTAAGTAAATAGTAATTTTTATGATTTTATACATAATTTTAATTTTTACACATTTAAATATTTTTAGATTTTTCTTGAATTTTTAAAATAATTTTATATTTTTTTATAATTTTAAATATTTTTTTTCAGATTTTTAATATTTTTTAAATTTAAATATTATTTTATAATTTTAAATAAATATTTTTTATAATTTTAAATGATTATTTATGATTTTGATGACGTGGCACATTCAAAGGGTCACATGTCTCCATTATAATAACTACTTTTGAGTTAACGGTCAACTTAATGGAAGGGCTAAATTGATTTTTTTAGTTTTTCATTGAGGGCCAAATTGAGTGCAATTTAAAATTTAAGGGTTAAATTAATTAAGTGCAAAATTTTTATAAGAACTTAATTAGTTTTTTGAATTTTCTTTGAGGGTCAATTTGACCTTTAAGCCTATTAAATATATGATTAATAATTCTAATCTCTAATCCTACTGTTACAATTGTTTCCCTTTGGTCTTATTAAAACTCAATTTAATATCCTTAACACTTTTTTCAATGTCCTATTTTATTCTCTGTATCTATCGTTTAAAGGCTACGTTCTCTCCATTTCATTCTTCTATTCTATCTCTCAATCTCAGTTTCTTCCTTTCTCGGAGAATTTACACAAATATCGTATCCTATTTTTTTCCTCAAAATATGGTATAACGCAATTTATTTTTCAAAATATTATACTTTCTACAATAACTTAAAAATTAATACCATCTGATTTCAAATTTGAACAATATATTAAATATCGCGAATAAAAAAATGTAAGGTAATAACAACAAGTTCCGAGTTTAAATAGTGACTAAAGGAAGTTAAAAGCAGTTGAATCTAACTTTAAATAGTGTCTTTTGAAACACGTGCCACGCAACCGGAGGAGATGGCACTGTTTAAAGATAGAGCCTATTGGCACCGACTTCAAACAGTGCTACCATGTTATCAGGGTGGCAGGCTGCAGCGTTCAACGTGGCATGCATGCGAGCAAGGGGCAGGGTGGCAGGCTTCGGGAATGAGTTCGTTGGATGAGTGGTTGAGATTTAATTTTGGTGTGTTAAATAGGGGTTGTAGGATGAAGTTTGAAGGAGAGAAATATTGTTGAAGGTTGAAGGAGAAAATTTTTTGAAAAGTAGATTTGGAGAAATATAGTAAGTAATTTAATAGTTTAATATTATTTTTTTGAATTTATTATGAAAATTCTATTTATATTTTTTAACTTAGTGTTGATGATGATTAATATTAGTTTAATGTTTTGAATATTTGTGTTAAATATGGGTTGAAGGTTGAAGGTGAGAAATATTGTTGAAGAAAGTTTTATAATTTTATAATTTAGTAATAGGAAAATTCTACAACGGGCGACGAACATTGATGAACACCACTAACGATGAACACTGATGAACACCATTAATTATTTTAAAAAAATTAAAAATCTAAAGGACTAAAATTATAATTAAAATTATCTCTTAAAAAATAAAAATCAAATTTAATAATTATTTAATAATATTTTTTAATAGTTAGAATCAAATATACCCAATTTTCCTAAACCCTAACAAAATCAATCTCTTAAAAAAATAGAAATCAATTTATAATTTTTTAATATATACGAATCAAATATGAGATTGATTTTTATAAACTGATTTCTATTAAAAAATTATAATTTGATTTCTATTTTTTAAGAGATTGATTTTGTTAGGGTTTAGGAGAATTGAGTATATTTGATTCTAACCTATTAAAAATATTATAAAGTAATTATTAAATTTGATTTTTATTTTTTAAGAGATAATTTTAATTATAATTTTAGTACTTTAGATTTTTAAAATTTTAAAAAAATTAATGGTGTTCATCGGTGTTCATCGTTAGTGGTGTTCAGCAATGTTCGTCGCACGTGGTAGACTCATCCTTTAGTAATATTAATAATTTTTTAATTGTATGTTGTAGTTTAATATTATTATTTTAATTTTTTTAATTAGTATTAGTTTAATGTTTGATGTTTTGAATATTTCTGTGTTGAATAGGTGGTTAAAGGTTTGGAGAAAATTGTGAGAAAATTGAGTAAAGAAGAAGAAGAAAGATTTGAAGAAAGTATAGTAAGTATATGTGTATTCTATTGTTTAATTTAAATTCATTAGATTTATTTTTAATTTTTAAATTGTATGTCATATTATAAATTATTTATTTCAATATAGTAAGTAGATGATGTGTATTATTTTAATTTTTTTAGAATTTAATTGTATTTAATTTAATTTTAGCCATTGTTTTCTGGTTGATGTTGGATGATGTTTATGCTTTATTTTGGTTGTATGTTGGTGTTTATTAAATATGAAATATTAGTATATAGTTTACGGATAATTATTTGATACACTGATGGTGGAAACTAAAAGTTTCCACAATCGCCTTAATTTTAGGGTATAAGGACTCAATTTAGGGTGTAAGGTTTATGGATTTATGTTTATTAATTTAGAATTTAGCGATTGTGAATAAAATTTAGGGTTTAAGATTAGAATTTAGGATTTATAGGTTAAAACCTAAATCCTAACATATTATACTAAAACCTAAACCCTAACCTCTAAATCCTAAATACTAACCCTAACCTATAAATTCTAATCATTACCCCTAAATTCTAAACTCCTACACCCTAAACTAAGTATCTAAACCTTAAAACTAAGGCGCTTGTGGAAATTAAAAGTTTACACCGCCTATGTATTGGATATAAATCCATAGTTTATATGTACATGGTATTATATTATATATATATATATACATATATAAGGAAGATTTACACAAATATTGTATATATATTTATTTAAAAATATGTTACGCTCGATGATCACCTTTAACTGATGCTTGCCAAGTGGTGGAGAAGTTGAATTTTTGGTGATTGGTTATGGAAACCAAAAATTGAATGACACGATAAATTTATAGTGGTTCAAGCTTCGAACAAGCACCTACATCCACTACCTTAGCTCCCACTAAGGATTTTCCAACCAATTCACTAATTGATTCGTCCCATTTTCTAGGATTATGAGAAAAACCTTACAAACGGTTAATCTTTCTATCCAAAGATTAACCAAACACTCTTTACAAGAGAAAGAAAAATAAGCAAACTAAAATTCTTCTCACAAGGTATTTGTTTGCACTCTTTAAGCTCTGACCCAAACCTAAACACTTGAGAAAATATGACAATTTTAGCTTACAAGTGTTGTCTATACAAAAGATGAACAATTAAAGCCCTAAGACACAATTTCTCATCATATAGTTGTTGACAATTGAAGCATTAATCTTCCATGGATGCTTGGAGGTCCCTTTTATACTCCCAATTAAGTTTGTAGCCGTTGAGGACCGTTGGGATTGAATTGGAGCCGTTGAAGCCTTTATTTCCCGCCATAAATACAATTTTGGAGATGTTCGTATCGATACGCGTGTAGCCGTATCAGTATAACTTTCTTTAGAAATATCCGTTGGAGGTCTGGTCTAGCTATGCATATCCAAACACATTGAGGTGTATCGAAACACTTTGTAGCATACCAAAACGTGATTGTCTGTATCAGTATAGTCTGCACTTTAAGAGACAGTTGAGAAAATAGTCGTTGTGGTTTTTTCATAAAGTCGTTGGGCAATAAATGCAGGGCCTATCAAAATGCATATGAGCGTATCGAAACAACCTTTGCCGTATCGAAATGGGCAAGCCATGTTTCGGTACGGATTTTAGCAGTTTTAATTCCAGCAGCTGAAAACCTTAAATTGTATCCAAACGGGGTATACCGTTTCGGCACGGACAAGCTGAAATTATGGTTTTGGCTACTTTAAAACATTTCAAAGCATTTTAAAACCTTTTGAAAACTCCTCAAACTTATTTTCAAGTTGTTTTGACTTAAGACATGTTTTAAATTATTTTTAATTTAGTCTAAAACATTTTTCAATTTATTATATCAAAATCTATATCTCAACAATCTCCCCATTTTTAATATAATAAAACCAACTTGAAAAATTGTTTGAAATTCTCCCCCTTTAAGATTAAAATTTTGAATAAGAGATTTGTATATTATCAAAGAATTTCAAACTCCCCCTTATTCATTAAAAAATAATAATTTTTTCAAACCAACTCTCCCATTTTTTGTTATATCAAAAAGAATTTAAAAGACATTAAGCTCAAGAATAACAATAGAGGTTTAAAATTTTTGACTCTATTAAAAGCTTTAGTTTTAAAATTGGCTCCCCTTACTTAAAACATCAAATATTATTAGTCCAATAATATGTTTATCTAGTTGTCATAGAAAATAAATCTAATTGAAACAAAAACAACTAGAAATTTACCAACACTTGAACTTCAAGGGAAGGTGTGAAGTCTTCCTTCTTCAAGTGTTCTCTTTCTTGTGTGTATGGAGCTCCCCTTCAAACTTGGACTTGTTGATCACTCTCCATCACACCTAAACAAGACAATCATGTAATTTTTGGTATTCAAATTGCTTTGGATCCATAAATGTTAGTAGCACATAATTTTGTCCCCTTTGGAATCCATTTTTTAATTTCATTCTTTTTAGTTGAAGTACTTAGTCCTTTTGGGACCCAAATACTTCTAAAACATTTAGCGTTTAAAAATCTAGGGGCACTAAATTGTCTAACGTAAAAATTTGATTTTTCCAAATTGTTTTTCTTTTGAAGTTCATTGGAAATGAAATCTTTTTTCCTCTTGAACTTTATGAAGTAAATTTTGTAAATCAACACATTTTTGTTAAAACTCCTTGAGTTTTGCTTCAAGTTCAATTTTGGTTTTAGAAATCAAGTCATTTTAAATTTTCAAATTTAAAACCACTTTCTTGTTTTTCAAAATGTGATTTTTAAATTCTAAAACCAAATCATCATAGGCATCATGTAATTCATCAAAAAATAAGAAGTTGAAGTAGATGAATTTGAAGTTACCCTTGAATTTTCTTGGATGGCCATAAGGCAAAGGTTGGCTTGTCCATTGTCGATGGAGTCATCATCACTACAAGTAGCCACATATGCCTTCTTCTTATGGCTTGAAGAGCCTGCCTTCTTCTTCTTCCTCGATTCATGCTTGGATTCTTCCATTTTGTTCTTCATGAATTGGGCAAACTTTTCGAAGAGATAGGTCATCTCTTCTTCTTCACTTTCCTCCTCACTTGAATTTACATGTGGGCATTGTAACACCCCATTTTTGGGCTTAGAAGTTTAGGGTCTGAACCGGACCGGTCTAAGAAACGGTTCAAATATAAAAGGGAGTTTTAAGGAACACCTAGTTCGGGATGCTTTAAAAATATAGGAAAATATCTAAAAATCCTCATTTAATATATATAAGTGAATGGTGAAATCAATTTTACAAAATAAGGTTTGGAAATACTACATTTCGATTTAGTGACCAAATCGCAGTTTTTACAAAGTTGAGTAGTGACTGTTTTGTAAAGGATTGAAACTTTGAATCTTTAAGGAGCTAATTTACTAAAAATGTTTCATCAGATTTTCCTTAATTTGGGTGATTTAATTAATGATTTAATTAAATAAAATAAAGGTGATAAACTACCTTTGACTTTCATAACTACTTTTCTCTCATTTCATTTTCTCTCAAAATCCTATCAACCAAACATTTTTTCTCCAGCAAAATTTACTTTGATTTCCACTTCATTTGATGAGATTTTCATCACTCATTGATTCCTAATCAATCCTTCAACAAATCCATTTGATTTCTACATTGTATTTTCATGGAAATTTGCCCAAATCAAGGAGAAATCATCTTTTAGAGGTAAGATTGTTCTTCTCCTCTAAATACTCAGTTCTTTACTGAAATTCCCAAGATGTCAATCCTTTATTTAAGATTTATGAATGGTTTTGATGTTGGAAACAAGAATTTGGCTTAAAACTCAAGATTTTGGAAGAGATCTTGAAGATTTTCGTGGTAATTGATTGAGTTCTGTTTTGAGATGGATTTCTAATGTATTTTGGATGTTAAATGATGTTAGAAATGAGGTTATATCAATCCAATCCCGAATAGGTTGTTTTTCTTAAGTTTTTGCTTGTGAAAATGGTGGTTTTTGGGGTGTTTTTGGTGTTTTGTTATAGCTGGAGGTATAAGGACGAGTTTAGGGTTGTTTTTGATGTTAATTGATGTTTAGAAAAGATTAGAAGTGATGGATCTTGGCTGGGTTATGTTTTGGAAGAGTTTGGAGGTGATTTCGGTTGTGTTTGGTAGCCGAAATGTTGTGTTTAAGTAGAGCAGCGAGTTTAGGAGTGTTGGCTGAAGATTTCAATGCATGATGATGCATTAATCCTCTGCTTTTATGTGTCTAAAACAGGGGAGACATATTCGGACACTTTTAGAGTTGATCCGGAAGCTTAATTGGCGTTTCGGCGAGCAAACGAAACATAAATTGGGGAGTGTGATTGGGTTAGAAGTCCATGAGGACAAAAGTACAAGGTTTGGGGATTTAGGAGAGGTTTGAAACACCTTCCTAAATCCGGAAGTAAGTATGGTTTGAATTGCTCTCTTAAAAGTGGTGTTTGCCCCTAAAAATGCTTTTACATGCTCATGGTTTGAGATTGATAAATTCCTACTGTTTTTATGCATGATTTATAGCATGAGATTATGCTTGTAGAGATGTCATGAGATGGCATGTTGCATTGAAGAGATTTGAGCTTTTGGTTTAAAGTAAAGTATGATTTATGTTTTGAAATGTGATGAGAAAACCTTTGGTTAATATTGCATGAAAAGCAGTAGGTGTGATGATGTTTTAACACATTATATTGGCATAGATGTTGAGAAACTTACTGGATATAATTGATCGATCAATAGGATGAGAGTGCACTATAAACTCAAAATTCGTACGTGCTCTTTAGTTAAGCCAAAGGGAGATATTCCGATGATGGGCATTTCATCGGGTAGGACTTGGTGAAATACCCAAGCTTTGTGGCGATAAGAGATTCCGCCATGTGAGTACGGTGATGAGAGATTCCACCAGAAGCCATGTTGCTAGACAAAAGATTACGGTGATGCGAGATTCCACCGGAAGAGTCTAGTGTAGAAATGTGTCTGCATATCCGAGTATTAATGAGATGTTAAATGCCAATATAAATGATGAAATGGTTTTTGTTACACATGTACCTTTGATGAATTGATTTATGCTATGAGATATGCATATGAGATTTGTTTTAGAAATGCTTTGTTGATACATGCATGCGTATGGCCTTCCCATGAGTTTTGTATTGGTAAATGCATGAGATAGAATTGAGGTACATGTGGTTTCATTGAGAAGTTGCTTTGAAAGGTTTTCAAGCATGTGTTAGAATGAGCATGTTGTTCAAAAGCTTTTGTGAAAAGATTTTCAAAGTGTGCATTATTGTGATGGTTTTCTTAGAGCATGCCTCACTAAGCATTTGTGCTTACGCTCTCTAATTTACCAATAATACAGATAATTGAGGTGTTTTCGGGCATCAAGGAAGCTAAGTTCATCCAAGGAAGTCCAAGCTCATGTATGGTGAAGTTTTCATACACTTTAGTTTTGATAGATTGGCAATGGGAAACCAAGATTTGTATTTGGGAGATGTGTTAAGCTCCCTAAGGTTGTGGCATGTTTGCTTTGGCTAGATTGAATTGTAAATGGCCTTAATTGCTTGTTTTGAAGTTGGATTGCCTATTTGTGATTTGATATTAGGGAGCATGCCTCTAGATTAATGAGATTTCACGTTTGATGCTATGATTGTGTTTGAGTGTTCCAAATATGTACCTTATATGTATGTTGACTTGTTGGTATGATTAGAGAGTCCTTGGGATGTGTTTGAATAGGTTTATGTGTGAAAAACCAGCATTTGCTGCAGTTTTTGGGCAAACCGTGTCGAAACACCCTCTAGTGTTTCGGAACAGGGGCCTGTAATGGCCTTTGTGTTTCGAAACGGTGGAGGGTGTTTCGGAACGATTTGGCTACTGGAATGCCATGTTTCGGTACTGGTCTCGGAACACATCCGCGTACCGAAACGGTCAACGTCGTTTCGATCCAGCGTTTTGATACGACAGATGGGTGTTCCGAAACGGGTGACCGTTGGACACTGATTTGAATTGTGTTGAAGTTTGCAAGCTTTACATTTTAGTCCCAAATGTTGAAGTTGCAATTTCTTGAGCTTGACATGTCTTTATAAGTTGGAATTTTGCAGAGAAGCATGTAATATGACTAATTTCATAATGGTAACCTTAAAACCAATGAAGTCCTTCTAATTTACAGAAATTACAATTGGGTCCCTAATTTCGTGTAAAGTGCAATTGAGTCCTTATATGTTATCCGTTAGTTGTGCCTTTCTCAATCGTGTTTCGTGAGTACACACTTAGGGTTAACAAGCATCTAGACAAGATTAAAAAGAAAAAAAGGGTCGTGAATCAAGGTTGACTTTCGGGTTGACTTTAGTTTTCCCCGTGTAATCTTCGTAGTTCGGGTCAATCGTCTAGGCCGGGCTAAGGGGGTTACAGGCATGTGGAGGAGTTGAGAGCAACAACATTCGTGTTAATATTTTGCTCCATGATTTTCTTCTTCCCCATCTTCTTTATCTCTTCCTTCTTCTTCTCCTCCTCTTCATGATTTCATGAGTGAGAAGAGACCCTAAGAGTTTATCTAGCTTTAAAGTCTTGATATTCTTGACTTCGATGATGACGGTCTTCTTTGAGTCCCATGACTCAGAAAGAGAATAGAGAAGATTTTGGATAAGCTTGTCTTCCAAAATGATTTCTCCACAGCCTTTGAGTTTATTTGTGATGGTGGAGAATCTATCAAACATCTTCGTGATGTCTACATACGGTTCCATCTTGAAGTTCTCACACTTGAGGTTGAGAAGACCGATCTTGGTCCCCTTTACTTTGTTGGTTCCTTCGTATGGGACTTCAAGCTTGTCTCATACCTCTCTGGCATCTTCAGAAGAAGACATATTCTCATAGATGTTGGGGCTAAATGCACAATAAAGAATGTGCAAAGCCTTGCAATTTAGCTCCATCTTCTTGCGATCATCCGCACTCCATTCCGCCTTGATTCGTTGTGGCACAAACGAAACATCTCAACTATGTCCCAAAGCTTGTAATCTCTGGCCTTGATGAAGAACATCATTCTTGTCTTCCAATAGGCATAGTTGGTCCCGTCAAAGAAATGTTGTTTGTCGATGGATTGCGTATTTCGCCGGTTGATTGTATTGTTGGTCGAGCTAGCTGGATCGCCTCAATAGGATGTTAATACCCTTCGATTGAGCCTCACTCTAATACCAATTGTTAGGCTCGATGATCACCTTTAACCGATGCTTGCCCAGTGGTGGAGAAGTTGAATTTTTAGGTGATTGATTATGAAAGCTGGAAATTGAATGACACAATGAATTTATAGTGGTTCGGGCTTCGAACAAGCACCTACATCCACTACCTTAGCTCCCACTAAGGATTTTCCAACCAATTCACTAATTGATTCGTCCCCTTTTCTAGGACTAGGAGGAAACCTTTACAAACAGTTAATCTTTCTACCCAAAGATTAACCAAACATTCTTTACAAGATAAAGAAAAATAAGCAAACTAAAATTCCTCTCACAAGGTATTTGTTTGCACTCTTTAAGTTCTCACCCAAACCTAGACATTTGAGCAAATATGACAATTTTGACTCACAAGTGTTGTCTATACAAAGGATGAATAATTAAAGCCTAAGATACAATTTCTCATCATATAGTTGTTGACAATTGAAGCATTAATCTTCCATGGATGCTTGGAGGTCCCTGTTATACTCCAAATTGAGTTTGTAGCCGTTGAAGGCCGTTGGAATTGAATTGGAGCCGTTGGAGTCTTTATTTCCCACTATAAATGCAGTTTTGGAGTTGTCTGTATCAATACGCGTGTAGCCGTATCGGTACGGCCTTCTTTAGAAATAGCCGTTGAAGGTCTGGTCCAGCTTTGCATATCCAAACACATTGAGGTGTAGCGAAACGCCTTGTAGCGTACCGAAACGTGATTGTCCGTATCGGTACGGTCTGCACTTTAAGAGACAGTTGGAAAAATAGTCGTTGAAGGTTTTTCATAAAGTCGTTGGGCATTAAATGTAGGGCGTATCAAAACGCATAGGAGCGTATCGAAACAACCTTTGTCGTACCGAAACGGGCAAACCCTGTTTCGGTATGGATTTTGGCAGTTTCAATTCCAGTAGCTAAAATTGTTAAAGTGTATCGAAACGAGGTATACCGTTTCGGTACGGACAAGCTAGAATTTTGGTTTGGGGTACTTTAAAACATTTCAAAGCATTTTAAAACCTTTTGAAAACTTCTCAAACTTATTTTAAAGTTGTTTTGACTTAAGACATGCTTTAAATTGTTTTTAATTTAGTCCAAAATATTTTTCAGTTTATTATATCAAAATCTATATCTCAACAAAAAACAATATTGTATATATGTTTTTCCTATGTGTAACGGGTTTTTTTTCGCAAACCAAATTCCCCGCTACTTTAAAAAAATATTCAATTTGATTTAAAAATGGGGGAGTTTTAAAAATTAATTCGGGTTTGGAAAAATCACTTTAAAAAATCTTTTTTCCTTCGGTTTGGAGTCGCCACCGGCCACTGAGGTAGGCCAGACACCGTAAGAAAACAAAACCAGAGATTCTTTTGAAAGGGTTCGGGAGTTGGTTACGCGTGGGGAAGGGTTAGCACCCCCATCACGCCCGGAAATCGGTACCAAAACAATTGTTGCCTTTAATTGATGGAAATTATCTGAAATTTAAAATGAATTTAATTAGTGATTCTAGATTGAAAATTAGGCTTTAATCACGAGCTTTTTCAAATAGGTGGTATCGAATTAATTAAACATTTAATTAAAAAGGATGACGGTACACCGGACCAAAGACTAAACCGACATCAAATAAGACTGACTGCCGTGTTAGTTTAGAGTTCGGATCCCGTACGTCACCTTTATGCATGATGCAAGCAGATAAAATATGGTGCTATGGTCTTGTCTGTTTTAATTGCGGATTTACCTTTAGACGATTCGAATTAATCCAAATATTCGCGGGACATCCAATAACTTAGGCTAGTCGACCCGAATACGCGAATTAATAAGTATCTCCGTTTTATAATTAAAATTCATTAACATACAAATTAAAATACTAAAAAATTCACATGCAATGACAATTAAAATGCATGTCACAAAAATATATTCGAACCACATGATAGCAGATAAACATACATTTATTAAAAATGTATACATCACATACCAAAATAACATGTAATATAAATAAAATGCAAACAAACAGGGACCTCAACGGAAATTAACCCATTTAAAAGAATAATTAAAACACGAAATAGGGACTCAATTAAAATGATGTGGGAACCTACGAGGACTAAAAGTGAAGTTTTCCCATCCGAAATTTAACCAAAACAAGATCGGGACTAGATTGAAAATGTTTGAAAACGTGCAGGGACCGCGGAAGGGGTTTTGAAAAGCGGAAGCCCTCCCCGCGTGATTACAATGATGCGGAGGGGCTTATAACGCGATTAAACCGATTTTAAAAAATTAAAAACACTATAAATACAAACTTTAAAATATTTTAACCCTTTTATTCTTAAAATCAAAACCTAAACCTAAAATTTTCCCCTCTCCCTCAATGATCCGGCGCCGCCAAGGGGGTTCCGGCCGCCGTTTCCGGCGCCAGAACCCTAAAAAAAACTTTTTTTTTTTTGAAACCGAAAACCCTTCTCTTCTCGAAATCAAAACCGAAACGAAGGAAAACCTTTTCACAATCGTTTTTCCTTAAAAAAAGATCCCGACACTAAAAACTTGAAAAGCTTATCCCCTCGTGTCACCGGTCTCGACGGCTCACCATGCACGGCCCCAAAGAGAGGCCGAGAAGCTTATCGCCGGTAAAGACGGGCCTGATGATGGAGATCCAACTTAAAATGGAGGTAAAAAAAACCCTACTGTTTTTATATTTTTTTTATAACCCGAAACTAAAAAAAACAAAAACAAAATACTGATATGCCTTCGAAATCTGTTTTGTATTGATGAAAATTTTTGCTTACAATTTTTTTCTCTCTATATTCGAATGGGATCTCGAAAAATCCTCCTGAAAATCCGAATGGTCTCCCCCCTATTCGAATGGGCTCTCTATTTTTCGAATTACCCCCCCTCCTCCTTTCTCTCATTACATGCTTCGGCTTTATAGCCGATATTACACTTTCTTTTTTGTATTATTGAAATACATAAAAATAGATAGTGTGGTTTGGTTGCAATTGATTTCTTTGTCTGCCACTTGTTTTCTTTTTTTTTGGTTGCATGTGAATGCTGGAGAGGATCCGAAGTGGTGGGGCTCGAGTCGGCCGGATTACGCGGAGTGCTCGAAGAGGCTTGGGCGTGTGATGCACGCGCGCGTGTGGGAGCCTGATGGTCGCGCGTGGATCACACGCGCCATAGAAGGCTTGATCCTGACCATTAGATCGCTCAAGCTTGATCCGACGGCTGAGAGGCATGCGGCGCCAGGGTTGAGGGCAGACAGCTCCTAGGGTTTTTTTTGTCTCTGGTGATCTGGACCGTTGGATTTGGATTCCAGATCCAACGGTGGAGATGGGAGCGGCGGCAGCATAAACATATATGGCAGATTAGGGTTTTTTTGCTCCTGGGGCAATCTGGACCGTCAGATCTAGATCAGATCTGACGGCTGAGATGAGGCGGCTGCAAAGACAAAGAGAGTTCATTAGGGTTTCTTTCCTTAGCAGATTAGGGTTTTAATTATTTGGGCCTAAACAGGCCTTGTATATGTTTTAGAGTTTTTTTTATGTAATGAACTTTAATTAATAAACATTGGGCCTTTTTTTAATTAATATGGGCTTTTATTTATATTAATATTTTTTTCCAAAGTTAATAATAATAATAATGATTAATAATTATTATAATAACAACACACGGTAATATTAAATAATATTACTAACATAACACTAATAACACTAATATTATATAGTATATAATAATATGGTAATCATAGTACTAATAATAGATTATAATAATGGATAGTAATAATGATAACATATAATACTATCAGTAGCTATAAAAAACGGTAATAAATATAATGGTAATAATAAAATATAATAGATAGTAATAATTATATAGTATTTTTTTACATAATAGATATAATACTAATAGTAATATTTTTTATTTTTTCTTTCTTGGATTTTAATGACACATGTACATAATTAATAACTTAGACAATAGCCCATATAAGCCCATTATTATAAGATAAAATAAAAAATGTTAGCCCGGACAAAATTAGTGATTACACTATGCACTGTTTTTTATTTATTATTATGTTATGCATATTTACCTATCTCTCTCTATATATGTATGTGTGTGTAAGGAACCGTTGAAACATTATTATTATTATTATTATTATTATTATTATTATTATTATTATTATTATTATTATTATTATTATTATTATTATTATTATTATACGTCATATGATTATATATATATATATATATATATATATATATATATATATATTATAGGAGTATACTTTATTATATCCTTTGTTATTATTATATATGTGTATATAGATGTTCTTATATGTATCTTTTTACACATGTCATCTTTTATTTATGTTAGTATTTATTTTTGTTTATGCATTTTAATTGTCATGTTAAGTAATTTTTTAACGTAGTAGATTTAGTCCCAGATTTTTATTACTAACATCGAGGATGATTTTTTTTGAATATATATATATATATATATACTAAATTAATTTTTAAATATTTTTTAAATATTTTTTCAATATGCTAACTTATTTTTGCCTTCATTTTAACCATATTTCAAATATATTTTTCATTTTTTTAAAATATACTAATGGTAAAAATATACTAAAAATACTAAATTTTAAACAACAACTTTAAAATAGGAGATGAATACATAATTTAAAATTTAAAAACTAAACAAACTTGTTCGCTCTAAAAAATTCCATCAAATCTCCCCTATTTTTTACTCCAGGTACCCAAACTACATTCATAAAATTTAAATTACACCAAACATACAAAATAAAAAGAACAAACTAAAAATAAAACTTAAAAACAAAACTTATAAAATAAATTCGAATCTACTTATAATATTCTCCAATAATTTCTTCTTCTCCTCTTTCCTCTTCTTCACTCAAAATTTTCTTTTCAACCTTACCTATTTAACACAAAAAATTACAATTCCCCCTTAACTACCCCTACCCTCCTTTAATAACACTGACAAATTTTTAGCCTCTACCCCGATATATTTTAAAAACACCATATTTAATTTACAACCACCTCCCACCCATCTTATTATTTCTCTACATGCATGCCGTCCGAAACCGGGAAATTCTAAAAAAACCGTTAAAATGAGGCTAAAATGAGGTGTGTACATAAATCCTTGCAAAAATGTAAGGATTTATATATATATACCGAAATTCTTACAAAAATAGTAAGAAATTCGGTACATACATAAATGCTTACCACTTTTGTAAGAATTTATGTACATATACATAAATCCTTACAAAAATGGTGAAACTTAAGGTATATACACAAATGCTTACAACTTTTGTAAGAATTTCGGTATGTACATAAAAGTGGTAAGCATTTATGTATATACCGAATTTCTTACTATTTTTGTAAGAATTTCGGTACATATACATAAATCCTTACGATTTTTTGTAAAAATTTATATATACGCCTCATTTTAGCCTATTTTAATAGGTTTCACTCTAGAACTTCTCTCCGAACCCAGCCAAAGCATGCATGCATGCCGTCTAAATCTAGCGAAAGCACCCTGCGCAAAGTTGCACCACTTGTCACCTTCAAACATTGTGGCACTGTTTGAAGCCGGTGACAGGAGGCTCCGTTTTTAAACTTCGTCGTCTCCCCTAGTTGCGTGCCACATGTCTCAAGGGATACTGTTTAAAGACGAGACCTACTAAGATCAATTTTGTTTTTACACTGTTTGAAAACGGATCCAGTTGAGTCTGACTTTGAATATTTTATTCGAAATATGAAATTTATTGTTCAAAAACAGAACCCATCTTCTAGGTTACCGTAAAAACTACAATGTTGTGGAAAATAATTTAAGTAAGGGAAAAAATGGAACACAATATTTGTGTAAATTATCCTCCATTCTCTGTATCTGCCCTTCACATGCTAGACAACAAGTACCCTCTAATTAGGGATGTGAAAAACTGACCCGACTTGGTTACTTGCCTAAAACCTGATCGAGTCAGAACCTGGTTTGATCCTAGAACTCAATGACCCAAACTCGACCTGCACCCGACCGAAATGAACCCGAACTCGAGACTGACCTGCCAGATAACCGATTTAACCTGACCTATTTGGACCCGACATGTTCTTGACCTGAACTGATATTGACCTGAACTGTTCTCGACCTAAAGTGATATTGACCTGAACTGATATTGTTATTTGATTTGCTGATAATCATAATTATCTAACATTTGAAGAAGTTATATTTAATGAATTTAAAATTTTAAAATCAATTAAAAATAATAAACAATTGTTTATATTTAGTAATAATGCCAAGTATTAATAAATTAACTAACTTAACTTTAATTAAAAGATAAATTGAATAAATAAATATCAAGTGGTAATAAATTATCTTTAATTAAAAGATAACTTTAATTAAAAATAATAAAAATAATCTTTTAAGTTAAGAATAAATAATATGAATAAATTAATGCTAGGTTAATAATAAATAATATTAACTTAACTTAAGATTAAAAATAACTTTAATTACCTTGCATTCATTTTAACTTGTGGTAATAATTGTCTTTTTAATTAACTTAACTTTAATTTTAAGATAACTTGAAAGATAAATTAGATGAAAATCTTTATACTTAATTAACTTAAGTTGATTAATTTTTTATTAATTTAACACGCTTAATTGATTTAAATTAAATAATTTTATAAAAACTTAAATAACTTAAGTTGATTAAAACTTTATACTTAACACGTTGAATATATAAAAACTTAAATAACTTTATCAAATGTTGAATAATTAGGTTAATAGGTTTGTGTGTTGAATAATTGGTCTTTTTTTACTGTGAAATTAAGCTGACAATTTTGTTTTATTTTCAATTTGGTCATTATTTCAGTTTTAAGGTATAGGGTTTGGGTTTAATTTAGGGGTTGAGGTTATAATTTAGAGTTTTCCTTTTTAATGTTTAAACTTAAATATTTCATTTTAGGCTTTAGGGTTATGTTCAAGTATTCTTGTTTTGATTGGGGTTTCAATTTTAGGGTTTAGGGTTTAATTTAGTGATTTATTTTTAGATTTAAAGTTTGAGGTTTTGATTTAGGGTTTCATTTTAGGGTTTAAGGTTTTAATCTAGGGTTTAGGATTTATAATTTATGGTTAATATGTTTTGTTTTTAGGGTTTAAGGATTTTATTTAGTGTTTTGTTTTATGGTTTATGGTTTTAAATTAGGGTTTTGTTTTAATTGTTTATGGTTTTAGGGTTTTATGGTTTAGTATTTAATTTTTAGGTTTAAGGTTTACATGTTTAGGGTTTAAAGGTTAAAGGTTTAAGGGTTTAGGGTTAGTGTTTTGAATAAAGGTTTTATTTTTAGTGAACCAAGCTTATCTTTAGGGTTTAGGGCTTAGGGTTCATGGTTTTCATTTTATTGGTTTTAGTTTAGGGTTTCTTTTTATGGTTTTGATTTTATTGGTTTTATTTTAGGGTTTCTTTTATGGGTTTAGGGTTTCTTTTTATTAGTTAAGGGTTTTCGTTTTAGTTTAGTGGTTTGAATTATAGTTTAAGGTTTATGTTTCATTATTAGTAAACTAAGCTTACATTTAGGGTTCAGTGATTAGGGTTTATTGTTAGGGTTTAGGGGTTTACTTTTAATTGTTTTTATTTTGGGTTTTCTTTTTATAGGTTTAGGTTTTAGGGTTTCTTTTTATGAGTTTAGGATTTTTGTTTTACTTTAGTGTTTTGAATTAGGGTTTGGGGTTTAGGTTTAATTATTAGTGAACTAAGCTTACCTTTAGGGTGTTGTGGTTAGGGATTAGGGGTTTACTTTTTATTGACTTTATTTTGGGCTTTCATGTTATGGGTTTAGGGTTTCGTTTTATGGGTTTAGCGTTTAGGGTTTCTTTTATGGTTTTAAGGTATTGTTTTAGTTTAGTGTTTCGAATTAGACTTTAGATTTCATTTTTGGTTTAGAATATATATAATATATTAGTATATTATATATTATTGTATGTAAAATGTATTTATGTATGTATAAACCATAAACACAAAACTCTAAACCATAAACCCTAAACCATAAAAACCATAACTCATATATGTATGTGTATATATAATGCATGTAAATATGTATGTATAGATGTATCTATTAATTTATGAACCTTAAAACTAAAAATAAAAACCCTAATCCATATATGTATATATATAATGTGTGTAAGTGTGTATGTATAGAAGTATTTATCAATTTATGAACCATAAACCCTAAACCTTAATCCCTAAACCATAAACCCTAAAAATAAAACCCAATCCATATATATATGATGAATGTATCAATTTATTAACCCTAAACCTTAAGCCCTAATCTCTAAACCCTAAACCCTAAAATAAAAACCCTATGTAACACCCGGGTTTAGGGGTTAGGTGAAAATAATATTTTAATATTATTTTGGGTTCGGTTTTATGATTTAAATAATGGTTCGGGTTTGGTTTTCAAATTAATTAATTTGATGATAGATTATGTTTTGGAATTAAACCCCAAATGGCCATGGATTATATGCCCTTGTGAATATTTCATTTCATTAAGGGCAAAAGGGTCATTGGGCTTTTAAACTAAAACAAAACAAAATAAAAACCCAAAATTTCACTCATCTTCTCCCTCTCTCCACAAAACCCACGACAAACTCCTCCCACCATTGAAGAACACTGTTCCATCACCTCTCCTCCTCATTTCAACTCCGTTTTGAAAGGTAATGGTATTTTTGATTTCCCCTCATCTTCCCCTTCATAAAAGTACCTTTCTTTTTAATTTCCATGGAAGTTTTAGAAAATGTCATTTTTGAATATTTTGATTAAAAATGTGATTTTTAAGTTGTTAAGTGAAGTATTTTGGTTTAATATACTTAGTTGTGGTATAAGGAAGTCAAATGGTATATCATATATGAATTTCAAGTGATTTTGGGAAATTTTCGGAATTTGGCTTTGAGAGAGTTTTTGGAGGGTTTTAAAGTGGGATTTGGGGCTGTTTAATGTTGGATTTTGGGGGCTGTAGGTAGTATGATATATGAGGATCATTTTGGGTGTAATTGATGCTTGTTTGGGTGTTTGAAATGGGAGAATTCAGTGGGTGTTATGGGCTGCTCGAAAATTCTGTTTTTGGACTTGTTTTGAGTGTTGGATGCTTGGTAATGTTAATCCGGGTTAGTTTCAATGACAAGATTTTGATTGTGGATGTTTTGTTTATGTTTGGGATTGATTAGAGTCAAGTTTGGGCATCGGTGAAGCATCGGAAGTGAATTCGGGAAGTTGAAGGTTGTTGCTTGCTTGGTCTTTGGGCTTGGAAGCTTAGGTGAGTGGTTAATTGTTTTACTTGGTTCTAAAATGGTTGGTTCGAGTATACGGACTAGGTTGGGCTTGGTAGACCCACCTAGAGTTAGGATTAGGGTGGTAGCCTAATCCTAAACTTGATCTAGAGCCTTTGGATGAGCTTAAATGTATGAATTTATATGCCTCGTATGTCTTGTGATATGAATGCTTATGTATATTGTATTATACATGTGAGTTGAGGCATGATTTGTATTGCTTAAAGCATGCATGGTGATGGTTCATGATTGTGTTCATGGTGAGTACGTGCTAAGCACGGAAATGATTGAAATGAGTAATGTGGAATGAGTAAAATATTGGCACTAGTATACTTAAATACAAATGATCGATCATTAGGATGTTAGTGTGTACACATGAGTCAAAAGTCGCGCGTGGCCTTGGTGGCGTTGAGTCACCAAGGAGGAGTACGAGTACGCCCGGAAATTGTATTTAAATATAGTCGGTGATGAGTGGAATCCTATCGACGGGGCGTGAGGATGAGTGGAATCCCCTCCGCGAGACCGGTGATGAGTGTAATCCCACCGTCAGGTAATGGTTGTGTTGTTGGATGTGAGTTCCAACGGTTATCCGCGTATTTGAGTCATAGCTAGGTGCCAATGTTGTTTGATATGTGTATCAATATGTTGTGGTTTATGATCCTTAATGGGATGCTTAAATGTGATTACATGTATTGTGGAGTTGAGCTTATGATCATGGCATTTATCTTGTACATTGCTCATGCATCTTTGTCTTATGGCTCTTGTGGACCCTTGGTGTGGTTGTGTTTTACCTTGGCTAGATCGTGCTCGGACCCTACAATGTTGAGGTTTGTTTTTAGAGCTTACCCTCACTAAGCATCATTGCTTACGCTCTCTTTGTTCAACATTGCAGATCCTTAGTTCGTGGGTTGCTTGCGCAAGTGGAAGGCTCCAAGTGTGGTTATTAGCCTTGAGTGCTTCAAGTATGGATTTTAATGTTTGGATATGTAATAGTGTGAGCAATGGGGCATGTAATGTTTTGTTGGATAGTTGTAGGTTGTTAGGAGCATGTTTAGACTCCTTGATGCCTTGCTTTTGTTTGGTTGGTATTGCCTTGATGAATGTTAACTCATGCCTAAATTGCTCTTGTTGAATGTTAGCCTTATGCCTAAGAGGTTGCCTTCATGTTTGAATGTTGATGTATGAACTTGAATGCTTGGATGCCATCTTGGGTCTATTGCATGATCTCCTTGATGTTTATGCTTGTTGAGGGTTTGTATGGTTGCTTGGTGGTATACGAATGTTGTATATATGTTTGGTTGGGGTTAGGAAAGTCCTAAATTGCATTTAGATTCGTGTCTTGAACGTTTTTGCTGAGTTTGGGAGGCCTTGCTGTGCAGGGGGTATCGTTACGGTTGGTACGGTATCGATACCACCTTCTTGTTCAGGCCTCGTGTATCGATACACTTGAGAGGTGTATCGATACCATTTTGGTCACTGGAGCTACTGTCCATCTTGGTATCGATACGGGCCTCTGGTGTACCGATACCTTTTTGGTCACTGAAGCTACTGTCCAGTTCGGTATCGATACCATCCCTAGGTGTATCGATACCGTGTCTTAGCTTTGACCGTGGGAAGTCAAACATTGGGGAGGGTATCGATACACTCCATGGGTGTATCGATACGGCCTCTACGGGTTGACTTTGACCAGTTGACCTAGTCAAGGGGTATCGATACACCCCTTAGGTGTATCGATACCACCTGCAGTATAAGCTTAAAATTGGGCTGTATCATGATTGTTTGAGTTCGTTCGATCGTTTTGTATATGTTGGTCCGCTGTATGATCACTTAGGGTTCAATATCCATTTAGACAAGATTATGAAATGGAAAAAAAATTAGGGTTGTTAACCGAGGGGGAATCCTTAGGGGTTTTCACTCGGTTTTCCCCGTGTGGCCCACTCGGACCGGTCATCCGACCAGACCGGGATGAGGGGGTTACACTTGTTGGTATCAGAGCCTAAGGTTACCGAGACCTTGGGCAGGTAAGTGAGGTAAGTTCGAGTTTTTAATTAATGTGCACGGTGTTTGCTTGCTTGGTAAGAATGGTTGCTTGTTTGACAAGTATGTTGATTGTTTTATTTTAAAGTATGTGTGTGTGAGTCCCATTGCTACTATTACATTGGAAAAATGATTTTAAGTGAGGGAACGTACTTGAACACTTGGAAGCCTTGCCTTGCTAACCCAGTTTGTATGTTTTGTTATTGTGGTTGTAGTTGATATTTGTGAGAGCGATGTCTAGACCGAGAGGTAGACTGAGAGTGGTTCGTCAGGAACCACGGGTTGCGGCTACTGTTGAGCCGGCTGTTGGTGTGGAGGCTCACCTAGAAGGGCCGGTGGCTGCGGGAGTTGGCGCTCCTCCACCACCTTCACCACCACCACCTCCTCCGCCTAGAGCTGGAGGCGAGGATGGAGCTGAAGGAGATGGACCTCAAGGTGGCCAAGGTCCAGCTGGAATTGATATGACTCCGCTAGTGCAAGCGATAGCGGGAGCTTTCCAGGCCACAGTTGCGGGAGCTCAGGCTGCAACTCAACCTAGGTGTGACGATGCTAGTATACCTTTGGAGAGGCTCCGTAGCTTGGGGGCCGAAGAGTTTAGAGGATCTACTCCGGAGAGGTCGGAGTTATGGTTGGAGAAGACAGTTCGTATCTTGGCTCAGATGGGTTGTGCGGGCGCACGTAGATTGGGTTGTGTGATCTCGTTGCTTCAGAGTGATGCCTACACCTGGTGGGTCACCATTACTGCCGGGGTTCCAGAGGCCGAGATAGATTGGGACTTCTTTGAGTTTGCTTTCAGGAAGAGGTACTTGGGACCGAGGTACCTAGATGAGAAGAAGAGAGAGTTCATGGCTCTTACTCAGGGAGATGCTTCTGTGACTGATTACGAGATCCGTTTTGTTCGCTTGAGTCAGTATGCTCCAGAGTTAGTTCCTACTGAAGTGGAACGTTGTAACCGATTCCGCTACGGATTGAATGAAGAGGTTAAGAGGTATACGCTAGCTTCTGACTACTCAGACTTTGATGTATTGGTCGTGAGGGCCAAGGATTTAGAGCATAGTTTGGGTTCGGCCAAACGATCCGGTGGTTCCAGTTCTGGTAAGAGGCACAACCACTTTGATGGTAGAGATGCCAAGAGGCACAGAGGTGGCGAACATCAGTTTGATCAGAGATGTGGCGGTGGCCACCATGGTAGAGGCCATCAGGGCCATAGAGGAGGAGGGCGTTTGCCCGAGTGTGCACAGTGTGGGAGACAGCACGCTGGTGAGTGCTGGGGTAACTTTCATGCTTGTTGGAACTGTGGTTCGAGGGACCACTTTAGGCGAGATTGTCCGCGTCAGGCAGCTCAGGCACCGAACATAGCTCAGGCTCCTGCGAGAGGTAATGATTTTCAGAGAGGCCGTGGGCGCGGTCGTGGCTACTTCCAGCCTAGGGCTGATGCACCTAGGGGAGATGCTCAGAGGAACCTTGCTCATGTTGTGGCTGTGCAGCCCGAGGTGGGAGGACCAGCGAGAGTTTATGCTCAGAGAGAGGCCGGAAACGACACCGATGTGATAGCAGGTAATTTCGAGTTACAGTCTATGTCTTTGCTTTCTTTGGTTGATTCGGGTTCTACGCATTCCTACATTTTGAGTGAGCATGCACAGAAGTTAGATGTCCCTGTTGAGATCTTAGATGTAGGTATGCATGTTACTAGTTCCTTTGGTGAGACAGTTGTGGTTAGACGTATGTATAGGAGGTGTCCACTGAAGATTCAGGGTCATGTGTTCTCAGTTGATATGATGGAACTTCCCTTCTATGGTTTTGACATTATTCTGGGTATGGACTGGTTGGTTGAGCATCGGGCTAGTGTGGACTTTGAGACAAAGAGAATTTCTTTGAAGCTTTCTGATGACTACGAGGTAGTAGTAGTAGGCGAGAACATTAAGTTCTTGTCTAATGTGGTGTCAGCTTTAGAGGCTCATAGGTTGATGGACTCAGGATGCGGGGCTTATTTAGCTTATGTTATGAATCCGGATATGAGTGAAGCAAGACCGAAGGATATCAGAACAGTGTGTGACTTTCCAGATGTGTTTCCTGAAGAGTTGCCTGGTTTGCCTCCTGACAGAGATGTTGAGTTTGTGATTGAGACAGTTTCAGGGTCTAATCCAGTTTCGATAGCTCCGTACCGCATGGCTCCGAAAGAGTTGAAAGAATTGAAGAGTCAGTTGCAAGAATTATTAGACCGTGGTTTCATTAGGCCTAGTAGTTCTCCGTGGGGTGCCCCCGTGTTGTTTGTGAAGAAAAAGGATGGTAGCATGCGTATGTGCATTGACTATAGACAGTTGAATCAGATGACTGTGAAGAACAAGTATCCGTTGCCCCGTATAGATGATTTGTTTGATCAGTTGAGAGGTGTTTTAGTATTCTCAAAGATAGATTTGAGATCCGGGTACTATCAGTTGAAGGTGAAAGAGTGTGATGTTCCAAAGACAGCTTTTAGGACTAGATATGGCCACTATGAGTTTCTTGTGATGCCATTTGGGCTCACGAATGCACCAGCAGCATTCATGGACATGATGAACAGAATTTTTAGGGACTATCTAGATCGCTTTGTAGTTGTCTTCATTGATGATATACTTGTGTACTCGAAGACAGAAGAAGAGCATGATGAGCACTTGAGATTTGTTTTATAGAGATTGTTGAGCAATCAGTTGTATGCGAAGCTTAGTAAGTGTGAGTTCTGGATTCGAGAGGTTGTGTTTCTTGGCCATGTTTTTTCGGCCGAATGTATCCGTGTTGATCCATCGAAGATTGAGGCTATTGTTGAGTGGAAACAACCTAAGTCCGTGACTGAGATTAGGAGTTTCCTAGGATTAGCCGGTTACTATAGCTGCTCCTTTGACTAAATTGTTGCAAAAGGGAGTTAAGTTTGAATGGTCAGATGCAAGACAGAAGGCTTTTGAGAAATTGAAAGAAGCTTTGACGAATGCTCCAGTGTTAGTGCAACCTGTTTCAGGTAAGGAGTTTGTGATCTACAGTGATGCTTCCTACGTAGGCTTGGGATGTGTTCTGATGCAAGATAGGAGAGTTGTTGCTTATGCTTCTAGACAGTTGAAGATTCATGAGAAGAACTATCCTACTCATGACATAGAGCTAGCCGCAGTAGTGTTTGCATTGAAGATTTGGCGTCACTATTTGTATGGTGAGAAGTGTATTGTTTACACTGATCACAAGAGCTTGAAGTACCTGATGACACAGAAAGAGTTGAACTTGAGACAGAGAAGGTGGTTAGAGTTGCTAAAAGATTACGATTTGACCATTGAGTACCATCCGGGTAAAGCGAATGTAGTAGCCGATGCTTTGAGTAGAAAAGTGGCCGTTGAGTTGAGAGCTATGTTTGCTAGATTGAGTGTGTCCGATGATGGTGGTCTGATCATCGAGTTGCAAGTGAAGCCCTCTTTGATTCAGTTGATTAGAGAGAAACAGTTGCAAGATGCGAGCCTAGTTCCTCATGTTCAAGACATAGCCGAAGGAAGACCGACTGAGTATAGTTTCAGTGGTGAGAGTTTGTTGTGCTATAGAGATAGAATTGTTGTACCAGAAGATGTTGAGTTGAGACGTCAGATTCTGAGTGAAGCACATTCGAGTCCCTTTTCTATGCATCCGGGTAGTACCAAAATGTACCGAGATTTGAAGAGCGATTACTTCTGGGTTGGTTTGAAGAGAGATGTAGCCGAGTATGTGAGCCGTTGTATGGTTTGTCAGAGAGTGAAGGCAGAACATCAGGTTCCTTCAGGTTTGCTACAGCCTTTGAAGATTCCGGAATGGAAATGGGAGAGGATCACCATGGACTTTGTATCGGGGTTGCCTTTGTCTCCTTCGAAGAAGAACTCAGTTTGGGTGATTGTTGATAGGTTCACTAAGTGTGCTCACTTCTTAGCAGTGAACACTACGGATTCCTTAGACAAGTTGGCAAACTTGTAAATCCGTGAGATTGTGAGACTTCATGGAGTTCCGAAGTCTATTGTTTCAGATAGGGATCCTAGATTTACTTCGAGGTTCTGGGGTTGCTTGCATAGTGCTTTGGGTAGCCGTTTGCATTTCAGCACATCGTATCATCCTCAGTCCGATGGGCAGTCAGAGCGAGTGATACAGATTCTAGAAGATATGCTTCGTTGTTGTGTGATTGACTTCCAGGGTTCTTGGGAGAAGCACTTACCGTTGGTTGAGTTTGCCTACAACAACAGTTATCAGTCTAGTATTCAGATGGCACCTTATGAGGCTTTGTATGGTAGACGGTGTAGGACTCCGATTTGTTGGGCTGAGACAGGTCAGAGATTGTTACCTATGCCAGACTTGCTTAAGGGAACTACCGATAAAGTGAAGTTGATATGTGACCGCTTGAAAGCAGCTTCCGATCGTCAGAAGTCTTATGCAGACTTGAAGAGGAAAGAGGTTGAGTACTCAGTGGGTGAGAAAGTATTTCTGAAGGTATCTCCGTGGAAGAAGGTAATGAGGTTTGGCCGGAAGGGCAAGTTGAGTCCGAGGTTCATTGGTCCGTATGAGATAGTTGAGCGGATTGGGCCTGTAGCTTATCGTTTGAGGTTACCTTCTGAGTTAGAAAAGATCCATGATGTCTTTCATGTGTCTATGCTTAGGAGATATAGATCAGATCCTTCGCATGTGATGCCCGTTGAGGAGATAGAGTTAAATCCAGACTTGTCCTATAATGAAGAGCCCGTTGAGATACTTGCTTCTGACAGCAAGGTGTTGTGTGGCAAGACCATAGAGGTGTGGAAGAGGCCACGTGGGAGAGAAAAGCAGATATGATTGAGCAGTTTCCGTATTTGTTTCCACCAGGTAATTTCGGGGACGAAATTTCCTTAAGTGGGGGAGAGTTGTAACACCTGGGTTTAGGGGTTAGGTGAAAATAATATTTTAATATTATTTTGGGTTCGGTTTTATGATTTAAATAATGGTTCGGGTTTGGTTTTCAAATTAATTAATTTGATGATAGATTATGTTTTGGAATTAAACCCCAAATGGCCATGGATTATATGTCCTTGTGAATATTTCATTTCATTAAGGGCAAAAGGGTCATTGGGCTTTTAAACTAAAACAAAACAAAATAAAAACCCAAAATTTCACTCATCTTCTCCCTCTCTCCACAAAACCCACGACAAACTCCTCCCACCATTGAAGAACACTGTTCCATCACCTCTCCTCCTCATTTCAACTCCGTTTTAAAAGGTAATGGTATTTTTGATTTCCCCTCATCTTCCCCTTCATAAAAGTACCTTTCTTTTTAATTTCCATGGAAGTTTTAGAAAATGTCATTTTTGAATATTTTGATTAAAAATGTGATTTTTAAGTTGTTAAGTGAAGTATTTTGGTTTAATATACTTAGTTGTGGTATAAGGAAGTCAAATGGTATATCATATATGAATTTCAAGTGATTTTGGGAAATTTTCGGAATTTGGCTTTGAGAGGGTTTTTGGAGGGTTTTAAAGTGGGATTTGGGGCTGTTTAATGTTGGATTTTGGGGGCTGTAGGTAGTATGATATATGAGGATCATTTTGGGTGTAATTGATGCTTGTTTGGGTGTTTGAAATGGGAGAATTCAGTGGGTGTTAAGGGCTGCTCAAAAATTCTGTTTTTGGACTTGTTTTGAGTGTTGGATGCTTGGTAATGTTAATCCGGGTTAGTTTCAATGACAAGATTTTGATTGTGGATGTTTTGTTTGGGTTTGGGATTGATTAGAGTCAAGTTTGGGCATCGGTGAAGCATCGGAAGTGAATTCGGGAAGTTGAAGGTTGTTGCTTGCTTGGTCTTTGGGCTTGGAAGCTTAGGTGAGTGGTTAATTGTTTTACTTGGTTCTAAAATGGTTGGTTCGAGTATACGGACTAGGTTGGGCTTGGTAGACCCACCTAGAGTTAGGATTAGGGTGGTAGCCTAATCCTAAACTTGATCTAGAGCCTTTGGATGAACTTAAATGTATGAATGTATATGCCTCGTATGTCTTGTGATATGAATGCTTATGTATATTGTATTATACATGTGAGTTGAGGCATGATTTGTATTGCTTAAAGCATGCATGGTGATGGTTCATGATTGTGTTCATGGTGAGTACGTGCTAAGCACGGAAATGATTGAAATGAGTAATGTGGAATGAGTAAAATATTGGCACTAGTATACTTAAATACAAATGATCGATCATTAGGATGTTAGTGTGTACACATGAGTCAAAAGTCGCGCGTGGCCTTGGTGGCGTTGAGTCACCAAGGAGGAGTACGGGTACACCCGGAAATTGTATTTAAATATAGTCGGTGATGAGTGGAATCCCATCGACGGGGCGTGAGGATGAGTGGAATCCCCTCCGCGAGACCGGTGATGAGTGTAATCCCACCGTCAGGTAATGGTTGTGTTGTTGGATGTGAGTTCCAACGGTTATCCGCGTATTTGAGTCATAGCTAGGTGCCAATGTTGTTTGATATGTGTATCAATATGTTGTGGTTTATGATCCTTAATGGGATGCTTAAATGTGATTACATGTATTGTGGAGTTGAGCTTATGATCATGGCATTTATCTTGTACATTGCTCATGCATCTTTATCTTATGGCTCTTGTGGACCCTTGGTGTGGTTGTGTTTTACCTTGGCTAGATCGTGCTCGGACCCTGCAATGTTGAGGTTTGTTTTTAGAGCTTACCCTCACTAAGCATCATTGCTTACGCTCTCTTTGTTCAACATTGCAGATCCTTAGTTCGTGGGTTGCTTGCGCAAGTGGAAGGCTCCAAGTGTGGTTATTAGCCTTGAGTGCTTCAAGTATGGATTTTAATGTTTGGATATGTAATAGTGTGAGCAATGGGGCATGTAATGTTTTGTTGGATAGTTGTAGGTTGTTAGGAGCATGTTTAGACTCCTTGATGCCTTGCTTTTGTTTGGTTGGTATCGCCTTGATGAATGTTAACTCATGCCTAAATTGCTCTTGTTGAATGTTAGCCTTATGCCTAAGAGGTTGCCTTCATGTTTGAATGTTGATGTATGAACTTGAATGCTTGGATGCCATCTTGGGTCTATTTCATGATCTCCTTGATGTTTATGCTTGTTGAGGGTTTGTATGGTTGCTTGGTGGTATACGAATGTTGTATGTATGTTTGGTTGGGGTTAGGAAAGTCCTAAATTGCATTTAGATTCGTGTCTTGAACGTTTTTGCTGAGTTTGGGAGGCCTTGCTGTGCAGGGGGTATCGATACGGTTGGTACGGTATCGATACCACCTTCTTGTTCAGGCCTCGTGTATCGATACACTTGAGAGGTGTATCGATACCATTTTGGTCACTGGAGCTACTGTCCATCTTGGTATCGATACGGGCCTCTGGTGTACCGATACCTTTTTGGTCACTGAAGCTACTGTCCAGTTCGGTATCGATACCATCCCTAGGTGTATCGATACCGTGTCTTAGCTTTGACCGTGGGAAGTCAAACGTTGGGGAGGGTATCGATACACTCCATGGGTGTATCGATACGGCCTCTACGGGTTGACTTTGACCAGTTGACCTAGTCAAGGGGTATCGATACACCCCTTAGGTGTATCGATACCACCTGCAGTATAAGCTTAAAATTGGGCTGTATCATGATTGTTTGAGTTCGTTCGATCGTTTTGTATATGTTGGTCCGCTGTATGATCACTTAGGGTTTAATATCCATTTAGACAAGATTATGAAATGGAAAAAAAATTAGGGTTGTTAACCGAGGGGGAATCCTTAGGGGTTTTCACTCGGTTTTCCCCGTGTGGCCCACTCGGACCGGTCATCCGACCAGACCGGGACGAGGGGGTTACACCCTAATCCATATGTGTATGTATATATATAATGTATGTAAGTATGTATGTATAGATGTATGTATCAATTTATGAACCCTAAACTATAAACCCTACACCCTAAACCTTAAACCCTAAAAATAAAAACCCTAATCCATATATATATATGATGTATGTATCGATTTATTATCCGTAGACCTTAAACCCTAATTCATATATGTATGTATATATAATGCATGTAAGTATAGATGTATAGATGTATGTATCAATTTATGAACCCTAAACCCTAAAAATAAAAACCCTAATCCATATACGTATGCATATATATATATATATGATGCATGTATCAATTTATTAACCATAAACCTTAAACCATAATCCCTAAACCATAAACCCTAAACCATAAAAATAAAAATACTAATCCATATATGTATATATATATAATGCATGTAAGTATGTATGTAAAGATGTATGTATCAATTTATGAACCCTAAACCCTAAAAATAAAAACCATAATCAATATATATATATATGATACATGTATCGATTTATTATCCCTAGACCTTAAACCATAATCTCTAAACCCTAAACCCTAAAAATAAAAACCATAATCCATATATGTATGTATATATAATGCATCTAAGTATGTATGTATAGATGTATGTATCAATTTATGAACCCTAAACCCTAAAAAATAAAAACCCTAATCCATATATATATACATTTGATACATATATCAATTTATTAACCCTAAACCTTAAACCCTAATCCATAATCCCTAAACCCTAAATCCTAAAAAATAAAAACACTAATCCTTATATATAATGCATGTAAGTATGTATGTATCAATTTATAAACCCTAAACCCTAAACATTAATCCATAATCCCTAAAAATAAAAACTTTAATCCATATATATATATATATAATGCATGTAAGTATGTATGTATAGATGTAAGTATGTATGGATTAAAGAAGTTGGGCAGTACAAGCTGTTCAGGATTGTTAAAAGGGTCATGTTCAAGTAATAAACTGTATTAACTCAGAATAGAGAAAATATAAGGTTTATATGGTTGGAAAGCTGAGTTTAATACCTTTCTAATGGTGTATGATAAGTGGAATTTGGATTAGTAATTAAGAAGTTATGATCAAAATACTAACTGGTCCTCCAATTAATTCAATAGAAAAACATATTTGAGGATTTATGTTTATAATTGAGTTAAAGGGGTGAATATGGTTGAATTATTCTCTGATATGGGTTGTATTTGTTTTGTGTTGAGTGTTAAGATCAAAATTGTGAGGAGTATTTGGAGGAAGCAAAGACTGATCAATCAAGGGGAAGGAACAAAAGCATCCTAATCAAAGATCAAGCTTAAGAAGCTTGTGAGTGTAATTATATTAGGGTTGGGACTAGTGTCCTAACCACTTTGTTTATTTATGTAATTTTATGATTTTATGCATGAAATGGACTTAATTTATGATCGGTAACATGTTTAGTAAGGGAAGGAGGTTAAATGGAAAAATGGATGCATGAAATGGATCTTTGTTAATGCTTGAAATTATGAAAATGTGGACTGCCCTTATGTGATCTATTTGCTATGTTGTGTATGCATGTAATATCATGTGATGTTGTTGCCTATGTATGTTTTGATGCTGTTCGAATGTGGCATGAAATTAATCAACATGATTTATATGATTTGGTACAATTATATGATAGAATGATCATGCAAATCGAATGATGCAATATGTATGTGCTAAATTAAGTATGAATGATATCGTTGAAAGATGTATGATAAATTAATAAGATTAATAAGCCCTTGGTCGATTAGAGGTCTTAGATAGTACGACATGCCTAGAGTCCGAGCTCTCTTGTTTTGTTAATTAGTGCAACCCCTGATTCATTGCTTAGTGCAACCCCTATTTAGTACCTTGTGTACTCTTCGAACTTGATGATCGAATGTGATCTTACTTGGTGTTCAAGACACATTGATGCTATTGGGCATCCCTTGACTTGTTGCTTAGGCAACCCCTGTTTGGTACTTGGTTCCCTCTTGATGACTTGATTATCTGATTCTTCTATTCTACCTAGGGCAACTTAACCAAAGTAAATGGAAATACATAATTATGAAAAGCTCATGAAGTGGATAAATGGATTGATGTTTGAATTGGCATGACATGGTATATGTATATTTTATGGATGATTTTTTGTGGACATTGGTCCTTACGGATGTGATAAATGCATGTGAGATGCTTGAAACATTCGAATATATGCAATGTGGGCAATGGCTCTTTTCGAATGAAATGGTAATGATATATGGTATGTTGATATGCTTAACTCATGGTCAATGATTGGTGATCCATTTGAATGCCATGCTTAAGATGTGTTACGAATCTTGCTCTTGAATAATTAATAATGCAATTCTATGTTTGTTATGATATTGATTGTTTCGATTAATAAGCATGAGTATAAGCATGTTGGGAATGGTTTTGTTGTGTAGCCTTGACTTGATCGAACATGAGGCATGATTGTAAATTAATGCTAAATGAAATGGGTTTGAGTACAATGCTATGTTTGAAGTACATGAGATGTATGGAACCACTTGAGTTTCGATTGTGCTAAGCTTAGTTAGGTACTAATCGTATGTTATAAAACCTAGCTAAGTAACTTATTGTTTGATCACAAAATTATTTAAAAGAATTGATTAGTTTTAGCATTACCTCGCTAAGTACAATTTTGTACTTAACGCTCCTTTGTTTCCTTCTTCCCAATTAGCAGGGTAGCTTGGGACTAAAGCTAGCATCCGATCGGGGCAATTACAAGACAAGAATTGTATGATCTTAGTCTTATTTTTAGACTCCTAGATGGTGGCTTCAAAGTTTGTCTAGAGGCTCGTTTCATTTTGTTTGGTCGTAGCTTAAACCTACGTTGGTGTATGAGGTTATTATATGCTCCTTAATGTTTAGTTAGGAGGCTAATATCATGTTTTGTTTTTGGTTAAGCCTCATTCTTTTTGTTGTAAATATGTAAGTCAAGCTAGTGGTCTTGCATTATTTTTTTTGTTGTATATAGTTTGATAGCTTGGCATGGCTTAGGAGTATTTGGTAATATGATGTTTTGTAATGAAATAGCTAATGGAAAGTTGATATCATGGTCTATGAAATCGAGCATGTCTTGTATGTTAATATTGATGTTTTAATTATTGGTAATGTTGGCATGGTTTGAAAACCACCTAGACTAATTTAATAAGGGTTCGAATGGCATGGTATTAAAATGCTTAAGTGTTCCGGCATGTTTGATTTAGTTCTTATCAATGAATTAATCGGTAAATTATTAGTTAATGGTTAGAGTTAATTAACCTTATAGATAGCCTATTGTTCGAATGAAATATGGAAAGGTGTTTTAAAATTGGTTATTGATGATGATAAGAAAATTTTAAATTGGCTTGAAAATTGATAAGTTTAGATTAAGTGGAAGTCTAATTAGCCTTACATGTTTAGAAAATTTTTGTTAGCCCATTTTCCGCATGCGCATTAATATGGTTTGCTTATTTAAGAATGTATTCTTGTTTCAATATCCTGCGAATCTTCTGTTTCTGTTTTCCGTTTTCGCTTCCGGTAACGCTCCTCGCTCCTAACCTGGGCGAGGGGTGTTACATAGACTTTGGGTATGGTCATTTCGAGTGAATTATTTAACGCCTTTCACGAACACGAATCACATTAAAAATAAATATTAGGCACTATAATGAACAAAAATATCATGATATTAAAAACATTGGACTAAAGTACAAAAAAGATGAATATGGGTAAATTTGGAATAAAAATAAAATTTTATGGACTATAATGAACAAAAATATAATCATATTAAAAATATTGGACTAAATAAAAAATGAATAGGGGTCAATTTTGAGTAAAAATTAAATTTTAGCTACTAGAATAAACAAAAATATTATTGGACTAAATTGCCAAAAATATAAATAAATATGAGGCAATTTTGATTAAAAATTAAATTGTAAGGGCTATGATAAACAAAAATATTATTCGACTAAATTACCAAAAATAAAAATATATTTGTGGATCAATTTCGGCTAAAAATAAAGTTTTAGGGACTATAATGAACAAAAATATCATCATATTAAAAACATTAGACTATATTAGAAATTTTTTTAAAAAATAAGGGTCAATTCGAATTCCTCAACCCCTAAATCTTACAATCACTAATAATTAAAGTGCAAGCTGAATCCCTAAACTAATCTCATAACTCCTACCAAACATTCAACTTGACACATTTATCCCTAAACCCCAAACCTCAATCCTTAAATCTTAAAATTACTAATAATTAAATTTCAAGCCTAATCCTCAAATCCCCTAATCCTTAAACTAATCATATAACCCCAAACACTCAACTTGAAACATATATATTATACACATAAACCCCAAACCTCAACCCCTAAATCTTATAATCACTAATAATTAAAGTACAAGCCTAATCCTCTGATCCCTAAACTAATCTCATAACCCTAAAACACTCAACTTGACACATTCACCCTTAAACTCTGAACCTCAACACTTACATCTTACAATCACTAACAATTAAAGTGCAAGCACAACCCCTTAATCCCTAAACTAATATCATAACCCCAAACACTCAACATGGCACATTTACCCCTTAACCCCAAACATCAACCATAAATCTTACAATCACTATTAATTAAAGTATAAAACCAATCCCTTAATCCCTGAACTAATCTCAAAACCCCAAACACTAATAATTATAATTAAATACAATATAATTGTCGACGTCGCTTTTCATCCTTGTCGAAATAAATTGGGCCTTCAAAAGCCTATCAAAAGTTTTAGTTATTAAACAATTTTATTTATGAGGATCTAATTAAAAAAGAACCTAAACCTAAAGGTCTAAGAAAACTAAACTAAAATTGAGACTAAAATGAATCAAACTAAAACTATAGAATAGAAAAAGGACCTAAGTGTAAAAGTCCTAAACTAGTAGTGGCCTAATCCACTAATAACCCTTTAACAAAATGGGCGGGCAAGATTCCCTCCAATTGGCAATTCGTCAATTCTTCCCTCCTTTTGGAAATATGGTCAATTACTTTGTAAAGCTCTAATTTAACCTCTAAAAAATTCCCGCCCATTTTTAATTCATCTATTTTTTTACACCCCACTTATAATAATAATAATAATAATAATAATAATAATAATAATAATAATAATAATAATAATAATAATAATAAAACACATACACATATATAATAGATAATACATGCAATATACACGCTCACATACATAAATTTAAGGGTAAACTACATAAATTTAGAAGTAGTGGCTTAGCCACTACACCAAACATGCTTTTGTGCTAAATATAATCATTTTTAATATATGTTCTAAAACTTTTAGCATTACAGGTCCAAAGACAAAGCTAACCATAGTATTTTAACTCCAAAATTGCTAAATATTGCTTGGTATTCATGATTGTTCATTTGGCTGTTATTTTGGATTTAGAGTTTTGCAGTTATGTTATTTTGGATTTAGAGTTTGGGGTTTTCTTAAGTAAATGTTTAGGTATGTAACTAAAATATATATTAAATTATTTATTAAAATAATACTGAAAAAATATTTATAGAAATTAAATGAAACTGTTTCAAAATTACGTAAGCAAGGCGCGTCTAGTAATCTGTTATAACGATCAGAGAGCTGTGAAATAAGAACCCGTTTAAAAGAGTATGATCTCCTTTTCTACTCTCATTCTCTTCGCAATCAAATATCAATTTGTTTTCTGAATATCAAAATATTCTATGGGGTTTTTGTTTATTTTCTTTTTGCTTTCCGCCAGTGGTTTCGCTGAATCCGCTCGTCGGCACCGCCATGGCCACCTGGAGGTTCGCCTTACCAATCGTTTACCTGAGATAAGAGTAGCTTCTTTTTTTCTTTTCATTTTCTTTCTGTTTTCCGTTACTGATTCGTTTTTTCTTGTTTTTTTTTTCTTTTTTGGATTTCGCAGGTTCCTGTGGAATTCGATCTGGTGCCGATTAGTTTCCTTTTATGTGATTTTTCTAGAAAGTTAACTACCTTGTGTACCACAGGAAGGACAGCCAGAGCTGACTGCATTCGTGGAGGCTTTGAACAAAGCCAAGGTTCCTGCTGGAGAGGTGCTCATGTTTGAGGTGGAGCCAGAGATGCATAGTGTCACGCCCGTAGAACTTCGTTAACTCGAACGTGCGACCTTAGCTCGCTTTCTGAAACTTCTGCGACTAAGTAAGCCTGAAACGATCAAGCACAAAGGCTTAGATCCTTGCGAAAACTTATAGAACAACTGAAAGGTAAAATGACAAACACAAAGAAGCACGAGATGAGCGAATGCCGATTGTATTCCTCAATGAATGAGTGAGTAAATGAGGTGGGGCAAACCTCTATTTATAGTTGAGGCCTTGTACATCCAACGGCTTAGATTGAATTACATCAACGGCCATGATTGCTCTAAATCTCTAAATATCCTTAAAATCAAGGGGAGCCATGAAAATACAAAATAAATAAAGAAAAATAAAAGTACATGGCTGAAAATTCACCAAGGCTAAGTCAAATCCGGATTGGACCCTCCTGGGCTCGGTTGTGCAGGCCCAAGGTGCTGTAACAAGCCCCCTAGGTGGCCCGGTGCGTGCTGGCTGCACCCTGGTGCGTGCTGGAGGCACCTCAGGTGCGTGCTGTGTGCACCCTGGTGCTGACTTGACTCGGTCGCTGGTCCGCGGTCCGTGACAATAGCCACCAACCGACATCTGTATTTGTCCTTTATTTGGAGGTATAAGCTACCCCAATTTTTTTTTGAAGTTATAATCCTTCACTTGCTATTACTAAATTGATCTCTTTTGTAGGCCAAAATAGTCCCCGATGAAGATGTTGATACTTTCCATTTTCCCATCATTCTACTCCAAGTTGATGGAGGCTACAGCATCTTAATAAAAGGGGGCAGCTACAACCTTTACATCAAAGCTGTTCAAGTCCAACATTTTGCTGCTGCCAGTGAGACCGAGAGGGAGGATGGAATGCGTTTAGCTGCTGCCAGTGAGGCCGAGAGGGAGGATGAAATGCGTTTACTTGCTATTATTGTGATTCGTTTGGCTGTCCACATTTTTCTCGTGGTGGTTTTCGTAAAACTGGCCATACTGCACGCTGGTCGATGGAACTAAGTTCGAAGATCACCAGGATTTTAGTACTTGGATATAAATAGTAAATACTGGTGGGAGAACCAGATTTCATGGTTTTTACAAACTTCTTTACTGTTTTTACTTTGACTATAAATACTGATAGGGAAAAGCCAATTTTATGGTTTTTACAGAGTTACTTGGGGTATAAATACTCATGTCTTTGGTTAATGAAAATCGAATTATATGGTTTTACATAATAATTTCTTCTCTGTTATTACTTCTATTCCAAGTAACATAGGTTTTAATCTGTTATTGGTCATTGTTGACAAAAACAAGATGGTCACCATCTCTAATCACATCAATATCATCAATTCCAACTCCTTCTTTGCTAACCACTTTAGCAGAAAAGATCCCAAATTTCTTTGATCCAATGTAAGCAACTCCTCATAGCTCCCCGGAAGAAGAACAAGCTTTCCAATTATTTGTCCCACTTCAGGGCAATTAATTACCACTCTAGGAGAAGTGATAAATGAATTATTAAAACCCTTGGATTTACCACCTGAAAGTAAAAGCAGGAAATCTTTCTCCCCATAGTGTGCACCTGACATTATCCCAAATATCGACTTGTGCAACTTATTGGTCTAACGTCTCCAACAGGATTGGCTCCCGTCCGGCCCTGCTGCTGCAGAACGGATGACTGGCTCACTTGAAAACTTGCTGAGGGATAGCGTCTCTGGAACGGACCTGGAAGATTGATCAGTTTTCATCTCTTTACTCGATTTGAAGAATGCCATTATTTCTTCATGTCCTTGTTGCTCGGCCAGACTCCTCGGTGTCCAGCAATGAGAGTCAGGTTTATCAATGTCAGCGTCTTGCTCAACAAGGAACTTGACAGTTTCAAGGTTACCTTCACAGACTGCAGCATGAAGAGCGGTATAACCAGTGTGGCTCGGGCGCGTGATTTTCTTGAGCAAGCTTAAGTTGTTTTTCTCGGCGGCAGTGCAAGCATAGTGACCTACATCTCCAGCGTTGATGTTTGCCCCATTTTCATTTAGTAGTTTGGCTACTTTATGATGGGCACCTAGGATTGCCTCCCATAGTGGTACAATTCCTTCTGAATCTGCACAAATTACTTGAAATATGTTATTGGGATTCAAAGATGAGTGTTAATCATATCCCCAAACCAGGTTCTCCGAGTTCCATACACAGATACTTGATGAAAAAAGTGAGTCTAGAGACTACCTGCACCATGATACAGCAAGACAAGAATGCAGTTCTCACTTCCTCTGGATGCAGCTATATGCTACTTTCACACAAAAAGTTAAAGATTAGCATCACTGGACTAACAACTTAGGGTCTTGACCATATCAAATAGAAAATAATTTCACAAACCAGCGCCGTTCTTCCATTGTTGTCTGACTCATTAGGATCAATAGCTGATGCAGCAACACATCATCTTCTCTTAGTCATGTTTCCGAGCAAATAAGTATAGTCCGACATTAATGAGCATGTATAAAACGCAAAATGCCTTCTCCCCTGTATTCACAGGATGAATATCCCCGTAGCCAACGGTAGTAAATGTAGTGATAGTCCAGTAAATTGATGACTCAACAAACTCTGTTCTTTGGAATCGGCTCCCAGAAGTGCACCAATAAATGTATTTCCAGGATCATGATATTTTGCAGCTAGAAGATAAATGGGGGACAAACAGGCAAACCTACAAAAAAAACCATTCATAGTTTCATCAATGCTGCATTAGTATTTAGTAACAATAAATTTTCAGGTAAAGTTGTGTCATTTGCTTCTTGTTGTACTCACACAAACACCGAACCCAAAAGTAGCTGTAGTTTTTGTCTTTCTCCAATCTGTTCAAAGCAACAGTCAGTGATGCCAAATAAGAGGAGGCAAACAACATACATATTTCAACAACTATCTGAGATAGAAAACAAGCTGACCAAGAGAAAATACTCTTGTACCTCGTAAGCAAGGCACCAAGTCTGCGGAGACGCCAAAGGCGAAGCATGTTGAATATGCCATACGAGCTTAACGGCTTAGGGGAGATCTTCTGAGCAAGCTCAGATGGGATGGTGGATATAATGTCAAAAACCAACCAGGATCTGCCATACTTGCAAGCAATTTTCTTCCGGTCATCGATAAATAAATAGGTAGATTTATCAAGGTATGCAACAAAGAAGGTGAGAACAATATCCAGGGCGAAGAATCCATTCACAATGTTATCAGTAACAGAGAGTAGAGGGTGCGGTTTATGAAGAAGCCGAACTTGAATGGTGAAACCCAAGCAGTATAGACGACCAGAATAACCAGAAAAGTCTCCCATATCCTGCAATAACAAATTTACTTGCATAAATTTTAGTCACCAATTCCTATTCCTATTCTTATTCTTTTTCCTATTGTGTGTACCCATACAAAAGAGTTAAACTCATCAAACCCCACAGATTTGGGACTAAAGCCATTCTTTTGGAGAACAAAAAGGAATGAATCCATCAACTTTTCAAAGTTAGCAGTGATTCTTTGGCAATTCAGCAAACAATTTGTTACATGCATTCCGTTGAATACTACAAAACCAGTAATTCAAACCCCATGCAAAGAACAGACATTACTTTTAAACAAAAATACCTATTCTAGTATTTTCTTGAGACATAATAAAGTTTGATTAAATAGTCAACTAACCGTAAGCAGTTTGAAATGACTTGGCCTATATATATATATATATATATATGACACAGTCATGTCACATGTTCTTTCAAGTCAACACGATACTACCATATTAACGTGGACTGCCATGTAGATTAAAGAAGGATAAACCAATGAATCTCAAAAACAATAAAAGAAAGTAGAAGTAGTAGAAGGGAAGAGAGGCTTTGTTTTATTAGCTGTAACGACGATCGTGAGGATAAATAATGAATCTCCTGGGCTTGACTCTACGTTTACTTCGGTTTCCGAGGGAAGGAAGTGCAATGTCGGATGAACCGTAATGGCTACTTTCCCGCTCCATCTCTTTTCCCTCAAAACATACCCCTGTTTCCATTCTCTCCCTTGGGTCTTGTAGTTTATACTCGTTTGGTTTGGTGTTTTTCACTTCATTTATGTCTCCTACTTAAATAAGATGAGTACATAGTTATTTATCACACAATGTTGAAAAGATTTAAATAAACTTCACGTAAAAATTATATTTGAGGTATTTTATTTTTTTATATACATATAATTTAAAGGGTAAAATTTTGTTACACATACACAAGCCTGCATATTTAGACTATAAAACTCAAATTCTAAATTTCTAACTTTAACCCTAAAAAATTAAACCCCAAACCTTAAACTATATATCCTAAATTCTAAACACTAACCTTAAATTATAAACTCTACAACCTAAACTCCTAAACTTTAAACCCTAATCAGTAACCCCTAAAATTAAAAGTCACATCTAATTCAAATCCCAAATATATTCCCACCCAACCCAATTTCATAAACTGTATGTGTAAAATTAAAATGAATTTGTACAATTGTGTATTCATGATTATAAAATAAAGAGTAAATTATATAAATCATCGTTGAACTTTATTCTCAAACCTATTTTTTTATTAAATTTGTAAATTTTTTAATTTACTCACTCAATTTTTAAATTGATCATATTTTAATCGCTTCTTGATGATATGAATTATTTTATTATTATTTATACCATAACATGTCAATTTTATTAATATTGTATATAAATATGACTTATAATTAAAAATAAAAAACTCAAATCATACCCTAAACACCTAAAACCCCAAACTAAACTCATCTTCTTCACTTGAAAAATAGAAAAATATCCTAATCCTAAATTCCTTTGACAAATCAGTCGTCGATCGTGGCCTAACACCTCAAGTAAAAAAAATATAAAATATGACTTATCAACCGTACTAACTCGAAAAAATTTCACAGACTTGATAAAATGCTCAACTCTAAATATAGTAATTATGGTAATGTATTAAAAAATCTATTTAAAAGAACAACATTGAACCTGGATTTTTCCGTGCGATCCAATACAAATGAAATGAATTATAAGAAATGACAATTAAGTTGAATTATATATATCAAGCCAGAAGCCAAAAATTTTTGTGACGCTTTGTGGTAATCAAGTAGCCACCAAGCTGATTGCTCTTCCTCCTCACAGCGATTGTCATGCATGAAGCATTCTGAATACAGTAATCCACAACCCCACCGGCACCGCCGCAGCCACCTCTCTTTGCCACCAACCTCCTCATCAACCGCCATATTATTGATTTCTTCCTCTGTCCCAATACCAAAAGAGACACTTTCAGCTGTTTTGCTGCCTCCACTATTATTGCACCTTTCTCCTTTCCTTCAACCTCCGCCACTTCAACTCGCACCTGCAAATATCCATCCATTTCCCATATTAAAATCATAACTTTGGGGACAATATTGTTTAAAAACTATGAATCCCGAACATAAACAATAATAAACAAAGTAGGAACTTGCAGCTCTTACTCCTGGCCTTTTCCTTTGACACATATTTTTCAATACGTGAAGTAGATCATCAACTCTTGGATTTCGCTTCCTTTTAGACAACTCTGCAAATCAGAAATTCAATTTCAAACACTGAATTTAATGGATATGAACGCAGGGATGGACCGAAGGTGCTAGTGGGATAGTTGTATCCCTTGGAAATTTCAAATTCCTATATATTTTAGAAATTTTCTTTATATTTTATGCTAAAAATCTAATCTCGCACCCTTAGAATTTCATCTCATTGTATTTGTACTAAGTATAAATATTTGTACCTCTAACATATAACCATGTGTCCATAGCTGTACCAACGTACACATATACACATGCATATATGTGTGTGAGAGAGAAACTGACCTCTTTTTCTGGGTTTGGCGACATGCAGAAGAACAATGGTGTCTTCGGCTTGAATCGTGTGAGATAAAGCCCAGTCAAGAGCTCCCTTAGCTTCCATACTTGAGTCAACCACCACCATGACTTTATTGCCACCGCCGTACTCAGTTCCGGCGGCCTCGTTGTCGATGGTAAAGTTGGTATCCTCTGATTTATTGCCTAAGAACTTAATTTCCTGGTCGTTTCTGATACACGTAGAGGCTGATTTTCGCCGGAGAGACGGCGAGGTGACACGGACTCGAGCCGCTGACTGGCCGAGGCTCATTGTTGGTGATCTTGAATTTGATCGAACCATTGTTTTCTTTTCTTCTTGAGTTGAAGTTTGGCTGCGTGTAAGTATCCCAAGCCACATCGGTATTTCAACTTGTATATATATCACACATGAAGCACATAAAAGATTTAGAATATGATATGAATAAAAAATAATATAAATATATGATATTTACATAATAAAAACTTTAATATATTAAAAATAAATCATTTCTATGTATTTTTAGTCGGTTCAGTGAAATGCCGTGTTAAATTCATTAAGTAAATAAGATTAGAGATTCAAATTATAAATAAAATAAACTGAGTTGAGAATGTCGTTCTTATAATAAACAATTGATATATCAAATCTCGATAATTATATATATATATATATATATATATATATATATATATATATATATATATATATATATATATAGGGTTAGGATCAAGTTACACTATGTAAAACTCAACTAGTTTTACACTAATTTATGGCCATTAGATTGGTTAAATGAATGGATGAGATTAACTCCTTACTTTTTTTCCCAATTGATAATCTTTCCATATCCTACTTTTAATCTCATCCATTTATTTCACTCATCCAATGGCTATGGTTAGTGTAAAACTAGTTGAGTTTTACATAGTGTAACTTGATCCCATCCCATATATATATATATATATATAGGGATATATAGGATCAAATTACACTGTGTAAAACTCTCTAAGTTTTACACTTTTTTTGAATCGTTGGATGAGTGAAACGGATGGATGAGATTAACAGTAAAATATGTGAAGATTATCACTTGGGAATTAAAAACACGGAGTTAATCTCAACCATCCATTTCCCCCATCCAACGATCCAAAAAAGGTCTAAAACTTAAAGAGTTTTACACAGTGTAAGTTGATCCTAACCCATATATATATATATATATAAGACACGGCTACAATTTGGTGTTGACTTTGCAACTAAATAATGATATTATTGGGAGTAATAGAGGTGGGGCATTTTCCTCGGACGTGCTGAACATGAAGATGGGGGACAATCAATATGCTTCTTTTTCTGGATTTATATAATTCTCCAAGGGATAAGACATTAATTAAGGGTTAGCATGAACTCTTAATTTAATTAATTTCACACGTTTGTAAGAAATATTCATCTTTTGTTTTAGTGTATTTGGGTTACTTAGAATTTTTTTTATAATTATCAGTATATGATTTATTGGTTTATTTCTTCGAATCTAATTTTATACAGGTTTATTATGGGTTGATCTTTCTAACCTAATTTTTCTCATTCACAAAGTCAAAATTTAAATCTTATACTTGCTTAAAGGACATATTATCTCATCTCGTTAAACCAACCACTTATTGGTAAATTATTAATTAAATTATTGTTTCTCTTAATAATATCAATATATCCTCTTTAAAATTTAAATTCGATTTTCTTTCTACGGGTATAATTTGATTTATTGTTCTACCCAAAGCTTCTTTAATTATTTTACATATATATCAGCTTCATTTTATATCTAATATGAGTTGTGTTACGTGTACGAGACAAAAAAAGCTGCATTTGTTGCATAGCAACCGGCCATAATGTTGGAAAGGATAATAATATTGTTCCTTTGCCAAGTACTATATATATTTTATCCAACAAATATACTATTATGAAGAATTATTTGATATACAGATTATCTAAAATTTAGATTTTTAAGATTCTTTAAGAACAATTTTCTTATTTTCCGAGACACGCCTTTAATTGCTTTCAATGTTATTGGACACTAAAGTTGATGACTTTTATTTGTTTTCTCTATTTTCCCTCCGTATAATTAATAAACATCACACTATTTTTGATAAAAAAAATATTAAGGGTAAACTACATTAATGGTCCCTCGACTATGACTCAATTCTTTGTTGAGCCCCTTGACTATGAGAAGTTACAAATAGGTCCTCCGACTAATCGCGACTAACAAATCGGTTTAATTCCGTTAAAAAATAAACGGCTAATGACGTGACAGTTAATAAAATATGTATAATAATAGTTTTAACCCTCAACTTTTACATTTTATTTAATTTGGTCCTAAATTTAAAATTCCATCTCTCAATATTTAAATATTACAACATTTTAGTCCCTTAAATCCTAAACTTCATTTTCTTCCCTTCTAAAAAAACAAACCTCCATTGACGTTAACGGTAACCATATGCAACCCCATTTGTATGAGCAGTGGAAAACAGATGGAGAATCAAAACCTCCATTGATGTTTACGGTAGCCATCTACGATGAGCTACCCACATCAGGAGATGCATACCTTTTGTTTTTAGAAGGGAAGAAGATGAAGTTTAATATTTAAGGGACTAAAATGTCGTAATATTTAAATATTGAGAGTTAAAATTTAAAATTTAGGATCAAATTAAAATAAAATGTAAAGGTTAAGGGTTAAGGGTTAAATTTGTTATTATACAAATTTTATTAACTGCCATATCATTAGCCATTTATTTTTTAACGAGATTGGACCGATTTGTTAGTCGTGATTAGTCGGAGGACCTATTTGTAACTTCTCATAGTCATGGGACTCAACAAAGAATTGGGCTATAGTTTAGGGACCATTATATAGTTTACCCAAATATTAAACTATACAACATTGTTAAAATAATATATGTGATGCTTAAGTTTCAGGGGCTAAGTTAAAGTTTACGTGTTAAATTTAGAATTTGAAATTTTAAGTTTATAATTTGAGATTAAAATAGACAAAGTAAGTTAGATAGTATAACATTGGCTTAAATGCACTATTGGCCTCTGAAGTATACACAAAGTATCAAACTGGCCTTTAAAACTTTTTTTGAACGTTTTGACCCCTGAACTAAAAACTTTAACGTCCTTTGCCTCTTCAGTCTAACGCCGTTACAAAAACTTTTTCCAACCAATCAGGTTATGCCATGTGGCTGTTTTTTTTAAATTTATAATTTTAAAAAAATAAATGTGTGAGAATAAAAAATATTAAATTTAAATACGTATTTACATTGTGACATTTGTAAACTAATATTTTTTATTCTCACACATTTAAATTTGTATTTAAATTTAATATTTAATTAAAGGATTATTATCTTATACACTGGCGGTGAAAACTAAAAGTTTCCACAAGCACCTTAGTTTTAGGGTTTAGGGATTTAGTTTATGGTGTAGGGTTTAGAGGTTTAGGTGTGGATTTAAAATTTAAGGATAGTGGTTAAAATTTAGGTTTTAAGGTTAGAATTTAGGGTTTAGAGGTTAGGTTTGGTTTTTAGGGTAATATGATGATGATTTATGTTTTAATCTATAAACCTTAAATTATAACCCTAAATTATAAATTTCAACCACTATCCCTAAATTCAAAACACATACACCTTATCCCCTTAACTATACACCCGAAACTAAGTCTCTAAACCCTAAAACAAAGGCGCTTGTGGAAACTTTTAGTTTACACCGCTAGCGTATCAAATAATTACCCTTAATTAAATTGTATAAAATAATTATATAAATAATAAATTAATATATAGATCATTCAAATAGGCTTAGTAATATTATATTAATTTATTTTCATAATCTAATTAATATACAAAATATTGATAACTAATAAACTATTCAAATAAGTAACGAATACAATCATGTCTTTATATGTCATTCTGCTGGTTTAAATAATCAAACAACTATCAGCTATCAGTTAATTTTACCAAACAATTTTATACAGTCAGCTAATACAATCTACTAATCAAATCAACTAATGCAATTAGCTATCGGCTATAAAGTAATCGCTAATTGCCAAACAAGACTTATCTTATTAACTTTTTAATGGTACATTAATTTAAATTAAAGTGTAAACTACTCAATCCTCCAACTATAGAACACTTTTTATAGTGTCATCTCGAAGGTTTTGATCTTATGCAATTCAAATAAAAAAAATTGGAAGAAGAATTAACGAGAATTACCTTTGTAAATCTTTTAGATGGTTTGCTCCGAATCTCTGAAAGACGATCCTTTATAAGTTTGCACACACAAACAATCAGAAAAGTAGTTCTGATTTGTTTTTGTTTATTTTTGGTATTTTTCTCTCAAATGAGGACAACTAATCCTTTTTCATCCATACATACAAGTAAACTAGAGTTGAGCTAAACCCAAATTTTTAATAATAGTGATTGAAATCTTTGTCCTCGTCAAATAAGGAATATATTTTAAACTAAATCCTTACTGATATTATTTTCTAATTTAATAAGGAAATTTTAATGAACTAATATTTCAATTACGAATTTAAAATTTTCAAAACTAAATTTAAATCTAAATAATAACTAATTATTACCTATAATTCAAAAAAAAATCGTCATTTTAAATCATTACAGACAATAATAAACTATAATCAGTCTTGATGTGGAACCTATAGGGTTAACTTTGACAATAGCCTTAATTCGCATTTGATCTTACAAGTCATTAACGGTTTTTAGCTAGATATTATGACAACACAAAGTTAAATGAAAAGCTTATTATCCAGCAAGGACAAAGCTAGAATTAAATTAATGAGACAAGTTAATTAACTTTGAAATAAATAAAATTTTAAAAAAGTAATTAAAGTTTAATTTCACTAAATTTAAAATTAAAGAGTCTTAAAAAGTGATTAAACCATAAAAATGAGGGGTCAATGCTTACTCATTAATTTTAACTTAAAGAGTCTTAAAAAATAATAAACCGAAACAATTTGGGAAGAACAAAGACAAAGACTTAATTGTAACGATTTTAAAACAATCAATGTCCTACAAACAATTAAACCATTCAAAGTTGGGAGACAGTTGCCCCTCCCACCCTCCATGTTGGTTATGTCCTTGTTATCGAGACAACCTTAATACAACTCATAATATTATCATTTTGTTTTATCAAGATTATCAAGATCAAGGCTGATTAATTTGTTGGGTTGTTGTTTTTAGTAGTTAGTTAGTTATTTGTATATAAACATGTGCATGTAAAATAAACAATTTAATTTCCATTAATAAAAATTTTAGATTCCTTTTCTCTCTCTACTTCACGCGTTTACCCCTATTATATTTTTCTTCACTCACGACCTTTCGTCTATTTCCCCAAATCTCCACACCAAGAAATACGAAACCCTAAAGAAAATCTGGTGATTCAACATGGTATCAGGTGATGAGTCTTCTGATCGTTTCCGCACTCAAACTTTCAAGAACGATGACCCCTCCGATAAATATTACATTCATCCAAACGAGAATCTTGGTCTCGTCCTCACCTCTGCTTTGCTTAATGGTTCGAATTACCATAGTTGGGTACGCTCGATGAAGATGGTGCTCATTTCAAAGAATAAATTTCGCTTTGTAGATGGATCAATCAAACAATTGCGCCAAGAACATTCTCGTTTTCAAGCATGGGTGAAGTGCAACAACTTGGCACTCTCTTGGCTTCTGCGAGTAATCAGTCTGGAAATTGCGCAAGGAGTCATCTGGGTAGACACGACTTACGAATTGTGGGCTGATTTTCACGATCGATTCAAGCAAGGGGACTTGATTCGAGTCTCAGACTTGCAGCAAGAGTTCTATTCTTTGCATTAAGGTAACCTCTCTGTTACTGTGTTTCATACGCAATTGAAGGTCATCTGGGATGAGCTTTGTAATCTTAGGTCTCTTTCTAGTTGTGATTGTAAGGCTGTCGAATTTAGAAAACAAGATTTCTCCCTTAGATTTCTTAGGGGTTTGAATGACACTTTTTATGTTCCTAAGTCCCAAATTCTAATGATGAAACCTTTTCCGAGTATAAATGAAATCTTCTCTATTCTTGTGCAACATGAACGAACCATTAGTCTTGTAACTGTTGTTGATTCCAACATCTTGTTGGTTGATAGGAGTTCTGTCAAAAGAGAGGAGTCTAATAATAGGGGTTCTATTAGAAAATTCTCTGAGAGTCCTATAAATTGTAGACCATTATGTGTTTTTTGTGGGTTGTATGGGCATTCAGTTGACAAATGCTTTAAAAAGTATGGATATCCTCCTAGGTATAGGTATAGGGCATCTGTTGGTAGAGCCAATCAGACTGGTAATATTGCATCTGTCAATACAAATGAAAACTCTATGCTTTCTACTTCTATCAATGGAAATGAAGACAATCTTGTTTCATTTACCAAGGAGTAGTATACTAGTTTACTGTCCTTGATAAATAAACGAGAGAATCTTATTCAGAACCCTGTCTCTCATCCTCAAGTGAATGTCTTGTCATCCAATTTTGAATCTTCTTCCATTGAAGAACCAAGTATGGCTCTTTCTTATTCTCCAATTAGTAATTCTGATGATAGCTGTTATGAAAGTATCTCTAATTACTGTGCTTGTTCCAAAACCTTAAACTGTGAGATGAGTAGTTACTTTAATTTTAAATCTTGAATTATTGATTCAGGGACTACTGACCATATTGCAAACTCTTTAACTCATTTTTGTAGTTTATTCTTCTGTTAACAACAAATTTGTCAAACTTCCTAATGGTCAATTAGTTAAAGTGTTGCATATAGGTGCTTTCAGATTGTCTTCAAACTTCATTCTTGAAAATGTGTTTCATATACCATTCTTTGGTTTTAACTTGATCTTTGTTTCTCAATTGACAAATAATTCTGATTTGTCATTCTTTTTCTCACACAATATTTGCTGCATACAGGATACAGAGCAATGAAGGATGATTGGTATAACTAGGAAGTTGCATGGATTGTACCATCTCGAAGTTCAGAATGATGGAGATACTGCTGTTTGTAATGTGGTTAACTCTTATGTTTCCTTTAACGTTTGGCATGTTAGACTAGGTCATCCCTCTAATCAGAGGATGAAAGTATTTGCAAATTTGAATTCTTTTATTCCTTCTGGTTCATTGAATAATTATGAAACTTGTCATTTGGCCAAACACAAGAGATTGTCTTTTCCTGTTAGTGTTTTTAAGTCTGATTTCTGTGTTTGACATTGTTCATATAGACATTTGGGGTCCCTTTCCTGTTCCCAGCATATATGGTTACTCTTATTTTTTTACTATTGTTGATGATAGGAATAAGTTTATGTAGGTGTATCCTATGAAGTTTAAGTCTGAAACCAGAGATTTAATAACAGATTTTTATACTATGATAGAAACTCAATTTTCTAAGAAGATAAAATGTATTATGACTGACAATGAAAAAAATTTAATATGGTTAATTTTTTAAGTTAAAGGAAATACTTCATCAAACTTCATGTTCTCATACACCACAATAAAATAGTATAGTTGAAAGAAAATATCAGCATTTATTAAATGTTGCTAGGGCTTTAAGAATTCAACCTTCTTAACCTTTGCCCTTCTGAATGGACTGTATTTTACATGCTGCCTTATTAATAAACATTATTCCTACCCCTATCTTTGGTAATAAAACTTTCTTTGAAGAACTATTTCAGTCTACTTCCCAAAGTTAAGACTAAAATGCATCATAGGGCTACTAAATGTGTATTCTTAGGTTTTCCAAAGAATGTGAAGGGATATAGATTGTATGACTTAGAAACTAAAACTGTTTTTGTATCTAGAGATGTGATCTTTTCTGAAGATGTCTTTCCTTTTAAACAAAACTCTTCTGATAAAAAATTATTTTACCTAATTGTGATAATTAAGAATTAAAAGATGATGTTTATGGTGAACTAAATCAAAATTATATTAGTGATGATGTTGTTGGTTCTGACAATTTCTTGGAATATTCTGCTAAAAATTCTGGTAATTCTAATAACTGTGGTATTGGTTTTGCTAATTTTAATAATTTTGATAGCTGTGAAAATTTTGGTCAACCTATTAATTCTTCTCTAGTAGAAAATTAACTTCATAATTCTTCTAGAGTTCCTCATTAGTCTAATAGACCTTCTAGAGCAATAAAATTACCACATAAATTTAAAGATTTTCATGTTAGCATGCCTAAGACAAGAACTATTCAACATTCTTTTGCTCAGTTTCTTTCTTATACAAACATTTGCTTAGCATAAGTCTTTTATCAATAATGTAGATTTGCTCAGTAAACCTAAACGCTATAAGCAAGCCCTTTTACATGATTGCTGAAAAACTGCAATGAAAGAAAAAATTTCAGCTCTAAAAAATAATAAAACATGAGATTTAGTTCCTCTGCCTCCTGAGACCACTATAAGGTGTAAATGGGTCTTTAAAACTAAACTTAAGTCAGATGACACCCTTGATAGATATAAAACTAGATTAGTTGCTAAGGGATATACACAACAGTCTGGGGTTGACTTTCTCCATACCTTTAGTCCTGTGACAAAAATTACAACCAGTAGAACCTTAATGACTATTGCTGCAGCTCAGAACTGAGATTTACAACAGTTAGATATAAATAATACTTTTTTGCATGGTTTCTTGCAATAGGAGGTTTATATGAAATTGCCACCTGATTTTTCTGATAAAAATTCTAGTCTCGTATGTAAATTAAATAAAAGCTTATATGGATTAAAATAAGCAAATAAGCAGTGGAGTGAAAGGCTGGCAATTGCCTTGAGTAACCAAGGGTTTAAATAATCTATTTCAGACTCTAGTCTCTTCACTAAAGGTGAAGGTTCTCAATTTATTGCTTTAGCAGTTTATGTGGATGACATTATCCTAGCTAGCCTTTCATCTCAACAGATTATTTCTATTAAAAGTTTTCTTCATGATGCTTTTAAAATAAAAGACTTAGACAAGTTAAAATATTTCTTTGGTTTTAAAATTGCTAGATCAACAAATGGTATAAACTTGTGCCAAAGGAAATATACTTTAAAACTTTTAAAAGAGACTGATTTGTTTGGTTCTAAGCCTGTTTCTAGTCCTATTGCTGTTACAAAACGCTTGTCTAAATCTGATGGTGATGCATTACCAGAAATTACTTCATATAGGCAACTTATTGGAAAAATTTTACATCTTACTAATACTAGATCAGACATTTTTTTTGCTGTCCAACAACTATCTCAATTTTTATCTGCTCCTACTACTGTTCACTTAACTGCTGCACATAGAATCCTTAGATATTTGAAGGGCACCCCTGGACAAAGTCTTTATTTCCATGCTGACAATGCCTGACAAATTCATGCATTCTCTGATTCTGACTGAACTTCTTGCCCAGATTCTCGTCGGTCAACAATTGGTTTCTGTGTTTTCTTAGGCAAATCTTTAATCTCCTGGAAATCTAAAAAACAACAAACCATATCTCGTTCATCTAGTGAGGCAGAGTATTGTGCCTTAGCAACTGTAACTTGTGAAGTTTAATGACTTTTTATCTTCTTTCTGATTTAAAAGTTCAACTTTCTTCTGCTAATCTTTATTGTGATAATCTATCTACCATCAAGATTGCTGAAAATTCTGTGCATCATAAACGCACAGAACACATTAAAATCGACTGCCACTTGATCTAGAAAAAAGTTCAACATGGAGTAATCAAACTTTTGCTTGTTTCCTCTCATAATCAGCTTGCTGATTGCTTCACTAAAGCCTTGCCATCTTTTTTGTTTTCAGGATTCTATTTCTAAGTTGGGCCTACATAATTTGTATGCTCTAACTTGAGGGGGGCTATCAAGATTATCAAGATCAAGGCTGATTAATTTGCTGGGCTGTTGTTTTTAGTAGTTAGTTAGTTAGGTTTATTATTTGTATATAAACATGTGCATGTAAAATAAACAATTTAATTTTTCATTAATAAAAATTTCAGATTCCTTTTCTCTCTCTACTTCACGCGTTTACTCTTATTATATTTTTCTTCATTTGCGACCTCTCGTCTATTTTCCCCAAATCTTCATACCAAGAAATACGAAACTCTAAAGAAAATCTAGTGGTTCAACATGTTTCGCAATATCTAAATAGAATATAAAGAATAAAAAAGTTAACATTATATCATTCTATCTTTAATTTCTCCATACCCAAATTTTGATTTTGAGTCTAAAATTGCATTTTCTCGGTCCTCTCTCTTATTCATATATCATTTTAGGGCTTAAGTACTTGTTTAAATCCTTATTCGTGCTTTGAATTCCTATATTGTTAAATCCTTTTTTCGATGTAATGCATACAAATCCTACCTTTTTTAATTTATCATCTTCTTGGTCATCATTCAAATAAATAGAAACGATGATGAAAGAGACATGAAACAAAAAGCTCAACAATCTAGTGATTTAACAAGGATTTATCACTGAAAAACAAATCGAACAAAATTAGTTGTCTCTATTATCAAATACGTTAACACCTCCAAATTGATTTACCAAAAAGCAAAAATCCTTCTAAAGAAAACCATTGTCTAGAAAATTCAAAGCCTTCATTTTAAATAAGAGGAGTTAAGTTTATTGAAATATTTCGAAGTAGGACCAAATTAATAAAATGCATAAGTTTCAAGGACTAAAATTGTTATTCTACCAATCCTTTGTTTTAATTTTAATGTCAAAGTGACTTGCTTGTCACAAAATTTTAGTTGAGTCATGAGTGACCTGTTTGTTCCTAATATAATTGAGTGACTGAATAGTTATTTTTAGAAGAAAAGTGACATATTTGTTCTCAAATCTATAATTAAGTGATTATTTTATTACGTTTTAAAAGAAGAGTGGTATCTTTGTTACTGAACCTAAAACTAAATGACTTGTTTTATAATTTGCCCACTAAAAAAAGCAAAGGGGGATTTGTTCTTTAGCAACGATTTCGAGAGGGGACAATGTCAAAAAAACAAAAGGATCCGCGCGTCCGACCCTACCCGGAGTCCAGGATCCGCACCCTTTTGCTTTTCTTGGATAATTTCAACTTTGGTCCCTCCGTTTTGTATGTATATTAATTGAACCATAATTGATGTGATTAAATGCCATTTTGCTAGTTTTAATTTCATTTCCCCCCGCAATTTGGCTCTTAAATTTCTTAATAGTTTTAATTTTTCTTGTTGCCCTTCCGGTTCCTCAAGGCTTCGCCCTGACTAATCTGGATCGACCCGCATCGCACACTTGACTTTGTTGAATGAATTTCTTAGCGAGAATTTTTTGTATACACAATACTTCGAACTCGAGACTTGCTTAAACGTACCAAAATGCTTACCACTTGGACCAACTCTCGTTGATTTAATAGTTTTAAGTTTAACTCGCAAGCATGATTAGTTATGTATTTATCTAATTACTATGCATTATTAATTATTTATTATTATGTTTACTAACGTATATTGGTTTTTTTAATAGATATTGTTTTTGTTTTAGTTAGTAAAAATGACAAGCATCATTTCATTCTTTTCATATTTTTTTCCAAAAAAAAAATAATTGAGTAAATGTTATTGTGTCACATTAAGTAACACAGTGGTGGTCTAACTCACTATGCATTATCTCGTTAACTATTCGTGATAGGAGGATATATTTTTTTCGAAACTTTATTAATGAAAAACTTATCTTTTTTGCCTAATTATAACTAAAATTTTATTTTCGATATATATTTTTTAAATAATTCTAAGCAATGATTTTAAAAACATATATGTTTTAAATGTATGAAAATTTAAAATTTATTTTTAAAATTATATAACTAAATTTAAGTTAAAATCCTTTATAAAATAATCAGTGCTTAATTTGATTTACTTTTGTAGTTTTTGAAAAGTCAATGATTATTGAAATCGAGGGAATGTCGGATGGAAATCATCTGCCCCAAAGTATGCCCCCATTTGTGCCCCATTTTAAAATAACAGGTTTAAGGTTTAGAGTTTGGGGTTTAAGGTTGGGGCTTAGGGTTAGGGTGTAAGAAATTAGGGGCAATGTGTATTTTTTAGGGTTTGGGGTTTGGGGTTTAAGATATAAAAATTAGGGTTATGGGGCAAGATTTAATTTTTAAGTATTTTTAGGCAGGGGGCATAGGAGGAGGCATGGTTAGGGGGCATAAAATTTTTACCCGGGAATGTCCAATGATCTTTTGTAATATTTTGATTATTGGTTCGTAAGCTATCATGAGTTGACTCATGTGGTTAGAATCGAACTACAAATAGATAACGGGAGAGGTTCTTGTCCCTCAAGGCAGGAATTTTTTTTTTTTATTTCTTTCTTTTGAAAAAAAATTAGATTAATTATAATTTTATTCTCACTTTTTAAAAGTTATATTTTGCCCCTTAAATCCTAACTCGTCCCACCTGTTTACTAATGAAAATTTATGATCATGGAAATCATATTTTTTTTAGTTTGACATTATCCCACCTGTTTACTAATGGTCTTACAAATAAAATTAATGCTTAATTTTATAAATAAAATCTTTTAACTTAAATTTACTTATAATTTTAAAAAAGAAATGTGAATTTATGTACATTTTTAAAGGATTGTTTTATTTTTGGAATTATTATTTAGAAATATTCAAAAAACACATTAAAAATGAAATTTTAGTTACAATTGAAGGGTCAAATGAGATATTTTATTTTAACATATCACGTCGCTCTCTTAACTGTAACTGATAGTCTGATACAATTCTCATTTTGTAACAAAAGCAAAACTTAAATGATCATTTTATAACATTTGAAAGTTGGGTGGCCCACAAAATAAACATAATGTCAAAAAATGTTCATAACATTTGGCTGAATAATCACTTTAACTCATACATTTTTTGTGAAGCACTTTAACCACCAATGTCTCATTTTAGGCCAAAATGACCTCTCTATGAATGAAATGTGTTACTTAACTAATAGTAAATAGCTTGAAATAACTTGATATACCTGCATGACAATGCACACCGACATAACAATGTCATATAAATAAAGATGCTAACTTAATAAAATGACACATCAGTTAAAAATAATTTTATAAAATTATTTAAAATATAATTTTTTCTGCTGGTGTGTCGTTTTGTCAAATCATTTTCATTCAAAGATTGGACATTTTGTCCCAAAATTAAATGTTGAGGTTAAAGTGCTTAAAAAACTAAAATAACAATCCAATCAAATGTCAGTAGTTTTTTTTTTTGACATTATGCTAAAAAAATATTTTAGCATTATTAAATGATAATTTGTATAACTTCACTTAAAAAACTATGAATTTATATTTTCAGTTTAGCAGCTCCATTAGGAGGCGTTTGATGTAAAATAATATACTTTCATATTTAAATTGCAATGGTAAATAAATAGTTTTTTACACAATATCTAAATTATTTAAATTTATCTCCACCTATAAATTGAAAGATATTGAATTCTTAAACATACTCGATCTAACAGTAGCACCAAGTAAACTAAACTCAATACACAGTATGAATTCATACTTAAATTTATGTTTTTCAATATATTATCATTTCATATATGAACACAACGCTCCTTAATGCGTAGACAAGTCACACATCAGTTTGTGGCATGCATGCATACAAAATAAAAAGCTTTAAATTTGCATAGTAAGGGAAGTATGTTTTGGTTATTCAAGATGGGCGAACCATCCATGGTGGCAATAGCACACTGGAGTTGCGATGTTGCGCTGCATTCAGACCACCTTCCTCTTCTCTTCCATTGCTCGCTTCATACCTGCCTCTGCACAATGTTTGCCTTACTACACTAACGAATTATGTTTGCAAAAACTAAACTCAATCCACCAGATCGTGATTCAACTATTAAACCATATAAGTTTAATGATGCGGTTCTTTGAATTCGAAAACTTTTCCTATTTTTAGTCTTTTTAACGATGCGACTCTGTTAATGTCACATGAGACATAATCTAGAATGACACGTCTTCAAAATGACAAAAATCTAAGTTCAGGCATCAAAATGACCCGTATTTTTTTGACAAAAAAAAACTTGCACCAAAATCCAAGTAACAAAAAGAGAAAGAAACCTGATGTTCAAGGGCTGCATTGGTTGTGGCAGAAGCATAGAGGAAGAATCTTGGCAGTTATTTAGGTGGACAATGTCCTTCTCCTTTACCTGTATTTGGTTCAACAACATTTTAGTACAATTTCAGAAACATGTTGATTGAAGTAACATTTGTGGTTACCTTCTTTGCAAGGATATTATTCTGCTCTTGCAATGCTTTATCCTGCATTCGGAACACCAATATCTGTTCAGTTGATTCATACAACCTTAACATTATATCATATACTTTCTTAGATTCAGAAACATCTATTTTTCGAGTTTGGATTGTTGTTATCTTCGGATTTGTTTCCGGACTTTTCCTACTCATCCAATGGGTCTTTTCATTAATAAAAATAATTGCTTTGCGAAAGAAAAAAAGATAATTTTATGAGATGCAAAGGCATACCTTTTTCTGAAGCTCAGAAATTGATTCAAACATGAGCTGATTCTGCAAGTGAAAATTGTCAAAAGTCAAATTATTGCAGAACCAAATGCTATTTATTAATTCATAAGTGAATTTACCCTTTTTGAGCGTATGTGCTTGAGGGCAGAATCAAGTTGTTGCTCCAAGTTTTGGAGCTCTCTAAGACTCAAATTCTCAAGATCTTCCCCCATATAATGCCTGCAAAAGTGTACAAATAACTTAATTTCTGCTTCTAATGCTGAAAATGAGCTCTGGAATCAGCTGGATACCTTTGGTTTCTTTGTAAAACCTCAATCCTGGCTTTGAGTTTTGCATGTTCCAAACTCCAACTTCCCTGTACAACACATTGAATTCATCTTAAGCTAAAATGCTTCATTGAATGATATGATACTCAACACTTTTTTTGTAAATGATGGATCTGAGTATCTATTAAATTCGAATATGTTTCGAACGGTCCTTAAAAGGTCGCATTCCTATACTTTATTCGAATATGCATCAACTCGAATATCTAGTATGAATAATCCAACATAATTTGCATTTCTAAGGTTATTTCACCTTGTGGGGAACAAAACTGTGACAGAGACATAATTTTGCAGTAAAAAAGCTTAAACTGAATTATAGAATCTTTAGAAGGACTATAACTGTAATTAAACCATTTGTACCAACCCCTGTATGAAACTTTCCAGGAATTTGGGAAATTGTCAAATAAAGTGGTTTGGGGTTTACATTTTGTTCAATTTCATGGGCAGCAAGTTGCCTCTCTGCATAAGAATATCTTTCATACCGCTCAAGGATCCTTTCCATGCTGCACAAGAGATAAATCATGATTTATGGAACCCTCAAATATAACAATAATCAAAACAAGATTGATGAAACTTTTTAGTATAAAGGTTTAATTGGATGAAAAAAAAAATCAGGGGCTTAACTATTTTTTTCTCTTTACAAAAATTTAAGAACTTATGATACTTTTAAGTCAAAAAATAAAATACTACTTTAATTTTAAGGATAAAATAATACTATTTAATGAAAGTATAGCGATTATATTAATAATAAAAATATTTCAACCCATAATAAATGCCAAATTGGAAATAATAATGGAAGTTTAACTTTTTGCGGGTTTTTTTACTGTTACTTTAATGGAAATGCCTAAATGCTACTTTAAAAAGTTAAATCATAATTTTATAGATGTTAATAGAAAATACTATGTCTCATTAATATGGAATAATTTAAAGGGAAAACTACACCAGTGACCACCGAAGATATTGGGGATACCTATTTGAACCACCGAACTAAAAAAAACGTCAATCACACCACCAAACTTATTAAATCAACCTATTTTGACCACCGTCGTTAAAAAATTAACGGTGGGGTGACGGAACTGCCACGTGGCAGTTGATGGATATATTTAAAAATTACACATTTGGTCCCTGTTATTTACACATTTTTTCAATTTAGTCCTAATTTTCAATTAATAAAATAATAAATTATTTAATTAGATAGTGACACGTGTCAACACCTTATTGGAGGACTTTTAATTATTTAGATTTAATTTTATTAATTTATTTTCCTCCTCCAATCAAGTGGTGACACGTGTCACCACCTATTTAGAGGAGGAAAACAAAATTGAGCATAATTGCCACCCAGGGGATTCGAACCTGGGTGGTGTAGGTGGAAATGCAATGGTTAAACCACTGCACCAAGCCCAACATTATACTTCAAAACACCCAACTTAATATTTAACTCTTATTGGTTTCTACATTTATAACCCAAAAGCTAAAACCCTAAATATTAATTTCACATATATAAATCCTAAACCCTAACCCTAAATATTTCAAATTAAACCTCAAACCCTAAAATTTTAAATTAATTTCACAATAAATATTTTAAATTAAACCCTAAACTCAAACCCTAAAAATTTCAAATTAATTCCATGTTAAATATTTCAAATTAAGCCTTAAACCTTAAACCCTAAATATTTCAAATTAAGCCTTAAACCCTAAACCCTAAATATTTCAAATTAAACCCTAAATATTTAGGGTTTAGGGTTTAAGGCTTAATTTGAAATATTTAACATGGAATTAATTTGAAATTTTTAGGGTTTGAGGTTAAATTTGAAATATTTAGGGTTAGGGTTTAAGATTTATACATGTGAAATTAATGTTTAGGGTTTTAGCTTTTGGGTTATAAATGTAGAAACCAATAAGAGTTAAATATTAAGTTGGGTGTTTTGAAGTATAATGTTGGGCTTGGTGCAGTGGTTTAACCATTGCATTTCCACCTACACCACCCAGGTTCGAATCCCTTGGGTGGCAATTATGCTCAATTTCGTTTTCCTCCTCTAAATAGGTGGTGACACGTGTCACCACCTGATTGGAGGAGGAAAATAAATTAATAAAATTAAATCTAAATAATTAAAAGTCCTCCAATAAGGTGTTGACACGTGTCACTATCTAATTAAATAATTTATTATTTTATTAATTGAAAATTAGGACTACATTGAAAAAATGTGTAAATAACAGGGACCAAATGTGTAATTTTAAAATATGTCCATCAACTGCCACGTGGCAGTTCCGTCACCCCACCGTTAATTTTTTAACGGCGGTGGTCAAAATAGTTTGATTTAATAAGTTTGGTGGTGTGATTGACGTTTTTCTTAGTTCGGTGGTTCAAATAGGTATCCCCAATATCTTCGGTGGTCACTGGTGTAGTTTTCCCTAATTTAAATTATAATGAGAGTGTAAGTTAACATGCATACAATGTTTAATAAAATATTTTTTAATTGGAATCTAATGATTCACCGAATGATAAAATATGTTCATATTCTGTTATTTTATCATAGTTTAATATCGATTTACTATTATAACAAAGAATAAATGTATCACCAACGACTAAAAAGATTATTTAAACTTGTCATTTTATACATTAATCAGAATTTCCCATAGTCCAAGTATTTAACTGACTTACATCAGTATCTAAACTTGACTTATTATTTGAGAAAAAGAAATAAATCAATTTATTTTAACTGACTTACATCAACTAATTGATTTGTTAGACAAGTGATCAATCAAATAAGTCAAGTATTCAGCTTTTTTACTGAACCAACTAGAAACTGTGTATAGCATTCATGATTAAAACATTTGCTTATCTGCTTAATCTCTACATTAATATCTTATTTGCTCGATTTGATCTTGTTTTGAATAGAATACTTGTGACCATTAAATAAATATTAAAAATAATAAAACTATTAGAAATTTTATATGAATAACAAGTACAACTATATAGTTATATCCAACTACTGGTTTATAAAAATATAAATCATGTAAAAAGCAATAGTAAAATCGAATAAACACGTCATAAAAGCCTACACTATTTCATTAACAAGTGAATAATAAAAGATCCAATCCCCTTATTGGAATAGATGAGAACTCAGAAGCATATGAATCATTTTCCAAAAGTTAATAAGCGTTTGTATAAAAAAGGTATGAGAAACCATGCATGCTTTGAAGGTGGTAAGAACATGAAACAAAAGAATCATATTGTTGTTCCTAAAAGCATAAGGAGGAAATTACCAGGAATCGGATGAGTATTCAAAGAGCTTCCCTTTGGTCGAGAAAACAATCAAAGCAACATCGGCATCGCAAAGAACAGAGATTTCACGGGCTTTCTTCAATAAGCCAGACCTTCTCTTGGAGAAAGTGACTTGCCTGTTGATCTTGTTCTCGATTCTCTTCAGCTGAACCCTACCCCTTCCCATGCTGCAGACAAGGATTGCTTGCTGTACAATATTAATATATGACTTTCCTTTTTTTCTTCTTCTTCTTCTTCTCTGGGTATGTTTTAGCTGAATCGGTGCAAGTGCTGCTGTGTGGTTTATATATGTACATGGGGATATGAGATTTGGGATTGGAAGAGAAATGGTGGTTTTGGAAAACAATGGTGGTTTCGTCAAAAGAGTTGTCGAATTCTCATTGGCTTAAACGCCTGCAACAGTCGTTATTGTCTGCTTTTTCGATTTACTTTTGGTGCGGGCCCGCATTTCTCCTTATTAATTAAACTAAATTCATTTTTATACATCTCCTTATAATTTGGAAAAATCTCATATATATTGTAGGGCGTTTTTGGCATATTTGGTTGAAAAACTTTTTTAATAATTATATATACTTTTGGTTTTTCCCTAGGATTATTTGAAAAATACCCCCAAATTTGCCACGTAGTTGAATCTCGCGTTCTGCATAGCGCGCGTTACGTCTACGTGGCATTGGTGTTTGTAATAACGGTTTTCAGGAACTCGCGTTATACAAAACGCGAGGTCCCCGAGAATTTGAAAAGGCAGCTGAATGCGAGTTCTGTACAAATCTGGGTTGAAAAACAAGGGTGGGTAGGCCTGTTCGAGCCCAATTTTGGGCTTACAAATCGTATATTTTTAGCGAACATCGAGTTTGGGTTCGTAGTACTGGAAATTCTCTATCGTATGGCACCAACACGGTCAATTTCCGTCCATTCTAAAATGACTTAAAATGCACAAAACTCGTGTTATGCAGAATGCGAGTTTTGTACAAATCTGGGTTGAAAAACAAGGGTGGGTAGGCCTGTTCGAGCCCAATTTCGGGCTTATAAATCGTATATTTTTAGTGAACATCGAGTTTGGGTTCGTAGTACTGGAAATTCTCTATCGTATGAAATTGCATTTGAACAAAGGTCGATAGGCATGTTCGAGCAGAATTTCAGACGTATAAATCGTATATTTTTAGCAAACATCGAGTATGGGTTTGTAGTACTGGAAATTCTCTATTATATGACACCAACACGATCAATTTTCGTCAATTTTACACTGACTTAAATTCGCTTCAAAAACGCTATCCTACCATATTTTTTGAATGATTGAAAGTATAAGATGACCTACTTTATAAAACAAATTAGTCTGATTTTATTGATCGATAGTTATGGGCGAACTCGCGTAAATAAATTACAATGAATTAATTAAGACGAGGGGCCGAGCGATTAGAACACTTGATCTTTGAGTGTCCAGGATTTTTACATATACTACAATGCTTCTTTTGTCCGGTTTTTTCTCGATGTTCGACCATATCCTCGGCACAGTATATTCGTATAAACCGTGGACGTCCTTTGTCTCTCAGTAGTGCTGGATCTGGGCGTATGGTCGGTTTAGTGTCAACGACATTCAAATCAACCTCATTTTCGATTGGAGGAAACTCTTTTTCGTAAACCTTAAACACCGTTTGGAGTAAGTATACCAGATCAACCAGTTATATGTAGTCTATTCGTTGGTTTGCGCAAGCAGCAATGGCATGTGCGCACGAGTATTTGAATGTTTGGAATATTCCACACTCTCAGGCTCTTGCCCTGAGATCTACCACGTACGCATTGTGCTGAATGCCTTCCAACCGCCTGGAATATTCTGAAACACGGAACTTGTGTCCTTCTCGCGAGAAGATAGTTGCAGTCATCTGTCTTGATTGGTGCAATTGAGTATGCAGTTTTGTGCGGAAATCCGGATGGACTATGTGTCCACCTGCCATATACTCAGTTGCTTTCCTTCCCAAGGTTGCAAATAGGGTAGCCAAACGATAGTAGGTCTCTTTGATAATGGAAGTGATAGGCAACTGCCGCACTCCCTTCAGTGATGAGTTCACTGCCTCAACCAAGTTGGTTGTCATGTGACCACATCGTTTACCCCCGTCATACAATCGAAGCCATTTTTCCCTTGGGATTTTTTCAAGGTAGTCTGCGCCAATTTTTTTTCTCGCTCTCAGTTCCTCGAACACCTCCTCCACCTCTTGTACGTAGTGCGAGTTGCCTAAGGGATGACAGTTGAATAGTTATGGGCGAACAACATATGCAAAGAGGTCGTAAATGAAAGCGAGCATAAACTAATATAGTAAATGAAAATGACATAAAGAACGTACCCATTTTGAGCACCAATTCACGTTCATCATGGTCCTTGAACTGCTGCAGGTAGTTTGCGGCTATGTGGCGCAAGCAGAAACGGTGGTAAATATATGGAGGCTGCCAATACTCGCCCAAACGTTCTAGCGCCCATAAGAGCGTCGTGCCTCTATCAGAAATAACACATACCCCATCGTCCCTTGCCCGTATTACAAGATCAAGGACATATCTTCGTAGGTTCCGAAGGAAGAACATCCAAGACTCCAGATCCTCATTCGGGACGATTGCGAATGCAACATAAATGCATTTTTGATTGCCGTCATGTGCAATAGCTAGAAGTAGGGTATGTGTATACTTTCCGTACAACCATGTGCCATCGATTTGGACCATCGGTTTGCAGTGCTTGAATGCATTGTTGCACCATGGGAAAGTCCAAAATAACCGGTGGAATTGAGAAACACCTCGAATGACACGATCATTAGCGTATTCCGGAACCGTATCAAGTTTGACAACCATTCCGGGGATGTGTTTCTGCAGCATATTTAGCCACGGGCGCAACTCTTTGTAAGAATCATCCCATCAGCCAAACAGTTGTTCTATGGCCCGTTTCTTTGCATACCATGCTTTCCAATATTCAGGACGGTAGCCGGTGACACCTTCAGCTGTAGCCTGACATGTGAGGACCGACACCTTGGGATTTGCTTTGACTAGTGGCATAAAGATGTCGGTGAGGAACTTTGCATCGAGGTTCTTGTGATCCTGGCTTAGGCTACCAACGGTGCATGTATGGGGCCCTACAAGTTTTGTTCTTCTCCAACGGTCGTCTGCCTTCTTCAATTGGGATACACAGATTTTCCATTTACAGCCGTGATCCTTCTGGGTGCAGTGCGCCTTGTAGTATTTCGGTTGGGTTTTCTTCACTGTCGTCTCAACAGCCTGGCGAATGTTGTACTGCTTAATTACGGCCACCGACAGTTCTTTTGTCAAGAACGTCATACCAATGGCCAGTTCACCATAAGAACGGTTGAGTCTGCCGTCAATTGTTTGGTCATACGAAAATTCAGGAACGTCCATGGCATCCATATCAACCGTTGTGAAGTGGGATGATGGATGGTACATAGAAATAGGTGTCGGTGATACAGGAAAGTTGGTTGCTGCCGGCTGTTCTTCGAAATATGCTGGTGGAACGGTCAAGTCTTCTGGTTATTCATAGAATGGCCCTAGCTCGTCACCGTCGAGCCCGGGTTCTCTAATCGGTTATTCGTCAGAAGCATCCCTCGAGAGCTAGTATAGTGCATATTCGTTGATCACGAGACCTCTCGCGAGATCGCTCAGGAACCGCATTTCCAAGACCAAAATCAAGAGCACCAAAAGAAGAATGTCTCCCCATAGATGGTTGAACGTACTCCGTGCTAGAGACATACATTGATTGACGTCCATATGAGGAATCATTGAAGGGGTTGAATGCTTCATGGTCGTGTGTAACGTAAGAAGACGACGCTCCCTCCCCTCCAAAACTATACAGATTGTATGGAGCGTACGTTGCCTTTCTCGGCGTATCGAATTCATCGTTTGGGGTTTGGTTCAGGTCGAACTAGATACTAGCTACGTACGAATGTCTTGGCACAACAGATGACGATGCACCGAACTCGTTGTCTTGGCACAGTAGGTTAAAATCATTTCTTAGACTTGCAGTCGGGCTATCAACGTTGGCATTCGGATCGAAGTCGAAATTCACCCGACCCTAGCTTGGTATTTCGATAGCAGGATTAGAATCCGAAAACGATGCATACAGCTATAAGGGCCCACCCAATGAATACTCGAAGTGGGTAGCCAACATCAACTCCACATTAGCAATGTCCACAATGCTGCATACAGAGTACGTTAATGGATCTATAGATATTAGCACCCGATACTTCACGTCGGACAAATAGTGGTTTTGGAAATGCGAGACCTTTCTCTCCAATTTCTTAACCAACTTCTTATACGATAATCTCCTTGGAATCTTTATCATTACTAGATCTTCGCACTGAAAAATGACACCGAGTTCGAGATCGACGTTTATCTGCCCATCGTAGTATACTAGAGTAGTAACTCCTCCTCGTCTCGCCATTTGAATATTTGTTCAAAAACTTGTGAAATTTTAAAACTTGAAAAATTTTGACGATTTGTTTTGGCTATTGCAACATATATTTAGGGTTTATGGTTCAGCTTCATATAAGGGGACACTTATGGATTATTATTGGTACAGGAAATCACGGAGAATCCGAGTGTGTAAGGAAAATTATTGTACTGGGAGGCAGCTTTGTGAAACACGCGTTCTACAGAACCTGGAGATTCCATGACGTCGCGTTATGTATAACGCGAGTTCCTTGAAAACACGCGTTGTACAGAACGCGAGGTCCCTTTCACTTTGAGAAGGCTAAGATTCCGTCAGAGTTAATAATACTCGTACTGTGTACTCGTGTTATGTTTGAATAATTGAGTACATGTTTGAATATTTGAGACAATTGGAGACTAGTAATGTAATTTGTTCGAGTCATTTAACGATAAATGGAACGTGTTGAGAAAATATAATTGAATACAAATTCTACATAACGCGAGGTCCCTTGAACATTCATAGAGGATGAAAAAGACGTCTTGTAACAAAATTCAACGATGATTTAAGAAGTAAATGGTTAATCCGAATCATCATAGTTAGTTGACACGTCTGAAATTAAGTTTAGTTCTTCGATCAGCTATTGTTTTCTTTGTCTACGCCTGTACATAAAAAGCTGCAGCGCGTCAGCAGCTTCATCAACACCCGGTGAAGACAAAACTTGTTCATTGGTCAGAGCAGGTTGTACGGGTGCAAACGTACTACCTTCGTCGGTGTTGACCTCATCAAACTTAACATTTAAATCGACGTATTTAGCTCCAACGGAATTAAGCTGGTCATACATGTTACGAACATTTGTTTTGTTCGTAAGTTTCAAAATGTAGTGCGTTTCGTTTGTTGATGGTGTTGGGATTCGACATTCCAAGGAAGAAATTTGTTTGTCGGTGCGTTTACTAACCTCGCTTGATGTCAACTTTAATAAATCTTTGAGTGACATTTTGTTGGTGATTGTTGATTCGAAATATGTATCGAGAAAATAAAATGTTGCGTGAAATTTTGCCATAAGAGGAGCAAAGATTAGCGTTGGGTGTTTTGGGAGAAACATGAATGAGTAAATGATGGTGGAATTTGTGGGTATTTATAGTAAAGGAAAAACACCACATAAGTAAATTTAATTAGAATGAAAAATTTAATTCGTATTCCATTTAACAAAACTTTTAACAAGTCTTCCTATAGATATGTCAATCGGTCCATATAATATCTGCAAAAAGTCCAGAGTGAAAGTAGCGAGCGCGATAATCATCATCTTCTCAAATGGTCGCAGCTTTGACCCGCATCTGCATGTCAATCGGTGGATACAATATCTGCAAAAAGTCCAGAGTGAAAGAAGCGAGCGCGATAATCATCATCTTCTGAAATGGTAGCAGCTTTGACCCGCATTAGCTAATGTAATCGGCATCGGCCATATTAGCAAAATAGGGCTGCATATGCAATATGATCGATCTGAATCCGCCTTCGCTTCTTTCAGTCTGGACTTTTTGCAGATGGTGAGGGCAAGCGGCGAACTTCAGAAAAGAGTTGCCAAGAAGTGCCTAGAAAGTTTAAATGAAAACTTTCTAGGCACTTATTGGCGGTAAATGGCAGACGACCACACGCTCCTGGATATTACGATATGTCGGTAAGTATTCTTCAATCAACGTATCACGCGGGGGTCTGAACCCAACGGAACAAAAAATCATGACACAACTCCAACTATCATGAACCCAGTGGAACAGAAAATACATAAACAGCTCTAACTTCAAAAACCCAACAAAACACGAATTCATTTGAAACAACTTCGCTGGATATAAAAATCCACCGGCGTGTAAATATATAGACCAACCTCGCTTTCTTTATAAAGCGATTTTGACAGAAATCTAACTTCACAATGACCTCGCGTTTTGTATACTGCGAGTTTCAAAAGACCTCGCGTTCAACAAAACGCGAGGTTGCCACATCAACATATCCACCTCCATCTATAAATAGCCAACTCTTGGAGAGGGAAGGACCACCCACCCATCAATTGACAAAATTTTCGATTGCAGCTACTATTAGCAACATATCGCGTACCTGGGAAGTTTATTTTCAAACTAATATCCCAGATATTGCGATATGTTGTTATTTGTAGTTGCATATATACGTCATCATATTCACGTTAGTAATTTTCGATTGCAGCTACTATTGGCAACATATCGCGTATCTGGGAAGTTTATTTTCAAACTAATTTACCAGATATTGCGATATGTTGTTATTTGTAGTTGCATATACACGTCAGCATATTCACGTTAGTGATTTTCGATTGCAGCTACTATTGGAAACATGTCGCGTATCTGGGAAGTTTATTTTCAAACTAATTTCCCGGATATTGTGATATGTTGTTTTTTGTAGTTGTATATATACGTCCTCTTGGGTTAACTATGCGTAATTTTTTCATCGCTCTTGATCGACATCAACAAATCGCAATATCCGAGAATCCGAGAATCTGGAAGACAAGCACAGATTTTACCAAAAGTTAATCTCGGACGTAAGTATGGTTACTTAAACTCTCGGTTTTCGGTTTGAAATGGACTCCATGGTTTATCATGCTCATGTTTTGATGATGGTTGTTACTCACTGTTATACATAGATTTAAGCATGGTTTTGCTTGTGTTTATCCCATGAAATGGTTTGGTTTGATTCAAGATGATATGTTCTTGAATAGGATGGTATTTGCTATTTAAAAACATGTTTTATTTTGGGATATGAGATGATTTTTAATGATGCATTGTAAGTAGTGAGTTAACATGTTTTTATGGATATATTGGCAAGTGAATGATATATTTTTAATATACGGATACATTGGTCGACCAATAGGATGTGAGTGCACTATAATCTATAAATTGTACGTGTGTCTAGCTATGTGACGTAATAGGGGTGAGCCTATTGCGAGTGGTGGAGGTGAGTCTATCATTATGGGTTAGAGGTGAGCCTAATTCCATTCGTAGCCATTGAGATGGAGGTGAGCCCATCATTGAGTATAGGGGCGAGCCTATACAAGTCTGTGTATCGATATTGTTTGTAAAAGTGATAGAGGCGAGTCTATCGCAACGGATAGAGGTGAGCCTATGCCGGGATGTTGTAAGCAAATATATGTGGTTGTTGTTACCCATGTATCATGATTATAATGAATGCATAATGGATTATTGTGCATGAGATGCTTGATGTTGAGATGTTGCATAGGACAAATCTATGCATGTGAATTAAGCAAGTGAGGCTTAATATGGATTTGCATTGTGAACAATGCATGTGGCTAATGATACATGTGGAACATGGTTAAAGAATGGTTTTCTTTGGCTTTGAAAGCTTGAAATGAGATTGAGCATGATATGGTTTCAACTTGTGTTTTAAAAACTGCATTGTTGATGTGTTTTGAGATTTCCCTCACTAAGCAAGAGTGCTTATGCTCCTTTTCCCAACAATGCAGATAACTAAGCTTGAGGGTTGAGGAGTAGCAAGTGAGAGCACCTAATTCATCACTCAAATTCAAGTATGAACTTTGGTGGTTTTAAATAAGTAGATATTGGCAATGGAGAAAGAACCTTGGTTTGGGAGATTTGTTTTTGAACCTCCTGATTGTGATAAGTTGTTTTGTCTATTTGGGTTTGTAAATGGTCCATTATATGTTGCTTGAGGATTAATGATGCTTTTTGCATGTGTTATGGTATTACTCATGAGATGCTTGCCATAGCTTATTTGAATTACATGTTTTGGATTGGTGAAACCCTTGTAGTTGCATTTAAGCATGATTGACATGTAGTATATGCTTAGGGATGTTTATCAATTAATGCTTGAGCATGCTTGGCTGATTAAAATGCATTTTGGAGTTGTATGTGAAGCATATCTAGTATGCGTATCGATACTCGGGTTCGAGTATCGATACTCAAAGGCTTTTTGCAGGCTAAACAACTCAGGGGTATTAATACGATTTGCCCGCGTATCGATACACTTGAGCTATCTTTAAAGGGCGTACCGATACGTGAAGAAGGGTATCGATACCTTTTTCCCAACTTGAGCCACTACCTTCTCGCGTATCGATACGGGCCTCAAGGGTACCGATACTCGACCGTTGTTTTTAGTTAAAAGTATCTTTTAAAGTCTGAAAAGTTACATTTCGGTTCCTAAATGTTGTATGTGCAATTGGATGAGTTTGGATTGTCCGTTTGTGATGAAATTTGACATGGAAGCATGTTACATGACTAAATAATGGATGGTAATCTTAAAATTGGGTTGGTCCCTGTAATTTTCTAAAATTACAGTTTAGTCCTTAAATGTGTAATTTATACAATTGAACCTCTAAACGAAATCCGATCGCTGTGCCGTTTTCTTCTAAGTGACTTATTGAACACATAAGACTTAAAATGCATCTAGGGAAGATAAAAAATAAGGGTCATTAATCGAATTCAGCTTAGCGAGTTGACTTCGATTTTTCCCGTGTAATCTTCTTAGTTCGGGTCGGGCGTCTAAGCCGGGCTAAGAGGGTTACATTTGTTGGTATTAGAGCCATGTTACGAAAGAATTGGGGATGATGGTATGTTAATTTGGTGAGTTTTTTTTTCTTATATTGATACAAATGGCATGTTGGGTGAGAAAAGCATGATTTTAGTGAAATGTTGATGTTATGCTATGCTTGGATGTTGTGGATTACATGTGAGTCAAATATGATTGCATGTTGATGATACGATGGTATTATAAGTTGATTTTGTGTGATAATTGAGGTATGACTGAGGTACCCATTGCCAAAGCTATTGATAAAGGAAATTTTGTTTTGAGCAAATGAATTGAGTGACTTAGGTCCTTGCTACTGAAAGCCTGATTGATTTTATTGTTGTATTTGCATTATAGTATATTTATTTTACCATGGGTCTGAGACGAGAGATGAGGGGAAATGCCCGAGTTGTGGCCGAGGATGGGCCGAAAGAGTGACTAGAGAATCTACCACCTCCTCCTCCGGGTGGACCACCTGCAGGTGGTGAGACAGAAGTTGAGGCTGGAGCTGGTGATGGAGGTGTTGCACCTGAGGGAGCACCGGAACAAGGTGTTTCGGATATGACAATTTTGATACAAGCTATTGCTGGAGCCTTTCAGGCGGCAGTAGCTGGTATACATGTAGTTGCACCACAATAGGGTGTCAATCCTTGGTTGCCTCTGGAGTGTTTACGCAGCCTGGGCAGTGCTGAGTTCAGAGGGTTGACTTCTGAGGGGTCTGAGGCTTGGTTTGAGAGTACCAAGAGAATCTTGGGACATATGAACTGTAATAATGTCCAGAAGTTGGGTTGTGTAGTGTCGTTGTTGCATGGCGATGCATATACATGGTGGACGACTATCACAGCTGGGATGGAGCAGGATGAAATTGATTGGGCCTTTTTCGTGAATGCGTTCAAGAAAAAGTTCTTGAGGTCCATTATCTGGACGAGAGGAAGCGCGAGTTCATGGCTTTAGCGCATGGTAGTATATCGGTTGCTGAGTATGAGGTGCAATTTGTGAGGTTGAGCTAGTATGCACCTAAGTTAGTACCAGACAAGCGGGCGAGGTGTGATCGTTTTCGCTATGGGTTGATAAGGGAAGTTAAGACATACATGCCAGCGGCTGATTACACAGACTTTGATGTGCTGATCTCGCGAGCCAAGGATATAGAGCTGAGTCTAGGGATGACGACTCGATCTAGAGGCTCTATTTCAGAGAAGAGGAGTGCAGACCATGATGGTGGGCGTGCTCATGACATAAGGCCACGGGATAGAGGATATCAGAGGGATCATCACCAGGGTGGTGGTGGTGGATCAGGCCGTGGGTAGCATGGTCAGAATGTTGGTGCTCGTGCTCCAACTTGCAATCGTTGTGGGAGATATCACATTGGGGAGTGTTAGGGTGTCTCATGGACTTGTTGGCACTGTAGGGTGCAAGGCCACATGAAGCGTGACTATCCGCACTTGGCTAGGTAGGCACCAGTACGTGCTGTGGAACCTCAAAGTGGTCGTGGGCGCGGCTGAGGTAACTTTCAGAGGAGAGAGGAAGGAAAACGAGGAGTCGCTCACGTGGTAGCTGTTCAGCCAGAGGGCGGTGGGCCTGCAAGGGTTTATGCTCAGCGCGAGGGGTGCAACGATACGGATGTGATCGCAGGTACCTTTGCTATACAGTCTTTATCTTTATTAGCATTGATTGATTATGGATCCACACACTCTTATATCTTGAATGAGCATGCATATTCACTTGATATACCTGTTGAGTTGTTGGAAGTAGGAATGCAAGTGACTAGTTACTTTGGCGAGACTGTGGTCACAAGAAAATTGTATAGGAGATGCCCTTTGTCTATGCAGGGTCATGTTTTTCCTGTGGATTTGATGGAATTACCTTTTTATAGCTTTGATGTGATTCTTGGTATGAATTGGTTATCTGAACACAGAGCAGTGGTTGATTTTGATGTTAAGCGAGTCACCTTGAAGCTTGCTGATGAATATGAGGTTGTAACAGTAGGCGAGAATGTGAAATTCTTGTCTAATGTGGTTTCAGCTTTGGAAGCAAGCCGTATGCTAAGGATGGGCTATGATGCTTATCTTGCCTATGTGATGAATCCTAGTGCAAAGGATGTGCGTGTGCAAGACATCAGAATCGTTTGTGATTTTCCAGGTGTCTTTCCGGAAGAGTTGCCTGGATTACCACCAAACAAGGAAGTTGAGTTTGGTATCGAGTTGTAGGAGAATACGACTCCGATGTCCATTGCTCCTTATCGAATGGAACCGAAAGAGCTGAAAGAGTTGAAGACGCAACTTTACGAGTTGCTTGATCGAGGATTCATCCAGCCGAGTGTATCACCTTGGATTGCACTGGTGTTGTTTGTAAAGAAGAAAGATGAGACAATACGGATGTGTATAGATTATCGGCAACTGAACAAGTTGACGATCAAGAACAAGTATCCCTTGCCAAGGATTGATGATCTTTTTGATTAGTTTCGAGGTGCATCAGTGTTCTCTAAGATTGACTTGAGGTCAGGGTATTACCAGTTGAAGGTGAAGGATGTGGACGTACCTAAGACAGCTTTTCGAACAAAGTACAGACATTATGAGTTCTTAGTGATGCCTTTTGGATTAACCAACGCACCTGCTGCTTTCATGGACATGATGAATCGCGTATTCCATGAGTTTTTGGATTAGTTTGTGGTAGTGTTCATCGATGATATCCTTGTGTACTTTCGTACCGAGGAGGATCATGATAGACACTTAACGATAGTGATACAAGTGTTGTTGGAGAACCAGCTTTATGCTAAGCTGAGCAAGTGTGAGTTTTGGCTTAGGGAGGTAGTCTTCCTTGGACATGTTGTATCAGCCGAGGGTATTCATGTTGATCCGCATAAGATAGAGGCAGTGATGAATTGGAAAGTGCCTAAGTCGATGACAGAAGTGCGAAGCTTTCTTGGCTTGGCTGGATATTACCGTAGGTTTGTCGAGGGTTTCTCGAAGATTGTTGCACCTTTGACCAAGTTGTTGCAGAAGAATGTTCACTTTGAGTGGACAAATGCTAGGCAGCAAGCTTTTAAGAAGCTGAAGGAAGCTTTGACGCAAGCTCCTGTCTTGATTAAACCCGAGTCTGATAAGGAGTTTGTGGTGTATAGTGATGCGTTATATGTTGGTTTGGGTTGTGTGTTGATGCAGGAGGGTAAGGTAGTGGCATATGCATCTAGACAGTTGAAGGTGCATGAGCGCAACTACCCTACGCATGATCTTGAGCTCGCAACTGTTGTGTTTGCCTTGAAGATTTAGAGGCATTACCTTTATGGCAAGAGGTGTGTGTTGTATACAGATCATAAGAGTTTGAAGTATCTTATGTCCCAAAAGGAGTTGAATCTTAGGCATCGTCGATGGTTGGAGTTGCTTAAGGATTATGATTTTTCGATCGAGTATCATCCTAGAAAGGCCAATGTGGTGGTCGATGCTTTGAGGAGGAAGGTGGTAGTGGAGTTGAGGGCGATGTTTCCTCGCTTGAGTATATCGCGAGATGGTGGTCTTGTTGCCGAATTGCAAGTGAAACCTTCTTTGATTCAGTTGATTAAGGATAAGCAGTTGCTCGATGATTCTCTTTTCCCTCACATTCAAGATATTGCGGATGGCAAGCCTTCGGATTTCAGTTTCAATGACGATGGTGTACTATGCTTTGGGAGTCGGATAATGGTGCCGAATGATGTTGAGTTGAGGCGCACTATTCTGACTGAAGCTCATAGTAGTCCTTTCGCTATGCACCCTGGTAGTACGAAGATGTATCGTGGTTTGAAGGATGAGTACTATTGGGTGGGGTTGAAGAAGGATGTTGCCGAATTTGTTGGCAAATGCATGGTTTGTCAGCGAGTGAAGGCTGAACATCAGGTTCTTTCTGGGCTGTTGCAACCGTTGAAAATCCCATAATTGAAGTGGGAAAGGATTAACATGGATTTCATATCTGGGTTGTCTTTGTCACCATCGAAGAAGAATTTTGTTTGGGTGATTGTTGACCGCCTTACGAAGTGTGCACAATTCTTACATGTGCATACTACGTATACTTTGGATAAGCTAGCTGAGATGTATATTGCTGAGATTGTTCGTTTGCACGGGGTACCTAAGTCTATAGTGTCGGATAGAGATCCGAGGTTTACATCGAGGTTTTGGGAATGTTTACATCAATCTCTGGGTACAAGGTTGAATTTCAGTACTTCTTATCATCCTCAGACAGATGGGCAGTCGGAGCGTGTTATCCAAGTGCTTGAGGACATGTTGAGATGCTGCGTTATTGATTTCCAAGGTTCTTGGGAGAAGCACTTGCCTTTAGTTGAGTTTGCTTACAATAATAGTTACCAAGCAAGCATTCAAATGGCACCATACGAGGCTTTGTATGGGAGATAGTGTAGAACGTCATTCTATTCGGAGGAAACAAGGCAAAAGTTGGTTTCGATGTTGGACTTGTTGAGAGGAACCACCGAGAAGGTAAAGCTCATTTGTGAGCACTTGGAGGCAGCATCGGATCGACAAAAGTCTTACGCAGATTTGAAGCGTAAGGAGATTGAGTTCGCAGTTGGCGAACATGTGTTTTTGAAAGTATCGCCTTGGAAGAAGGTGATGAGATTTTGGCGTAAGGGTAAGCTTAGCCCAAGGTTTATAAGACCATATGAGGTTGTGGAGCGAGTTGGTCCTGTGGCTTATCGGTTGAGGTTGCCTCTCGAGTTGGAAAAGATCCATGATGTGTTTCACGTTTCGATGTTGCGGAGGTATAAATCAGATCCTTCGCATGTAATGCCTGTTGAGGAGATAGAGCTGAATCCAGATTTTTCCTATGACGAGGAAGCAGTAAACATCCTAGATTCGAGCAGCATAGTTCTTCATGGCAAAACGACAGAGCTTGTAAAGGTGTTGTGGCGACACCGAGGAGTTGATGTGGCCACGTGGGAAAGTAAAGCAGACATGTTGAAGCAGTTCCCGCACCTTTTTCCTTCAGGTAAAATGTCAAGGATGAAATTTACTAAGTGGGGGAGAGTTGTAACTCCTTGGTTTTGGGCCTAGGTGTTTTAGACATCGCATCGGGCCGGTCGGAAACGGTTCGAATCGTATTAGGTGGTTTAGGGAAATCAAGGTTCAGGATATGATAAAAATATGACAAAATTGCTAAAATCCTCTAAAATTATGTTTAAGAGGTTGGTGAAATCAATTTTACAAAATGAGTTTTGAAAGTGGTACATTTTGGGCAGTGACCAAAATGTAAAAGTTTTGAAACTTTGGAAAAAATGCAATTTTCAAAAGGAGAGTCAAAATTTTAGAATCTTTAGGGAGCTTTTGTGCAATTTAGCCTTCCTTCAATTTGACATGTGTTTTAAATGAATTTTAAGTAATGGATTTAAAAAGGGATTTTATTTAATTATTAAATAAAATAGTAAATTTAGAAGTTTCAACCACGAAACTAATTTTTCCTCTCTCATTTCAGCCAAACACAAATTCTAAACACTTTTCTCCAGATTTCTTTTCTCTCAAATTCTCTTTTCTAAACTATTTTTCAAAGGTTCTTCACATTTTCTTCAAGATTTTTGGAAGATAAACTTGTCAAATTGCTAGGAAAGCAAGGATTGGAGGTAAATCTTGTTCTCAACCTCTAATCAAGGTTCTTTATTGAAATTCCCAAGATTTTTGACTCTTAATTGTTGTTTTTAACTGAGTTTTGATTATATATTTGATTTAAGATCAAAATCTTGAGAAATAAAGGTTTAATTCTTTATTTTCGGAGTGTTAATGTTAAGCTCTGTTTATGATGGTTTATAATTGAATTTTGAGTTGATTATGATGTTGAAAAAGAGTTTTAATGATATAGATCCCGAAATTCTTGAGATCCTTGAGTTTTACATTGGTTCTAGTTGAGTTTTTGAAGTGTTTTGATGATTAGATGCTTGCTATAGGTATAAGGAAGGGTTTAAGTTGTTTTTAGATATGATTTGATGAATATAAATGATTGTAAATGTTGATTGTTGGCTGGGCTTGGTTTAGGAAGCAATCAAATGAGTTTTCGGTTGTTTCGGTTGGGTAAATTGTCGTTGTTTTGCTGGGCAACGAGTTTGTGTTTAGTTGCTGGAGTTAGAATGCATTTTGATGCATTGGATCTCTGTTTTTGGTGCTCTAAAAGCAGGGGACATTGATCCGGGAGCAAGCGAAGTGGTTTTAGAAGCTTCAGACGCTTGATCTTCGCGTCAGCACGTGAAGTCTCGCGTATCGGTGAGTGGATGTGTTTTAAAGCTTTGTTAAGCTTGGATACGAGGTGTTGGGAGGTTAGTGTAAGCTTGAAATGCTTAGCTAATCTCGGAAGTAAGTATGGTTACTTGAACTCTCGGTTTTCGGTTTGAAATGGACTCCATGGTTTATCATGCTCATGTTTTGATGATGGTTGTTACTCACTGTTATGCATGGATTTAAGCATGGTTTTGCTTGTGTTTATCCCATGAAATGGTTTGGTTTGATTCAAGATGATATGTTCTTGAATGGGATGGTATTTGCTATTTAAAAACATGTTCTATTTTGGGATATGAGATGATTTTTAATGATGCATTGTAAGTAGTGAGTTAACATATTTTTATGGATATATTGGCAAGTGAATGATCTATTTTTAATATACGGATACATTGGTCGACCAATAGGATGTGAGTGCACTATAATCTATAAATCGTATGTGTGTCTAGCTATGTGACGTAATAGGGGTGAGCCTATTACGAGTGGTGGAGGTGAGTCTATCATTATGGGTTAGAGGTGAGCCTAATTCCAGTTGTAGTCATTGAGATAGAGGTGAGCCCATCATTGAGTATAGAGGTGAGCCTATACAAGTCTGTGTATCGATATTGTTTGTAAAAGTGATAGAGGTGAGTCTATCGCAACGGATAGAGGTGAGCCTATGCCGGGATGTTGTAAGCCAATATATGTGGTTGTTGTTACCCATGTATCATGATTATAATGAATGCATAATGGATTATTGTGCATGAGACGCTTGATGTTGAGATGTTGCATAGGACAAATCTATGCATGTGAATTAAGCAAGTGAGGCTTAATGTGGATTTGCATTATGAACAATGCATGTGGCTAATGATACATGTGGAACATGGTTAAAGAATGGTTTGCTTTGGCTTTGAAAGCTTGAAATGAGATTGAGCATGATATGGTTTCAACTTGTGTTTTAAAAACTGCATTGTTGATGTGTTTTGAGTTTTCCCTCACTAAGCAAGAGTGCTTACGCTTCTTTTTCCAACAGTGCAGATAACTAAGCTTGAGGGTTGAGAAGTAGCAAGTGAAAGCACCTAATTCGTCACTCAAACTCAAGTATGAACATTGGTGATTTTAAATAAGTAGATATTGACAAGAGGGAAAGAACCTCAGTTTGGGAGATTTGTTTTTGAACCTCCTAATTGTGATAAGTTGTTTTGTCTATTTGGGTTTGTAAAAGGGCCATTATATTTTGCTTGAGGATTAATGATGCTTTTTGTATGTTTTATGGTATTACTCATGAGATGCATGCCATAGCTTATTTGAATTACGTGTTTTGGATTGGTGAAACCCTTGTAGTTGCATTTAAGCATGATTGACATGTAGTATATGCTTAAGGATGTTTATCTATTGATGCTTGAGCATGCTTGGTTGATTAAAATGCATTTTGGAGTTGTATGTGAAGCCTATCTGGTATGCGTATCGATACTCGGGTTCGAGTATCGATACTCAAAGGCTTTTTGCAGGCTAAACAACCCAGGGGTATCGATACGATTTGCCCGGGTATCGATACACTTGAGCTATCTTTGAAGGGCGTACCGATACGCGGGGAAGGGTGTCGATACCCTTTTCCCAACTTGAGTCACTTCCTTCCCGCGTATTGATACGGGCCTCAAGGGTACCGGTACTCGACCGTTGTTTTCAGTTAAAAGTATCTTTTAAAGTCTGAAAAGTTACATTTTGGTCCCTGAATGTTGTATGTGCAATTGGATGAGTTTAGATGGTCTGTTTGTGATGAAATTTGACATAGAAGCATGTTACATGACTAAATAATGGATGGTAATCTTAAAATTGGGTTGGTCCCTGTATTTTTCTAAAATTGTAGTTTAGTCCTTAAATGTATAATTTATGCAATTGAACCCCTAAACGAAATCCAATCACTGTGTCGTTTTCTTCTAAGTGACTTGTTGAACACATAGGACTTAAAATGCATATAGGGAAGATAAAAAATAAAGGTCTTTAATCAAAGTCGGCTTAGCGATTTAACTTCAGTTTTCCCCGTGTAATCTTCTTATTTCGGGTCGGGCGTCTAGGTCGGGCTAAGGGGGTTACACCAGCTGAGGTTAATCCAACTTAGACATAAGTTAGGGTTTAAAGCGGCTAAAAAGGAGCAACCAATAGTTGAGGTTCTTTGCAAATATTCACCTAACCGGTATCATTTTCAAGGTGCATCAACAGTATCCTAGCCTAGACATAGGTAGGATCATCTACGAATTTTTCCGCCAAACCTTGAGTATCTGCCAGACTTGCCGCCGGGACTTCCCTCCAATACATCTGCCGTGGTAGCGAAAGTTGTCGAAGCTTAGTGTCGCTGTGGCAACGTAAGTTGCCGCCACCCCAATCCGCCAATACCCGCCGAGACATCAGATCGTGGCAGCGCAATTCAATCTTAGCCTATACAATGCAGTCTACACACTACTGAGCAGCAATTACCTAGCCCATTCTATCACTCTGATCTCTTCTACCTTTGCTATTTGTGTTTTTAATTTATCTTCTTCAAAAACTCCAGAAATTAACTGTGCATTTACTTTTTCCCCTTGTGCAGGAAAACACTCAAAGAAGCCGTTCCAATCCCTGTGGGATCGACATCTTTTATACTATTACTTGACAAGAGTGTGCACTTGTGCTCAATAATATATACTCGCAAACACCCCAACATTGGGGACCAAAGAGGAGGTACTGGGTGCAGCTAGCGGGTCGGACAAACCTTATGGTTGTCTGACTGCATACGCGAAGGTATAACTGTTGTGGGTAGAGGTATAACAGATCTCAATTTAAATTTATACATTGTTAGGACATTTCCCTTATATATTAATATATAAACTACACCATTGGTTGTTGAACTATTGGAACTTTTCTACTTTAGCTACCAGTCTTTTTTTTTGCAAGAATAGTTACTATCATTGCAACTTTTTTCTACTTTGGTCACCAACAGTCAACTTTCTGTTAAAATTAATAAGAATGGTGATCAGACATGGTATAATAATAATAATAATAATAATAATAATAATAATAATAATAATAATAATAATAATAATAATAATAATTTCAGTCCTCAAAACTTATACATTCTATCAATTTGATCCTAATTTAAAAATAAAAAAAAACTAACATTAATATTTGTAAATCATTTCCATTTGGCCATCATTGTAATTCTACATAAATCAATATATTTAACTAGTTTTATTTTCTTATATTTTTAATATTAAAAAATTTGTTGATTAATTTTTATTATCTTATTTTTTAATATTAATTAAATCAATTATAATTTTACCATTCTTCTCTAACAACAATCTCATTCTTCTCAAAACCTAGCCACCATCATCGTCAATAGAGAGAGTAGTGAGCGGGGTCGAGGTGCACGATATGGAGTTTTTGTTTAAAGTATGCTCAAAGATCAGTCAATAAATATAAATAAACGGATATAAAAACATTTTCATTATTGTTCTAGTCTATTTTTTATGTGTGTATATATAAATAAACTAATTTTAACAAAGTCTTAAGAATAATATAATTATTCTTGAAAGATTCTTAGTCAAGTATTATTGTGGGCTTGAACAATAATCATACATCAAAGCTAATGTATAATTGATTAATGACAAAATATTTTTATTGACAAATGGAAGAGTATGAACACTCTTCGTTTCTAATATATCGGAACGACTCCATTGGCAAGGGCTATGGTAGGCTTTCGGTAGACATTGAAGGGTGGTTGATGTGTTTGTGCCTAAAAAGAGGGCAAATGATGGATCTAGATTTGGTTTTGTTGGAATGGGATCAAGGGCGGATGCCGATCGAGTGATTGAAAGATTAAATAGTTTTCGGCTGTATGCATCGGTGGTGCGAGTGTCGATGGCTTTTCGTGATAACAGAGACTTCTATTGGAGGAGAAAGCGATCGTTAAAATCACATGTTGAATCTTCTCCAATGATTGCCAACGGTTCATTGTCGGATTCTGATTTCTTACAACGGAAGCGTGTTCTTTTGAAGGAGGCACAAGAAATGCTGGATTTGGGGAAATTAATTGGTGTGAAGGCTATGGGAAACGAATAGGTCATTGTGCAAGACATCACGCAGATTTTGGAAGCGCGGCAACGTAATCAATAGCGGTGGGTAATGCGTCTGTTGTCGTGGAATGTTCGGGGTATAGGTAGGGCGTCTAAGTGTCGTTCGATTCAACGCCTTTTACGACAACAGAGATGCGAGATGGTTCTTCTGCAAGAAACAAAGTTGAAAGTGATCCATGACAGAATTGTAAGTTCAATTTGGTATACGTTTTCTCTTCTTTTGTGGGTAGGGCAGGTAGTGTGCTTGTAATTTGGGACGTGACGCTTTTCCAAGTAAGTTTGAAAGCTCGGCATCATAATTGTGCGTGTGTTGAGGGTAGTTGGTCATGTGACTCTTGGATTGTGGTATTATTTGTTTATATGCACCTTGTGAGGTTTCAGATCAACCTTTATTTTGGGAGTTGTTGCGTGCTTGTTTACGTAGGAAGATTGATTGGTATTTGGGGGGATTTTAATATGGTTTTGAAATCTAGCGAGAGTCGTTGTAATGTATCGACATGTGGTATGAATTTGTTTTGTGATTTTGTTGAAACGGAGGCGTTGATTGATATTTCGATGCATGGTAAGTGTTTCACTTGGTTCGGTCCCGGGGGAGTAGATGTAGTAGGCTGGATCGTTTTCTTGTCACAAAGAGTTGATGTGATTTTTATCAGAGCTTGGCTGTGGTGAATTTGTCTCGGGGTGGTGTTTCCGATCATTCTCCCATTTGTCTTGTTAGTGATGATTCAGACACTAGACCAAAACCATTTCGATTTTTAATGTGTGGCTTGATCACAAGGAGAATTTTAATATGTTACGCAATGAATGGGAGCGGTTGTCTGGGCAGAATTCCATGTTATCTCTTCCGGCTAAATTAAAAGCTTTTAAATCCCTTTTGAAGGGTTGGAACCGTTCGTCATTTGGTAATGTCGATGTTTTATTTGCGGAGGCGGTGTAAAAGATGGATGAGTTGGATAGTCGGCTGAATGAGGGTGAGTTTTCCGAGGCTAATATCAGTTTAAAGCGTGATTTACAGTTGAAAGTATGGAGGCTTTCGAAGCAATGTGAATCAGTGTGGCGTCAGAAATCAAGAGTGAAGTGGTTAGTCGTGGGGGATAGAAATTCTAACTTCTTTCACAAGTCAGCTAAAATTCGTGCTATGCACAATACAATTAGAGGTATTCATGTTAATGAGCGGTGGGAAACTCAACCGGATCGTATGAAGTTTTGCTTTTTAAAGGAATTCTGCAAGCACTTTGATTCAAAACCGTATGCGGGGTGTTTGGATGCGGTTGTTGATTGCTCCGTATTGGATGTTTCGAGTAAGGAGGGTTAGAAGTGGCATTCTCAGTAGAAGAGGTTCGAGATGCAATTTGAGATTGTGATGGTGCGAAAGCTCTAGGGCTGAATGGTTATTCCTTTGCTTTTTATAAGAAGGGTGGGAGTTTGTGAAAGAGGATGTAATGCGTTTTATGGATGAATTTTTTCAGACTAGCCACCTTCCAAAGGGGGTAAATTCTACTTTTGTATTTCTTTTTCCTAAAAGAGAATGTCCAAAGGCGATTACTGACTTTCTTCCGATATGTCTTCTCAATTCTATATACAATATTTTGGCGAAATGCCTTGCTAGGCGGTTGCAAAAGGTGATTGCAAGGTTGGTAAGTGATGTTCATTCCACTTTTATTCGTGGGCGTCAAATTCTTGATGGTGTGTTACTTGCGAATGAGATTATCCACTCGATGAACAAGAAGCGGTTTGGTGATGGTGGTGTCATTTTGAAATTACATTTTGCAAAGGTATATGATTGTATTAAGTGGGATTGTTTGGATCGTGTTATGGAAAGGATGGGTTTTGGGGGTAAATGGCGTAGCTGGATTTTTGAATGTATTAGCACAACAAGGTTATCGATTCTGGTTAATGGAAGCCCTTCACGTGAATTTGCTATGAAAAGGGAACTGCGACAAGGTGATCCTCTGTCACCGTTGTTGTTCGTTCTAGTGGCTAATGTATTACATCTTTTTATTCAGAATGCTGAGTCTTTGAGTTTTCTTCGCGGTGTCCGAGTTGCAGGAGATTTTTATATTTCACATTTGCAATTTGCGGATGCCACTATCCTTTTTCTTCAAGGTGAGGAGCGTTTTGCGCATAATGTGAAGAGGGTGTTAACTTGTTTTGAATATGTTTCGGGACTGGAAATAAATTATGAGAAATCTTGTGTTTATGGGATTGGTGTTGAGGATTCGGTGGTTGGTTCTTTTTGTAGAGATTCTTGGGTGCGCTTGCGGTAGTTTACCTTTTACTTATTTAGGGTTGCCATTGGGTGTTCATCCACGAGGTATGTAGATTTAGAATCCTTTGATTCAGAGGTTTCACACTTGTTCAGCAGGGTGGAAGCGCGATTCACTGTCCTTCGCAGGTAGGCTAATTTTGGTTAACTCTGTGCTTTCCTCTTTGCCGCTGTACTACATGGGTGTGTTTCTTTTACCGAAGAAAGTCATATTATAGATTGATCGTATTAGGCAGAATTTTTTATGGGGTGGTAAGGAGGAGAGGAGTAAGTTGAGTAGGGTTAATTGGTCCGTTGCTTGTCGCCTGAAGCGGTTCGGGGGCTTAGGGGTAGTTGATTTACGACATCGCAACTTGGCGTTGCTTGCTAAATAGTGTTGGCATTATGCTTCCTCGGAACTTTCATTATGGAAATCTTTGATAATTGCCAAATATGGGAAGATTTATTGCGTTGGAGAATGAATCTGGTGGGTACTAGAAATATGTCGGTTATGTGGCGTCAAATCGTTGAGGTTTAAAATGATGAATATGTGAGCCGTTTCATGAATGTTTCTCAATTTATGTGGATTGTTGGCGATGGGATGAGTATTCTTTTTTGGTATGATATTTGGTGTCTTGAGGAACCGTTTCTTATGGTCTTTCCTCGACCTTCTAGATTGGCGATTAACAAGCTCGCTTTGGTGAAGGATTTTTTTGGGTGAAACTAGCATGGTTTCTGGTGGTTGGGAAGTATTTTTTAGTCGCGTTTTGCGATCTTTTGAGGCTGCTCAGTTGCGAGAGTTAAGAGCTTGTGTCTCTCAGTTTCATTTGTTTCCAATGATGCAGGATAGACTGGTTTGGCGACATGATTCTTCTGGTGTTTTTCGTGTGAAATCGCTTTATTCTTTGATGTCTTTGTTTGGCTTGAGTGAGGTGCCGGATGTGTCTAAGGTTTGGAAGATCATTATTCCGCCTAATGTTAAATGTTTCCTATGGTTCGTTGTGATAGGAAGGTTGCCGACAATTCGTATACTCCATGATCGGGGGTTGCCTTTTGAGGATTCGATGGTTCGCTGTAAATGGCGTGGTTTGGGTGAGGATGCCATTAATCATATCTTGCTTCATTGTTCTTTTGTGTGGCCTATTTGGTCGGTTTTCTTTGCCTGGTGAGGTGTTGCGTTTGTACGGCCAGCTTGAGTTGGTGAGTTGTTACAGCAATTGCTGCATTTGTCTATTGGGAGTTCGATTCATGATTGGTGGTTAATGGGTTGTGCATCGGTGTTCTGGTCTTTGTGGCTTGCCCGAAATAAGTTGATGTTTGATGGTGTTCGGATTTCAGAGTCTGATATTGTGTTTTCTGTGAAACTTCGTTCGTTTTTTGGGCGAAGTCGTTGGCACCATCTGATAACTTGATGAAGAGCGCGTGGTGGGATGATCCCTTTTTGTGTATTGCGCATCAATCTTCTCTTGGTCCACGAGTGGGTATTGTTTGGGAACCTCCTTCGTCGGGTATTGTGAAATTTAATGTGGACGGGGCTGCGCGAGGTAAACCAGGTTGTAGGGGTGTTGCGTGATTCTTCGAGAAGGATTCTTGCGTTATTTTACGGACCGCTTGAGATTATTGATTCCAACGAGGTGAAACTACAAGCAATTTATCATGCACTCCTTATGGTGAGGGATTCGCAGCGGCAAAGGGTGATTATTGAATATGACTTCGTTCTTGCGATTTCTTGGATTTTACACTCGGATGCTCGGCCTTGGCTTTTTGGTGTTTGTTTCATCTTATTGATTTTATCTGTGGGACTATGGTTTGCAATGTTTTTCATAATGTTTACCGGGAGGCAAATAGTTTAGCAGATGTTGTGGCGAAGAGTGGTGTTGATCGTTCTTCTTGGTTTGTCTTGATGGAGTGATTTGTATCGTGTTATCGCGTTCCATGGTAATCTTTTCCCCCATTTAGGCTTAGGATGGTTTTTTAATGAGGCCATGGTTCGTGTAGGCTTTGTATGATTATCTTAATAAAATCATACTTTATTGCCGAGCTAAAAAAAAGAAATGAAAAATCTTAAACGAAATTGGCACAAACTTGACTTTGAGAGGAACCTAAAATGAAACATGCAAGATATTCTAATCATAATTAGAGATGAATAAAAATAATCAAAAAATCAATTCTACTAAAAAATAATATATAAAAGAAGAAAAACTTTATAATGATGATTAAAACTAAGCTATTAATCACTACATCTTCAAGAATAACAATTTTACAGGTATTTTATAAAATATTTAACAAAAAGGATAAATTTAATAGATGATTGGTTACCTTCCATCACAAATCAATAAATTCCACCACCTAAATCTTAGAATTGTCTTGCAGGAATGGTGATATTGGTGGCGAATTCTAGAACATTTAAGAAAGTCTATAGAAATATCTAGAACTCTTTCGAAATGTTCTAGTATAATGTGGAAGGTTCTATAAGGTTTTAGAACTGTGTGGAAGGATTTGGAACATTTTAGAAGGATCTAAAATACTCAACAAGGTTTTTAAATATTGGGGAAGACTCTAGAATATTCTATAATGTTATGAAGTACGATATAAAATTATGAAATGTTCTAGAAGCTTATGGAGAATTCTCTAAAACTATTCTACTCTAGTGTTGTGTATAAGGTTCTAGGAGATGTAAGATATTTCTAGGTTATATAAATTTCTCTAGAAGTTAAATACTAACCGTGAGATTAGATTTAGCTCCACCTTCCATTGAGGAGGTGGAAGGTTATTGTTGACGCTCCAAAAGTACTAATTTTTATGCTTATTTCACATGTTCTGCATTGTCTTTTAAGTACATTTAATTGCACTTAGGTCGCAAAATCATACATTACATAAAGAGCAAGGATTCAGTGTTATGCCAATGTGAAGGGTTTTTTTTTGGCACCTTTTTGTAGGTTGGCATAGTTGATGGCACAATAGTTGGTAGAGCAGGAGCATATTAGCCCAGGAAAGAGACGACACCAAGGAGGATGTCGAGTAGTCGTTGGCACAGAAGGACCTTTAATGCCAAGAACCGATTGGCAGAGAAGAACATTTGATGTCAGGCCAAGAAGATGTTGACCACGAGAAAATAGGACCATATCAGGCTATGAGAAAATAGGGATTGGATCAATCTCCGAAAAAATAGCAGACAAGCAGTGCCAAGCGTGGTTGGTAGTACCATGTCGAGCTACGATGCCAGAAGAGCAATGATACGATGTTGTCAGCCCTAATCTGACCAGCCTTAGGATTCGAACGTTATATAAGATGATCACCTTCTTTATTCCTGAACGTTCAAATTCAAATCCAAGCTAATCCTAGGCTATTTATGGAGTCCTATTTAAACTCGATCAAAGCAAAATTGAAGTGATCAGAAAATGAGGAGGGTGGTCAGAGATAAGGTTCAACATTTAACCAAGAGCATGGTTGTGAAGAGCTGCATCGAGAGACCCTCTTCTAGCCCACCCTCTTTGATGTTTTTTTATTTTTAGTTAGTTTTAATGATGATGGATGTTAAAAACGATAATGGTATTTTTTTGAGACCCTTACCATGAACTAATTTCATAGTTGGTGAGGGGTGGTTACATTTGAACGCTATGTTTTTGTTTAGTTTTTAATAAATCGACATTGCCTTGAAGCTTTTTCCTATCTGGCATGTTTACTATTTTTAAGTGTGCTGCCAAGCGACAACTGACACTCTCTTTTTAAAATATTATGCCAAGCAGCAACTGGCATAGTTAGCCTATTGCAACTCAATATCATAACTGACTTGGGTGGCAACGACCAGATGCTAGGTACTAAGGTGAGATGCTTCAGGAGAAGATGTTCAAGTTGATGAACTTACTTAGGGAGTGAAATCTACCCCTCACGAGAAAATATTGACACTTAATCGAATTTATTTATGAAAAAACATTCACTATAGACATATAGAGGTTTTTCATGATTAATTTAGGGCAATGCTATTGACAGAGGCATTGCTACCTTTGAATCTGCTCGGCAAACAATGCCAAGACAGAATTTATTAAAGGCTGACATGGCATGAATAGCGTGAAAACTAGGCATTCCTTGTCAACGCTCATCATTTGCTAAGACACCTTCATTTCCAATGTTTTAATTTACTTTTCTTACTTTCATTATCTTTTCATTTCTCAAAATCACTCTACATCAAAAACATCTTTTTCACAAGACAAGTAATTGGCAAAGTAATCGAATCCCAAACGCAATCTCTGTGGGATCAACACTCAGATTAACTGATGTATTACTTACGGGTTGTGTATACTTGCACGCAATATATTTTATTGGCACTGTGTTAACACTTTTCCTATATCTTTTGCACCCTATTTCAAGCAAATAATCATTCACGCTAAGAGTCTACAAGTTTTTGGCGCTGTTGCCGAGGATTGCAACAGATTTGATTGTTTTTAGGTTTTTACTTGTTTTGTTTTTGTTTTTATCAGTGTATGACCAAGAAACATGCCGAGAGGGAAGTTAGACCATTAGACCATGAGATTGAACGCACCTTGCGTAGATTGAGAAAGAAGATTCGAGAGATGAATCACGAAAATCAAGGAAACATAGCAGTAAATGGTGTTCAAAACAATCAAGAGAATCAACCAGACAATGGAGAAATACCATTATACAATAATAATATCGTCAACAATGCCGAAGAAGAGAGACCCATTCGAGAGCAATCAACACATAACATCACAAGCTTAATACCAGGAGTTATTGGCAACGAGGTAAATGCATCAAATTTCAAACTCAAACTCGTAATGATCTCAACTCTTTTGCATGTATGTCAGTTCGATGGAGCACTGACTGGAGATCTAAGGTAGCATTTAAAGCAATTCATGGAGATACGCCAATTATTTCAGCAACTATGAGTGTCTGAGGATACTGTGAAGCTGCAACTATTTACTTTTTCTTTGAGAGACAGAGCAAAGACGTGGCTCAATTCCTTGCCACATGGCCCAGTCACTTTATGTGCAGATATATGCAAAAAGTTTCTAACACGATTTTAGCCACCGACGCTCACTGCCAAGCTACATGGTGATATCATTACCTTCAAGAATGCTGAGGATGAGACCCTATATGATGTGAACTTTACAAAAGAGCAACGAGTCCCAAGTAGTTAAAACATTGGAGCCATTTTGCATTATCTATGGAGAGAACCACCATATGAATGAATGCCCTGCCAATCATGTGTCGGTAAATTTCATTGGCAATTCTGGACGTTATTATAATTCTAACTCTAACTCTTATAATGCAGGTTGGAGGTAGCATCCTAACTTAGCTTGGGGAAATCAAGGGGGAAACCAGTACAATGCACAATGCCCAGAGGCAAAACCAGAATGCCATGCCAGTATTTTGTCAAAATACCATGCCGCAGAGAGTTCAAAATAATTTCCAGCAATGGTAAAGACTCAATCAATGAAGCAATATTACAAAGTACACAGAGCAGAATAATGTCACGGTTCATAGTCTGGCAGCTTCAATACAAAATTTAGAGATCCAGATGGGACAACTTGCGAATGCACTCAAAAATCGTCCATAAGGAGCTTTGGCAAGTGACATTGAAGATGCACGACACAAAGGTAATGAGCAGTGCAAGGCCATAACCCTTCGAAGTGGTAAACATTGTGAAGTAGAAACGGTTGCCAAGCAGTCGATCGACTGCTAAGTTGGAAAACCAGTGCCAACACATGAGCCGAGGTAATTAGAGAAGGAGGAAACCAAACCAGATGATGCCAGTGGTGATGCCCACAATGATGCCAACACTCATGCCAGTTCCAGTGCTCAACATGATGCCAGTTCCAGTGCCAATTATGATGTTAACAATGATGATAAGCAAACTAAGGTAAAAAACATACCAGTGCCAAAATAGATGCCAACACTGCCTTGGCAAAGCTGACAATGTCAACTTATGTGTATCTACCACCACCATTTCCAGCCAGACTTCAAAAGCACAAGCAGGATCAACAACATAAGCGCTTTTTGGAAGTGTTGAAGCAATTTCAAATTAACGTTCCATTGGTAGAGGCCTTGGAGCAAATGACCAACTATGTAAAATTCATGAAGGACATCTTGTCCAAAAAGAGGAAGTTGGGAGAGTTTGAGATTGTTGCCCTCACACAAGAATGCAACACCATGATCTTGAATCGATTGACATCAAAGCTTAAAGATCCTGGGAGTTTTACTATACCTTGTACAATTGACATTAAATTCATGGGTAAGATATTGTGTGATTTAGGAGCCAACATCAATTTGATGCCACTATCTATTTTCAAGAAGCTTGGAATAGAAGCAAGACCTACCACAACGGCACTCTAGTTGGTAGGCCGATCCTATGCACATCCCAAGTGTAAGATTGAGGATATGTTGGTAAAGGTAGACAAATTTATCTTTCCAGTTGATTTTTATCATTTTGGATTATGAAGTTGACACCAATGTGCCAATTATTTTGGGTAGGCCATTCCTTGCCATGGGTAGGGTGCTTATTGATGTTCATAAAGGGGAACTAATCATGTGAATGAATGACCAACATGTTACTTTTAACGTGTTTCAAGATTTGAAATGTGCAGATGAATCAGATGAATGTCAAGTTGAGGAGATGATGGAGGCAATTTATACTTTGGATATGGCACAGTTGCACTAGGATACAGAATTTGATGCCAACATGTTTGACGACAAAACTAAACTATTTAAGGAACCTGAGGAACCAGCCCTAGAGACTGAAGATGTGAGTTACTTTGAGCCACTCTAGTTGGCTGGTAGAGAGATGAAGAAACTGAAACCGTCAATCGAGGAACCACCAAAGTTGGAGCCTAAGTCAGTGCTAGAACACTTGAAGTATGCCTATCTAGGTGAGCACTCAACTCTACCAGTGATTATTACCACTGATCTCACTAATGATCAATAGGCAAGATTGCTGGCAATATTAAAGACCTATAAGCAAGCATTGGGCTGGACCTTGGTAGATATCCGAGGTATAAGCCGAACCATTTGTATGCACAAGATTATTTTGGAGGAATATCATAGCAAGACTATTGAAGGTCAAAGGAGGCTGAACCTGAGCATGAAAGAAGTGGTAAAAAAGAGATTATCAAATGGCTTGATGCTGGAATAATCTATCCCATGTCCGATAGCTCTTGGGTTAGCCCAGTGCAGTGCGTGCCAAAGAAGGGTGGCATGACTGTTGTCCAAAATAAAATGGATGAGTTGACCCCTCCAAAACAATCACATGATGGAGAGTGTACAGGAATTATATGAGGTTGAATAAAGTCACGAGGAAGGACCACTTCTCTTTGCCTTTCATTGACTAGATGTTAGATAAATCGGCAGGTAAAGCTTTCTATTGTTTCTTAGATTGTTATTAAGGTTATAATCCGACTGCAATAGCCCCGACGACCAAGAAAAGACCAAATTCACCTATCCATATGGGAAATTTGCCTTCAGAAGGATGTCATTCGGTTTGTGCAATGCTCTGACAACGTTTCAACGTTGTATGATGTCTATTTTTCTGATTTGATTGAGCACAACATGAAAGTGTTTATGGACGATTTCTCAATGTTTGGTAGCAAATTTGAGGAATGCATTTTGATATTGGAGCAAGTTTTGAGGAGATGCAGTGAGACAAATCTAGTCTTGAACTGGGAAAAATGCCACATCATGGTGAAGGAGGGCATTGTTCTCGAGCATTGGGTGACCTAGAATGTACTAGAGGTTGATCCAGCAAAAGTCGAAGTGATCAAGCAATTACCACCCCCACAAGTGTTAAAGGTGTAAGAAGTTTTTTAGGCCATGCATGTTTTTATCGATGATTCATTAGGGACTTCTCTAAAATTTCTAAAGGCTAAAGGGTCAAATTTGCCCCTGTAGTAACTCGAAATCAGAAATGTTGCCCCTACTTTTTTTTCTTCGTAATTTTGCCCTCAAAGTCAGTCAATTGTAACAATGTTGCCCTTTGACCGAACCGCTAAAGTGCTGACGTGGCAGTTAACGGTGAAGTCAGTCATGCAATTTTGCCCTCAAAGTCATACAATTGCAGCAATTTTGCCCTCGGTTTATTTAGTTTTTCGAGTTGAACTTTTACAAACAGAATATATAAAAAATTGATTAAAAAATTGGTGTAAATATCCATTGGGTCCCTGCTAATTTTAAAAATAAACAAAGTGAGAACTCTCACAAAACATTCTTCAATTTTTAAAAAATATATAAACTTAATAAAAATAAATAAGATATTCCAAAATATTAAAAATAAAAACCAATATAAAAAATAAAATGTATTAGAAATTATAAAATAATAAAAATATAAATACAAAAATTTTAAAATTATTTATAAAGTATTAAAAATGAACAATTTTATCAAATGATAAAATATAAACATAAAGTTATAAATAAAAAAATAATCAATATTGACGTAGAAAAACGAAAAAAAATTGGTAAAATTCTTCAATTTTTTAATACTAAATACTTTTTAATTTTTTATATTTATATTTTATTATTTTATAATTTCTAATATATTTTAATTTTTATATTAGTTTTTGTTTTCAATATTTTTTTGAATATTTTCTTTATTTTTATTAAGTTTATGGATTTTTTTAAAAAAATTGAAGAATGTTTTGATTTTTTGTGAGAGTTCTCACTTTGCTTATTTTTAAAATTACCGGGGACCCAAATGATATTTACGCCAATTTGTTAATCGATTTTTCATATATTCTATTTGTAAAAGTTCAACTAAAAAAACTAAATTCTTTATGCAATTTTATTCAAAAACTAAATAAACGAGGGTAAAATTGCTGCAATTGTATGACTTTGAGGGCAAAATTGCATGACTGACTTCACCGTTAACTGCTACGTCAGCACTTTAACGGTCAACGTCGGTCAAAGGGAAAAATTGTTACAATTGACTGACTTTGAGGGCAAAATTACGAAGAAAAAAAGTAGGGGCAACATTGCTGATTTCGGATTACTACAGGGACAAATTTAACCCTTTAGCCATTTCTAGACCTTTATGCTTGTTATTAGAAAACGATGTCGCTTTTGCATTTGACGATTCTTGTTTGAGAGCTTTTCATGTCCTTAAAGTGAAGCTAGTTAATGCCCCTATAGTCGTGGGACCAGACTTGAATGAGCCCTTTGAGCTCATGTGCGATTCCAACGACTATGCCATTAGAGCAGTGCTTTGACAATGACATGGCAAAGTTATTCATGCCATATATTATGCCAGCAGAACACTTAATGAAGCACAACTTAATTACACTACAACTGAGAAAGAATTTCTTGTAGTTGTATTTGCATTTGATAAATCTATACCTTATTTGATAGGTAATAAAGTTGTTTTTACAGATCACTCAACACTGAAATACCTTTTGGCATAAAAGGATGCCAAGCCGACATTGATCCAATGGATGCTCCTACTACAAGAATTTGATCTTGAGATCTAGGATATGAATGCTAGTGAAAACTTAGTAGCTGACCACCCATCACGACTAGAGCATCACTGATGCGTGTGAAATAGTCCTCTTAATTAGAACCCAAGTGTACACCCGTGTCAAGTTATAGTATTTAAGATCGTCTCCACAGGGATTGTGACAACCTGGTGATTTATCTTCGTTTCTGCAAGAGTAAATTAAAATGCACAGATAATTGTTTGGATTGTAAGATGCTTTAAAGTAAAGCAATTAAGTAATAATAAAAAGAAATCAGATTAATAGAAGGGCAGGTGATGGAATGCGTCGTAGTGTTGAACTATCCAATTCCGTTAAGTTCTGAGTGTTGCTGAAGTTCCCGCTGCGACATGCTACCCGTCAGGGCGACAAGCTGGGCGGCAAGGAATTTGTCCAAGTCTCGACAAGGCCGTCTTCTGTGACTTCCCCAATCCCTAGGGCGAAGTACTGCTAATGAACATAACTTGATAATACCTCCCGGCGTGAATCAAGTGAAGGGCACCAACTATACTTAACCTCTTTTAGCCGCTAAACCTCGTTTCTTATTCCTAAGTCGAAGTAGATTCACCCTAACTTGAATGAACCCGTGTTTACCCCTTTCGTGAGTTCAACTCTCCCGATATTGAACAAATGGTTGAATGCTTTCTTCTCTTCCGATAAAGACAACAAGTATACATATCATAGAGTAAACAAAACTTGGATTTTATTTCACTCAAAACAAAATAGAAACGTACAAGCTCTCAACTACTAGACAAACCAACCCCTTAACCCGAGGGAAGGTTTAGAACATGGTGGTGGAGGGAAAACGACAAGAGAAGGGAATAAATCTGAGTTCTAGCTTAGGTGTCCTTCTTTTTGTCGTATTACATTGGTTTATATAGGCCTTGGCCGAGACAAGTCGGTTCAGGGTAGGACTTCTAGTTAGAATACAATTAAAACTCAATACAAGGATGAAACTCTATCATAGAATGGGTCCTAGATTTTCGTTGACTTTCCCCCCTTGACATTTGACTTGGCTTTTCCTTGGGCTCCGAATGGACTGCAACTGGTCTCCAAAGATTGGGTTTTTTATGCTCTTCAAGTCGCACTCCATAGCGCTCGGATGCCTCCTTCAAGTAGCCGCTCCGGCGACAACAGTGCCCGCTGCAACGGCATGGCCTAATGTGTTCCAATGCTCCAGCTTGCTCTGCTCTTCTCCCTTTAGCTGCCGCTGCTACATCTTGCTCTGGCGGGTATCTGCACACAGTGAAGAAAGCCAACCTAAGCAGCATCTTTTCTTAGTATTATGCAATAAAAACAGATAAGATGTAGCAGTTCATAATATCTATGCTTATGCAATGCAACTACCTAAATATGCAACTATATGGGCTTAAGTCTAGCAATATTTGAGCTATTCTAAGGCTAAAATATAGGACTATTTTGCACTCATCACCCAAAACTCAAACTATTGCTTGTCCTCAAGAAATGCTATTCTAAACCTAATAACTACTAATTAATTAATCTTAAAGAATCTTACTATAGACTTGTTTTCATCCTTCAGCACCAAAGCACAAATAATTAAAGTGAGTAGAAAAACAGAAAATAGGCCCAGAATTAGACTATAGCATCTGTGAGAAGTGTGTGTGTGAGGGCTACTAACTTACTGATCTTCTAGAGAGTTTGCATGCTGAGGCTTCCTTTGACAAGTTAACTTGGCTGCTCAAACTGCCGCTGTGGCGGGTAACTATTCTAACTAAGGTTTTTTTTTTCAATACTCTTTTCTTTTTTATGTGTTCATATATTTGAGTACGAGCTTCTAAAAATGATTATAATAAAAAAGCTCAATTTCTGCACTTTTAATTCGGTTAGAATAACAATGAGTCAATGGGTAAAAAATGCTTTGTCCTCTTTCCGCCTTCTTCCTCTCTCTCTTAGCCTTTCTCCATCCTCTTCCTTGTCACCGTCAGCCGCCGTTATCGTCTAGGGTTGAGCTCTACCCAACAGAATGGTTCTCTCGCCTGTGCTAGGCTTCTGGCAGCGTTGTCTCGCCCCCAATTTCTTGGTTTGGAGGGTCATTCCGCCGCCTCCTTGGTTTTTTCTGGATTGGGGCTTTTGATCGTGGGAGGTGGATTTTCCCTGATCGTTTGATAATGGTTTTTCTCTCAGCTTTGAAGGTGATGTCTTCTTTTCTCGACATTTTTTTCTTCTTCTTTGTCATTCTACAACGAATAACATGTTTTAGGGTTTTCACTGTAGACTTTGTTTTTATTCCGAATTTAGGTTTGTCTACTATTGCATCTAAGCGTTCTTTGGTTCTATCGATCATTTGTGTCTTCTCTCGTTTCTTTTTGCTGCTTTCTGGTTCTTGTGAACCCATGGTGTGTAGTTGTAAGGTTTGGGTTTTCCCTCCTTCCACGATAACTCCTTTTTAGGGTTATCCTTTTCCGGGCCGTTCCGGCCTTGGTTCACAGTTTCTTTCTCCAGGTCGTTTCGACCTTGATTATTTTCTTTGCAGGTCGACACTGTCATCAACGGTTGGTCCTAGTCGTAGTTCCATTGCTTTGCTTGCAAATTGGCCTTGCTTTCGTCGTTGCCGGATGCAGCTTTCAACCTGGATCTGTTTAGACACGATCTTACGAACATTCAGTTTTGGCTGTTCCCTCTTGCTTGGTCTGTTATGGATCTGATATGGATATTCGTCTGGGATCAAGGATTTCGGCCTCGGCATGATATTAACATTCAGGTTTCCACGTTTTACGTTCACAGTCGGATCCTATGCATGCACGTCGTTCCAGGGACGGACCCATGACTTTAGGTTAGGGGGGGCGAACCAATAAATTTCTAGGGGGCGAACTTATAGAAGTTTAGGGGGGCGAAAATAGATTTTTGATAGAAAATACATAGAAAAATTCTATTTTTTTTTCTAAATCATATATGATTTTCAAAATTTTAGGGGGCGGTTTCCCCCACCAGCACTCCCTCGGTCCATCCCTGCGTCGTTTCCATGCATATTTGGATTTCTATCACTCCCTGGTTGGCCGATACTTTGTCTTGGTTCTTAATTAATCTCAAGCTCAGTCCACTCTTTCCCTAGGTCTTCCTCTACGAGACTAAGTGGGAACTTGCCCATGATCCCCCTTCCCATGGTTTTTTTCCCATCGTTCGGGATCGAAGATTAGGCTTCTTCTGTCTCGGCTTGCCTATCACATGGGAAGGGGAATTCTCGATAATGCCCCTCTGGTAGTTAAAGTTTATTCAAACTTTTTTCCCTATCTTTATCTCATTTTGCTCTCTTTCCTTATCCGTTGCCCATTATTCCAAGTTTAAATTTCTTCGTTTTAGGATTCTTATCCTTATCGCTTCCCATCGTTTCTTCCTGTTAATCCAGGACTCTCTGAGACCTCCCTTTTGTTACTTACTCCTAGTCCTATCTCTTTCTCTTCTACTTTCACCCGTTCCGATCATGTCTTCTAGCTGTTCCTTTCTTTATAAGTTCGATGAGCTTAACATCACATCGGAAGAGACGGGCGTTGTTCTCACGCCGGTTCTCGCTTGGGACACTACTCCTAGCGAATGCGACACCAGTGAGGGTTTTGGACATGTGCGAGGTGAGCGACCGCACAGGGCCCCCAAGAAAAGAGGGGCCTCAAATAGGGGTGTGCAAAAAAAACCGAAAAACCGAAACCGATTCCGAAACCCGAAAAAACCGAACCGAAAAATAGGTTAATCGAACCGAAAAATTCGGTTTCGGTTCGGGTTTTTATTTTTTAAAAAGAAACCGGTTCGGTTACGATTTACGGTTTTGGGATAAACTGGGTAACCGAACCGACCGATTATATAATATATATTATTATTTTATATTAAAAAAATTTATTTTATTTTATGTTCTCATTCCCCAAAAGTAGAACCATAATTTTATTTTATCAAGTTTAAGTGTTTAACTTGCTAGTATTAGAAAAGATAATAATATCATGTGTCGTTTTTAAAAAGTATGTACTTTTTTCTAACATATTATTAAAATTTATATTTTTAATAAACAAAATAAAAAAACCGTTACCCGAACCAAACCGAACCGATTTTTTCGGTTAACCGACTAAACGGTTAACCGCTTGAATGGATACGGTTTAGGGTCGAGAATTTGGTGACCCGAACTTATCGGTTAACCGAAATAATTTGCTAATGGTTAACCGAACCCGGTTTTGCACACCCCTAGCCCCAAATGAGTTGAATGAAATGTTTGTAGGGAGAAAACAAAAGATTTTGGTTTACTAAATTACAAGAAAAAAATATAAAAAATGACTTTAAAGAGGACTCCATAATATATTTTTTACTAAGATAAATATATCTTTGAAAAAAATCTTATATACCTTTAAGATTATAAATTAAAGGAACTCGTTTTAATAAGCTGTACAGGGCCCCGTAAACCTTTGAACCGCCCCTGTGCGACACTGCTGTAAGGTGATGGCGTCTAAGGCCGTCGACGCTGGTGTATTGCGGTGTATTTTCACCTCGGTATGGAAGCGTGACCGTGTCATCTCCATCACTGAGCTTCAAGGCAACCTGTTTTTATTCAAGTTAGTTTCTTCACGAATTCGAGATGATATCCTAAAGCAAGGTCCTTGGACATTTAAGAAAGATTGGTTGGGTCTGCGACCAAACTTTGCCCGCTTCGCTATGAACGTCTCCCTGCGTTCTGCCACGGGTGCGGTGTTATTGGGCACACGGTTGTAGGGTGTGCTCTGTTTAAGGATGTTGAGGCTTCTAAGCTCCAGTTTAGTGATTGGCTGCGGGTGGATCGGCCGAAATCTCAACGTCTCCCGCAGTAGAAAGGTCGGGTGAATGTGCATATACCTTAAAGCTCGATCTCGAGAAGTCAAGGCAAGGATTGTAGTCAACATGGTGCGGTATGTTGACAATAGAACACCTTGCATCTAAGGATCTGACTTTTGATCAACTTTTGGAGCTCCTTAAATGTAAAAATCAATTCAGGCTCCTTCACTTTTGAAGTATAACCATGAACAGAAAATCATCCCTCCATCTTTATCAACACAATTCAAATGACTTACATCAATTTCAGTTTCTTCACCCTTCTCACCCGTCAGTGATAAATTTTCTGTCTCTCCAAAAGTCATAAGTTGAATTCTATTCTAGATTATCTAATCTCATACCACTTCGCCGCCATTGTGGTTGCCTTGACTTGCACACAATTATCCAAGAGGAAAGCATTTTATAGTTCTCTAAACTTCCACATTTGAAATACATATGAACCGACTGACCCTTAAAAACCAAATGTCCAGTGATCAAACGGTTACAAGACATATCCTTCACAACAACTTGCAAGGTGGTCCATAAGGACTTCAATTCTTTGGACAGCTCATTGAACAAATCATCACCATTTCGAGCAGCTTCTTATTGTTTGAATGCCTTGAACTCTAAATACTCAAGCCATACAACAGCATCTTGGCTACGCCAAACATCTATGCTCACCCTTGGTGCATTTGCAAGGTTATTTGTTCCTCTTGTAAACTCAAAGGGTAAGCTTTTATCAATGAGAGTGCAATTGCTATAGGATGGTACCCAACTGTTGTCTTAATATGGTTTGCTACAAGTATGTCACCAGAACCCTTAGGCAAAACAACCTTCACCATGACAGTATCCGTAACCAACTCCACAACAATAATAAACGATCGATTGCTTTCAAAATGAACTGTTATGGGTAAGTATGGGAATGTCAGGAGATTCTCAGGTCTGATTTCTAAACCATGACAGAGGAAGTTGAGCTGAAAATCGATGCAAGCGCCTCATGGAAGGCCATAATATTTGACCAAAATAAAATTCCAACCCTCCTTGACATGATACTTGCAAATTTTGCACTGCTAACAAGCTCGTTTGCTACATTCGCACTAGTTGCTGACAACTCCCCCAAAGTAATCATGTATTCCCAAGCAGAGATTGATATACAACTTGGAAGAGAATCAATTGTATTTTCGGTATTGCAAACCTCCGACCACTATAATTCCCATAAAGAATTAAGACTAACAAATCCTTTGCTGCAACCACTAAATCCTTGCTCTTAAAATGTTGCAAACAGTATGTCTTAAACTGCAATGAAATGATGTCGGTGCAACTATCATTTGCAATATGACTTTGCATTAGGATATTAATACTCTTTCTCAAGGCAACAAGTTCACCTAAATAATTTTGATTCCCCATCACTAATAACCTAAATCTATAAGGATCATTCACCTCTACAACTTCATTCCTAGGCCACAATGAATCTTTATCTACCATTAATAATCTATTCTCCATTAGTAGTAACTAGTAACCTAAACCCATAGAGGTTTTCACTCTCAACCAAGACCCTAGTAATCAACGGGAATTTATCATTGTGAATCATGATCATACTTGTACTTCCCCGACCATGTTGTAGCGATGACGTTATGTGATTTCTGATTTCAGTCGGAGTGATCCGAATAACCAGTTAGTTTTCTTCTCATGATTCTACGTCAGCCACGCATTCTCATCAACACATTCTATGGTGGCTTCCAGCAAATCCCTCATCAAATCATCACACCCATTAGAAATTGGAGTCTTGTCTTGCGACAGTTTCAACAGAGTCTTAGTCGAGTCACCAAGATCATCTGATTCCTCATCCATTGTCAGAGGCAATCTATCGAACACCTTGACTTCAAAAGAGCCTGCTACCAACAACTCATGTTTTGCCTCAACCAACTCCATCGGCACTTCACCTTGAACCAGTGTTGGTTCTAACAAACGGTCACAATCATGCTTTACGAGATATCAACAGGAAACATATCACTGACTCTAACTTCACCAAGCTCTGAATTACTTCATTCACCATCAAATACCTCAGCCATTTGTAACAATCTTTCATCATCCTGTTGGATTTCACTTGAACCCACCTCCATAGCATCAAAAGATGAATCCAAAACTTATGTCGGTTCAGCAAAATCGGTCAACTCTGCATTGTCGTGCACTTGAACATCGACGGGAAAATCGATTGATTTTCTGAAGGCCTTCCAGACGATTGAATGCTTTTTGTGCACCTTGAGTCCGAGGTATTACTCCGTCCACCATATCCGAGGATGAACCTAAGCTCTGATACCTTTGTAACAACACAAATTAAAGAAGAAGAATTATAAAGGAGAGAAGATAGAAGAGCAAAGGGAGACCAAGAACCAAAATTCATTTGATGATGTTTTCAATCAACAGACTCGGTATTTAACCTAAAGCCAACAAAAAAAAACAATGTTTTCCTAACTATATTTACAGACTCTAACTCCTCATTATATTAAATGGGCATTAAGAAAATTTAAACAATTAAAATAAAGCTTAATAATAAAATAAACCCCCAACAGTTCTATTTCTATTTCAGTCCCTTACACTATATAACCCCCCTTCGTCCCTATGTTCATCACCAATCAACACCACTCACAACCGAATTTGATTGAAAAAAAAAAACACTTAAAATTTGTAATTTTTCAGTAGACGTTGAGGGAAGGGAGCATAAGTTTCTGGAAAGCTTTGTATACGAAATTGAAGAATCAAAGCAAGCATTTGTTTTTGGTATGGTGTTCTTCCATTTTAATCTTTATTTTGTTTAATGTTGTTATTTAATTTGGTGTTGTTCTTGTTTTGGAAGATTAGGAAGTTTGTTCATGTTAAAATCAAGTTTTTGTTTGAATTAAAATTGAATTTTGAATGTTTTGAGGTTGATTTTCGAAAAAAAAGGTGTTCTTCATTTTTTAAGAACACCAAAAACAAGTAAAAACTTGTTTAGTTTTTGGTGTTTGATTTTTTTATCTTAAAAAATGTTTTTGGGCCCCGAACCCAAATCTTTTAAAATGTAGCTTGGTCTTTAAAAACTTTGTTTCATTTGGGCCATTTCATATCAAATTTTATTTTATATAAAGCTAATTTTTTTAGACTAAATATTTTTTTAAAATAATTAAATATTCACTTTTACTTTACCTTTTAAAAAATAATAAAGAACTCATAAAAAAATCTTTCCTTTAAAAAAATATAAAATGAATCCAATTTAATTTTATAAAAAGAAGAAGGATACGGCTTAGAGAAATAATTTTTAAATTCTTTTTCTAAAAATGTGTGAATTAAGATTAAAAAAATAATTTATTTTGCTTTTCTTTTTAGTTATATTCTTGTAAGTATTTAATTTTTTGGTTTAACTTATGCTTTCTTTTTTAATCTTTGTTTGTTTGTTTAATAATAAATGCGGTGCCTTCTTAAACGAAAATGACGAGTTAGCGCCAGAAGTGTTGACGGTGAGTAAAGTTCATTCTTTGAATAGTAATGCCGTTAAAATTAAATTAAATTCATAAACGAAAAATTATTTTAAAAGCTATAAGCGAATTTGTAAAATCTGACATTTAAAACCTTTTATAATCGACAAGGTACCAATTTTTGGGCGTCGTAGGGCGCTAACCCTTCCCCACGCGTAACCGACTTTCAAACCCATTTTATGGTTTTCACATACCAAAACTGTTGTTTTAATAAAATGGTTTTTTAAATAACCCATTTTTTATGTGATCCAATCACATTTTTTTCTTCAAAAAAGATTGGTGGCAACTCTGTTTTTTTTTTAATTTACATCAGGCATTTTCCTTAAAAGGGTCGCGACAGCTTGGCGACTTCGTTGAGGACATTTTTTTTGTTTTTAAAAATAAAGTCAGACCACAAAGTCGATTACACCTTGTTTCAAATGTTAGAATTTGTGAACTCACGTAGAGCTTAATTTAATTGTTCGTTTATAAATTTGATTTTATTTTACGTATTTAGGACTTAATTCTAAGCTCTAAACTCGAGCTTCATCCCGTTCGTTTAAGTGGGAGAAAATGCTATTGTTCTCGTGGAATATCGATTCTCTGTATGGGCCTAGTAAGTACCTCTGGGGGTCACTCTCTATGTCATTGTGTGGATATCGATATATCGTACGAGCATAGGTGTGGGTTCCCCTAAGTTGAACCTGATACGTTTAAAGCCTGTAATGAGCGAGAATCGGAGGCCTTGCTACCTTTAGTAGGGGACAACAAGGACAATTCAAGAACCCTTTCAGAACCTAACCCGTATGAGAATCTAGAAGCCCACCCCAATTGAGCCATGCGGAAAACCCTAGGTTTAGAAGTCCGGTCAAAATTACTTCATAAGGATAGTCCGTGGAGACATGTCCAGAAACGTTGGAATCGACTACCCGATTACTATTCGTACAATGAAATTATTTTGGACCTTTTAGGTTTTATTTTTGTGTTTTTAAGAGTACTAATTTGTTCTCTTTTTGTCTTGTTTTTTTAAATATTTGTTTGTTGCATACATCTCATATTTTTGTGTTTTCTTTCTAAGAATTTTGAACTTTTAACTCAAATGTATGAACTCATAAAATTTGACTCAAACGTGTTTTACGGTCTTCTTTTTATAAGTTTCGGACGAGCAGGTCTAAATGAACCTTAGAATTGACTCGTTGTAATTTTAACAAAGTTAAAAGTACAAAAATTGAGGTATTTAAATATAATCATTTTGAAAAGCTCGTAATCGAATATATAGACTCATAACATTTGATTCAAACGTGTTTTACGATCTTCTTTTTAAAGGTTTCAGACGAGCAGGTCTAAATGGGCCTTAGAATGGACCCGTTGTATTTTTAATTGAGTTACGAGTGCAGAAATTTAGGTTTTTTTATTATAATCATTTTAGAAGGTCATACTCAAATATATAAACTCAAAAAATTTGATTCAAACGTGTTTCACGGTCTTTCTTTTTAGAGGTTTTGGACGATTGGGGTCTAAATGAGCCTTAGAATGAACTCGTTGTAATTTTAACTGAATTAAAAGTGCCGAAATTGAGGTTTTCTGTTATAATAATTTTTAGAAGCTCGTACTCAAATATATGAACTCATAAAATTTGATTCAAACATATTTTACAGTCTTCTTTTTAGAGGTTTCAGATGAGCAAGTCTAAATGGGCCTTAGAATGGACTTGTTATTTTTTAAAAGAAAAATACGGCTCATTTAAAACCTTCTAGCCTAATGGGGAAAAAAGTTCCCTAAGTATATATTAAAATTAAGGAGGAAAGTTAGATGATCTAAACTAAGGTGAATGCTCCTCCCCCAAACTCGAGACAAACATTGCCCTTAATGTATGCTAAAAAAAAATACAAAAGAGTTAGTCGAAAAGGTCGTCACCTTGAATGATGAATTTCCTTCGACCCGTTTTTGCTTGATTCACTTGCTTTCACCAGGTATCCAAATTTGCCACCGCGGCGGGTAGCTCCGCGACAGGTTGTCGCTGCGACGGGCACTGAGGCATGCTGCTTGTTTCATCTTTCTGGGCTTGGATTTTTTTGAGATTGTGGTTGGAAATTAAAACAACTAAAAGAAACAAAAGAAACTTAAAAGAAACAAAGATAAATATAAAAATAGTTGTATCTTAAAATAATAAGAAAATATAAAGATTAAAACTAAAACAAAACAAAGATGTAGAAAATAACAAATAAATTCGAAAGAATTAAAAATTGAAAAGGGTTGTTTCCGATACTTCTTATAGTCCATCCGCACCCTCCATCGAGTAACAATATTGCCCAAAAAGAGTTGAGCTAATGTGCTCGCCGCTATTCCCTTTTGCATTATCATGGTGTAGGTGTCCTTCTTTCGTGTTCTCTTATAGTCCATGTATACCTCCCACCTTGCTACTGTTCCTGAAGGTATGAGTGTATTGTTAGGAAAAATTATATCAACACCCAACCATTCACTTACCTCATTTTCGTCGAAACTTGTCATGGTTTGATGTAGCCTTTGCTACTGAGGCAACTGCTGCGGCGACAACCAATTACTTTGATGTCGAGGCAACTGCTGTAGTGACCAATTTCCATGACAATCTTCTGCCATAGTTTGGTGCAAGACAAGGGAAAACCCAATTTTATGAAAAGCTTTGTGAACACCGTTTTCTTTAGGTTTCTTAACTATCTCCATTAGTAGAGATTTTGTTGGCGTCACATTTGTTGGTGTTGTTTCCTCTAGAAATACAGTGGCATGTGTAGCTGCTGTCGCGGTAGGTACTATCGTCGGGACGGTTCTGTCACCTCGGCGGTAGGTTCTGCTGCTGAGGCATTGCTTTGTTCAGGTTCCTCAATCTTTTCCGGGGCAACAGGCTCATCATGTGTTGAACTGTCTTGGTTATCGGTAGTTTCTTGCCTTAGAGGTTCTACTCGTTCCACACTCATCGTGGAGTTTTCTTCATATTTCTCCTTATCCCCTTGCCTTGGGACATCAGTATCCCTAAGACTTATTTGTTGATGGTCAAGGGTTGCCGAGGCATCATATCCAGGTTCATCCATCGAATTGCTCATGAGTGCATCCATCCTTACTATACTCGCAATCATATAATCCGACTTTTCTCGAGTGAATGCAATGGAAGCTTGAAGCTTATTTTCCAAGGATTTTAGTTGCTCTTGAAGAGGACTATATTTCCAAGGCATGTCTGTTGCTACGTCAGTAAAATTATCATGGTAGGAAAAATTTTGAGCTCGTTGATCGTACCATGAAAAATTTTGCTGTTGGTTCCATCTTGGTTCATCCATGTAATCATATGCACAACTAGAAGACATCAGTTGTTGCAGCTGTAACTATTACTGTGGCATCTGTTTCTGCGACATATATTGTGGCGGCATCTGCGGCGACGATAACTGTTGTTGTGCCATCTATTGCGGTTGTATATGCTGCGGCGGTAACCGTTTTGTCATAGCAAAACTGTTTTCCATTAAGTCATCAGTACAAAAAAGTTGAGGGCAATTTTCAAACACCTGATGTTCCCAACAAAAAGGCAAGAGTTCTCCATGGTTTGGGCTCCTTGGGCTTTTCTAGGTGGGAATAGGTAAAAAGAGTATTCAATTGAGGAAATCTCATATTCCCACATCCACTCTCGAGTAGTTTTCCTCGACATGCTGATTCTCTTGAACTTGTAGCGCACCTGAATTTTTTTGTTGTTGATAAAATAAACAAAAAGAAAAGTTAGTAAACTGATAAAAATTGCAATAACAAAAACAACTAACACCAATTGCCAATCCCCGGAAATGGCGCCAAAAACTTGTAGAGCGTAAAAGAGTCATCTATTATGAGCGCAAGCGTACACTCTTGTCAAGTTATATTATAAAATATATCGTCTCCACATGGATTGGTTGGGTCAAATTGTTTAAGTTACTGCAATGGGAAAGAAAAGAAAAACACAAGTAGGATAGATTGATGAAGTTCTAATTATCGAAAATAAAATAACAAGTAAAACTAAAAGATAGATAAGAACAAAATAAAAGAGAATAGGCCTGGGTTATCATGTAGTTAAGGAGTGATAGTAGAATGGACCGCCTCAGAATTGAGTGCAATGCCGACTCAGCTGCCTCGGCGGGTTCTGTCGCCTTGGCGGCTACTTGACAACCCTCTCAAGGTTCGACAGAACGTCCTTAGACGACTCCTTATGTCTAAGTTGAAATATTGTTGATGCGCATGTCTTGATAATACCTCTCAGTGTGAATCAAGGATGAACAACAACCAATCACACGTCCCTTTTAGCCGTTGAAACTCTAACTTATGTCTAAGTTGAGTTAGCCTTCGTCGGTTCAAGAAAAGACCATGCTTGTCCTTTCGTGAGTCTAACTCTCTCAAGTTTGACAAATAGATTATCACAACAAATCTCTTGATTCTATCATGAAAGAAGTTGAACACATAGGATAAACAAACCTTGGAATTTAGTGCAAACTAAAAAACCTAAACAAATCTAATTATTCTCACAACCACAAAAACATAATAACCTGAGCCAAGGAAAGATTAGTTCATGGCCGGGAATAAAAGATATACAAAGAATAATTTCTCTAGCATGAATCTAACCGACAAGAAGAAGATCTCTCTCTCTAGTCGAATTCTCTCCCCCTTCTTCAACTCTCCTAGGCCTTGGTATTTATAGAGGAAGGGCTAAGGCAAATCTTTCTTGGAGTAGAACTTTCAAAGCCTTTCTTGGAGAAGAAGTAGAATTTATATGTCATTAAAAGAGTTGACTACCTTTTCTCCAAGAATATCTTCTTTTTTCGGATTTCTTGGGCTGCAAGCTTCTAGAAGACTTCTTTTTAGGATTTCTGAATTTCCTTGTTTTTGGGCTTTTCCAAGCGTTTCTGACCTCCTAAAATTATGTGCATGGGGTCTGTAGACTTAGGAAATTCCCCATTTTCAGTCGCACTCCGGTTGTCATACTGTCAATGGTTGCCTCCCTTGGCGGCAGGCTGACAGCAAGTTGTCCTTAGTGGCAGCTTTGACAGTAGGTTGTCTCGGTAGCGGGCAATTTTCCTGCATTCACCAAAACACATACCAAAGCAGCACATTTTTCCACAAAATACACTGAAATATGAAATAAAGCTTGACTGTGAAGGAAATTATGAAAATATGCATGAAAGTCTAATTATGCAACTAAAATAAGCTTAAGATTAACAATAATATGAGCTAAAAAGGGTAATAAAAATAGAACTTTTGAACACTTAACACCTAATGGGAAAAAGAGTGCCCTAAGTATATATTAAAATTAAGGAGGACAAAAGTCCATCAATACAGAGTTTGTAAGAAAATAGGGGTAGCCCGAATCAAAAGAAATGACAGAAGTAGAGATTAAGGTCGTAGTGGCTAAAGTATGTGCTACAAGGTTAGCCGAGCGGGGAACAAAAACAATAGAAGGAGGCTTAGAGAATTAACAATGGCGCGAGCCTAGACAAAATGTGAATGAAAAGCTGAAAGATCAGTGCCAGTCCTGTTCAATTTATTGACAACACCACCTGCGTCAAATTCAATGATAAACTGGCTCCAACCTCGATCGCGTCCCAACCGAATACCAGCAAGAATAGTGTTAAGCTCAGTCGGGAAAGCATCAAAGCAATAAGATAAGGGAGAGGCTAAACCCCCAAGACATACCTTGTATTATCACGAGCAATAACACCGAAAATAACAACACCAGTCGTCAGATCAAAGGCGTCATCCACATTGATCTTAACAAGTCCTGCTCCCAGAGGCCGCTAATGGAGAGCTGCAAGAACAAAAACAGAGGGATCCGGTGGCGAGGGGTGATCATTGGCAAAGCGGTAGGCATGAAGGAGGTCTTGAGCATTAGAAACAATAAGCCATGTGGGTTGCAAACGTTGTTTATGAAGCAACTCATTCCGTCGGTTCCAAAGATCCCAAAGAATGGTAAGAAAGGTTGCGAAATCACTCCTTGAGAGAATCGTAGCACATTCCTCGAACATATCCAGAATGAAAGTAGTCGACGATTGTCGAACTTGGCAACAAAAACCGGCAATCCAAAGAGCCTCATGGGATCCAGGGCAATCCTTAAGGGTGTGAAGAGCAGTCTCCGGATCTGCATGGCAGAAGGGAAAAGAATTGTAATGAAGAGATGAAACTTGCAAGATTGGCCGGATGGCAAGGCATCCCTGCCAGCTCTCCAACCAAAGGCACGAACCTTAGGGAGCGTTGGGAGCGAGAAATAATCTTCTAGACAGGAGACAAGTGAATCACAGGTCGAGGAGGCTTTTGCATAAAGAGATACCCAGGATGAACGGAGTACAGTCCGGAATCATGATTCCCTCAAAGAAGAATATCTCGACAAGATTGGACGATCGAAACATACAGGATATGAGGAGCATCCTGTAACCCCCTTGACTTGGCCTAGTCACACGACCGAACCAAGAGGATTACATAGGGAATACCGGAGTCAAACCTGAAAGCCCAACTCAGATAAACAACACTTAGAACATTTTAAACCACTTTTATCTTTTCTAGATGCTTTAATTAAGTCCCACGTATTCATATGAGCAACGAATTAAGAACTCAACTCGAATGGACATGATCACGAGTCCACGAGGCCCAAACCACACGAAATATGTAACATGTGTTAAATGTTCAAAAGTTCTATTTTTATTACCCTTTTAGCTCATATTATTGTTAATCTTAAGCTCATTTTAGTTGCATAATTAGACTTTCATGCATATTTTCATAATTTTTTTCACCGTCAAGCTTGATTTCATATTTTAGTGTATTTTGTGGAAAAATGTGTTGTTTTGGTATGTGTTTTGGTAAATACAGGAAAAGTGCATGCTGTCGAGCCGCCACCGAGACAACCTACTATCAAAGCTTCCGTCGAGACAACCTGCTGTCAGCTTGCCGCCGAGACGACAGACTTTGCCGCCGAGACGACAAACTTTGCCGCCGAGGGCGACAACCATTGACAAAATGACAACCGGAGTGCGACTAAAAGAGGGGAATTTCTTGAGTCCACAGAGCCCATGAACATAATTTTTGGAGGTCAGAAACACTTTGAAGAGCCCCAAAACAAGGAAATTCAAAAATATTAAAAAGAAGTCTTCTAGAAGCTTGCAGCACAAGAAATCCAAAAAAGAAGATATTCTTAGAGAAAAAGTAGTCAACTCTTTTAATGAAATTTAAATTCTACTTCTTCTCCAAGAAAGGCTTTGAAGACTTTTACTCTAATGAGGATTTTTCTCTAGACCATCTCCTATAAATACCCTAGCCGACTAGAGCAAAGAGAGCCAATTCTTCCAATCTTTTGTAAAGAGTTCGGTTGTGAGAGGTTGTTTTTAGAGAGAAACTTTTAGGTTTTATTATATTTTATTATGTTCTAAACTCTCTTTAGGGTTTTAGGTTTTTGTTGTTAGTATTTTGATGAACCGTTATTTTTAGTTTAAGACTTTGTTTGTTGCAAATAAATACAAGAGTTTGTTTATCCTTCTTTTTTCATCATTCATACTAGATTCCAAAAGCTATTAGTGTGAGATTTATTTGTCGAACTCGAGAGAGTAGGCAAGCGAAGAGGATGAGCATGGTCTTTGCTTGAATCGACAAAGACTAACTCAACTTAGAAATAAGTTAAGGTTTCAACGACTAAGAGGATTGCCAAAACATTGCCGTTTAACTATTAGCTCACGCACAAAAGGTATCGTTGAGAATGAGGCAGCAACAACATCTTGACTTAGACATAAGCGAGATCACTTTCGGGCATTCTGTCGAACCTTGTATTGCCTCTAAACTTGCCGTTGAACTCTCAGCCATCATCCATCAGCCGAGGTATTGGCCAGTCTCGAAGCAATATCTTGCTCCAACTCCTGCCGAAGCGGCAACTTGACGGCACAACAAAAATTTCTCTACTGAATCAACGAGGATTCAATCTACTTCAACATAACCTATCCCTATCTTATCTCATCTTTATTATCCTTTTACTATTCAATATTAGTTTTAGTTCAATCATATTCTCAAAACAATCAAACATACTTGGGTTTTTACTTTCCTTTTATTTTATTTGTGCAAGATCTAGAATTAAAGAAACTTTCCAATTCCTGTGGAGACGATCTTTTTATACTATAACTTGGCGAGAAGTGTACACTTGCACTTGCTTTTTGAAGCACATCTACACATCCACTTGCACTTGGCGGCAACTTGGGTTTTTACTTTCCTTTTATTTTATTTGTGCAGTTCTCCTGCATTTACCAAAACACATACCAAAACAGTACCTTTTTCCACAAAATTCACTAAAACATGAAATCAAGCTTGACGGTGAAGGAAATTATGAAAATATGCATGAAAGTCTAATTATGCAACTAAAATGAGCTTATGATTAACAATAATATGAGCTAAAAGGGTAATAAAAATAGAACTTTTGAACACTTAACAACATGGTCAACTTAACCCACACTAACATGGTCCTAACCACAACCAAACATAAGCAAGGATCAAAAGGTAACTATCAACAGTAGATTAACCAACAAGACGAACCATTACGAAACAACTAGACTAGAGGCATTCAACTTACTTAAAAAGAGCTCAAGCATACCAAAACACTACATAACAACGAAACATGCAATCAAAGGTCTTAAACACATATCCCAACACATAGCAACGTACTACAAACTACTGGAGTTCCAAAACAACCTCCCAAAACAACCACAAGAGTAAATTCCCATTGCTACTACGCTATTATTAAACCACAAGGCTCACTTGTGCTTACGACCAACCCTTGAGCTTTTCCCTTGCCTTCCTTGTTGACCATAAAGGCCCTTAATCTGCATTGTTGGAAAAAGGAACGTAAGCATTTAAGCTTAGTGAGCGGAGCTCAAACCACAACAACAACAATGAAGTTTTAAAACAATTTGAATACTTAAAAAAAGCCTTTCCACAAGAATAACCAACAATAAAACGAATTCCAACATGCCTCAACATAACATCAACATATCAACATCGCAACTTTCATGCTCATACCACAATAAGGAATACATGTGTTGGCATTTAATCATCTATACTCAGATATGTGGATAAATCTCAACTCCGGTGGAATCTACCATCACCGTACTCATCACGCACGCGAATTTGGGGCTTCCGGTGGAATCTACCATCACCGTACTCATCACGTATACGAAATTGGGCTTCCGGTGAATGTCTACTATCACCGTACTCATCACACGTGCAAATTTTCTACAAGTGCACTTACTACATCCTATTGGTCGACCAATTATATCCGGTATACAACTCAACAATGCCAACACGCATAACCACAACCATCACTTACCATACATTCCCGGGTCACAACTCAATTTAGAACTTACCAAAGTCCACGTGCCATTTCCGTGCATAGCACGTAATCACCACACATATACCACATAAAAGATATAACAACTCATGAGTTATCATAAACCATTTCTCAAATAAATGAACATGTATAAAACAATAACGTAAACATCACCCCAACATGTACCAAGATTTATCAAAACAAGTAAGTAAAAATTTAGCGAAAACATATAACTTACTCTTGAGTTTAGATCAACTTTTCAAGCACAATTTAAACCCTCCAAAACCATCTTCTAATCATATCAAAGCTTTAGAAATAGACCCACTCACCAGCAAATACAAATGCGACAATTAACGTCGATCTCAAGTATAATGTCTCAGTACCACCCTTCAATGTCCACCGAACCACGTCCGAACTTCAGCTATCTTCCATAATAAAATACCAGAATCAGTACCATTATGACCCCACTCAAAATAACCGCTTAAATAAAATACCCCTTAACAAAAATATTCGAACCAAAACACAAATACGACCTTCCCCTGTTTCACGAAACCATTGTAATCATCGCTTCTTTTTTTTTTAATTATTAAAATTGAATGGCCATATTCAATTTCAATTTCCAATTGAAATTAAATCTCCACGTGCACCATTTCAATCCAATTTCCATTTTTTTAGATTGGTACCACTGTTCCTCAATTTCAAATTCATTTTGTAACGCACTGGCTTTGGGTCTAGAAGGTTTAGGGATCGGTTTGATGGGTTATTAACCGTAAATTAGAGATTTGAATTCTTGAGGTCGGTTCAAGGAAAACCTAGTTCAGGATGTTTTAAAAATAAAGAAAAATGTCTAAAAATCATTATTTATTATTTAAATGATAATGGTAAATTTTTTTTACAAAATAAGTTTTGGAAATATTACATTTTGGTATAGTGACCAAAATGCAGTTTTTGCAAAAGTTGGCTAGTGACTGTTTTGTAAAGAATTGAAACTTTGAATCTTTAAAGAACTATTTTTACCATTTATTTCCATCGAATTTCTCTTTAATTTGATAGCTTTTAATAAATAATTTTGTAATATAATAAAGGAAATTAAAAAGGAAATTAAAAGTTGACTTTTCATAACAAAATTCATGTTAGTTTTGTCTATTCTCATTTCTCTCAACTTCTTTTCAGCCAAACACTTTTTCCCTCATCAAAGAACCTTAGATTTTCACCTTGATTGCTGAGATTTCATTCTCTAAATGATTTTCCACCTTTGTTTCATCAAATCACATTGATTTTGCTTTGGATTTTTCAAGAAAACTTGCCCAAATTGAAGAGAGATCAACCATTAGAGGTAAGCTTCGTTCTTCTCCTCTAATGATCAGTTCTTTACTGAAATTCTCAAGTTATCAATCATTTGTTAATGATTTTGAGTTGTTTTAATATTATAAACAAGAAAGAGTTGTTAAATTCAAGATTCTTGGTGAAATCTTGGTGATTTTCGTATTTCTATGTGATGATCTGAATTGAGGTTGATTTTCAACATATTTTGGATGTTATTTGATGTTGAGAATGAGGTTTTAACTAATAAATTCCGAATAGGCTTGGGTCTCTAATTTTAAGATGTTAGATTTGTGGTTTTTGAGGTATTTTTGATGTTCTGCTATTGCTGGAGGTATAAGGTCGAGATTATGCTGATTTTTGATGTTAATTGAAGTTTAGAAAAGGTTAGAATTGATAGATCTTGGCTGAGTTTTGATTGGTGGAAGTGTTTTTGATTGTTTCGGATAGCCGAAATGCTAGTTTGAGCGGGGCAGCGGGTTGGGATGAGTGGTTGGTGATATTAATGAATGGTGATGCATTAATCCTTTGCTCTTATGTGTGTTGAACTTGGGAGACTTCATCGGATGCGTTTGGGGTTGATTCGGAGGCACCAGAAGCTTAGAAATCGTTTCGACAAACAAGCGAAACGTCATCGGTGAGTGAAAAATGGTTTTAGAAGTCCTTGAAGGACAAGGGAATGAGTTTTGGGGATTTAGGATTGGTTTGAAACACCATCCTAATTCCAGAAGTAAGTATGTTTAGTTTTGCTCTCGAAATGTGGATGATGCCCCTAAATGCTTTTGACATGCTCTTGATTTGAGATAGAAAATTTCTATTGTTTTATGCATGATTTATGACATGATATGAGATGCTATATTAATCCCATGAGATTGAGCAATGTTGCAAAGAGTTTTGAGACTTTGATCAAATGCTATGCATGAAATTTGATTTTGAAATGGGATGAGGTTGGTTTAGAAATGTTGCATCAAAATAGTAGGTGAGATGACGTTTTTAATGTAATACATTGGCATAAGTGATAAGATGTTACCGGATATAATTGGTCGACCAATAGGATGTAAAGTGCACTCTAAACTAAAATTCGTACGTGCTCTTTAGAGTCGGGCAATGGGGGTAGTGCAATCCCAATCAAAAGTGAGGGTCCGATGATGAGAGATTCCATCGGGGCAAGTCTTGGTGAAACACCCAAGCTTTGTGGCGAAGATAGATACCGTCATAAGAGTCTGATGATGCAAGATTCCACCGGGGTAGGACTTGACTTATGTCAAGCTAATTCGTATATCCGAGTAAAGATAGAAAATGAAATGCCAATATATGAGAATGAGCTATGATTCACATGTACCAATGGTTGAAATTTTTTTATGCTTTGAGAAATTCATATGAGATTTTGAGATTATGAAATGCTTTTGTATATTAAGCATGTGTGGCCATGCCATGAGTTTTGCATTGGTTGTATGCATGAGATAGATAGATGGTACATGTGATTTTCAAATGGTGATTTGCTTTGAAATGAATTTCAAGCATGATATAGAAAGAGCATGGTTTTAGAAATTGTTTTCAAGATAATGTTTTAAAAACTTGCATTCTTGTGTCGGTGTTTTTAGAGCATGCCTCACTAAGCTATTGTGCTTACGCTCTCTTTTACCAACAATGCAGACAATTGAAATATCTTGGGCAACAAGGAGGCTTAAAGGAATCCAATGAGTAGATAAGCTCAAGTATGATGTTTTACATTTACCTTTAGTAGTGATATATGTCAATGGGATTTAATGGATTTTTTAGGGAGATGTGTGTTGGACTCCCTTGAGTTGTAGCAAGATATGTGTGCTCTTTCCGGTTTGTAGAAGGCCATTATACTTGTTTTGTTGCTTTACCTTGCCTTTTGGGATGCTTATGGTTTTTGGTTAAAGCATGCTATTTTATATGCCTTGTGTTCTTGAGATGCTATATCAAATGCTTGCCATGTGCTTAGAGTTGAATGCTCTTATGTTAGTTTTAATGTTATAAACACGTCCATATGTTTTGGGTGTGATTGGATGAAGTATGATGCATTTTTGGGATTATTTCTTGAGCATTTATGATATAGGTATCGATACTCGGATAAGTGTATCGATACCCTTAAGCTAAAATGGTGCATGTGTATTGATATGGGCATCAGGTGTATTGATACGCCTGTGCAAACTTTGAAGGGTGTATCGATACACGATGGAAGTGTATCGATACCCTGAAGCTAAAATGGTACATGTGTATTGATACGAGCATCAAGTGTATTGATACGTCTGTGCAAACTTTGAAGGGTGTATCGATACACGGGGGAAGTATATCGATACCCTCAAGCTAAACTGGTGCAGGTGTTTTGATACGGGCATCAGGTGTATTGATACGCATGTGCAAACTTTGTAGGGTGTATCGATACATGGGGGAAGTGTATCGATACCCTTGCTCAACTTTGGCTACTACCTCTCCGCGTATCGATACGGGGTAGCAGGGTATCGATACATGACCGTTAATTTAGTTAAATGGAGCCTTTACAAGTCTAAAATGTTACATTTTGGTCCCTGAATGTTGTGCTTGTAATTGAATGAGTTTGGATGATCCGTTTGAGATGAAATTTTGCAGAGAAACATGAAATATGATTAATTGCTTATTGGTAACTTTTAAAATTGGAATGGTCCCTATAATTTATGAAAATTACATTTTGGTCCCTAAAAGCTCAAATTGTGCAATTGAACCCCTAAACGACACCTAATCGTTGTGTCGTTTTTTCCTTTACTCTTTGTTGATCACATAGGATCTAATTCGCATTTTGGAAAGATATAAAAAGGGTCTTTAATTGGAGTCGGCTTTAACGAGTTGGCTTCGGTTTTCCCCGTGTAATCACCTTGGTTCGGGTTAACCGTCTAGACCGGGCTAAGGGGGTTACATTTGTTAATATCAGAGCCATGTTTAGGGATCAAATCAGGTGCATACTGACTGAGACGCACAAACTGCACTTCATATTGCTGGGATGGATCGTTTTAAAAGGCCTAAGGATCGAAGGTCTCATTCGAATCCTAGACGCGGGGGAGGTAACCTAGGGAGAGGTCAGCGGGGACCAAATGCTTTTGTTTGTACACCTGAATGTAACTGGTGCGGTAGGAGGCATACGGGAGAGTGCTTGGGCAACGTTGGTACATGTTGGAATTGCGGTTCTTGTGGGTACATGAAACGGGATTGTCCTCAGCCGACGAGAGAGGGACATGCTCCGATAAGAGCAGTTGAGCCATAGAGGGGCCGTGGGCGCGACCGTGGCAACTTTCAGTGTAGAGATGATGGTCCGAGAAATGTAGCTCATGTGGTAGCTGTCCAGCCCGAGGGAGTTGGTTAGGCCAGAGTTTATGCACACCGTGAGGGAAGGAATGACGCAAACATGATCGCAGGTACCTTTACTTTGTAGTCTTTGTCATTACTTTATCTGATTCATTCTGGGTCTACACGTTCATACATATTGCGTGAACATGCTCAAATGCTTGGTTTGCCTGCTGAGTCCTTGGATGTTGGGATGCGTGTGACTAGTTCTTTTGGTGAAATGATTGTAACAAGGAAGTTATATAGGAGATGTCCCTTAATGGTGCAAGAACATGTGTTTATGGTTGATCTCATGAAATTGCCTTTCTATAGATTTGATATAATCTTTGGTATGGATTGGTTAGTTGAGCACATGGTTGTTATGGATTTTGATGTTAAGCGAGTTTCGTTGAAACTTGCTGATGACTACGAAGTTGTGGTGGTAGGAGAGAATGTGAAGTTCCTACCTAATGTGGTTTCGACTCTTGAAGCGAGTCAGTTGTGACGTCAGGGAGGTGAAGCTTATTTAGCCTTCGTAATAAGTCCAAGAACAAAGGATGTTCGGGTACAAGATATACGGACTGTATGTGAATTCCCTAAGGTGTTTCTAGAGGAGTTACCTGGTTTGCCGCCTAGTCGAGAGGTTGAGTTTGGAATTGAGTTGCATGAGAATACGACTCCGATGTCTATCGCTCCCTATCGAATGTCACCTAAAGAGTTAAAGGAGCTGAAGACGCAACTTCATGAGTTGCTAGACCGAGGCTTTATTTGGCCTAGTATGTCGCATTGGGGTGCACCGGTCTTGTTTGTAAAGAAGAAAAATGGTACGATGAGGATGTGTATTGATTATCATCAGTCGAATAAGTTGACTGTAAAGAATAAGTATCCTCTGCGAAGGATTGATGATCTTTTTGATTAGTTTCGTGGAGCGGTTGTGTTCTCAAAGATTGATTTGAGGTCCATGTACTATCAATTGAAAGTTAAGGATGTGGATGTGCTAAAAATGCTTTTTAGACTAGGTATGGGCATTATGAGTTCCTGGTGATGCCTTTTGGTTTGACGAATGCTTCTGCTGCATTCATGGATATGAAGAACAGATTGTTTCATGAGTTCTTAGATAAGTTTGTAGTGATGTTCATCGATGACATCCTTGTGTATTCTCGTACTGAGGAGGAGCACGAGGAATATTTAAGGGTTGTTTTGCAAGTCTTGATAGAAAATCAGCTTTATGCAAAGCTGAGTAAATGTGAGTTTTGGTTAAAGAAAGTTGTTTTCCTTGGCCATGTGGTTTTGGCCGAAGGAATTTGTGTTGATCCTCAGAAGATCGAGGCAGTGATGAACTGGAAGCCTCCTAGGTCTGTTCATGAAGTTCATTGTTTCCTTGGTTTGGCGGGCTATTACCGAAGGTTTATGGATGGATTTTCCAAGATTGCTGCACCTTGGACCAAGTTGTTGCAGAAGGATGTTAAGTTTGATTGGACAGAAGCGAGACAACAAGCCTTTGAGAAGCTAAAGGAGGCATTGACGCAAGCTCCTGTCTTGATTCAACCTGAGTCTGGTAAGTAGTTTGTAGTCTATAGTGATGCGTCCTATGTCGGTCTGGGCTGTGTGTTGATGCAAGAGGGTAAGGTAGTAGCTTATGCATCGCGACAGTTGAAGGTGCATTAGTGCAACTATCCCACGCATGATATCGAGCTAGCGGCAGTGGTGTTCGCTTTGAAGATTTAGAGGTATTACCTTTATGGTGAGAAGTGTACTGTGTATACGGATCACAAGAGTTTGAAGTATCTTATGTCTCAAAAGGATTTGAATCTTAGGCAACGACGATGAGTTGAGTTGCTTAAGACTGTCGATCGAGTATCATCTTGGGAAGGCCAATGTTGTGGCCGATGCTTTGAGCAGAAAGGTGGCTGTGGAGTTGAGGGCGATGTTTGCTCGCTTGAGCATATCGCGAGATGGTCTTGTTGCCAAATTGCAAGTGAAACCATCCTTGATTCAATTGATCAAGGATAAGCAGTTGCTTGATGATTCTCTTGTTCCTCACGTTCAGGATATTGCAGATGATAAGCCTTCAGATTTTAGTTTCAATGATGATGGTGTTCTATGCTTTGGGAGTCGGATAGTGGTGCCGAATGATGTTGAGTTGAGGCGCACTATTCCGACTGAAGCTTATAGTAGTCCTTTTGCTATGCACTCTGGTAGTACGAAGATGTATCACAGTTTGAGGGATGAGTACTATTGGGTGGGGTTGAAGAAGGATGTTGCCGAATTTGTTAGCAAATGCATGGTATGTAAGTGAGTGAAGGCAGAACATCAGGTTCTTTCTGGGTTATTGCAACCATTGAAAATCCCAGAATGGAAGTGGGAGAGGATTACCATGGATTTTGTGTCTAGTTTGCCTTTGTCATCATCAAAGAAGAATTCGATTTGGGTGATTGTTATCGCCTTATGAAGTGTGCACACTTCTTGCCTGTGCATACTACGTATACTTTGGATAAGCTAGCTGAGTTGCATATTGTTGAGATTGTGCGTTTGCATGGGGTGCCGAAGTCTATAGTGTCAGATAGAGATCAGAGGTTCATATCGAGGTTTTGGGAATGTTTGCATCAAGCCTTGGGTACACGGTTGAATTTCAGTACTTCTTATCATCCTCAGACAGATGGACAGTCGGAGCGTGTTATTCAAGTGCTTGAGGACATGTTGAGATGTTGCGTTATTGATTTCCAAGGTTCTTGGGAGAAGCACTTGCCTTTGGTTGAGTTTGCTTACAATAATAGTTACCAGGCAAGCATTCAAATGGCACCATACGAGGCTTTGTATGGGAGAAAGTGTAGAACTCCTCTTTGTTGGGCTGAAATAGGGCAAAAGCTGATTTCGATGTCGACCTTGTTGAAAGGAACCACCAAGAAGGTGAAGCTCATTGGTGAGCGCTTGAAGGCAGCATCAGACCGGCAAAATTTTTATGCGGATTTGAAGCGTAAGGAGATTGAGTTCGCAGTTGGTGAACGTGTGTTTTTGAAAGTTTCACCTTGGAAGAAGGTGATGAGATTTGGTCGGAAGGGCAAATTGAGTCCAAGGTTCATTAGACCATATGAGGTGATAGAGCGTGTAGGCCCTGTTGCTTACAAGTTGAGGTTGCCTTTAGAGTTAGAAAAGATACATAATGTGTTTCATGTATCCATGCTTCGGAAGTATAGATCAGACCCGTCACATGTTATGCCTATAAAAGAGGTTGAGTTGAATCCAAACTTAACATATGTTGAGGAGCATGTTGAGATCCTGGATTCAGATAGAAAGGTTCTCCGGGGGTAAGACCATCAAGTTGGTCAAGGTCTTATGGCGACATCGTGGCGTCGAGGAAGCTACGTGGGAAAGGAAGGATGACATGAAGAAGCAGTTTCCCTACCTCTTTCCACCAGGTAAATTTCGAGGACGAAAGGTAAATTTCGAGGAAGAAATTTCTTAAGTGGGGGAGAGTTGTAACGCCCTGAATTTGGGTCTAGAAGGTTTAGGGATCGGTTTGATGGGTTATTGACCGTAAATTAGAGATTGGAATCCTTGGGGTCAGTTAAGGGAAAACCTAGTTCGAGATGTTTTAAAAATAATGAAAAATGTCTAAAAATCATTATTTATTATTTAAATGATAATGGTAAAAACAATTTTACAAAATGAGTTTTGGAAATATTACATTTTGGTATAGTGACCAAAATGCAGTTTTTGCAAAAGTTAGCTAGTGATTGTTTTGTAAAGGATTGAAACTTTGAATCTTTAATGAGCTATTTTTACCATTTATTTCCATCAGATTTCTCTTTAATTTGGGATCTTTTAATAAATGATTTTGTAATATATTAAAGGAAATTAAAAAGGAAACTAAACGTTAACTTTTTATAACAAAATTCACGTTAGTTTTGTCTATCCTCATTTCTCTCAACTTTTTTTCAGCCAAACACTTTTTCCCTCATCAAAGAACCTTAAATTTTCACCTTGATTTCCGAGATTTCATTCTCTAAATGATTTTCCAACTTTGTTTCATCAAATCACATTGAATTTGCTTTGGATTTTTCAAGAAAACTTGCCCAAATTGAAGAGAGATCAACCATTAGAGGTAAACTTCGTTCTTCCCCTCTAATGATCAGTTCTTTACTGAAATTCCCAAGTTATCAATCCTTTGTTAATGGTTTTTGAGTTGTTTTCATGTTATAAACAAGAAAGAGTTGTTAAATTCAAGATTATTGGTGAAATCTTGGTGATTTTAGTATTTCTATGTGATGATCTGAATTGAGGTTGATTTTCAACATATTTTGGATGTTATTTGATGTTGAGAATGATGTTTTAACAAATAAATTTCGAATAGGTTTGGGTCTCTAATTTTAAGATGTTAGATTTGTGGTTTTTGAGGTGTTTTTGATGTTCTAATATTGCTGGTGGTATAAGGTCGAGATTATGCTTATTTTTTATGTTAATTGAAGTTTAGAAAAGGTTAGAATTGATAGATCTTGGCTGGGTTTTGATTGGTGGAAGTTTGGAAATGTTTTCGGTTGTTTCTAATAGCTGAAATGCTAGTTTTGAGCGGGGCAGCGGGTTGAAATGAGTGGCTGGTGATTTTAATGCATGGTGATGCATTAATCCTCTGCTCTTATGTGTGTTGAACAGGGAGACTTCATCGGACGCGTTTGGTGTTGATCCGGAGGCACCGAAAGCTTAGAAATCGTTTCGGCAAACAAGTGAAACATCATCGGTGAGTGAAAAATGGTTTTAGAAGTCCTTGAAGGACAAGGGAACGAGTTTTGGGGATTTAGGATTGGTTTGAAACACCATCCTAAGTCCGGAAGTAAGTATGTTTAGTTTTGCTCTCGAAATGTGGATGATGCCCCTAAATGCTTTTGACATGCTCTTGATTTGAGATAGAAAATTTCTAATTTTTTATGCATGATTTATGCCATGATATGAGATTCTATATTGGTCCCATGAGATTGAGCAATGTTGCAAAGATTTTTCAGATTTTGATCAAATGCTATGCATGAAATTTGATTTTGAAATGGGATGAGATTGGTTTAGAAATGTTGCATCAAAACAATAGGCGAGATGCTGTTTTTAATGTAACATATTGGCATAATTGATGAGATGTTACCGAATATAATTGGTCGACCAATAGAATGTAAAGTGCACTCTAAACTAAAATTCATATGTGCTCTTTGGAGTCGGGCAATGGGGGTAGTGTCATCCCGATCCAAAGTGAGAGTCCGATGATGAGAGATTCCATCGGGGTAGGTCTTGGTGAAACACCCAAGCTTTGTGGCGAAGATAGATACCGCTATGAGACTCCGGTGATGCGAGATTCCACTGGGGTAGGACTTGACTTATGTCAAGCTAATTCGTATATCCGAGTAAAGATAGAAAATGAAATGCCAATATATGAGAATGAGCTATGATTCACATGTACCAATGGTTGAAATGTTTTTATGCTTTGAGAAATGCATATGATATTTTGAGATTATGAAATGCTTTTGTATATCAAGCATGTGTGGCCTTGCCTTGAGTTTTGCATTGGTTGAATGCATGAGATAGATAGATGGTACACGTGGTTTTCAAATGGTGATTTGCTTTGAAATGAATTTCAAGCATGAGATAGAAAGAGCATGGTTTTAGAAATGGATTTCAAAATAATGTTTTAAAAACTTGCATTGTTGTGTTGGTGTTTTTAGAGCATGCCTACTAAGCTATTGTGCTTACGCTCTCTTTTACCGACAATGCAGACAATTGAGACATCTTGGGCAGCAAGTAGGCTTAAAGGAATCTAAGGAGTAGATAAGCTCAAGTATGATGTTTTACATTTACCTTTAGTAATGATATATGGCAATCAGATTTAATGGACTGTGTTAGGGATATGTGTTTTGGACTCCCTTGAGTTGTAGCAATATATGTGTGCTTTTTCTGGTTTGTAGAAGGCCATTATACTTGTTTTGTTGCTTTACCTTGCCTTTTGGGATGCTTATAGTTTTTGGTTAAAGCATGCTCTTTTATATGCCTTGTGTTCTTCTGATGCTATATCAAATGCTTGTCATGTGCTTAGAGTTAAATGCTCTTATTTTAGTTTTGATATTATAAACATGTCCATATATTTTGGGTGTGATTGAATGAAGTATGATGCATTTTTGTGATTATTTCTTTAGCATTTCTGGTATGGGTATCGATACTCGGGTAAGTGTATCGATACCCTTAAGCTAAAATGGTGCAGGTGTATTGATACGAGCATCAGGTATATTGGTACGCCTGTGCAAACTTTGAAGGGTGTATCGATACACGAGAGAAGTGTATCGATACCCTCAAGCTAAAATGGTGCATGTGTATTGATACGGGCATCAGGTGTATTGATACGCCTGTGTAAATTTTGAAGGGTGTATCGATACACGGGGGAAGTGTATCGATACCCTCAAGCTAAAATGGTGCAAGTGTATTGATACGGGCATCAGGTGTATTGATACGCCTGTGCAAACTTTGAAGGGTGTATCGATACACGGGGGAAGTGTATCGTTACCCTCAAGCTAAACTGGTGCAGTTGTATTGATACGAGCATTAGGTGTGTTGATACGCCTGTGCAAACTTTGTAGGGTGTATCGATACATAAGGGAAGTGTATCGGTACCCTTGATCAACTTTGGCTATTGTCTCCCCGCGTATCGATACGGGGTAGCAGGGTATCGATACGTGACCGTTAATTTAGTTAAATGAAGCCTTTACAAGTCTGAAATGTTACATTTTGGTCCGTGAATGTTGTGTATGCAATTGAATGAGTTTGGATGATCCGTTTGAGATGAAATTTTATAGAGAATCATGAAATATGATTAATTGCATATTGACAACTTTAAAAATTGGAAAGGTCCATGTAATTTATGAAAATTACATTATGGTCCCTAAAAGCTTAAATTGTGCAATTGAACCCCTAAATGACGCCTGATCGATGCGTCGTTTTTCTTTATTGATCACATAGGATCTAATTCACATCTAGGAAAGATATAAAAAGGGTCGTTAATCGGAGTCGGCTTTAACGAGTTGACTTCGGTTTTCCCCGTATAAACACCTTGGTTCGGGTCAACCGTCTAGATCGGGCTGGGTTACATATTTCCTTTTTCTTATATATATCTATATACTCACGTGCTTAATTTCCCCCGTAATAAATTCAATTTCCTATTTCAAATTTACACAAATCCGCATGCTCAATTGAGCATCATCCTTACGCCCAACATGCTCGAAATAGAGAGGAGCATACAGTACCGCCCAGACCTATTCGAATCTTTTTAAATTCCTTTCAAGCATTTTATCGAGCATGTACAAAACAGCCTTGATCCAACACCTCAATTTAAACCCTTCTCCAAATTCTCATTCTAAGAAATTAATTCCAAACCCAACCAATTAATTAATTCCGGATTCGATTCACAAAATAAATTTTCGATCAAAACTAACCCATAATAAATATACACAACACAAATAAAATCTTTAGGTTTTATAAATCAAAACCATGGTTTACCCAATAACATCAAACAAGAGTATTAATAAAAAAACACCAAAAAATAAATTAAAGGATCTTTAGGAAAAATAAATCTTACCCAAAAGATTGGAGGCTTTTGATGAAGAAATCCAAGAAACTCAAATATTGGTTGGGAAAATATTAAAAGGGAATGAAAATAAGCTTAGAAGGTTTTCTCCATGAGAATAATAACCCTAGTAAATTTTAGAAGACAGATGATAAAAACTTTATTTTAACACATGTAAAAAAATACCTGTAAATCCTTATTTATGCTATATTTAAAAAAACGCCATTAATGAAATTATTACCATATTTATAAAATAGTCACCAACAATTTAATAAAACAACTACTTTTAAAATTACTTAAACCCAAAATCATCCTTTAATAAAATTATTAAATATATATTTTCAAAATTATTTTCCCTGAAAAAAATTATCGGTAATAATTTAATTACCCAATTAAATTTCCGGAATTAATTAATTAGCCAAACCTAATCTAAAAACTCGAACCTACTTTCAATAGTTCATCCGAAACTTCTAACCCAATTTTCGGGGCGTTACACATCCTCCGGCGAGAAATAGGACCAGACTTTATATTCATCCCAACGACCCTGGCCGTGAAGCATAAATTCCCCGTAGCGAGGCGAAACCTCGACATCGGTGATGTAATCACCGGATAGGAAAATAGCCTCCGTACCACCCCAACGGTCAATATGTATTCGAACTCGATTGCCAATGCTCGGTCACCAAAAGAACCCATGCTCAAGCAGTCAGAGAGCATGATAAAGACCCTTCCAAGCGAAGGAAGTAGTCTGGGGAGCCGTGGTGGCATCAAGGATATTTCCTAGATGAAAAATATTTGGCCGTAAAAATTCGGGACAATAATGAATCGAGTTCATATATCATTCTCCAAAGTTGCTTACCCAGGAGTGCCACATTGAATATATGAATATCGTGAAAGCCAACTCCTCCTGCATTTTTAGGTAGATTGACCGACTCCCAGGAGGCTAAAGGCCAACCCCTTTTATTATTATGACCAGACTACCAGTACCGACGAATAGACTAAGTCATATCACCAATTAAATTAAAAGACAAAAGGTAACAAGACATCACGTACTAAGGCACAGCTTGAGTGATGGACGTAATGATGACTTCTCGGCTGCTAAAAGAAAGTAGCAGGTTATCCCAATCATGTAGACGAGAATGAACATTGTCCTGAATGAAACCTAGGGCCTCCGTCCTATTTTGGTTGATCAGCAAAGGAACGCCAAGATAGACACTAGGATCATCAACCTCGCGAACTTGTTGAATGGTCTTGCAATACTATAAATGATACGCAAATGGTGCAAGTATACACGTCGAACGAGTAATAAAGTGATGAGTGAGTATCGTCTCCACATGGATTGGAGGTGAACACATTTTTCGTATCCAAATTGCTATAGTAACCAAATTGTAATGTGAGTATGCTGAGGCAGGATGAAAGATGGGAAAAATGCTGTAGCAAAATAAGAAAACAACGAAGGGATAATTAATTAACAGATAGAACCTCGCTCGGATACGAAGCTCTCTATGGAATGGATGGCTAGCTCCTGAAGGATAATCCTCTAAAACCTCTTAACACCGCTAACGAATCCTAGTTCTCTCACTATGCTCGGCGGGATTTACTTAGGCTGCTCCTAAACTATCTCTAGCAAGAAGGCTGGGAGACTAAAATGCTACAGCAATACCCCTCGTCGTAAACTCTAAACACCCTACTCTCCTAATCTCTATCCCTCTTAGCCGTTTAAACCCATCACTTATCTCTAAGGTAGGTTGGAGTCATTCCCCTCGGTGGTTACTCCATTCTTTATGAAGATCTAAGGCTAGTTCTCTCGATCACTCCCCCAAGCTAATGCCAAAGCAATGACCCTCTCTCGAAGGTTGTCACACATTACTCTAACTGTCACTATTGGCTAAGGCTTGCTCCCTTAATCACTACCCCCATTCGTACCTAGAGAACGACCTTCACTCGGAGGCATCTTAAGGAATGACCTGTCTCTCGAGGCACTAACATCCCTAATCTCTTACAACCCTGGGTTGTTCCTAAAGAAAGGCCAACTCTCGAAGGCGCTTAAGGTAGGGCCTATATCTCAAAGCACTGGCAACCCTAAGCTCTTACAACGTTAGGAAATTGAGCACACCACAAACAAAGCAAAGATCAAGAGAGAACAATAAACATTAACATGAGATTAAGAAAATAAATAGAGTATCATCCAACAAACCCACGCCATCTAAAACAATTCATGGCTGGGTAATAATCAAACGTATCATCATCATACAACCCCCCAGATAAATAAATGCTATAGCAAAAAGGAAAGATAAACTCCCAGTTCGCCAGTGGACTGCCATAACCGCCTTAGGCTCACTGCCTCAGAAGAGGACGTCGAGGTTGTTGGGTTTTTAGGCACGCTCGAATCGATCACCGAAACCGTCAAGGAGGGTTGTAATTGCTTGGTGGTTGAATTGGCTAAAAACGAAAGAAAGGTAGAAAATCTGCACGAGGATTTTAGAGTGGTTCGACTTTCTAACCAAAGTCTACATCCACTACCTTAGCACACCACTAAGGATTTCCCAATTCACTCAACAATGAATTCTTCCTTTTGAGGACAAAGGGTAACCTTACAACCCTATCTTTTCAATGGCTAAGATAGAACCACTCTAGTTTTTCTCTCAAGGCTAAACTAGAACCTCTCCTTTTACAAGGGTAGAAAGATGTAAACAAATATACCTCACAAGGTGGGTGTTTACGAGAGTTGAGCTCACAAGAGTGTAAAGAATAAGAACAATGAAAAACAAAACACTCTCTATACAATATTTACAAGAGAAATGAGGAAGATAAAGACTTAAACGCTATTTCTCTTGATCATGAATCTTGGATCTTGTCTCTTGATGTTTCTTGATGCTTGGAGGCCTTATTTATAGTCCCAATTGAGTTTGTAGCCGTTTATGGCCGTTGGGATCAAAATATAGCCGTTTGAAGACTTTAATTCCATCCAAAATGCAATTCAGCTGCTACCCGTTTCGGAACGCCTCACGCCCGTTTCGGAACGCCCTCTTTATAGAGATAGCCGTTGCAGCCTGTCGGGGTACCCGTTTCGGAACACCCTGTATCCGTTTCGGAACGTGTTTCGGATTCGAAACAGGGGGATTCCAGTGGCAAAACGTTTCGATACACGTATCGAAACGGGCCAAGCGTTCCGAAACGGTATAGGCCGTTTCGATACGCCTATGTGGCAACGACCCTAACGGCTATAAACCCCAACGGCTCTTTCCCAAAATAATATTCAAAATGCAGGCGTTTCGAAACAGGGCTAAGGCGTTCCGAAACACGTTCCGAAACGGATACAGGGTGTTCCGAAACGGGTACCCCGACAGGCTGCAACGGCTATCTCTATAAAGAGGGCGTTCCGAAACGGGCGTGAGGCGTTCCGAAACGGGTAGCAGCTGAATTGCATTTTGGATGGAATTAAAGTCTTCAAACGGCTATATTTTGATCCCAACGGCCATAAACGGCTACAAACTCAATTGGGACTATAAATAAGGCCTCCAAGCATCAAGAAACATCAAGAGACAAGATCCAAGATTCATGATCAAGAGAAATAGCGTTTAAGTCTTTATCTTCCTCATTTCTCTTGTAAATATTGTATAGAGAGTGTTTTGTTTTTCATTGTTCTTATTCTTTACACTCTTGTGAGCTCAACTCTCGTAAACACCCACCTTGTGAGGTATATTTGTTTACATCTTTCTACCCTTGTAAAAGGAGAGGTTCTAGTTTAGCCTTGAGAGAAAAACTAGAGTGGTTCTATCTTAGCCATTGAAAAGATAGGGTTGTAAGGTTACCCTTTGTCCTCAAAAGGAAGAATTCATTGTTGAGTGAATTGGGAAATCCTTAGTGGTGTGCTAAGGTAGTGGATGTAGACTTTGGTTAGAAAGTCGAACCACTCTAAAATCCTCGTGCAGATTTTCTACCTTTCTTTCGTTTTTAGCCAATTCAACCACCAAGCAATTACAACCCTCCTTGACGGTTTCGGTGATCGATTCGAGCGTGCCTAAAAACCCAACAATTGGTATAATAATTGAAGAACTAATGTTTTGATATAATAATTGAAAAATGTTTTGGACTAATTTAAAAAGAATTTAAATCATTTCCAAAAATTCAAACAACTTGAAATTATGTTTAGGGAAGTTTTCAAAAGAATTTTACATGTTTTGACATTTTAATACTCCCACGTAATATTGACCACAATGGTCATAAACCCCATTGTTATTATATACTATAAAGAGTTGAATTATTTTTTAATATAACAAAAGGGGGAGAATTAAGTGAAAAATTAAGGGGGAGCTTTTTTGTCAAGAACAATTTTTTAAAATAATTTGTTATATCAAAAAGGGGGAGATTGTTGAGAAATATTTTGATATAACAATTATGTGAAAAATGTTTTTAAGACTTGTTTAAAGACTTCAAAGATAATTCAAAAGTCTTTAAATCTTGACAAAATGTTTTAAAAGAGTTCGATTGAATACCTATATCGAACTACTCTTTTGAAAGTACCAAAATGTCCAAAATACATGTTTTTAGAGTAAAGTTTCGAAACCTTAAACAAAGGTCTCGAAACTTGTCAGGGCAGTAGCCAAATTTGGAATGGCTTTAAAATGTTTTTAAAAGGTTTTTAAATGTGTTTAAAAGGCCAAATTTCACAAAAACCTTAGCCCTGTTTCGAAACGCCTGCATTTTGAATATTATTTTGGGAAAGAGCCGTTGGGGTTTATAGCCGTTAGGGTCGTTGCCACATAGGCGTATCGAAACGGCCTATACCGTTTCGGAACGCTTGGCCCGTTTCGATACGTGTATCGAAACGTTTTGCCACTGGAATCCCCCTGTTTCGAAACGCCCTATGGTGTTTCGAAACGGCCTATGGTTTTTGTGAAATTTGGCCTTTTAAACACATTTAAAAACCTTTTAAAAACATTTTAAAGCCATTCCAAATTTGGCTACTGCCCTGACAAGTTTCGAGACCTTTGTTTAAGGTTTCGAAACTTTACTCTAAAAACATGTATTTTGGACATTTTGGTACTTTCAAAAGAGTAGTTCGATATAGGTATTCAATCGAACTCTTTTAAAACATTTTGTCAAGATTTAAAGACTTTTGAATTATCTTTGAAGTCTTTAAACAAGTCTTAAAAACATTTTTCACATAATTGTTATATCAAAATATTTCTCAACAATCTCCCCCTTTTTGATATAACAAATTATTTTAAAAAATTGTTCTTGACAAAAAAGCTCCCCCTTAATTTTTCACTTAATTCTCCCCCTTTTGTTATATTAAAAAATAATTCAACTCTTTATAGTATATAATAACAATGGGGTTTATGACCATTGTGGTCAATATTACGTGGGAGTATTAAAATGTCAAAACATGTAAAATTCTTTTGAAAACTTCCCTAAACATAATTTCAAGTTGTTTGAATTTTTGGAAATGATTTAAATTCTTTTTAAATTAGTCCAAAACATTTTTCAATTATTATATCAAAACATTAGTTCTTCAATCTCCCCCTTTTTGATATAATAAAACCAACTTGAAAAATTGTTTGGGATTCTCCCCCTTTAACTTTAAAATTGTGAATAAGAGATTAAGATATGAAATAAAATAAAGCTTCCCCTTATTCATTTGAAAAATCAATTTTTCAAACCCAATTTCTCCCCCTTTTTGTTATATCAAAAAGAATTTAAAATGACATTTAAGTTCAAGATAACATAGGAGGCAAAAAAAATTTTGACACTTAAAATTTTTGGTTAAAAAAAAATTGGCTCCCCCTTACTCAAAGCATCATAAGAATGTTAATCCAACATTTATGAATATCTAGTTGACATAAAATAAAATAAATCAATAAACACTAAAACAACTAGATTTTACCACACTTGAACTCAAGGGAGGATGTGAAGCCTTCCTTCTTCAAGTGTTCTTCCTTGTGTGCATGGAGCTCCCCCTCAATTTTTGACTTGTTGATCATTCTCCATCACACCTAGCAAAAGACAATCAAGTAATTTTTGGTATCCAAATTGATTTGGATCCATAGACGTTAGTAGCACAAAATTTAGTCCCCTTAGGAATCCATTTTTCAATTTCATCCTTTTTAGTTGAAGTGGTTAGTCCTTTTGGGACCCAAACACTTCTAAAACATTTTCCATTTAAAAATCTAGGGGCACTAGATTGTCTTACATAAAAATTTGATTTTCCAAAAATTATTTTTCTTTTCAAGTTCTTTGGAAATCAAATCTTTTTCCTTTTTGAGATCATCGACTTCTTTTTGATGATCTCTTTCCATTGTTTGAAGCAAGTTTTGTAAATCTAAAACTTTAAGCTCAAAATCTTTGATTTTTGCTTCAAACTCTAAATTGGTTTTAGAAAGCAAATCATTTTCGGTTTTCAACTTTGAAATCAATTTTTTTTTTTTATTTTCGAAAATGAAGCTTTGAATTCAAAAACCAATTCATCATAGGCTTCTTGTAACTCATCAAATGTATAAGAATTTGAAATAGATGAGTTAGAAGTTACCTCCCCCTCATTGAGGGCCATCATGCATAGGTGGGCTACTTCATTATCGGTGGAGTCTTCATCACTCCAAGTGGCCACGTATGCTTGTTTAGAAGATGATCCCTTCTTTTTGGATTTGTGGGAATTCTTCATCTTCTTCCTCGATTCATGCTTGGATTTTTCCATTTTGTTCTTCATGAACCGGGTGAATTTGTTGAAGAGATAGGACATCTCTTCATCTTCACTTGTGTGACTAGAGCATTTAAGATTCTTGCTTTTCTTGCCTTTGCTCCAACACACCTACAAGAGACATTTACTTTGATTTTGGTATCCAAATTGCTTTGGATCCATTAACATTAATCTCGATGTCTCTAGTTCCCTTAGGAACCCATACTTGTCTAATCCTATAAGTTTTTCTTTTCTTTATAGGACAAGTATGCAACGAATGACCATGATAATGGCAATGTGAGCATTTTGCCATTACGGGATGAGATGAATTATTAGAAATGATTTCTTTTTCTTTTGTTAAGCTTTCAAGCTTAACTTTTAAATCAAAATTTTCTTTTTCTAAAACATTTTTGCTTGTTTTTGAAAATTCTAAATCATTTTTCAAAATTTCATTTTGATTTTCAAAATCCATTTTTGTTTTTAAAAGAAAATCATTTTCAGTTTCGAGTTTTGAAATCATTTTCCTAAATTTGGAATTCATGGTCTCAAATTCCAAATATAATTCATTAAAAGCATCTTGTAACTCATCAAAAGAATGTGAATTTAATTCATCTGAGTTAGAAGATACCTCGGGCTCATCGAGAACCAAAACACCATCCACCTTAGGTGTTGAAGGGAGGATTGCACATGATGAAGCATCATCTTTCTTCTTTTCTTTCCCATAGAATTTCTCAAGCTTCTCCCAAATTTCTTTGGCACTTTTGGATGGGGAGACCTTCTTGGAAATTTCTTCACTTAGGGCACAGAGAAGAATGTGCATAGCCTTTGCATTGAGATGGTCCTTCTTTGTGTCTTCGACACTCCTTTTCTTCTTCTTTTTAGGAGCTTCCGAATGTCCACTTATGATAATCTTCCAAATGTCAAGGTTGAATCCTTGAATGAAATATTTCATAATGTTGCTCCATTGGAAGTAACCTTCTCCTTTGAAGAGAGGAGGACACATGATAGAGCGGCCTTCTTCAAATGAAATCATTGTAGAACCGCTTGCCATTTTCTTGTACGGTGGACTACGAGCGTTGGATCTTTGCTCCTGGATGTTAGTCCTTCGATGGAGACGAGGCTCTGATACCAATTGTTGGGTTTTTAGGCACGCTCGAATCGATCACCGAAACCGTCAAGGAGGGTTGTAATTGCTTGGTGGTTGAATTGGCTAAAAACGAAAGAAAGGTAGAAAATCTGCACGAGGATTTTAGAGTGGTTCGACTTTCTAACCAAAGTCTACATCCACTACCTTAGCACACCACTAAGGATTTCCCAATTCACTCAACAATGAATTCTTCCTTTTGAGGACAAAGGGTAACCTTACAACCCTATCTTTTCAATGGCTAAGATAGAACCACTCTAGTTTTTCTCTCAAGGCTAAACTAGAACCTCTCCTTTTACAAGGGTAGAAAGATGTAAACAAATATACCTCACAAGGTGGGTGTTTACGAGAGTTGAGCTCACAAGAGTGTAAAGAATAAGAACAATGAAAAACAAAACACTCTCTATACAATATTTACAAGAGAAATGAGGAAGATAAAGACTTAAACGCTATTTCTCTTGATCATGAATCTTGGATCTTGTCTCTTGATGTTTCTTGATGCTTGGAGGCCTTATTTATAGTCCCAATTGAGTTTGTAGCCGTTTATGGCCGTTGGGATCAAAATATAGCCGTTTGAAGACTTTAATTCCATCCAAAATGCAATTCAGCTGCTACCCGTTTCGGAACGCCTCACGCCCGTTTCGGAACGCCCTCTTTATAGAGATAGCCGTTGCAGCCTGTCGGGGTACCCGTTTCGGAACACCCTGTATCCGTTTCGGAACGTGTTTCGGAACGCCTTAGCCCTGTTTCGAAACGCCTGCATTTTGAATATTATTTTGGGAAAGAGCCGTTGGGGTTTATAGCCGTTAGGGTCGTTGCCACATAGGCGTATCGAAACGGCCTATACCGTTTCGGAACGCTTGGCCCGTTTCGATACGTGTATCGAAACGTTTTGCCACTGGAATCCCCCTGTTTCGAAACGCCCTATGGTGTTTCGAAACGGCCTATGGTTTTTGTGAAATTTGGCCTTTTAAACACATTTAAAAACCTTTTAAAAACATTTTAAAGCCATTCCAAATTTGGCTACTGCCCTGACAAGTTTCGAGACCTTTGTTTAAGGTTTCGAAACTTTACTCTAAAAACATGTATTTTGGACATTTTGGTACTTTCAAAAGAGTAGTTCGATATAGGTATTCAATCGAACTCTTTTAAAACATTTTGTCAAGATTTAAAGACTTTTGAATTATCTTTGAAGTCTTTAAACAAGTCTTAAAAACATTTTTCACATAATTGTTATATCAAAATATTTCTCAACAGAGGTAACGCCTCGAGCTTCCCGATGAAGGACACCAAGTCTGGTCAACGATGGAGAGCTTCTTCCCTCTTGTTGTGCTTTCTCTTGCACACTTTTCTTTCTCTCTTTTTTTTCTCCTCCCCTTTTCCTTTGAAGAGATGAAGCCTTTATATAGTGGGGGGTCTTCTAGGGTTTTGGTGCCTTGGTATCTCCTTGGGGATCCCAACGAATATCCTCCGACAAGCTCTGTCCACCAGTGGACAAAAGGGACGGTCTGCAGATGGAGTGCGGCTGCTGCATAAAGCTGCCTGACAGTGTCAGGCGTCCTTCTCTACGCTTCACGTGCTTGTACTTTCGTGCGCCAGCTAGCCTTCTTTCTCCTCCTTTGCTATAGCATTTTGTTCCTTGCTTCTTCCCTCGCATCCTGCTCTGTCATCCTGCACACAAACAACCAAAAACTACCTTTCACGCAACACCAACTCCACACGAGCAATAAATTAAAAAGCACCCATAATATACTAGAAATGGAGCCTACATGCAATGTAATGCACTTGAAAACATGCAATTGCTATAGTAAAGAGGCATAAATATAGAGGTAATAGCATAGCTATCACACCCCCAAACTTAAGCTATTGCTTGTCCTCAAGCAATGAGTAAAAATAAACAAAAGGGATGCTATGACAAAGATTTAACGAGGAATAAATGCTACAGTAGTGTTTCAGCTTTCCGAAAAAGATAGGCATTCCATATCAACAACATTTATTTGAGACTGTCAAGAATTCCTCTTAAGAATAAGCTTCTAGTGAGTGTGTGTGCAAGATTACTTTCGAGCTATGCATGATAGGTGAAGAAAAATTTTCAAGGAAGCTCAATAATAATGCCTTAGCAATGAGTTTTTAATTATTATAGACTTCCACAAAAATGTAAAAGGTATTGTTACGAAGGGTGTCAGCTCATCACACCTACCGTCCTTAACTGTAGATGAGTAGGGAGCATACCTCTCATCCCCGAGCTAGTATGTAGAGTCATCCCGTGACAACTTTCATTCACTCATGTGCTTTTCATTGCCATTTATTTATTTTGTCCCTTTTTTTGGTGGGAGTGGCCTAAAGACTGCACAGCGGAGTGTCCTTCTACAGTTATGCTATAGCATTCATTCAGTTTTCCGTTTTAGGCACAAAGGAGTCTATTTTCTTTTTAAGCTCATTTTTCATTCTTTCATGCAATGCAATACTAAAGTCCTTCCGAAAAAGTTTTTCTAAACCTACCAAGCAGAGAAAGAAAGCAATATGTGTCTAAAATTATTTTCTATAGCAAACTCACTCCTAAGATAGTTCTTTAAGTCTCATGCAGTTGTAAAATTTAAGTTCAGGCCTATTGAATTTCAAATGATCATCATTAAGCATCATCAACACATTTGCATATTTCTTCCTAGCTAAACAGAATGCCATAGCAAAACTTTTGTCTAATTTTACGATGCAAATGCTATGGTCCTAAACTAAGCGGAGGCGAAACACCCCCAAACTTGGAGATGCATCGTCCGCGATGCATGAAAAGAAAAAATGTTATGCAAAGATAAATTAAAAAGGACTAAAACTAAAAAAAATTGTACCTCATGGGTGCTGAGGTCAATTGTCACTTGTGTCGTCTGTAGAGTGGTCGTTTTGCGCCATCAGAACTATTGAGGTCGCACTGTCGTCAGATTAAACATGGGCTGGATCAGTTGGTTTGACGGTGCGCCCGGCTGTGCGTTTATAGCGTTTCAGCTTGGGTGTTGTAGCGTCCTCAAATAGTGGCACAACTGGGTTGGGTTTAGTGGTGGGGGCTGCCTCAGCCATAGACTGATCATCGTCACTCAAAGTGGTGGCTGGCTCCCTTTGCGATTCAGGTGGCTATGATGTTGCTGTAGCAGGCTTCTTGTTGCTTCGTGTTCTCTTCCTAGTGGGTGTGGAAGCAGGATCGATTTTCTGTGACTTTTGGGCAGGGGTCTGTTCTTCTTGGGCTGAGGGGTCTCGAGTGTCTAGTTCATGGGCTGGGACCGGGTTGACTTTCTTCATAGCCGCCAACTTCCTCTTTTGGGTTGGTGGTCGGGGCGTGCTTGCAGTAACATTTTGATCTCGAGGCTCAGGAGTGATAAGAATTTCCTTTAAGAATGGAGGGAATGCAATTGCTATGCCTGGAAAGACCTCAGAGAAGCATTGTGAGATGGCCACATCCCTCTAGTTGGCATATTTGAAATAGGTGCTCAGTTGCACCTTAAGACTATGAAGCTCTGTGGCTAGGTGGGTTGCTTTAGCAACCAATATTGCGGTCCTCGCTGCAGCAAAGCTCTTGGCTCCTCCTTCCAGGGTCTCATTTGGAGCATCCTCATCAAATCCCTTCAGCTAAGGAATTTGGGCAGCTGTTAACCCCATTTTGCCCTCCATTTGTTCGTCCTTGGCCGGGTTTTCAAAAACTTCCTTCCTCCAGCACAGGGCAGTTATCAAATTTGGAAAGATCAATGGGCTCTTGCTCTTTTTGAGGCACACATAGACCTCGTCCACCACCAGTTTCCCTACATCAATTTTTCGCCCATTAATTATAGAGTGAATAACCAGCAAACGGGGTAGGTGTACTGCAGTTGTGTGCACTGTTGGCTTCAATCTAGTTCGGAGCAAATGATTCCATAATTTCACTTCAGGCTTTAGTCTCCCTCTCTCAACTGTCATGGTGTTCCGGTTAAGCTCTGTCCCTTGGAAGCATAATTCTTTCACAATTTCTTCTTGGGCCTTGTCATCTAGCCCGACAACAAAGCTTCCATGCTCATCTACCACATTTTCAGACCATAGAATTTGTTCACTGCTGCAGTAGTGAATTTCACTTGTTCTCCTCGAGCGTGGACGCTTGACTGTGTTGGGCTCGTTAAGTGCACATAGAATTCCTTCACCAATGAAACACATAAGTTTTGGGGATGCTCAGCTAGCTTCCTCCAGTCGTGCTTGGCTATGACATCTAGAAGGGCTGACTCGAAGTTCTGCTCATCTTTCTCGGGGAATCGGAGTCCTTGCTCTGGAAGTAGTTTCCTATCATTTAGGTTTAGCCATCTCTCTCGGGCTGCTTCATTGTAGAAAAGTTTGATCTTGACGGCCAGTGGGTTCTGCGAACTTGATGATGCACCAGAGACATTTTTGCATCGAACCATGGTTGGTGGCTTGAAGGTAAGTCTTTTGCTCTTTTTAGGGAACAAAGGCTTTTGTGGGAAGAAAAGAAAAAGAAAAGATGAATGGTCTTAGGTTGAGTGAAGAAGATGAAGCGTGAGGACAGTTGTAGTGGAGAGTGGGGGAAGACGTGTGGGAGGTTTCCTTAGGAAACGGCTAACCACTGACTCTCCTTATTGAGGAGAGAGGTTTGAGGTTGATGGGAGCCATCTTTTGTCAGGAAAGAGAAAAGGGGCTCTTAATTGCTCAAAGAAAAAGTAGGAGAGAGAACTAGGTTATGTGTGGCTAGGGTTTAATCTTCAAATATTCTCTCTATTAATTCCCCTTTTTATAATGCCCTTTTTGTTCCCCTCCTTTCCTATGTCGTTCCAACTCCCAAGTCAAGACAAATTGTGTTCCCTACAAACTCTGATTTCCTTCATCAACAAATAAAGTAAACCCTTTTTGATGTACCACTTGCATGACTGATCAATACTACAGAGGACATGTACTATGATACGGAATTTGCAAGATAATAAATTAGCAGAAAGGACAAACAAAAGATAAGAACAAAGCTAAAAACACAAAAGCAAACTAACTACTGTTTATTGAAAATGCTAAAGCAAAAAGAAAAAGTTTAGGAGGCGTACTATCAAGGGTCATGAAGGCTAAGGTGAGATGTGGCTAGCCCCACCTCGTTTGAGTGATTTTCAGCATCTGGGTTCCCTTCCTTGGTCAGGCCCTCAAATTCTTCCTCTTGAATTGGTCCTTCAAAGGCTTTCTCCTGAATGTTGTTGCTACAACAAAGTTTTTGTAGCTCATCTCATGCTATAGCATTGCAGTGCCTATCTTCCATTGACGTATCATGAAAGGTGTTGTGTATGTTGATGGTGACTGTCTCTTCACCCACTCTCATTGTGAATTCACCCTTCTCACAGTCAATCAAGGCTCGACATGTAGCTAAAAATGGCCTTCCTAGAATAATAGGAGCATCATTATCTTCCTCGCAATCCAGGATCAATGGGAAAGCAAAACGATCCACTTTTACTACAACATTTTCAATTTTTCCTTCTGGTCGGACTTCAGAGTGATCAACAAGCTGTAGCGCAACCCTAGTAGTCTTGACATCCCTTAACCTTAGTTTCTGAAATATGGATTTAGGCATCAGGTTCACACTCGCTCGCAAATCACACAATGCTCTTCCAACGAACTCATCTCCAATAGAGCAGGGGATAATAAAGCTTCCTGGGTCTTTTCTTTTTGGTGGGAGTTTTCTCCAAATGTAGTAGCATTTCTTTGCTATAGCAATTGTTTCGTGATTTTCTACCTTTCTCTTCTTTGTAATGACATCCCTTCCAAATTGTAGATGTTCTTGCTACTTTTCGAGTCTTTGAGGGAATAGTGGAGGTGGCTTAGCTAGATCTGCTGTAACTCGTGAGGCTGTCTTTTGCGGTAACAAACACTGGTCCTTCCCTGATTGGTCTTTTGGCATTGCCTTCCTCCTTTATTCCTTCTCCTTGTCGTGGTTCCTGAAGATTTTCTTGCAGTGGCAGTAAGCTGGGTTGGGCTTTGCCCTTCTCTCCACCCCCAAACATATCACCTTGGTTAATCTCCGTGCCACTCCTTAGTGTGAGTGCACTGCATTGTTCCTTACTATGGTGCTTAGTGGCTTCAGTGTCACTAGGCAAAGTTCCTTGTGATCGCACATACAAGGTTTGAGCTATCTGACCCACTTGAGTTTCTAAGGCTCGTAAGGATGCATTATGACTTTGTAGAAGGGCTCCCTGATTTTTGATGTGTGCTGCTTGATCATGTAGCACAACTTTAGTGGTTCCCATGAAGTCCTTTGTCATAACCATGAACTCCTTAAAAGTAGACTCCAATGAACTACTTGATGAAGGTGTTGCTCCCTTTTGATTTTGCCACGGCTTATTCTGGCGGGAATGGTGTACCTCTTGCGGATTTTGCTGTGGCATTTGATTGGCCGAAATGTTGTTGTGCCCCTGATTATCCCAACTCAGGTTTGAGTGCTGACTCCATCCTGGGTTGTAGGAGTTAGAATAAGGGTTGTTGTTGCTATGGTTGTAGTTCCTCACATAGTTGGCAGATTCTGGATCACCAGGGCATTCATTAAGGTGGTGATTGCCATCGCATCTTAGGCACGATCTTACTGCCTTAACTTCCTTCACTTCATTGGAACGTTGGAGATTCTTTAACAAATCGGTGATGTTGGCCAACTAATTTAGTATTGAGTTGTCAACTTCACTCCTCTTGACAGCTTAATTTCTCCTCCCCGTTCCAAGCCTTGTTGTCGGAAACTGGTAATCATTGTTGGCTACCCTATCAAGAATGTCAAATGCTTCCTCCGGTGATTTGTCTAACAAGGTCCCATTTGCTGAAGCATCTATCAACATCCTTGTGGGCGCATTGACACCATTATAAAACATAACCAATTGGGTCCACTCATGATACCCATGGTTAGAGCATTTCCTCAACATTCCTTTAAATCGGTCCCAACATTCATACATAGATTCGTCATCAGACTGATGAAAGGAAGTGATATCATTCCTCAACTGAGTGTTCATTACTGGTGGACTATGCCATAGCAAAAAGTTCTTGTATAAATCGATCCAACTCTGAATTGATCCGGCTGGCACCCCATTTAGCCATGCTCTAGCACGATCTCTTAACGAATATGGAAACATCTTTAATTTCAACACATCCTCCTGCACCCCTTGTTGCTTGAAAGAATCACAAACACCCAAGAAGGCACGTATATGTTGTCTAGCATCTTCATGAGGCGAGCAACCATACTGCCCAATGTTTCTCAACATGTTGAACATGACGGGTTTAAGTTCGAATTAGGCTGCCTGAATTTCTAGAGCTACTATTCCGGGATAGAGATCATCCAAGATAGGAGTTAAATGATCCCTAATAGCTCGAGGTCGAGCTGCTTCTCCCTGACCATATGCCATAGCATTTGCATTAACAGGTGCCGGTTCCATGACTCTAGCTTCTGCTTGCTCGTGTCTTCTCAAACAAATTAAACGATTAGCTTTTGGAACAATGGTCTGAATAGGTCCTTTTGATCTTCTTCTTCTAGTCATAAACTAGAAAAATACCTGAAAAGAAAAATAAAACAACCCAAAAACAAAACTAGTGAATATTTACAAGGTGGAAATAGAAAGCAAGATGAAAATAAAAAACCGTGGACAACCAATTGCCAATCCCTGGCAACATCGCCAAAAACTTGTTGCGTGGTCTTGCAATACTATAAATGATACGCAAATGGTGCAAGTATACACGTCGAATGAGTAATAAAGTGATGAGGGAGTATCGTCTCCACATGGATTGGAGGTGAACACAATTTTCGTATCCAAATTGCTATAGTAACCAGATTGTAATGTGATTATGCTGAGGCAAAATGAAAGATGGGAAAAATGCTGTAGCAAAACAAGCAAACAACGAAGGGATAATCAATTAACAGATAGATCCTCGCTCGGATATGAAGCTCTCTATGGAATGGCTGGCTAGCTCCTAAAGGATAATCCTCTAAAACCTCTTAACACCGCTAACTAATCCTAGTTCTCTCACTATGCTCGGCGGGATTTACTTAGGCTGCTCCTAAACTATCTCTAGCAAGAAGGCTGGGAGACTAAAATGCTACAACAATACCTCTCGGCGTAAACTCTAAACACTCTACTCTTCTAATCTCTATCCCTCTTAGCCGTTTAAACTCATCACTTATCTATAAGGTAGGTTGGAGTCCTTCCCCTTGGTGGTTACTCAATTGTTTATGAAGATCTAAGGCTAGTTCTCTCGATCACTCCCCCAAGCTAATGCTAAAGCAATGACCCTCTCTCGAAGGTTGTCACATATTACTCTAACTGTCACTATTGGCTAAGGCTTGCTCCCTTAATCACTACCCCCATTTGTACCTAGGGAACGACCATCACTCGAAGGCATCTTAAGGAATAGCCTGTCTCTCGAGGCACTAACATCCCTAATCTCTTACAACCCTGGGATGTTCCTAAAGAAAGGCCAACTCTCGAAGGCGCTTAAGGTAGGGCCTATATCTCAAAGCACTGGCAACCCTAAGTTCTTACAATGTTAGGAAATTGAGCACACCACAAACAAAGTAAAGATCAAGAGAGAACAGTAAACATTAACATGAGATTAAGAAAATAAATAGTGTCATCCAACAAAACTCACACCATCTAAAATAGTTCATGGCTGGGTAATAATCAAACATATCATCATCATAGAACCCTCCAGATAAATAAATGCTATAGCAAAAAGGAAAGATAAACTCTCAGTTCGCCAGTGGACTGCCATGACCGCCTTAGGCTCACCGCCTCAGAAGAGGACGACGAGGCCACGCCTCAAGCTTCCCGATGAAGGACACCAAGCCTGGTCAACGATGAAGTCTTTCTCCCCACTTTTTGTGCTTTCTCTTACATACTTTTTCTTTCTCTCTCTTTTTTTCTCCTCCCCTTTTCCTTTGAATAGATGAAGCCTTTATATAGTGGGGGTCTTCTAGGGTTTTGGTGCCTTGGTATCTCCTTGGGGATCCCAACGAATATCCTCCGACAAGCTCTGCCCAACAGGGGACAAAAGGGACGGTCTGCAGATGGAGTGCGGCTGCTGCATAAAGCTGCCGGACAGTGTCAGGCGTCCTTCTCTGCGCTTCACGTGCTTGTACTTTTGTGCGCCAGCTAGCCTTCTTTCTTCTCCTTTGCTATAGCATTTTGTTCCTTGCTTCTTCCCTCGCATTCTGCTCTGTCATCCTGCACACAAACAGCCAAAAACTACCTTTCACGCAGCACCAACTCCACACGAGCAATAAATTAAAAAGCACCCATAATATACTAGAAATGTAGCGTACATGCAATGTAATGCACTTGAAAACAAGCAATTGCTATAATAAAGAGGAATAAATATAGAAGTAATAGCATAGCTACCAGAACACCCAAAATTCCAAGGGTAGTGCTCTTGAATGCTGCAGAGGTATGGGTACCAAAATAGATCATAGACTTGTCATAGTTGACAACTTTCCCAAAAGAAACATCATACCGTGAGAGAATATCACAAAGACGAGAAGCCTCCTCATTATTCTCACAGAGGAAAATTAAGCTATCATCCGCAAAAACGAGATGATTAACCCAAGGTCCATACCAACTAGAACTGAAACCTTGTAATGCGCCAGCCCTCTATTCAGCTTCAAGAGAAGCCGTGAGGCCTTGAGAGTAGAGGAGGAAAAGAAAAGCGGACAAAGGATCACCTTACTGAATACCCCACCGAGGATAAAAAATTGGAAAAAGAGAAGAGTTGACACGAATTGTGAAGGAGACAATGGTTATGCATCGTATGAGTAAGGAAACCCAAGCTGAAGCAACGCCTATCCGCAACATAACCATTTCCAGAAAAGGCAATTTGACGCCATCGAATGCCTTTTCCATATCCAGCTTAAGAGCTGCTCCGTGATAGGCTAAGGAGGTAGAGGAGCGCATGGTGTGAACCAGCTCACGCCCAATTAAAATATTGTCTTTAATGTCCCGTCCTCGAATAAAGGTCGCTTGAGAAGAACTAACATACGAGGCTATGACCGGTTTCATTCTATTAACTATAACTTTAGCTGCGATTTTATGGATAACCGTGCAAAGACCAATCAGACGAAATTGTCGCATAGAAGTCGGATCAAAAACCTTAGGAATTAAAACAAGGATAGAACGTTTGACATAAGACATGTCAGCAGACAGAGTTGAACGACGTCAGCTCCTATCAGATCCCAAAGCTGATGATAAAAGCTACCTTGGAAACCATCAATCTCCGAAGAACTCGTAGGGTTGATACCCTTAAAAGAAGCTAGTACCTCATTCTTAGTAAAAGTTTGAGTCAATTCAACATTCATGGTAGGAGTAATAAAAGGAACAATGTTACCAATGATTGTCGGGTCCATGGAAGGTACCGATGTAGTAAAGAGATCCTGGAAGTATGTTGTAGCAACTCCGATAATATCATATTGCGATGTACGCCAAACATTAGTGTTATCAAAGAGGCTGTTGACATGGTTTTGTCGAGGCCGTTTGGATGCACGAGCATGGAAAAAAGAAGTGTTCTTATCACCATGAGTTAACCAATGAGTGCGTGAGCGTTAAGCCCAATATACCTCTCGTTGTGCTAGAACGACAAAGGGAATGGTGCATACATTTATTATAAATTTATGAAGTTCCACAATACGTTGGGTAAAGAGTGTGTGTTGCTTATGTTGCCACTCTTTGAGATGGTCACCCAATACTTGCAACTTATCAAGGATCGATCCATCCAAGGATTTCCAAACATGGTGAACCGAGGAAACACAAGTAGGGTCTTTATCCCATCAGTGTTCAAACCGAAAGTGATACTTTCGCATGGCGGGCCTTGAAGTATGAACCAAAGAAGTGTCTATTAGAATAGGACAATGGTTAGAATAGGCCGAATATTCCAATATAACCCTAAAATGGGTATGGTGATGCAACCAAGAAGAACAAGCAATGAACCGATCCAAACATTCAGAAACTAGAGACGAATGTTGGATCGTTTGGGTCCAAGTGAACCAACCAGAGTTAGGTTGTCAATCAAAAAGATTGTTCCGGGATAAGCAATCCCGAAATCATTCAATTTGTGATCGTGTTCTACGAATACAACCCAGTTTTTCATCATTCACGAGAATTTCGTTAAAGTCACCACCAACGAGCCAATCTAAGGGTGATGAGGATTGTAAATTTTAATAGAGTTAAAAGTGTAGAAATTGAGGTTTTTTATTATAACCATTTTTAGAAGCTCGTACTCAAATATATGAACTCATAAAATTTGATTCGAAACTGTTTTAAGGTCTTCTTTTTAGAGGTTTAGGACGAGCAAGTCCAAATGGGCCTTAGACTAGACCTGTTGTAATTTTAACCGAATAAAAAGTGTGGAAATTGAGGTTTTTCAATATAATCATTTTGAAAAGCACGTACGGGAATATAATAACTCATAAAATTTTAATCAAACGTGTTTTACGATCTTCTTATTACAAGTTTCGGACGATCAAGTCTAAATGGGCCTTAGAATAGACTCGTAGTAATTTTAATTGAGTTAAAAGTGCAGAAATTTAGGTTTTTTTATTATAATCATTTTTAGAAGCTAATACTAAAATATATGAACTCATAAAATTTGATTCAAACGTGTTTTACGGTCTTCTTCTTAGAGGTTTAGGACGATAAAGTCTAAATGGGCCTTAGAATGAACCCATTGTAATTTTTTTAGAAACGAGCCTCATTAAAACCCCCTCTAAAGCCTAAGGGGAAAAGTGTGCCCGGGAAACTATCATTAAAGAGAAAAAGGGGACTCTTCGCGTACAATGGAGGAGAGAAACTCGGGACAAACCAAGGTAAATTGTACACAAGAACCGGACTGTAATGCCCAACTAGCTAAACTATGGGCGGCAACATTAGCCAGCCGCAATACATGTAAAATCTTAATACTAGGGTTCTGGCCAAGCCAATCCCGAACAGGGGCAAGGGTGGCACCTATCAGGGAGATGTCCACCGAACTACGTGTTATCTTCTGAACAATGACCTCCGCGTCAGCTCCAAAGATGTAGGAAGACCATCCTCTGGAGAGAGCGAGCTGGGCGCCTTCAAGAAAACCAAAAGCCTTGGCGCTGAGTGCATCAAAGCAAGCAGGGACCTGAAGTGCAAGACCACTGAGGACATCACCAAACTCATCACGGGCAAGAACCCCAATCGCAACGACTTGTCGTAAAGGATCAAAAGCCACGTCCACATTGATCTTGATCACACCCACTGGAGAAGGCTGCATGTAATGCCCTGGTTTTGGACCTAGATGTTGAATCGGGCCGGTCGGGAATGGTTCGAACCCTTGAGGTTGGTTTAGGGAACACCTAGTTCGAGATGTTTTAAAAATATGGAAAATATCTAATAATCCTCATTTATTATATAAATGATTATGGTGAAAACAATTCTACAAAAAGTGATTTGGAAATATTACATTTCGGTATAGTGACCAAAATGTAGTTTTTGCAAAAGTTGACTAGTGACTGTTTTGTAAAGGATTGAAACTTTGAATATTTAAGGAGCTAATTTTACCATTTGTTTTCATCATATTTCTCTTTAATTTGGGAGCTTTTAATAATGATTTAATTAAAGAAATAAAAGAGAATTGGAAATGAAAATTAAAGTTGACTTTTCATAACTAATTTCACAATAGTTTTCTCTTTTCATTTTCTCTCAACTTCCAATCAGCCAAAAACTTTTCTCTCATCAAAGAACCTCTGATTTTCATTTTGTTTGCTAATATTTTATCCTCCAAAAGATTTCTTATCTTTGTTTCATCAAATCCTTTTGATTTTTGCTTTGGATTTCAAGAAAACTTGCCCAAATTGAAGAGGGATCAACAATTAGAGGTAAGCTTCATCCTTCTCCTCTAATGATCAGTTCTTTACTGAAATTCCCAAGTTATCAATCCTTTGTTGATGGTTTTTGAGTTGTTTTAATGTTATAAACATGAAATAGTTGTTAAATTCAAGATTCTTGATGAGATCTTGATGATTTTCGTATTTCTATGTTAAACCCTGTTTTGAGGTTGATTTCTAACATAATTTGGATGATATTTGATGTTGAGAATGAGATTTTAACAAATAAATCCCGAATAGGTTTTGGTTCCTAAGTTTGAGATTATAGATTTGTGGTTTTTGAGGTGTTTTTGGTGATCTGTTATTGCTGGAGGTACAAGGTTGTGTTTATGGTGATTTTTGATGTTTATTGAAGTTTAGAAAGTGTTAGAATTGATAGATCTTGGCTGGGCTTTGATTTGAGAAAGTTTGGAGGTGATTTCGATTATTTCGGATAGTTGAAAGGCTAGTTTTGAGTAGAGCAGCGAGTTAGAATGAGTGGCTGGTGATTTTAATGCATGATGATGCTTTAATCCTCTGCTCTTATGTGTAATGAACATGAGAGACATCTTTGGACGCGTTTGGTGTTGATATGGAAGTGCCGAAAGCTTAGAGATCGTTTTGGCAAGCAAGCGAAACGTTATCGGTGAGTGAAAATGATTTTAGAAGTCCTTGAGGGACAAGGAAACAAGTTTGTGAATTTATGATTGGTTTGAAACACCATCCTAAGTCTGGAAGTAAGTATGTTTAGATTTGCTCTCGAAAAGTGGTTGATGCCCCTAAATGCTTTCGACATGCTCTTGATTTGAGATAGACAAATTCCTACTCTTTTAAGCATGATTTATGGCAAGAAATGATGTTTCATGTTGATCTCATGAGATAAAATGACATTGCAAAGAGTTTTGCGGTTTTGATTAAATGCTATGCATGAGTTGTGGTTTTGAAATGGAATGAGATTGATTTTAGAAATGTTGCATCAAAACAGTAGGTAAGATGACAATTTTATTGTAATATATTGGCATAAATGATGAGATGATTACCGGATAATATTGGTCGACCAATAGGATGTAAAGTGCACTATAAACTAAAATTCGTGTGTGCTCTTTGGAGTCAGGCAATGAGGGTAGTGCCATCCCGATCCAAAGTGAGAATCCGATGATGAGAGATACCATCGGGGTAGATCTTGGTGAAACACCCAAGCTTTGTGGCGAAGAGAGAACCGCCATGAGAGTCTAGTGATGTGAGATTCCACCGGGGTAGGATTTGGCTCTATGTCAAGCTAATCCGCATATCTGAGTAAAGATAGAATTTGAAATTCCAATATATGAGAATGTATTTGATTCACATGTACCAATGTTGAAATGATTTTTATGCTATGAGAAATGCATATAAGATTTTGAGATTTATGAAATGCTTTTGAATATCAAGCATATGTGTGGCTTTTCCATGAGATTTGCATTGGTTGAATGCATGAGATAGATAGATAGATGGTACATATGATTTTCAAATGATGATTTGCTTTGAAATGGTTTTCAAGCATGAGATAGAAAGAGCATAGTTTTTGAAATGGATTTCAAGAAAGAGATTTTAAAGATTGCATTGTTGTGTTGGTGTTTTTAGAGCATGCCTCACTAAGCTATCGTGCTTACGCTCTCTTTTACCAACAATGCAGATAACTGAGACATTTTGGGCAACAACGAGGCTTAAGAGGATCCAAGGAATAGTTAAGCTCAAGTATGGTGATGTTTTACATTTACTTTAGTAATGATATTTGGCAATGGGATTTAATGGTGTGCTTTGGTAGATGTGTTTTGGACTCCCTTGTGTTGTTGCAAGTTATATGTGCTCCATTTGGTTTGTAAAAGGTTGTTATATTGGTTTTAATGATTTACCTTGCCTTTTGGGATGCTTATGGTCTTTTGGTGTTTTGACTCTTAGAGAGCATTCTTTAGAAGTCAATTTTAATGATGATGATGTTAGACGTTTTTCCTTAGCTTGTACCTTTGAGTGTTGGTGCATATTTGTGTGCAAGCATGTTTAACTATATGTTGGAATGGTTTGGATGGCTCGTTGGGGTTTAAAATCTGCATTTTGAGCATTTGCAGACTACAATGTATCAGTACACAACAAAGAGTATCAATACGGCCTGCTTGATTTGTGAGGGGCGTACCGGTACACGGGGTCGTATCGATACCCTCTTTAGTCACTGGACGAGGGCATACTGATACGGTACCTCAGTGTATCGATACAGTCTGGTGACACAAACCTGGGAAGTTTGACCATCGAGGGCGTATCGATACCCTCCTTAGGCGTATCGATATGCAGGTCGTTAAGTTGGTTAAACCTCAGTTGAGGATGTTTTGAAACGTTGCATTTTAGTCCTTAAATGTCATGAATGCAATTGGATGTGATTGGTTAGTCGGATTGTGATGAAAATTTACAGAGAAGCGTGAGACATGACTAATTGAGTAATGGTAACCTTAAAATCAGAAAAGTCCTTGTAATTTGCAGAAATTACATTTTGGTCCCTAAAAGTCTAGTTTGTGCAATTAAACCCCTAAATGAAATCCGATCGCTATGTCGTTTCTTCATATACTCTTTGGTGATCACATAGAACTTAAGTTGCATTTAGAAAAGATAAAAATAAAAAAGGGTTGTCAATCGGAGTCGGCTTTAACGAGTTGGCTTCGGTTTTCCCTGTGTAATCACCTCGGTTCGGGTCAACCGTCTAGACTGGGCTAAGATGGTTATATTTGTTGGTATCAGAGCCAGATTTGCGAGTAGTTGGGGCGTTGGTAAGTGGTTGGTAAGTGTACATGTGAGTAGTTATGAACTTTGGGAAAGCATGTTGTATAATGGTGCAATGTTTGAGCTCTAATGAGATGAAATGCATGCAAGTTGAATGTTTGAGATGAAATTGTGTTGTTATGCTATGTTTAGGGTATAGATGGGGAACTCATTGTCATATCATTACTATTGTAAAGAATTGTTTTGAAAATGAACTTGAGCACCTTGGATTTCTTGCCTTATATATCCTAACCAAGATTTATTGCATTTTGCTAGTTGTATTGTTTTGAATGGGGTCACGTAGAGAGCTTAGAATTAATGCGCATAATGCGGCTGAGAATGAGATAAACGAGACTGATGAGCGTGTAGAGAATCTACCGCCTCCTCCTTGTAGACCACCTGGTGGTGGTGGAGAGGGGGCTGGTGCTGATGGAGCTGGAATATAGGTTGCTGAACCCGAGGGAGCACGAGGACAAGCTGCTCCTGATATGATCGTGCTGATTCAGGCTATTGCTGGAGCCCTTCGGACAACAGTAGCTGGTGCTCATGTGGCTGCACCTTAGGCTGGTGCTGGTGCGAGTCTGCCGTTAGAGCGACTCCACAGTCTAGGAGGGACTGAGTTTAGGTGGCTGACCCCTGAGGGTTCCGAATCTTGGTTGGAGAGCACAAAGAGGATCCTTGGGCAGATGAACTGTAATGATGTCTAGAAGTTGGGGTGCATCGTATCCCTGTTGCATGGTGATGCCTATACGTGGTGGACGACCACTATAGCTGGTTTGGAAGATGCTGACGTGACGTGGATGATCTTTCTGAATGCGTTCAAGGGGAAATATCTAGGAGTCCGTTATTTGGACGAAAAGAAGAGGGAATTCATTTCCCTAGTGCAAGGTATCATGTCAGTGGCGGAATATGAGGTGCAGTTTGTATGCCTTAGCCAGTATGCACCGGAATTGATCCCTAATGAACGGGGGAGGTGCGAGCGTTTCAGAAATGGGCTAGTGGCTGATGTGAAGACATATATGCTTGCCTCGAATTACTCTGATTTTGATGTCCTGGTCACTCGAGCCAAGGACATTGAGCTTAACCTTGGTCTGGCGAGTCGAGCAGGAGGATCTAGCTCTGGAAAGTGAGTTGCGGATCATGATGCTGGAAGGGATCATTTTAAGAGGCCGAGGGATCGAAGGTCGCATGTGGATGCTAGACGTAGGGGAGGTAACCACGAGAGAGGTCAGCAAGGGCCGAATGATTTCATTCGTACACCTGAGTGTAATTGGTGTGGCAGGAGGCACACGGGAGAGTACTGGGGCAACGTTGGTACGTGCTGGAATTGTGGTTCCCGTGGGCACATGAAACGGGATTATCCTCAGCCGATGAGAGGGGGCAGGCTTCGGTGAGAGAAGCTGAGCCACAAAGAGGCCGTGGGCGCGGTTGTGGACATTTTCAGCGTAGATATGATGGTGCGAGGAATGTAGCTCATGTAGTAGCTATTCATCCTGAAGAAGGTGGCCAGGCCAGAGTGTATGCCCATCATGAAGGGATGAATGACACTGATGTGATCGCATGTACCTTTACTTTGCAGTCTTTATCATTACTTTCTCTGATTGATTCTAGATCTACACACTCGTACATATTGACTGAACATGCTCAAATGCTTGGTTTGCTTGTTGAATATTTGGATGTTGGTGTGCGTGTGACTAGTTCCTTTGGTGAAACGGTAGTAACGAGGAAGTTGTATAGGAGATGTCCCTTATTGGTGCAAGAACATGTGTTCTTGGTGGATCTTATAGAATTGCCTTTCTATGGATTCGATGTAATCCTGGGTATGGATTGGCTAGTTGAGCATATGGCTGTTGTGGATTTTGAGAGTAAGTGAGTTTCGTTGAAATTAGCTGATGATCATGAAGTTGTGGTGGTGGGAGAGAACGTAAAGTTTCTGTCTAATTTGGTTTCGACGCTTGAAGCGAGTCGATTGTTGCGTCAAGTATGTGAAGCTTATTTAGCTTTTGTAACGAATCATAGCACGAAGGATGGTGCGAGTGAAGATATAAGAACTGTGTGTGAATTCCCTGGGGTGTTTCCGGAGGAGCTACCTGGGTTGCCGCCTAGTTAGGAGGTTGAGTTTGGAATTGAGTTGTATGAGAACACAACTCCGGTGTCCATCGCTCCCTACCGAATGGCACCTAAGGAGTTGAAGAAGCTGAAGACGCAACTTTAGGAGTTGCTTGACCAAGGCTTTATTCGGCCTAGCGTGTCACCTTGGGGTGCACCGATCTTGTTTGTAAAGAAGAAAGATGGCACGATGAGAATGTGCATTGATTATCGTCAGCTGAATAAGTTAACTATAAAAAATAAGTATCCTCTGCCAAGGGTTGATGATCTTTTTGATCAGTTTTGTGGAGCGGCTGTGTTCTCAAAGATTGATTTAAGGTCTGGGTACTATCAATTGAAGGTTAAGGATGTGGATGTGCCAAAAACTGCTTTTTGGATAAGGTTTGGACATTATGAATTCTTGGTGATGCCTTTTTGTTTGACGAATGCTCCTGCTGCATTCATGGATATGATGAACAAGGTGTTTCATGAGTTCTTGGATAAGTTCGTTGTGGTGTTCATCGATGACATCCTTGTGTACTCTCGTATTGAGGAGGAGCATGAGGAACATTTGAGGATTGTTTTGCAAGTGTTACTAGAGAATCAGCTTTATGCTAAGCTGAGTAAATGCGAGGTTTGGTTGAACGAAGTTGTTTTCCTTGGTCATGTGGTTTCGGCCGAGGGAATTCGTGTTGATCCTCAGAATATTTAGGCGGTGGTAAATTGGAAGCCTCTTAGGTCTGTTCATGAAGTTTGTAGTTTCCTTGGTTTGGCGGGTTACTATCGAAGGTTCGTGGATGGATTTTCCAAGATTGCTGCTCCTTTGACCAAGTTATTGCAGAAGGATGTTAAGTTTGAGTGGACGGAAGCGAGACAACAAGCTTTTGAGAAGCTAAAGGAAGCTTTAACGCAAGCTCCTATCTTGATTAAACCTGAATCTGGAAAAGAGTTTGTGGTGTATAGTGACGCATCCTATGTTGGTTTGGGGTGTGTGCTGATGCAAGAAGGTAAGGTAGTAGCTTATGCACCGCGACAGTTGAAGGTGCATGAGCGTAACTATCCCACGCATGATATTGAGTTAACGGCGGTGGTGTTCGCCTTAAAGATTTGGAGACATTATCTTTATGGTGAGAAGTGTACCGTGTACACGGATCACAAGAGTTTGAAGTATCTTATGTCTCAGAAGGAGTTGAATCTTAGGCAACGATGTTGGGTGGAGTTGCTTAAGGACTATGGCCTAACGATCGAGTATCATCCGGGAAAGGCCAATGTTGTGGCTGATGCTTTGAGCAGGAAAGTGGCGGTGAAGTTGAGGGGGATGTTTGCTGTTTGAGCATATCGCGAGATGGTGGCCTTGTTGCTGAGTTGCAAGTGAAGCCATCTTTGGTTCAGTTAATCAAGGATAAGCAGTTGCTTGATGATTCTCTTGTACCGCATGTTCAGGATATTGCGAAAGGAAGGCCTTCAAGCTTCGGTTTCAACGATGATGGTGTTCTATGTTTTGGGAGTCAGATAGTGGTGTCGAGTGATGTGGAGCTGAGGCGCACTATTCTGACTGAAGCTCATAGTAGTCCTTTCGCTATACACCCTGGTAGTACAAAAATGTATGGTTTGTCAGCGGGTTAAGGCTGAACATCAGGTTTCTTCTAGGCTTTTGCAGCCGTTGAGAATCCCAGTGTAACGCCCCGGTTTTGGGCTTGGGAGTTTTGGGATTCGGACCGGTTTGGTCGGATCGCGACTCGAATATATAAGAGTGAATTTAGGAAAACCTAGTTCGGGTTGCGTTAAAAATATGGAAAAATGTCTTAAAATCCTCTTTTAATATATATAAGTGAACTGTGAAATCAATTTTGTAAAATGAGGTTTGGAAGGGTGACATTTTGGCTAGTGACTGTTTTAAAAAGGATTGAAACTTTGAATCTTTAAGGAGCTATTTACCCAATGGGAGTTTTCTCCAGATTTTTAAAGATATTAAATGATTTATTAAAGGTTTTTAAATAAGAGAAAAGTGGAGGGAAGATATTTTATCATTTTCCAACTAACTTTTTCATTTTCCATTTTCTCTCATCTTTTCTCTCATCTTTTCTCTCAAACCAAACACATTTTCTCCAGAGCTTTTCCTCAGATTTTGTCACCTAAATATCACATTTCAACTCTCTTTTGATCTCTAATCATCTCTTCAACAAAACCTCACCATTTGCTAAGTGGATTTTCAAGATTTTGGTTCCAAAAAGGGAGAAAACTCAAGTTTGGAGGTAAGAACGTCCTTCTCCTCTGAACTTTAAGTTCTTTACTGAAATTCCCAAGTTCTCAATCCTTAAATTGTGTTTTATAAAAGGTTTTATTGATTGTTCTTGATCTTGGCTTTTAAATGCAAGATTTGATTGATTTTGATGAAATTTTCGTATGATCTGATTGGGCTGTGTTTTGAGGTGTCAAATTGATGTTAATTGAATGCTAATTTGATGTGAAATTGAGTTTTAATCAATGCAATCCCGGATAGGTTGAATTTCCTAAGTTTAGCTTGTGTTCTTGGTTGTTTTTGGAGTGGTCTTGTTGATCTGCTATAGCTGGAGGTATAAGGACGTGGTTAGATCCTTTTTGGATATTATTTGATGTTTAAGGATGCTTAGATTTGATGAATCTTGGATGGGTAGTGTTGAGGAGTTGTTTGGATGCATTTTCGGTTGTGTTTGGTAGCCGAGAATGGAGTGTGGATGAGAGCAGCGAGTTTTGATGCTTTCATTGAGGGTATTAATGCATGATGATGCATTAATCTACTGTTTTGATGTGTTTAAAACAGGGGAGTCATCTTTGGATCCTAGTGGTGTTGATTCGGAAGCTTGATTGGTGTTTCGGCAAGAGGCGAAACGGAATCGGTGAGTGGATTTTGGTTTTCGGCTTTGAAACCAATGTTTCGAAGGTTTGGGAGCTTAGTCTAAGTCTAAACAACTTTGCTAAGCTTAAGAGTAAGTTTCGGAAAAAAACTCTCTTGTTGAGGAACCATGTGATGGTTGGGTGCAATGTGATTGTTTGCATGTCTTAAATTCTGTTTTTAAAGCATATCTAGCATGTGTATTTGCTGAGATTATAAGCTATGTGTAGGAGGAAGCTCAAGGTGAGAGTTCCTTGTTTTTGAACATTGTTCTATTGTGGTTTGATGCTGAAAGATGCATGATGTTTATGGCTTTGTTAAATGCTTTAAAACAGTGGAATATGGTTGTTAATGATGATTATTGGCAAGTGATGGTTAAGGTCACAAAGGTGTTTAAAAGTCCTTGTGTGAGCCTTGTTTATTTAAGAACAACATGGTGTTTAAAAGTCCATGGTTGGTTCTTGGTTAAGGTTCAAGGTGTTTAAAAGTCCTTGTGTAAGCCTTGTTATTTAAGAACATCAAGGTGTTTAAAAGTCCTTGGATGATTCTTGTTAAGAACAACATGGTGTTTAAAAGTCCATGGTTGGTTCTTGGTTAAGGTTCAAGGTGTTTAAAAGTCCTTGTGTAAGCCTTGTTACTTAAGAACATCAAGGTGTTTAAAAGTCCTTGGATGGTTCTTGTTGAGGACACAAAGGTGTTTAAAAGTCCTTGTGTGGTCCTTGTCATGGTGTTTAAAAGTCCATGGGTTAAGGACACAATGGTGTTTAAAAGTCCATGTGTGGTCCTTGGAAGTTATAAGATTACAATGGTGTTTGAAAGTCCATATGTGAATCTTATGTTGTATGTATCACTTGTTGCCAATATGACTTGATAAAGATTGAAGCATGAATTGCTTGTTTTTGAATGCTTGTGAGCATGTTCAAATGTTGTTTTGAAGTATGAATTTTTAAAGGTGTTTTGTAAATGCATTATTGTGTGGTTTGTTGAGCATTCCTCACTAAGCTTATGCTTACGCTCTCTCTCTTTTCTTAAACCAATAATGCAGAGCATTAAAGTGCATTTGAGGGCAGCAAGTTGGTGAAGAATCCAAGTGGTGAATAAAGCTCATGTATGGTGAACATTTTTCTCAAACTATTAGCTTTCGGGTATTTGGCAATGGGGGACCTATGTTGTTGTTTTGGGAGATGTTTTGGACTCCTTAAGTTGGTTTTATGTTGTTAACATTGTTGGTTCTTGTAATTGGCCATTATGGGTTTGAATTGTTGGTTTGATGCTTGAATGGTTTGCTAAATAGGATGCATGCCTATAGAATTGGGGATTTTCATAATTGATGCCATGTTGATGTTTGGTTGAGGCAATTATATTCCTTGAATGTTGTATGACCTGTTGGTAAAGTTTGGTTGTCTTTGAAGCATGTTTGATAGGCTAATTGTGCATTAAACCAGCTATTTTTTCTGCAATCTGGGCAGCCTGTTTCGGAACAGGTGATACCGTATCGGAACAGGGGCCTGAAATGGCCTGGGCGTTCCGAAACGGATGCAGCCGTTCCGGAACGGAAGTGCTACTGCCAGGCACTGTTTCGGAACCTGTTGTGGAACGGTCCCGCGTTTCGGAACGTGCCTTCCTGTTTCGGAACACCCGACCGTTGGGCACTGAAATTGTTGGTTATATGTTTTGTTTTGTTTGCGTTTTGGTCCTGAATCATGTTTACGCAATTGATTGAGTTTGTGGTGTCCGTTTGAGCTGAAATTTGACAGACAAGCATGAAATATGACTAATTTCATATTGGTAACTTAAAAGTGGGTTAAGTCCTTGTATTTCCAAAATTTACATTTTGGTCCCTAAAATCTTAATTTGTTCAAATTAAGTCCCTGAACGTTTTCCGTCTGCGATGATCTTTGAGTATGATGTTTGTATGAACATAACTAGGGTTAATGTGCATCTAGATAAGATTAAAAAGAAAAAAAAGGGTCGTTAATCAAGGTTGACTTTCGGGTTAACTTTGGTTTTCCCCGTGTGATCTTCATAATTCGGGTCGACCGTCTAGGCCGGGTTAAGGGGGTTACACCCAGAATGGAAGTGGGAAAGGATTTCCATGGACTTTGTGTCTGGTTTTCCCTTGTCGCCATCAAAAAAGAATTCTGTTTGGGTGATTGTGGATCGCCTTACGAAGTGTGCACATTTCTTGCCTGTACATACTACGTATACCTTGGATAAGTTAGCTGAGCTGTACATTGCTTAGATTGTGCGTTTGCATGGGGTGCTGAAATCTATAGTATCGGATAGAGACCCGAGGTTCACATCGAGGTTTTGGGTATGTTGGCATCAAGATTTGGGTATGCGACTGAATTTCAGTACGTCTTATCATCCGTAGACGGATGGGCAGTCGGAGCGTGTTATCCAAGTGCTTGAGGATATGTTGAGGTGCTGTGTTATTGAGTTTCAAGGATCTTAGGAGAAGCACTTGCCTTTGGTTGAGTTTTCTTATAATAATAGTTACCAGACAAGTATTCAAATGGCACCGTACGAGGCTTTATACGGGAGAAAGTGTAAGACTCCCCTTTGTTGGACTGAAACTAGGCAAAAGTTGATTTTGATGCCAGCTTTGTTGAAAGGAACCACCGAGAAGGTGAAGCTCATTTGTGAGCGTTTGAAGCCAGCATCGGACTAGAAAAAGTCTTACGCGGATTTGAAGCGTAAGGAGATAGAGTTCACAGTTGGCGAACGTGTGTTTCTGAAAGTTTCACCTTGGAATAAGGTGATGAGATTTGGCCGGAAGGGCAAATTGAGTCCGAGGTTCATTGGGCTATATGAGGTGATAGAACGTGTGGGTCATGTTGCTTACAAGTTGAGACTGCCTTCAGAGTTAGAAAAGATACATAATTTTTTCCATGTATCCATGCTTTAGAGGTATAGATAGGATCCATCGCATGTTATGCCTGTAGAAGAGGTTGAGCTGAATCCAGACTTAACGTAAGATGAGGAGCCTATTGAGATTCTGGATACGGGTAGTAAGGTTCTCCAGGGTAAGACCATCGAGCTGGTCAAAGTCTTGTGGAGACATCGTGGCGTTAAGGAAGCCACATGGGAAAGGAAGGATGACATGAAGAAACAATTTCCTTATCTTTTTCCACCAGGTAAATTTCAAGGACAAAATTTCTTAAGTGGGGGAGAGTTGTAACGCCATAGTTTTGGGCCTAGATGTTTTAGATGTTGAATCCGGATTGGTCGGGAATGGTTCGAACCCTTGAGGTTGGTTTAGGGAACACCTAGTTCGGGATGTTTTAAAAATATGGAAAAATATCTAAAAATCCTCATTTATTATATAAATGATTATGGTGAAAACAATTTTACAAAATGTGACTTGGAAATATTACATTTTTGTGTAGTGACCAAAATGCAGTTTTTGCAAAAGTTGACTAGTGACTGTTTTGTAAAGGATTAAAACTTTGAATCTTTAAGGAGCTAATTTTACCATTTGTGTAACACCCGGGTTTGGGGGTTGGGTGAAATTAAATTATTAAAATATAATTTGGGCCTTGTATTTTCAAAATAAATAAATTTATGTTGGGCTTGTTTTAAATTAAACCCAAATAGCCATGGATTTTTCACTATGGTAATAACCCATTTTCATTAAGGGTAAAAGTGACTTTTGGCATTAAAAAATAAATCAAAACAATAAAAGATTGTTTTCACTCATCTTCTTCCCCACCCACTTTCAAACCAACGACAACTTCCCTTCCCCCTTGAAGTTTACTATTCCATTTCCTTCTTGCTTCATCCTTGAAGATTTTTGAAAGGTAATTACGTTTTTGAGTTGTCCTCAACTTCCTCTTTCTCTCCATGTTCTTAGTTTTCAATGAAACCCATTATTTTGCATATTAGAGTTTTCAAGTTTTAAGTTAAAAATCTAAACTTTATGGTCTATTGTTAAAGCTTTTGATTCCTTATTATTAGATATGTTATTGGTAGCCCAAATGGTCCAACATAGTTAATTTTCACGAAGTTTTATTAAGAAACTCGGATTTGGGTTTAAGTGGGGTTTTAGAGTGTTTTAAAATGGGTTTTTGGGGCAGTTTTGGATAAGAACTTGAGGGCTGATGGTTAGGTTATGTTTAAAGGGTTCTTTGAGAGTGTTGGATGTTGAATTTGATGTTGGAAATAGGAGTTCCTTGCTGGGTTTTGTGGCTGCACGAAAATGTGGGTTTTGAGAATGTTCTTGGCTTGAATTTGAGCTTGATTGGTGTTCTGAGTTTACAGCAGTGGTTTGTGTTTGTTTTGGTGATTAATAGAGTGTATTTGATTGTTTAGAAACAAGGAATTGTGTTGGTGAAGCCTCACTTTCGAATCCGGAACCGTTGGGAGCTTGATCGGTTGTTTGCTTGTGTTTGGAAAGTTCGGTGAGTGGTTCTTCGATTTTAAATTGGTTTTCAAATGTTGGTTCGAGCTTGTAGACCTAGGTCGGGCTTGGTAAACCCACCTAGAGTTGGGATTAGATTGGTAGTCTAATCTCAAGCTTTAGTTTAGAATACTTTGGTTGAACTTCTAAATGTTGTGTTATGCCTCATGTATTAAATGTGAATGATGTTGCTATGCATTTGTGCATATGTGTTGTGATGAGGCATGATGATTCATTTATGCATTGGGATATGCATGTGTTTGATGAAATGTGAGTGCATGATGGTAAATCGTGCTAGGCACGGGAAATGGTAAGAATATTGTTTTATGATGATCTTGCGATGAGTTAGTATTGGCACTAGTATGCTTGGGTACAAATGATCGATCATTAGGATGCTAGTGTGCACACGAGTGTCGAAATGCACGCGTGGTCTTGGTTATGGTAGTCATCAATATGGAATACGGGTACGCCCGAAAATCTTCATTTATATTTTAGTCGGTGATGAGTGGAATCCCATCGACGGGGTGTGAGGATGTGTGTAATCCCCTCCGCGAGAATCGGTGATGAGTGTAATCCCACCGAGAGGTAATGTAATGGTTGAGTTGTTGGATGTGAGTTCCAACAGTTGTTATCCGCGTATTCGAGTCATAGCTAGGTGCCAATACGGTTTGTTGAATGTGATTCTTATGGTTGTATTATGGACTTGTTGATCATGGCATGATAATTAATGTTATGTTCATGCATTTCATACATTTGACTCTTGTGGCTTCGAAGGTAAGAAAACATGCATTCTTCTTTGGTTTTGTTGCTCGTGCTTGGACCCTGCATTGTCGAGGTTTGTTTTATGAGCTTGCCCTCACTAAGCTTTACACTTACGCTCTCTTTTGTTCGACAATGCAGATCCTTAGTTTGTGGGTTGCTTGTGCAAGGAGAATGGCCTCTAAGTGTGCTATCTTAACCTTCAAGTATGGACTTTTAAGTAATTGATGTAATAGTTAAGCAATGGGGATTTGTGAATGTTGTTTTGTGTGGAGGAGCTTGTTTAGACTCCTTTAGTATGTTGGTGTTTTGTTTGTGGCTTGCTTATGCCATGTATGTTGGCCTTGTGCCATTATCTTTATGCTTTTGTGTATGTTTTGTTCTAAGACATGAAAACCTTGTTATGCTATGTATGTCTCTTTTGGTGAAAGCTTGATTCCTTTGAATGTATGCCCTTTTCATGTATGTGGTGTGATGAGCGTGTTTGAAGTAGGGCGAATTCCTCTATAGTATGTAAATGCATGTTATATCCTGTTTCTTGATGTTTGAGGCTTGTTGGGAGCTTTCGGAGATGCAAAAATCTTGTTTTTGGAAACACACAGACTGCAGGCGTTTCGGAACGTGTAAGGCTGTTTCGAAACGGGTGTGGTTCCAGGGACACCCGTATCGGAACGCGTTCCGGTAGGGTTTGGCTACTGTGAACCCCTGTTCCGATACGGGTATCGAAACGTTTTTGCTACTGTGAGTGCCTGTTCCAGAACGTGTTTCGGAACGCCTAAGCGAAATGGACCCCTGTTCCGAAACGGGGTGGAGCGTATCGGAACGGATGGTCTGGCTTTTAAACTGGGGCCCTTGTATCGAAACGGGCAAGCCTGTTTCGAAACACAGGCTTGGAAATTGGGCTTTTGACAACTCTAAAGGTTCTCAAGTGTTGGGCTTAGGCCCTGTTTGATGTTAGCTTTCTTGTGAGCCTTGTTCGTGATCGTTTATGTGTGTTTGGGTCGCGTTTGTAAGAAATCGAATTAACTTGACAATTGGTAAATTTAAATTACGTGTCGTTTGTATGGTTTAGCCTTGTTTTCCGTTGTCGCTTCACACATAGGTCTAATTGAATCCATCTAGACAAGATAAATAAATGAAGAAGTTTTCTAGGGTTGTTAGCCGAAGGGGAGATTTAATGAGTTTCGCCTCGGTTTTCCCCGTGTAGCCCACTCGGACCGGTCAGTCGCTCAGACCGGGACGAGGGGGTTACACTTGTTGGTATCAGACCCAGAGGTTTCCGAGACCTCGGGCAGGTAAGTGAGGTAAGTTAAATTCTTGTATTGCAATTGCACGGTGTTTGCTTGCTTATCAAGTATGCCTTGATGCTTGTTTGATTGATCGTTTGTGTATATTGTTTGAAGCATGTTGAGTAGAGTCTCATTGCTTCTATTACATCGGAAAAAGATATTTTTAAGTGAGGGAAACATACTTGAGCCACTTGGACCCTTGCCCTTGCTAACCCGGTTTTGTATGTTGTTGTTGTAGTTGTTATATGTGAGCGGTTATGTCGAGGCCTAGAGGTAGACCCAGGCTGGATCGTCAGGAACCCCGTGTTGCGGCTCCTTCTGGTGAGTCGGTGGTTGGAGTAGAGGCTCCTGTGGAAGAGCCTGCTGTTGGAGTCGGAGCTCCTCCACCACCACCTCCTCAGCTTGATGTGGAAGGCGAGGCTAAAGCTGAGGGAGCGGGACCTCAGGTTGGCTAGGGTGGCCAAGGTCCTGTAGGGATAGACATGGCTCCACTAGTTCAAGCTATAGCGGGAGCGTTTCAGGCTGCAATTGTCGGAGCTTAGGCTGCAGCTTAGCCGAGAGAAGATGATGCTAGTTTACCCTTAGAGAGGCTTCGTAGCCTTGGAGCAGATGAGTTTAGGGGATCTACGCCTGAGAGATCAGAGTTATGGCTAGAGAAGACAGTTCATATTTTAGCTCAGATGGGATGTGTTGGGGATCGTAAGTTGGTCTGTGTAGTTTCGTTACTTCAGGGTGATGCCTACACCTGGTGGGTCACCATTACTACCGGTGTGCCTGAGGCCGAGATCAGTTGGAATTTCTTTGAGACTGCTTTCAGAAAGAGGTATTGGGCCCGAGATATTTGGATGAGAAGAAGAGGGAGTTCATGGCTCTTGTTCAGGGAGACACATCAGTGACAGACTATGAGATCCGCTTTGTCCGGTTGAGTCAGTATGCTCCGGAGTAGGTTCCTACTGAGAAGGATCGTTGTGATAGGTTCAGGTATGGACTTCATGAAGAGGTCAAGAGGTACACCTTGGCTACAGATTATTCTGATTTTGATGTCTTGGTCGCTAGGGCCAAGGATATCGAGCATAGCTTGTGTAACCCCCTTAGCCCAGCCTAGACGGTTGACCCGAACTACGAATATTACACGGGGAAAACCAAAGTCAACCCAAAAGTCAACCTTGATTAACGACCCTTTTTTCTTTTTAATCTTGTCTAAATGCACATTAACCCTAAGTGTACACTTGAGATTCATATACGTATAAAACACAGCGATCGAATTTTAGGAAGGGACTCAATTGCACAATATACAACTTTTAGGGACTAAAAAGTAAATTCTAAAAATTAGAAGGTCATAACTGATTTAAAATTACCAATATTAAATTATTCATATTACATGATTCCCTGTCAAATTTCACCTTATTTGGACATCTGGAACTCATACAATTTCAAACACAACATTCGGGACTAAAACGTAAATCTTGCAAACCTCAACACCATTCAAATCAATGCCCAAAGGTCACCTGTTTCGAAACGGCATTGACCATTCCGAAACACGGGTTGGTTCCGAGACTAGTTCCGAAACAGGGCCTTCCAGTAGCCAAATCGTTTCGGAACAACCTCCAGCCGTTTCGAAACACGAAGGCCATTACAGGCCCCTGTTTCGAAACGCAGTGGGTGTTCCGATACGGTTTGCCCAGAAAGTGCAGATTTTGCTGGTTTTCCATACAAAAAACCAATAAAACACTTCCTAATGACTTCCTAATCATACCAACAAGTCATCATACATATATAGAGCATGTTTGCAACTCTTAATCACAATCATGGCATCAAACATGAAACTTCACTTGTCTATAGGCATGCATCCTAATATTCAAAACCAAGCAATCATCCAAACTCCAAAACAAGCATTAAGAGGCCATTTTACAAACTAAAAACATCAAAAGCATCATGCCACATACTAGGGAGTTCAACCCATCTCCCAAAACACATCTTAGGTTCCCATTGCCAAATTACCAAAACTAATAATGTGTGAAAGATCACCATACATGAGCTTGGTTTCTCTTGGACACTCTAGCCCCCTTGTTTCCCTTGAACACTTCAATTATCTGAATTATTGGTACAAGAGAGAGAGCGTAAGCACAATTGCTTAGTGAGGCATGCTCTAAAGATAACAACACAATAATGCATTTTAGAAAACACTTTCAACAAAGCTTTTAAACACATGCTCATCTCTTTTCATGCAACCTTGCATACTTTACAAGCATCTCATGCTTCATTATATTCAACTCATCATATTGGCTTTCAAGTGATAATTCATAACCATTTACAACACAAAACACAATCGGATACGCGGATTACAAGCGTTGTCCCACACGCTTCATACACACTACCGAACAACATAAGATGGAGTTTATCGGTACAATCACAACCCCTCAACACCCATGATGGAGTTTAACGGTACAATCACAACCCCTCCACATCACTCATCGGTAGTTGTATAATTCCACTAACGAGTGCAAGGGACACATAACACAAGATCCACACACGGACTTTTAACCACCGTTGTGATCTTACCTCACTCGTTAGGGTACTTGAATGGAGTTTACGGTACAATCACAACCCCTCAACATCCAAGGCGACTTTATTCACGGTGCACCCAATCCTATAGCCGGCTAACTATATCCGATTCAAGTACTTTAAAACCATTACATCACTTGCCAATATACATCATTTACCATCAACAATTCACTGTTTTAAAGCATTAATCAAAGCCATTTAACATCATGCATCACTATGCATCAAAGCCATATTAACAATATGTCAAACCAAGGATCTCTTACCTTGAGCATCCTTCAATACATGGCTTTCAAAACCAGTATTAATCATGCTAAAACATGATTTCAAAACAGAATTTAAACATGCAAATTACAACCAATGCATCAAACTACTTCATGGCTCATCCAAGAGAGTTTTTCCGAAAACTTACTCTTGAGCTTAACTAAGTTGTTTAGACTTAAACTAAGCTCCCAAAACCTTCAAATAATTGTTTCAAAGCTGGAAATCCAACTCCACTCACCAATTACGTTTCGCACGCTTGCCAAAACGCCAATCAAGCCTCCGGATCAACTCCAAAAGTGTCCGAAGATGTCTCCCCTGTTTTAAACACATCAAAGAAGAGGATTAATGCATCATCATGCATTGAAATCTTCAGCCAACACACCTAAACTCGCTGCTCTACTTAAAACCAACATTTCGGCTACCAAACACAACCAAAATCAACTCCAAACACTTCCAAAACTTAACCCAGCCAAGATCCATCACCTCTAACCATTTCTAAACATCAATTAACATCCAAAATGAACCTAAACTCGTCCTTATACCTCCAGCTATAACAGAACACCAAGATCACCTCAAAAACCACCATTTTCATAAGCAAAAACTTAGGAAATACAACCTATTCGGGATTGCATTGATAAAACCTCATTTCCACATCATTAGACATCCAAAATACATTAAAGAATCATCCTAAAACAGAGCCCAAACAATTATAACGAAATTCTTCAAGATTTCTTCCAAATCTTGAGTTTTAAGCCAAAATCAAGTTCCTATCATTAAAATCATTTATAAAACTTAAATTAAGGATTGACAACTTGGAAATTTCAGTAAAGAACTGAGTATTTAGAGGAGAAGAACAATCTTACCTCTAAATGGTTATTTCTCCTTGATTTGAGCCAATTTCCTTAAAAATTCAATGAGGAAATCAAAAGGATTTGATGCAAGATTGATTAGAAACTAATTGATGATAGAAATCTCATCAATTGAAGTGAAGATCAATGTAAAAGTTGCTGGAGAAAGAGTGTTTGGATGATGAAATTTTGAGAGAAAAAGAAAAGAGAAAAACTAGAAAAAAAAATAGTTATGAAATTCCAAAAAGTAGTTTCCCTTTTCCTTTAATTAATTAAAACATTAATTAAACCACTCAATTAAGGAAAAATCTAGAGAAATCATTTTTTGGTAAATTAGCTACTTAAAGATTCAAAGTTTCAATCCTTACAAAACAGTCACCACTAAACTTTTCAAAAATCGCATTTTAGTCACTACACCGAAATGTAGTATTTCCAAACCTTATTTTGTAAAATTGATTTCACCACTCTCTTATATATATTAAAAGAGGATTTTTAGATATTTTTCCATATTTTTAAAGCATCCCGAACTAGGCTTTCCCTAAAACCTCCTTTTATATTCGAACCGAAAATCAGACCGGTCCGGTTCAGACCCTAAACTTCTAAGCCCAAAATTGGGGTGTTATAGCTTGGGGCTGACCAAGCGTTCGAGAGGGTCCAGTTCAGGGAAGAGGCACAACAACTTTGATCGTGGTGATGCCAAGAGGCATCGGGGCAGTGGACATCAGTATGATCATAGGCATGGCGGTGGCCACCACGGTAAAGGCCATCAGAGCCAGAGAGCTTGAGGGCATTTTCCCGAGTGTGCCCGTTGTGGGAGACAACATTCAGAAGAGTGTTGGGGAAACTATCATGCTTGCTAGAACTGTAGATCGAGAGACCACTTTAGGAGAGAGTGTCCGCATCAGGCGGCACATGCACCGATTCAGGCACAGGCTCCTGCGAGAGCGATCGACTATCAAAGAGGTCGTGGGCGCGGTCGTGGTTACTTCCAGTCGAGGGCTGATGCACCTAGGATAGAGGCATCGAGGAATCTTTCTCATGTAGTGGCAGTTCAGCCAGAGGTCGGTGGACCAGCTAGAGTCTACGCACATAGAGAGGCAGGGAATGACACAAATGTGATAACATGTAATTTTGAGTTACAGTCCATGTCTTTGCTTTCCTTAGTCGATTAGGGTTCCACGCATTCTTATATTTTGAGTGAGCATGCAAAGAAGTTAGACAAACATGTTGAGATTTTAGACATAGTGATGCATGTGACTAGTTCCTTCGGTGACACAATTGTAGTTAGAGGAATGTATAGGAGGTTTCCGCTGAAGATTCAGGGTCATGTGTTTCCTGTTGATATGATGGAGCTTCCGTTCTATGGTTTCAATATCATTTTGGGTGTGGATTGGTTGTTTGAGCACAGAGCTAGTGTAGATTTTGAGACAAAAAGAATTTCGTTGAAGCTTTTTGATGACTACGAGGTAGTGGTAGTAGGCGAGAACGTCAAGTTCTTGTCGAACGTTGTGTCGGCTTTAGAGGCTCATAGGTTGATGGACTCCGGTTGTGGGGCTTATTTAGCATATGTGACGAATTCGAATATGAGTGATGTTAGACCGAAAGATATCAGAACAATTTGTGCTTATCCTGATGTGTTTCCAGAAGAGTTACCGAGTTTGCCTCCTTACAGAGATGTAGAGTTTTGTGATTGAGACTGTTTCAGGGTCTGCTCCAGTTTCTATTGCTTCGTACCGCATGGCTCCGAAAGAGTTTAAAGAGTTGAAAAGTTAGCTTCAGGAGTTGTTAGACTGAGGTTTTATTAGGCCTAGTAGTTCGCCTTGGGGTGCTCACGTGTTGTTTATGAAGAAGAAGGATGACAGTATGAGGATGTGTATCGACTACAGGCAGTTGAACCAGATGACAGTGAAGAACAAGTATCTGTTGCCGCGTATAGACGACATGTTTGATCAGTTGAGAGGTGCCTCCGTGTTTTCGAAGATAGATTTGAGATCAGGGTACTATCAGTTGAAGGTAAAAGAATGTGATGTTCCGAAGACAGCTTTTAGGACTAGATACGGTCATTATGAGTTCCTTGTGATGTCGTTTGGGCTCACGAACGCACCAGCAGCTTTCATGGACATGATTAACAGAGTTTTCCGAGACTATCTAGACCGATTTGTAGTTGCTTTCATAGACGACATCCTTGTGTACTCAAGATCAGAAGAAGAACACGATGAGCATTTGAGACTTGTTTTGCAGAGATTGTTGAGTAATCAGTTGTATGCTAAGTTGAGTAAATGCGAGTTCTGGATCAGAGAGGTTGTGTTTCTTGACCACGTTGTGTCAGCTGAAGGTATCCGAGTTGATCCGAAGAAGATTGAAGCCATTGTTGAGTGGAAACAACCTAAGTCAGTGACCGAGATTAGGAGTTTCCTAGGACTAGCTGGTTACTATAGGAGATTCGTTGATGGTTTCTCTAGAGTAGCTGCTCCGTTGACTAAATTGTTGCAAAAAAGAGTTAAGTTTGAGTGGTCAGATGCGAGACAAAGTGCTTTTGAGAAGTTGAAAGAGGCTTTGACGAATGCTTCAGTGTTAGTACAACCAATTTCAGGGAGAGAGTTCGTGATCTATAGTGATGCTTCCTACGTAGGTTTAGGTTGTGTTCTGATGCAAGAAAGGAGAGTTGTTGCTTATGCTTCGAGACAATTGAAGGTGCATGAGAAGAACTACCCTACGCACGACATTGAGTTGGCAACAGTTGTGTTTGCGTTGAAGATTTGGCGTCACTACTTGTATGGTGAAAAGTGCACGGTTTACACTGATCATAAAAGCTTGAAGTATCTGATGACTCAGAGAGAGCTGAACTTGAGGCAGAGAAGATGGATTGAACTGTTGAAAGACTATTATTTGACTATTGAGTACCATCCGGGGTAAGGCAAATGTAGTGGCCGATGCGTTGAGCAGAAAAGTTGCAGTCGAGTTGCGAGCTATGTTTGCTAGGCTGAGTGTACATGGGGACGGTGATTTGATTACAGAGTTGCAAGTGAAGCCTTCGTTGATCCAGATGATCAGAGAGAAACAGTTGCAAGGCGTATCTCTAGTTCCACATGTTCAGGACATTGCAGAAGGTAGAACGACAGAGTACATTTTCAGTGATGAGAATGTGTTGTGTTTCATAGACAGAGTTGTAGTACCTGAAGATGTTGAGTTGAGACGTATGATTCTGAGCGAAGCATATTCGAGTCCTTTTTCTATGCATCCGGGCAGTACTAAGATGTACCGAGAACTGAAGAATGATTATTTCTGGGTTGGTTTGAAGAAGGATGTAGCCGAGTTTGTGAGCCGTTGCATGGTTTGTCAGAGAGTAAAGGCAGAACATCAAGTTCCTTCAGGTTTGTTACAGCCTTTGAAAATTCCGGAATGGAAGTGGGAAAGAATCACTATGGACTTTGTGTCAGGGTTGCTGTTGTCTCCTTCGAAGAAGAATTCTGTCTGGGTGATAGTTGATAGATTCACTAAGTGTGTTCATATCTTAGCAGTGAACACCACATATTCTTTAGACAAGTTGGCAGATTTATACATCCGCGAGATTGTGAGGTTGCATGGAGTTCCGAAGTCTATTGTATCAGACAGAGATCCGAGATTCACATCGAGGTTCTGGGGTTGTTTGTATAGTGCCCTAGGTAGTCGTTTGCATTTCAGTACTTCATATCATCCACAGTCAGATGGTCAGTTAGAGCGAGTGATACAAGTATTAAAAGATATGCTCGGTTGTTGTGTGATTGACTTCCAGGGTTCTTGGGAGAAGCATTTACCCTTAGTCGAGTTTGCTTACAACAACAGTTACCAGGCTAGTATCCAGATGGCTCCTTATGAGGCATTGTATGGTAGGCGATGTAGGACTCCGATCTGTTGTGCCGAAGCGGGTCAGAAGTTGTTACTTATGCCAGATTTGCTTAAGAGGACTACTGATAAAGTGAAGTTGATTTGTGACTGTCTGAAGGCAGCTTCCGATCGTCAGAAATCTTACGCAGATTTGAAGAGAAAAGAGATTGAGTTTTCGGTGGGTGAGAAAGTGTTTGTGAAAGTCTCTCCGTGGAAGAAGGTAATGCGATTTGGCCGGAAAGGCAAGTTGAGTCCGAGGTTTATCGGTCCGTATGAGATAGTTGAGCGGATTTGTAACGCCCCGGTTTTGGGCTTAGAAGTTTTGGGCGTTGACCGATTCGGTCAAAGTCCTGTTCGAATCTTAAGAGGTTAAATTAGGAAAGCCTAGTTCGGGTTGTATTAAAAATATGGAAAAATGTTCTAAAATCATCTTTTAATATAATTAAGTGAACTGTGAAATCAATTTTGGAAAATGAGTTTTGGAAGGTTGATATTTTGGCTAGTGACCAAAATGTAATTTTCGCAAGTTTGGTGGCTGTTTTATAAAGAGTTGAAACTTTGAATCTTTAAGGAGCTATTAATCCAAAAGTGATTTCTCCAGATTTTTCCAAGATATTTTAAGTCTAAATTCTGATTTTAAAGGTTATTAAAATTGGAGGGAAGCCATTTTGGCTATTTTAGATTTTATAACCAACTTTTCCAATTTTCTTTCTCTCATTTTCTCTCCAACCAAACATTACATTTTCCAGAGAATTTGATCTGATTTCTTCACCTAAATTCCTCCTTTCAACTCTCAATTGATAGCAAATCATTGTGTCTTCAAAATCTCTTCCATTGCTACAAGTTTCATCAAGGTTTTTCATTCCAAAAAGTGGAGAAACACAAGTTTGGAGGTAAGAACGCCCTTCTCCTCTAAACTATCAGTTCTTTACTGAAATTCCCAAGTTCTCAACTCTTGATTGATGTTTAATTAAAGGTTTTAAAGTGTTGAAATGAATCTTGGCTTATTATGCAAGATTTTGATGATTTTTGATGATTTTCGTTAGATCTGAGTAATCTGTGATTTAAGAGATGTTTTTGATGTTAAATGATCTCTAAATTGATAAGGAAATGAGTTTTGATCAATGCAATCCCGGATAGGTTGAGTTTCCTAAGTTTAGCTTGTGTTTTAAGGTAGTTTTTGAGGTGATCTTGTGGATCTGTTGTTGCTGGAGGTATAAGGATGTTAATAGGTTGTTTTTAGATGTTGTTTGGTGTTGATGGATGTTAGGTTTTGCTGGTTTATGGCTGGGCTTTGTTTAGAAGTGGTTCGGATGCAATTTCGGTGGTGTTTGGTGGCCGAAATTGGTGTATGAATGAGAGCAGCGTGTTTGAGTGCTTTCATTGAAGCTTTTGATGCTTGATGATGCATTAAACCTCTGCTTTAATGTGTTTGATCAGGGGAGGCATCTTTGGATCCAAGAGTTGTTGATCCGGAGGCTTGAATTCGTGCTTCGGCAAGTGGCGAAGTGGAATCGGTGAGTGAAAATGGGTTTTCGGCTTTGAAACCAATGTCTTGGGAGCTTAGCTTAAGTCTAAACAACTTTGCTAAGCTCGAGTGTAAGTTTTCGGAATTTCTCTCTAGTGGTGGCCATGATTTTGTTGTGATGCGAAATGATAATTTGCATGTTTTACATACTGTTTTGAAAGCATGTTTTAGCATGGTTTTTGCTGTTGATATAAGCCATATGATGAAGGTAACTCTAGGTAGGAGTTCCTTGCTTTCGTACATTGAAATGATGTGGTTTAATGCTTTTAAATGCATGATGAATATGGCTTGGTTTTATGCTTTAAAACAGTGATGTAAATGATGAAAATGATGTGTATTGGCAAGTGATGTTTTTAAAATGTTAAGGTCACTAAGGTGGTTAAAAGTCCTTGAGTGAGCCTTGTTACTTATGAACATCAAGGTGGTTAAAAGTCCTTGGATGGTTCATGTTGCGGACACTAAGGTGGTTAAAAGTCCTTAGGTGATCCTTTCTATGGTGTTTAAAAGTCCATAGGCCAAGGTGTTTAAAAGTCCTTGGGATCAAGGTGTTTAAAAGTCCTTGATGTGATTCATTCATGGTGTTTAAAAGTCCATGGCCAAGGTGTTTAAAAGTCCTTGGGATCAAGGTGTTTAAAAGTCCTTGATGAGATACTTTCTATGGTGTTTAAAAGTCCATAGGCCAAGGTGTTTAAAAGTCCTTGGGGCCAAGGTGTTTAAAAGTCCTTGGGAAAGTTGTTGAACTTGTTTTAATAAATGGAATGTTTCACTTGAGCCAATATGACATGTTAAGAATATTGAGAAGCATGAGATGCTTGTTTTAATGTTTATGTTGAAGCATGAGTTTGCTTGTTAAGAATGCTTTTGAGCATGTGAAAAGGTTGATTTAAAGCATGTTTTGTAAATGTTTTGAATTGCATTATTGAATGGTTTTTAAGAGCTTTCCTCACTAAGCTTTTGCTTACGCTCTCTTCGTTTTCTGAATTCAATAATGCAGAGCATTAGAGTACCTTGAGGGCAGCAAGAATGGGGCAAGCAATCAAGTTCAAGTGAAGCTCAATGTATGAGGTTTTATAAGTACATTTTAGCTTTTGTATGATTTGGCAATGGGGGACCAATGTGTATGTTTTGGGAGGTGTTGGAGACTCCCTAAGTATGTTAAGTGTTGATGTGTTTGTTGGCTTTTGAATTGGAACCTTATATGCTTGCTTTGTAAGTTTGGTGTTTGAATGCCTAGCTTGTGTAGGAAGCATGCCTATAGAATTGGGGCTTTTTGCATATGATGATGATTGGATGAATTGTTGATGCTAATATGTTGTTTATATGTTGAATTGCATGTTGGCAAAGTTTGGTAGTGTTCGGAGCATGTTTGGATGTGTAATTGCATGTTTAAAGTGATGTTTTGAAGCAATCTGGGCAGGGTGTTTCGGAACAGCACCTACCGTTTCGGAACGGGTGCCTTAAATGAGCCCAGGCGTCCGAAACGGGAGGGGCCGTTCCGGAACGGTTTAGCCTCTGCCAGACCCCTGTTTCGAAACGGGCTATGCCTGTTTCGGAACGGCCCCGCATTTCGGAACGGGCTGTCTCCCGTTTCGGAACGGTTGACCGTTGGGGGCTGACATTGGCAGTTATGTGTTTTGAAAAGTTTGCGTTTTGGTCCTGAATCTTGTTTGTGTAATTGTATGAGTTTGGGAAGTCCTTTTGAGCTGAAATTTCACAGGGAAGCATGAAACCTGATTAATTTCAAGTTGGTAACTTCAATTTGGTTTAAGTCCTTTAATTTATCAGAATTTACAATTTGGTCCCTAAAGTTGTAAATTGTTCAATTGAGTCCCTGTTTAACCTCTGATGTTTGTGATCTTTTGGTATGATGTTTGTGTGATCACCATTAGGCTTAATGTGCATCTAGACAAGTTTAAAAAGAAAAAAAAAGGGTCGTTAATCAAGGATGACTTTCGGGTTGACTTTGGTTTTCCCCGTGTGACTTTCTTAATTCGGGTCAACCGTCTAGGCCGGGTTAAGGGGGTTACATTTGGTGGTATCAGAGCTGAGTTCTCGAGTAATTGGGAATGTTTGTATGCATGAATGAAGCATGTTTGCCTTGTATGCTTGTTGCTTGAAAGCATGTTTAGTGGCTTGAGGTGTTGATGCAATTGAGTTGTATGTTGTGATGTTGCATGCTGAGGGTACCCATTGCCAAACAAAAGCTAAAGGAAAGATGTTGTTTTGAAATGAAATTGAGCTTGAATACTTGGATTGCTTACCTTGCTGGGCCTGATTTTGTTTTATTTGTGTTGTGATTGCATGGTAAAAGTATGGCACCACGTAGAGAGTTAAGAGGTAATGCGAGAGCTACGGCTCCTAATGAGAATGAGAATGAAGAGCACGCTGATAGTGCTGTGTTACCCCCTCCTCCGCCTGGTGGTGGTGCTGGAGGTGCGAGAGCTGAAGCTGCAGCTGATGCTGGTGCTGGAGCTGCTGGACCAGAGGTTGGTCAGGGGCAAGCTATGCCTGACATGACGATGTTGGTACAAGCTATTGCGGGTGCTTTTCGAGCAGCAGTAGCTGGAGCTCAGGGAGCTGGGCATCAGGGAGATGCTGGAGTCAGATTGCCTTTGGAGCGTCTGCGCAGTCTTGGAGGGACTGAGTTTAGAGGTTTATCAGCTGAGAGTTCTGAGGCTTGGCTGGAAAGTACCAAGCGTATCTTGGGTCAGATGAGTTGCACGGATGTGCAAAAGCTGGGCTGTGTTGTGTCCTTGCTGCAGGACGATGCTTATACATGGTGGACAACTACCATTTCTGGTATGGCTGAAGCTGATGTTACCTGGACATTCTTTCAGAATGTGTTTAAAAGGAGATATCTGGGAGTGAGATATCTGGATGAGAAAAAGCGGGAATTCATGTCTCTTACCCAAGGGAGCATGAGTGTAGCTGAGTACGAGGTACAGTTTGTACGGCTCAGTCAGTATGCACCGGAGCTGATACCTGATGAGAGGGCTAGGTGCGAGAGGTTTCGTTACGGTCTTGTGACGGATGTTAAGATGTATCTGTTGGCCACCGAGTATGTTGATTTTGATGTGTTGGTGGGCCGAGCAAAGGATGTTGAGATGAACCTGAGTTTGTCTGCTAAGGGTGCTGGCAAGCGAGCTGCTGAGTATAGTTCCGGAGGTGGACGGAACAAGAGGGGACGAGATCAGAAGTATCAGTCCTCAGCCAGGAGAGGTGGTGGTGTGCCTGCTAGGGGTGGCGGTGCTAGAGCTGATCCTAGTGCTTGTTGGATCTGTGGTTCCCGTGGTCACTTGAAGCGTGATTGTCCTCGTGCTGAGAGAGTGGCACAAGCTCCTGTTGTAGCAGCTGGTAATGCTGGTGGAAATGGGTGCTGGAATTGTGGTTCTGCGGACCACATCAGGCGAGATTGTCCGAGGTTGGCTGGTGAGCAGGTGCGTGCTCCTGTTGTTGCTGCACCGCAGAGAGGTCGTGGGCGCGGCCGTGGTAATTTCCAGAGGAGAGAGGAAGGTGGCCGAGGGGTAGCTCATGTTGTAGCTATTCAGCCTGAAGGTGGAGGCCAAGCGAGGGTGTATGCTCAGAGAGAGGGCAGGAATGATGCAGATGTGATTGCAGGTACCTTTACTTTGCAGTCCTTGTCATTGCTTTCTTTGATTGATTCTGGATCTACGCATTCATATATTCTTCGTGAGCATGCTGAATTGCTTGGTTTGCCTGTTGAGTCTTTGGATGTTGGTGTTCGGGTCACTAGTTCTTTTGGTGAGACTGTTGTGACTCGAAAGTTATATAGAAGGTGTCCTTTGGTTGTTCAAGAGCATGTCTTTCATGTTGATCTTATGGAGTTGCCCTTCTATGGTTTTGATGTGATCCTTGGTATGGATTGGCTTGCTGAGCATCGGGCTGTTGTGGATTGTGAGAATAAGCGTGTTTCGCTTAAGCTTGCGGATGATTATGAAGTTGTGGTGGTTGGTGAGAATGTGAAGTTTCTTGCCAATGTGGTATCTTCTTTGGAGGCGAGTAGGATGTTGAGGCAAGGTTGTGAAGCTTACCTAGCTTTTGTGATGAATCCTAGCTCTAAGGAGTTGAGGGTGCAAGATATCAGGGTTGTAAAGGAGTTTCCTGGTGTTTTTCCTGAAGAGTTGCCTGGTTTACCTCCTAACCGCGAGGTGGAGTTTGGAATTGAGCTGTATGAGAATACAACTCCTGTGTCCATTACTCCATATAGAATGGCACCTAAGGAGCTGAAGGAGCTGAAGACGCAGTTGCAAGAGTTGCTTGATCGTGGATTCATCCGGCCGAGTGTGTCGCCTTGGGGTGCTCCTGTCTTGTTTGTGAAGAAGAAGGATGGCACTATGAGAATGTGCATTGATTACCGTCAGCTGAACAAGTTGACTATCAAGAATCAGTATCCTTTGCCGAGGATTGATGATCTCTTTGATCAATTTCGGGGAGCTGCTGTGTTCTCTAAGATTGACTTGAGGTCAGGGTATTATCAGTTGAAGGTGAAAGATGTGGATGTGCCTAAGACAGCTTTCAGGACAAGGTATGGGCATTATGAGTTCCTTGTGATGCCGTTTGGGTTGACAAATGCTCCTGCTGCTTTCATGGACATGATGAATCGTGTGTTTCATGAATACCTGGACAAGTTTGTTGTGGTGTTCATTGATGATATCCTCGTGTACTCGCGTACTGAGGAGGAACATGAAGAGCATTTGAGGATTGTTTTGCAAGCTTTGTTGGAGAATCAGCTTTATGCTAAGCTGAGCAAGTGTGAGTTCTGGCTAAGAGAGGTGGTTTTTCTTGGGCATGTGGTCTCAGCTGAGGGGATTCGTGTTGATCCTCAGAAGATTGAGGCGGTGATGAGCTGGAAGGTTCCTAAGTCTGTTCATGAGGTCCGTAGTTTCCTTGGTTTGGCGGGATACTACCGGAGGTTTGTGGATGGTTTTTCCAAGATTGCTGCTCCTTTGACGAAGCTGTTGCAGAAGGATGTTAAGTATGAGTGGACAGAAGCGAGACAGCAGGCTTTTGAGAAGCTGAAGGCGGCTTTGACGCAAGCTCCTATCTTGATTCAGCCTGAATCAGGGAAAGAGTTTGTGGTTTACAGTGATGCATCCTATGTTGGTTTGGGGTGTGTGCTGATGCAGGAGGGTAAGGTGGTCGCTTATGCATCGCGGCAGTTGAAAGTGCATGAGCGCAATTACCCTACGCACGATATTGAGCTGGCTGCAGTGGTTTTTGCTCTGAAGATCTGGAGGCATTATCTGTATGGTGAGAAGTGTACTGTGTACACGGATCACAAGAGTTTGAGGTATCTGATGTCTCAGAAGGAGTTGAATCTTAGGCAGCGGCGTTGGTTGGAGTTGCTCAAGGATTATGATCTGACGATTGAGTATCATCCTGGAAAAGCTAATGTTGTTGCAGATGCCTTGAGTAGGAAGGTAGCTGTTGAGTTGAGAGCCATGTTTGCTAGCTTGAGCATATCGCGTGATGGTGGTCTCGTTGCTGAGTTACAAGTGAAGCCATCTTTGGTTCAGTTGATCAAGGATAAGCAGTTGTTGGATGATTCCTTGGTGTCTCATGTTCAGGATATCGCGGAGGGTAGACCTTCGGATTTCTGTTTCAATGATGATGGTGTGCTGTGTTTTGGTAGTCGGATAGTAGTGCCCAATGATGCTGAGTTGAGGCGTGCTATTCTGACTGAAGGTCATAGTAGTCCTTTTGCTATGCACCCTGGTAGTACTAAGATGTATCATGATCTTCGTGATGAGTACTATTGGGTTGGTTTGAAGAAGGATGTTGCAGAGTTTGTGAGCAAGTGTTTGGTGTGTCAGCGAGTTAAGGCTGAGCATCAGTTTCCTTCTGGTTTGTTGCAACCGTTGAAAATCCCTGAGTGGAAGTGGGAGAGGGTTACCATGGATTTTGTATCTGGTTTGCCTTTGTCTCCATCGAAGAAGAATTCGGTCTGGGTGATTGTGGATCGCCTGACGAAGTGTGCACATTTCTTGCCTGTGCATACTACGTTCTCTTTGGATAAGCTGGCAGAGCTGTACATTGCTGAGATTGTGCGGCTGCATGGTGTGCCTAAGTCGATTGTGTCGGATAGGGATCCGAGGTTCACATCGCGGTTTTGGCAGTGTTTGCATCAAGCTCTGGGTACAAGGTTGCATTTCAGTACCTCCTATCATCCTCAGTCGGATGGTCAGTCTGAGCGAGTTATTCAGATTTTGGAGGATATGTTGAGGTGCTGCGTGATCGAGTTCCAAGGTTCTTGGGAGAAGCATCTGTCTTTGGTTGAGTTTGCTTATAACAATAGTTATCAGGCGAGCATACAGATGGCACCTTATGAGGCTTTGTATGGGAGGAAGTGTAGGACTCCTCTTTGTTGGGCTGAAACTGGTCAAAAGTTGGTTTCGATGCCTGCTTTGTTAAAAGGGACCACAGAGAAGGTAAAGCTCATTTGTGAACGGTTAAAGGCTGCTTCTGATCGGCAGAAGTCTTACGCGGATTTGAAGCGTAAGGAGATAGAATATGCGGTGGGTGACCGTGTATTCTTGAAGGTTTCACCTTGGAAGAAGGTGATGAGGTTTGGCCGGAAGGGCAAGTTGAGCCCTAGATACATTGGACCATATGAGGTGGTTGAGCGTGTGGGTCCTGTTGCGTATCGGTTGAGGTTACCTCAGGAGTTGGAGAAGATTCATGATGTGTTCCATGTTTCTATGCTCCGGAAGTATAGATCTGATCCTTCGCATGTGATGCCTGTGGAGGAAGTGGTTTTGAATCCGGATTTGACCTATGATGAGGAACCGGTGAAGGTTCTGGATTCGGATAGCAAGGTTCTTCGTGGCAAGACCATTGAGTTGGTGAAGGTGCTGTGGAAGCATCGCGGTGTTGAGGAAGCCACGTGGGAGCGGAAGGAAGACATGCTGAAGCAGTTTCCTTATCTCTTTCCTTCAGGTAAATTTCGAGGACGAAATTTCTTAAGGGGGGAGAGTTGTAACGCCCCGGTTTTGGGCTTAGAAGTTTTGGGCGTTGACCGATTCGGTCAAAGTCCTGTTCGAATCTTAAGAGGTTAAATTAGGAAAGCCTAGTTCGGGTTGCATTAAAAATATGGAAAAATGTTCTAAAATCATCTTTTAATATAATTAAGTGAACTGTGAAATCAATTTTGGAAAATGAGTTTTGGAAGGTTGATATTTTGGCTAGTGACCAAAATGTAATTTTCGCAAGTTTGGTGGCTGTTTTATAAAGAGTTGAAACTTTGAATCTTTAAGGAGCTATTAATCCAAAAGTGATTTCTCCAGATTTTTCCAAGATATTTTAAGTCTAAATTCTGATTTTAAAGGTTATTAAAATTGGAGGGAAGCCATTTTGGCTATTTTAGATTTTATAACCAACTTTTCCAATTTTCTTTCTCTCATTTTCTCTCCAACCAAACATTACATTTTCCAGAGAATTTGATCTGATTTCTTCACCTAAATTCCTCCTTTCAACTCTCAATTGATAGCAAATCATTGTGTCTTCAAAATCTCTTCCATTGCTACAAGTTTCATCAAGGTTTTTCATTCCAAAAAGTGGAGAAACACAAGTTTGGAGGTAAGAACGCCCTTCTCCTCTAAACTATCAGTTCTTTACTGAAATTCCCAAGTTCTCAACTCTTGATTGATGTTTAATTAAAGGTTTTAAAGTGTTGAAATGAATCTTGGCTTATTATGCAAGATTTTGATGATTTTTGATGATTTTCGTTAGATCTGAGTAATCTGTGATTTAAGAGATGTTTTTGATGTTAAATGATCTCTAAATTGATAAGGAAATGAGTTTTGATCAATGCAATCCCGGATAGGTTGAGTTTCCTAAGTTTAGCTTGTGTTTTAAGGTAGTTTTTGAGGTGATCTTGTGGATCTGTTGTTGCTGGAGGTATAAGGATGTTAATAGGTTGTTTTTAGATGTTGTTTGGTGTTGATGGATGTTAGGTTTTGCTGGTTTATGGCTGGGCTTTGTTTAGAAGTGGTTCGGATGCAATTTCGGTGGTGTTTGGTGGCCGAAATTGGTGTATGAATGAGAGCAGCGTGTTTGAGTGCTTTCATTGAAGCTTTTGATGCTTGATGATGCATTAAACCTCTGCTTTAATGTGTTTGATCAGGGGAGGCATCTTTGGATCCAAGAGTTGTTGATCCGGAGGCTTGAATTCGTGCTTCGGCAAGTGGCGAAGTGGAATCGGTGAGTGAAAATGGGTTTTCGGCTTTGAAACCAATGTCTTGGGAGCTTAGCTTAAGTCTAAACAACTTTGCTAAGCTCGAGTGTAAGTTTTCGGAATTTCTCTCTAGTGGTGGCCATGATTTTGTTGTGATGCGAAATGATAATTTGCATGTTTTACATACTGTTTTGAAAGCATGTTTTAGCATGGTTTTTGCTGTTGAAATAAGCCATATGATGAAGGTAACTCTAGGTAGGAGTTCCTTGCTTTCGTACATTGAAATGATGTGGTTTAATGCTTTTAAATGCATGATGAATATGGCTTGGTTTTATGCTTTAAAACAGTGATGTAAATGATGAAAATGATGTGTATTGGCAAGTGATGTTTTTAAAATGTTAAGGTCACTAAGGTGGTTAAAAGTCCTTGAGTGAGCCTTGTTACTTATGAACATCAAGGTGGTTAAAAGTCCTTGGATGGTTCATGTTGCGGACACTAAGGTGGTTAAAAGTCCTTAGGTGATCCTTTCTATGGTGTTTAAAAGTCCATAGGCCAAGGTGTTTAAAAGTCCTTGGGATCAAGGTGTTTAAAAGTCCTTGATGTGATTCATTCATAGTGTTTAAAAGTCCATGGCCAAGGTGTTTAAAAGTCCTTGGGATCAAGGTGTTTAAAAGTCCTTGATGAGATACTTTCTATGGTGTTTAAAAGTCCATAGGCCAAGGTGTTTAAAAGTCCTTGGGGCCAAGGTGTTTAAAAGTCCTTGGGAAAGTTGTTGAACTTGTTTTAATAAATGGAATGTTTCACTTGAGCCAATATGACATGTTAAGAATATTGAGAAGCATGAGATGCTTGTTTTAATGTTTATGTTGAAGCATGAGTTTGCTTGTTAAGAATGCTTTTGAGCATGTGAAAAGGTTGATTTAAAGCATGTTTTGTAAATGTTTTGAATTGCATTATTGAATGGTTTTTAAGAGCTTTCCTCACTAAGCTTTTGCTTACGCTCTCTTCGTTTTCTGAATTCAATAATGCAGAGCATTAGAGTACCTTGAGGGCAGCAAGAAAGGGGCAAGCAATCAAGTTCAAGTGAAGCTCAATGTATGAGGTTTTATAAGTACATTTTAGCTTTTGTATGATTTGGCAATGGGGGACCAATGTGTATGTTTTGGGAGGTGTTGGAGACTCCCTAAGTATGTTAAGTGTTGATGTGTTTGTTGGCTTTTGAATTGGAACCTTATATGCTTGCTTTGTAAGTTTGGTGTTTGAATGCCTAGCTTGTGTAGGAAGCATGCCTATAGAATTGGGGCTTTTTGCATATGATGATGATTGGATGAATTGTTGATGCTAATATGTTGTTTATATGTTGAATTGCATGTTGGCAAAGTTTGGTAGTGTTCGGAGCATGTTTGGATGTGTAATTGCATGTTTAAAGTGATGTTTTGAAGCAATCTGGGCAGGGTGTTTCGGAACAGCACCTACCGTTTCGGAACGGGTGCCTTAAATGAGCCCAGGCGTCCGAAACGGGAGGGGCCGTTCCGGAACGGTTTAGCCTCTGCCAGACCCCTGTTTCGAAACGGGCTATGCCTGTTTCGGAACGGCCCCGCGTTTCGGAACGGGCTGTCTCCCGTTTCGGAACGGTTGACCGTTGGGGGCTGACATTGGCAGTTATGTGTTTTGAAAAGTTTGCGTTTTGGTCCTGAATCTTGTTTGTGTAATTGTATGAGTTTGGGAAGTCCTTTTGAGCTGAAATTTCACAGGGAAGCATGAAACCTGATTAATTTCAAGTTGGTAACTTCAATTTGGTTTAAGTCCTTTAATTTATCAGAATTTACAATTTGGTCCCTAAAGTTGTAAATTGTTCAATTGAGTCCCTGTTTAACCTCTGATGTTTGTGATCTTTTGGTATGATGTTTGTGTGATCACCATTAGGCTTAATGTGCATCTAGACAAGTTTAAAAAGAAAAAAAAAGGGTCGTTAATCAAGGATGACTTTCGGGTTGACTTTGGTTTTCCCCGTGTGACTTTCTTAATTCGGGTCAACCGTCTAGGCCGGGTTAAGGGGGTTACAGGATTGGGCCAGTAGCTTACCGTTTGAGATTGCCTTCAGAGTTAGAGAAGATCCACGATGTTTTCCATGTGTCGATGCTTAAGAGATGTAGATCAGACCCGTCTCATGTTATGCTCGTTGAGGAGATAGAATTGAATCCAGATTTTTCGTATAATGAAGAACCAGTTGAGATACTAGCTTATGATAGCAAGGTGTTGTGTGGTAAGACCATAGAGTTGGTCAAGGTGTTGTAGAGACATAGAGGTGTGGAAGAGGCCACATGGGAGAGGAAAGGAGATATGCTTGAGCTGTTTCCGTACTTGTTTCCGTCAGGTAATTTCGGGGACGAAATTCCTTAAGTGGGGGAGAGTTGTAACACCTGGGTTTGGGGGTCGGGTGAAATTAAATTATTAAAATATAATTTGGGCCTTGTATTTTCAAAACAAATAAATTTATGTTGGGCTTGTTTTAAATTAAACCCAAATAGCCATGGATTTTTCACTATGGTAATAACCCATTTTCATTAAGGGTAAAATTGACTTTTGGCTTTAAAAAAATAAAACAAAACAATAAAAGATTGCTTTTCACTCATCTTCTTCCCCACCCACTTTCAAACCAACGACAACTTCCCTTCCCCCTTGAAGTTTACTATTTCATTTTCTCCTTGCTTCATCCTTGAAGATTTTTGAAAGGTAATTACATTTTTGAGTTGTCCTCAACTTCCTCTTTCTCTCCATGTTCTTAGTTTTCAATGAAACTCATTATTTTGCATATTAGAGTTTTCAAGTTTTAAGTTAAAAATCCAAACTTTTATGGTCTATTGTTAAAGCTTTTGATTACTTATTATTGGATATGTTATTGGTAGCCCAAATGGTCCAACATAGTTAATTTTCACGAAGTTTTATTAAGAAACTCGGATTTGGGTTTAAGTAGGGTTTTAGAGCGTTTTAAAATGGGTTTTTGGGGCTGTTTTGGATAAGAACTTGAGGGCTGATGGTTAAGTTATGTTTAAAGGGTTCTTTGAGAGTGTTGGATGTTGAATGTGATGTTGGAAATGAGAGTTCCTTGCTGGGTTTTGTGGCTGCACGAAAATGTGGGTTTTGAGAATGTTCTTGGCTTGAATTTGAGCTTGATTGGTGTTCTGAGTTTACAGCAGTTGTTTGTGTTTGTTTTGGTGATTAATAGAGTGTATTTGATTGTTTAGAAACAAGGAATTATGTTGGTGAAGCCTCACTTTCGAATCTGGAACCGTTGGGAGCTTGATCGGTTGTTTGCTTGTGTCTGGAAAGTCCGGTGAGTGGTTCTTCGATTTTAAATTGGTTTTCAAATGTTGGTTCGAGCATGTAGACCTAGGTCGGGCTTGGTAAACCCACCTAGAGTTGGGATTAGATTGGTAGTCTAATCTCAAGCTTTAGTTTAGAAGACTTTGGTTGAACTTCTAAATGTTGTGTTATGCCTCAAGTATTAAATGTGAATGATGTTGCTACGCATTTGTGCATATGTGTTGTGATGAGGCATGCTGATTCATTTATGTATTGGCACTAGTATGCTTGGGTACAAATGATCGATCATTAGGATGTTAGTGTGCACACGAGTGTCTAAATGCGCGCATGGTCTTAGTGATGGTAGTCATCAAGATGGAGTACGGGTACGCCCGAAAATATTCATTTATATCTTGGTCGGTGATGAGTGGAATCCCATCGACGGGGCGTGAGGATGTGTGGAATCCCCTCTGCGAGAATCGGTGATGAGTGTAATCCCACCCAGAGGTAATGTAATGGTTGAGTTGTTGGATGTGAGTTCCAACGGTTGTTATCCGCGTATTCGGGTCATAGCTAGGTGCCAATACGGATTGTTGAATGTGATTCTTATGGTTGTATTATGGACATGTTGAGCATGGCATGATAATTGATGTTATGTTCATGCATTTCATATATTTGACTCTTGTGGCTTCGAATGTAAGAAAACATGCATTCTTCCTTGGTTTTGTTGCTCGTGCTTGGACCCTGCATTGTTGAGGTTTGTTTTATGAGCTTACTCTCACTAAGCTTTACGCTTACGCTCTATTTTGTTCGACAATGCAGATCCTTAGTTCGTGGGTTGCTTGTGCAAGGAGAAAGGCCTCCAAGTGTGCTATCTTATTCTTCAAGTATGGACTTTTAAGTAATTGATGTAATAGTTAAGCATTGGGGATTTGTGAATGTTGTTTTGCGTGGAGGAGCTTGTTTAGACTCCTTTAGTATGTTGGTGTTTTGTTTGTGGCTTGCTTATGCCATGTATGTTGGCCTTGTGCCCTTATCTTTATGCTTTTGTGTATGTTTTGTTCTAAGGCATGAAAACCTTTTTATGCTATGTATGTCTCTTTTGGTGAAAGCTTGATTCCTTTGAATGTATGCCCTTTTCATGTATGTGGTGTTATGAACGTGTTTGAAGTAGGGTGAATGCCTCTAGAGTATGTAAATGCATGTTATATCTTGTTTCTTGATGTTTGAGGCTTGTTGGGAGCTTTCGGAGATGCAAAAATCTGGTTTTTGGAAACACACAGACTATAAGCGTTTCGGAACGGGTGTGGTTCCAGAGACACCCGTAATGGAACGTGTTCCGGTACGGTTTGGCTATGGTGAACCCCTGTTCCGATACGAGTATCGAAACATTTTTGCTATTGTGAGTGCCTGTTCAGGAACGTGTTTCGGAACGCCTAGGCGAAATGGACCCTTGTTCCGAAACGGGGTGGAGCGTATCGAAACGGATGGTCTGGCTTTTAAACTGGGGCCCGTGTATCGAAACGGGCAAGCCTATTTCGAAACACAGGCCTGAAAATGGAGCTTTTGACATCTCTAAAGGTTCTCAAGTGTTGGGCTTAGGCCCTGTTTGATGTTAGCTTTCTTGCGAGCCTTGTTCGTAATTGTTTATGTGTGTTTTGGTCGCGTTTGTAAGAAATCGAATTAACCTTACAATTGGTAAATTTAAATTACGTGCCGTTTGTATGGTTTAGCCTTTTTTTTCTGCTGTCGCTTCACACATAGGTCTAATTGAATCCATCTAGACAAGATAAATAAATGAAAAAGTTTTCTCGGGTTGTTAACCGAAGTGGAGCCTTAACGGGTTTTGCCTCAGTTTTCCCCGTGTAGCCCACTCGGACCGGTCAGTCGCTCGGACCGGGACGAGGGGGTTACAATTTGTTTTCATCAGATTTCTCTTTAATTTGGGAGCTTTTTAATAATAATTTAATTAAATAAATAAAAGATAATTAGAAAGGAAAATTAAAGTTGACTTTTCATAACTAATTTCACGATAGTTTTCTCTTTTCATTTTCTCTCAACTTCCAATTAGCCAAACACTTTTCTCTCATCAAAGAACCACTGATTTTCATTTTGTTGCTGAGATTTTATCTTCCAAAAGATTTCTAATCTTTGTTTCATCAAATCCTTTTGATTTTTTCTTTGGATTTCAAGAAAACTTTCCCAATTTGAAGAGAGATAAACCATTAGAGGTAAGCTTCATCATTCTCCTCTAATGATCAGTTCTTTACTAAAATCCCCAAGTTATCAATCCTTTGTTGAAGGTTTTTGAGTTGTTTTAATGTTATAAACATGAAATAGTTGTTAAATTCAAGATTCTTGATGAGATCTTGGTGATTTTCGTATTTCTATGTTAAGCTCTATTTTGAGGTTGATTTCTAACATAATTTGGATGATATTTGATGTTGAGAATGAGGTTTTAACAAATAAATCTCGAATAGGTTTGGGTTGCTAAGTTTGAGATGCCAAATTTGTGGTTTTTTAGGTGTTTTTGTGATATGCTATTGCTGGAGGTATAATGTTGTGTTTATGGTGATTTTTTATCTTGATTGAAGTTTAGAAAAGGTTAGAATTGATAGATCTTGGCTGGGCTTTGATTTGAGAAAGTTTGGAGGTGATTTCGGTTATTTCGGATAGCCGAAAGGCTAGTTTTGAGTAGAGCAGTGAGTTAGAATGAGTGGTTGGTGATTTTAATGCATGATGATGCATTAATCCTCTGCTCTTACGTGTAATGAACATGGGAGACATCTTCGGACGCGTTTGGCGTTGATCCGGAAGTGCCGGAAGCTTAGAGATCGTTTCGGCAAGCAAGCGAAACGTTATCGGTGAGTGCAAATGGTTTTAAAAGTCCTTGAGGGACAAGGAAACAAGGTTTGGGGATTTAGGATTGGTTTTAAATCTTCGCTGTGAAGCTGTTCAAGCACGCATCCCCTCACACCTCGTCATGTGCCTATACCATTACATACATTGGGTATATATAGGGCTCATGGCATAAATTTGACTTAAATGTAGACTCTTTGGACATTGCCTTCTTCCGCAAGTAAGGATAAGTGCTCCTACTTATCGATCTTGGATCAGCTCTACCGGCCACTACAGGCTTCAGAAAATTGCAAGACAGGGCTCATTGAGCTTAGGAAATTGCCCTCTTTTAATCGCGACCCATCTTGACTAAGTCGGTGTAACTCATTCCCGGGCGGCACTTGGCGGCAATGCTTATTCGACAGCGTCCTTGGCGGCATCTGGAACTGCTTCAGTACAGCTCCTTTTGTTCCAGCTTTCCTGTCCTCTCCTCTCCTCTTCTTGTTATAGCCCCTGAAAATAAAAACTAAACTAAAACAGTATCATTTCTTTAACAAACATAAAATATTCAATAAAAGCATGGTGAAAGAGAAAATACTATTATTATGCATGCGATGCACCTAAATATGCCTAAATGAGCTTAAGATTAGCAATAATAAGGGCATTAATGTGTACAAAAATATAGAACTCGTGGACACTCTACACACCCCTAAACTCGAACTATTTCTTGTCCTCAAGTAATGCAACCTAAATAGTAAATCTGCCCTTTGCACAAAATTAGTAGAAACTTAGCCTTTAACTTGATTTCTTACCTCAAGGTCGTGGCACCTGTTTTTATGTTAGTGATAAGGAATGACATGAAATAACCTAAATTAATTTTCTTAATGCCAGTGCAGGTCTGTGTTCATGCTAAACATGCTGAGATAACTGAGTTAACAAAGAATGCCTAAATTAATTTAATTACTAAAAAGGTTACGAGTTGTTGCCTTGGAAGCACAGTTAGGCACTTTTTTCTTCTTTTTTCTGATCATGGCTTTAAGGGCTTCATCTCATCACAACTATTCTTTGGGTCTGAATCTAAGATAGGTACACTCTACGAAACTCAGAACCCTTCGAATAGAGTCATCCCGTGAAAGCTTTCATTTACTCTTGCTAATTTGTCCGTCACTTGGTTTAGATACGTAGACTTTGATAGCAACGGAGTGTCCTTGCTCATGATCCTTTCTAGAGCCTGTTTCGGGCACCTCTAGGGTTTTCCTCATCTTTGTTTTGCTGCCTTGTGCTGCCGTGGCGGCGAACCTGTATCCAATCAAGGAATTTTTATTAAGTAAGACAGGCAATGTTAAACTTAAAACTCAAGAAAAATTCAGCACTTAACAGACAATGTAAAGATAATTGGCAGAAAGAAAAAATTTCTAAGTATTTTTCATGCTTCTTCCCATAGTTAGATTAAAATTTTTAGTATGGTGCGAATATAAGTAATCGGCTAATCTATCATAGGCACATGTTTTTAAACTAAAAATTTCTACTTCATTAAGTGCTAGGGGGCAGAATTTACATATGATCTTATATGCTACTAAATGAATCTAAAAACAAAAAAGGATTATTTCCCCCAAACTCAAGGTGGGCATTGTCCTCAACGCCTCTACAAAAAACAAAAATAAAAAATAGAAAATAAAAGAAAAAATAAAAAATAAAAAACATAAAAAAATAAAACATAAAAAGAAAATAGAAAAATAAAATAAAATAAAACATAAAAATTAAAAAAAGAAAAGAAAAGAAAATGGTGCTATAGGCTGGGGGAGTTCCCCTCTGTTGCTGCTGCGTCAGAAGAGGATGCTGAGGAGGCGGGCTGGACTAGGCGGCGTGTGGCAGTTGGTCTGGCGGCTGGGCTCTTTTTCTTGCTATGTGGCGGCTGAATGCGGCTTGGGGTGGGTTTCTTGGATTGTCTTTCAGTTCCTCCACCCCGTGGCTCTGTTGCTGGTTGCTTTCTCTTTCTTACTGCCTCTGCTGGTTCGTCATCAAAGGAGTCTGAGATCTCCATGTCTAAGTCGCTGATGTCTTTGGCAGCGGCCTCTTTTTCTACTAGGGAGGCAGCGGTGGTTTCCTTCTCCTTTTCTAATTCGGATGAGGAGGTGAGGTCGTATGGCTGGATGTGAGTTGGAGAGGTTCTTCTCTTGGGGTGGTAGTGCGGCCCCTCGTTGTCGTCGGCGGTAGGAGTAGCAACTGGTTTGGGTGTGATATGAATTGGCTTGGATGCTGCTAACTCCGTTGGGAAAGTGGGCAACTGTGGGTCGACGTCTTGGTACTTGTCAAGCAAGTAGGCCACAAAGGCCTCTTGCACGTCCGCGACATATTTGGTGAAAATCACATGTTTGTGCTCAATCATTTGGCAGCTTTCAACTAGGCTGCGTAGTAGGGGGATCACGACGAACGGGAGGGAAGTTTCAGTATTGCCCGTTGCGGCTGGGTGGCGGCAGCTTGGGACGGAAACTGGGCGATTGAAGGTGTGTCTGGCTCCAAGTTCTGCATCATCTGCTGGCGTACCCTTCTTGTCCATTCGTCCTTGACAGGAAGAATTTTGTCTTTTGGGTGCGGCGGCACGCAGAAATTGGCGCATAGGCTTGTGATGACTGTAGGGAAGAAGAGGGGTCCCTTGGCATATGGCTTCTCTGCGTGGGCATAGATCACCTTTAGGATTACCTCGCCAACATTGATTTTTCGCCCCATCATAATGCTGTGGATGAGGGCAAGCTGCGGCCTGTTGTTTGTTGATCCATTCGTGGTGGGCATCAGGCGGCGTTGGACGAAGTGACTCCAAAGGGTTGCCTCCGGCAGCAAATCACGGCGGTTGACTGACCCGTTGTTCTTGCCTGTTAGCCACTTAGTGTTGGGCTTACATATCTCTTTCTTGATCTTGTTGTAGTCAGACGTCGTTAGATAGGATTCCCATTCTTCATGCGGGTTGCCACAGACTTCTATGCTGTAGAAGCTGTTGATCATATCCGTTGTGAACTTAACACCTTCGCCGCGGACATAAATGAAAAGACTTTCCGGTGTCGGTCTGTGGGCGTAGAACTCTCGCACATGGTTGCTGTTAATTTTTTCTGGCTGCCGTACGAACTGGTCCCAGCCCATGTTGTGGATCCTTTTGAATAGGGAGGGTTCGAGGCCAAAATCCCAATCAGACTGGGTATATTGGAACCCCATCTACTCCCATAGTTGCCGCTTTCTATAGTATTCCTTGTAAGTTTCCTCGACAGTTGGGTTCAATAACCTTTTGTAAAGAGGTTTGAAGGTGGCGGCGGGTTGCTGCGATGTGGCTATAGTTGTGAGACAATTGTTTTTCCTAAAGAATGAAAAAGAACGTGAAAGAAAGTAAAGCAAGGGAAATCTTGAAAGCAAAGATAGCAGAAAGATTTGAGAGTAAAGGAGAAAGTAAAGTGAAGAACGAGGAGAGAATAGTTGGCCTTATATAGCCGCTTCTCTCTGCTGCCTTGGCGGGCACGCTGTCAACAGGCGACAATTATTGCAGCGCGAATAACATGATTCTAGTCGTTACGTAGATATCCGTTTCGCTCGTTACGGCAAATGTAGCCATTGCCGCTAGCCGTTATGAAGCTACTAGCCGTTATGCTCATCTGCCTTGGGTTGCCTTGGCCGCTAGTTGGGCTTCTCCTTTATTCTTTCTTCTTTCTTGGTCTTGCCTTCATTCCTAACCTGAAATAATTTAAAAGTACAAATTAAATAAAAATTAAATCTGATCCTAATGAAATAAAATAAAAAATAAAAAATAGGTTATGTTGGGTTGCGCTTTTCCCAAGCATAACCACTTCCTGAGGGCTCTGTGTTTGGCTTTTTATCTGGGCAAGTCCTTCCCCTCCTCAGGTGGATGTTGCTGCCATCTTTGCTGCCTTGGCGGGACATACACCAAAGAAAACAAAGAGGTTTTTTAAGCAAAATAGATAAACAGAGATTTAATGTGCAAAAACTAAAATAAAAATGTAGAAATTCAAACGTAGTTGTTGTTGCCAATCCCCGGCAACGGCACCAAAAAGTTGTAAAGCGTCTAGGTGTTCTCCATTAATGAGCGCAAGTGCACACTCTTGTCAAGTTATAGTATAAAAGATATCGTCTCCCTCAGGGATTGGAGCATCATCTATGAATGGTTTCCTACGCAAAGATTTAGTAAATGCGCAATTAAATCTCACGATTTGGAAATATAAAAACACAAATAAAGTAAAGATAGTAATGAGAGGGATGATAGGGAGAGATTTGGTCGATAGACTAGGCAAGACAATTACAGCTCAGTAGCATGTGGACTGCATTGTAAAGTCTGAGTATGTTTTGCGCTGCTATGAATTGTTGCCTCGGCGGGTAAGGTGGGCGATAGGCTACGACCCTGTAACACGGTCGCAACGGGTCACTACCCCTGCAACTTTCGCTGTTTCGGTAGGTGGAACGGAAATAGGTCATGACGACGAGTCTGGCAGGCATTCCAAGCTGGGCAGGAAAGTCAACAGTGATCCTCCCTATTTCTAGGAAAGTATGCTCGAACACTCACGTGATGTAGGCAGTACCTAGCAATCTCAGCGTAAACCTAACACAAGCAAGTCCATTTGATTGGTGATCCCTTTTAGCCGTTGAAACTTGTGAACTGGTGTGGAACCAAGTTAGTCACGCCCCAACATATTGTGACTGTGCTTAATCCTTTCGTGAGCCTTAAACTTTCGTGCCCAACAAATGGATTGTCTCAATTGACTGGTGTAGACTAATCAAAAGAATGAAGTGCAATGGATTAAGCAAACTTTGGAATTTTATTGAAAACAACTCAAAATTATTACAACCGTTTCTCACGTCTACTTTACATACAAGCGCCTAAACCCTAAGAGAGTTGGGCCACGACCCCCAACAACTCCAACCTATCTAGCTAAATCTCTGTTGTGCGGCTGTTCAAGCATGCATCCCCTCACACCTCATCATGTGCATATACCCTTACATACATTGGGTATATATAAGGCTCATGGCCTAAATTTGAGTCCTTCTTGAAGTAGAAGTTCTTAAAATAATTTACTTTAAATACAGACTCCTTTTTGACTTAAATGTGGACTCTTTGGACGTTGCCTTCTTCCGCAAGTAAGGATAAGTGCTCCTGCTTATCGATCTTGGATCAGCTCTACCGACCGCTACAGGCTTCAGAAAATTGCAAGATTGGGCTCATTGGGCTTAGGAAATTGCCCTCTTTCAATCGCGACCCATCTTTACTAAGTCGGTGTAACTCCTACCAGGGCGGCATTTGGTGACAATGCTGCTTCGGCAGCGTCTTTGGCAACATCTAGAACTGCTTCAGTATAGCTCCTTTTGTTCCAGCTTTCCTCTCCTCTCCTCTCCTCTCCTTGCTATAGCCTCTGAAAATAAAAACTAAACTAAAACAATATATTTTCTTTACCAAATATAAAATACTCAATAAAAGCATGCTGAAAGAGAAAATACTGTTATTATGCATGCAATGCACCTAAATATGCCTAAATGAGCTTAAGAATAGTGATAATAAGGGCATGAATGTGTACAAAATATAGAATTCGTGGACACTCTACAGTGAGAAGGAGCACGAAGGAAGACAAAGAGAGGGACTGAACAACGGCTTCTAGCCAAAGAAGCGGGGAGGTGACGGTAGAGTCAACAACAACTACAAGTAGTCCGGCAAGAAGAATAGCCTCTCGAGCATCACGGCAGTCACAAAACAAATGCATCGAAGTCTCCTGAGCAGCCGAGCAAACTGGGCAAATACCCGGAGAAAGACTCGCAACTTTAATCCGGCTCCCAGTAGGGAGAGAGTCCCTACCACAACGCCAGCCAAACGTACGGATATTAGGGATGACTGGTAACTTGGAAAGGAGTTTCCAAATCTGGGATGGCCGGTCTGACGTTGCCACTGGTCGCGCCAAAAAGAGGTACCCCGAGCACACAGAGTAAAATCCTGAATCATGATCACCCTAAAGTAATGTATCCAGACGCATAGCCGAAATATGCACCCGTAAAATGGCACCGGCATCTTCTGGGAGAAAAACCTCCTGAACCAGATTCTCGTTCCAGAATGGCTGGCCAGGGATCATAAGCTCACCACACCGGAGGGGGCGTTCATCCCAGTCCTCGTAAGAATTAGCCAACTGAACGGGAGTAGGACTGCCCCACTAATCCTGTAGCAAACGTACAGAGTTGTTCGCACCAAGAGTCCAAAAGAAGCCGTCACGCAAACGGGCCAGAGCCTTCGAGAGCCCCTGTCAAGCAAAGGAGGCCTGCTTGGATGTAGTGGCATCCAAAACACGCCCATCCAGGAAATACTTGGCGCGGTAAATACGTGAGATGAGAGAGCCCGGGTCGTGCATCAAACGCCAGAGATGCTTGCCTAGAAGAGACAAGTTAAAAAGGGAAAGGTCTCGGAAACCCAACCCATCTGCAGCCTTGGGGGTGCACTAGTCGTCCCAAACAATAAAAGGCCAACCGCGTTTGGTAGCTTGACCAGACCACCAATAGTTACACATGGCCCGAGTCATATCCATGATAAGGTTCTGAGGCAAAAGATAGCAAGACATAACCTATTGGGGAAGAGCTTGCACCACTGACTTGATAAATACCTCCCTTCCACTGGCAGAAAGAAGACGCTTGGTCCAGCCCATAGTCCGAGTGTCGACCTTGTCAAAGACAAAGCCCAGAGAGGTCGTACAATTACGATTAATGAGAACAAGAGCGCCCAAGTATATACCAGGGTCATGTACCTCCCGAATACCCAAAGCAATAAAGGTTGTAGCACGAAACTCGGGCTTGACATTAGAACTATAGAATACCGTTGATTTGTCAAAGTTAACACTCTGACCTGAAGAAGATGTATAAGCGGATAAAATGTTCTGCAGAGCACTCTGTAGAGTGTCCATTAGTTCTATATTTAGTGCACATTCCTGCTTATATTTCTATCATTCTTAAGCTCATTTAGGCATATTAGGTTGCATTTCATGCATTTAAGCAGCATATCTTCTTTTTCCTTTATTTTATTGAATATTATATGTTTGGTGAAGAACTTATAATGTTTTAGTTTGTTTTTAATTTTCAGGTGCTGACAGAGGTCTAGAAGAGGAGAGGATAGGAAGACAAGAACCAGAAGGAGCTGTACTGAAGCAGTTCCAGACGCCGCCACCGTAGTAGATGACGCATAGGCAGAGTTTAACTGACTTTGCCGCCCAAGCCGCACGAGACCGACTTAGTCAAGATGGGTTGCGATTTGAAGAGGACATTCTCTTGAGTCTAACGAGCCCAGCCTTGCAATTTTCTTAAGCTTGTAGCGGATCATAGAGCTGATTGAAGATTTATAAGTGAAGTTACTTATCCTAACTTGCTGGAGAAGGCAACGTCCAAGGAGTCCAGATTTAAAGCAAAAAGAGTTGTAATTTAATGTAAAGTTACTTTTAGAACTCCTACTTAAAAGAGGACTCAAATTAGGCCAAGCCATATATATACCCCAAGCTTGTAAGGGTATAGGGGCATATCGATCTCCCTTATTTTACCCTAGTCGTCCTCCTCTTCACCATGTTCTAATTCTTCTTTAGGGTTTAGGTTTTTGTATGTAAGTAGTGTGAAAAATGGTTGTATAGTCTTAAGTTTGTTTTGCAATAAAATATTCCAAGTTTACTTAACCTTTGTGCATCACTCTCTTCAATTTACTTCCAAAAGTTCAATTGAAGTCACACATTTGTTGGGCACGACGATGTCAAACTCACGAAAGGGTTAAGTACGGTCTCATTGTGTCAAAGTGATAAGGTGTTGACTAATTCGGCTTAGACATAAGTTAGAATTTTAGCGGCTAAAAGGACCAGAAGCAGCGCACGCCCAAAAACCGAGCAGAACGAGGGGCCCGACAGCAGCCCACGCACAAGCACCGTGCATGCCAATCCCGCTGCACACCACGGGCCCGATCCAACCGACCACGCCGCACCCTAGGGTGCGACAGCAACGCGCGCGGAGGAACCGGACAAGGCCGCCCAGCCGCACCCCACAGGCCCAAGCACGGTCCACACACGAGCTTGGGCCTGCCTTCCGCGCACACAAGGCCTCCCTTAGGGTTTTAGGGACTTAGAATCCGTTTAGGACTAGGATAACTTCTCCTTGAAGGAGAAGTATACTAGCTATCCCAATTCGGGTAGGATTAGGATTAGAGGGGCTATTTAAGGAGGCTTACCCCTGCCTCATTATTTGCTTTTGTCTTAGTTTTCAAACTTCCTTAAGCTTTGTTAGATTTCAGCCTTTATTTCCATTCAATCAATAAAACTTTAGGGCCTTCGCCCAACTATCTCGTGTTCCCTCTCTTGCCGTCAACATCCCGTTTCCGCACCGATCTAAGCATTCTAGCTTAGATCCGTCAGGCTAACCTAGGCTGCGCACCATCTCACGAGCACCTAGGGCCGCACGTCTCGGTTACAAAGTCCAGGGGCGTGACAAGTGGTATCAAAAGCAAAGGAAATTACTCGTAATGGCCAAGAAAGACGAGATCAGTTCAGCACCAAAGGGCGTAGAGGCCCAGACCACCGACAAGGTTCCCGAGAAGGTTCCCGACAAAGCTGCGGACAAAGCCCACGATAAGAAAAGAGCTGCTTCGAAGGATCGTTTTACATCGCTCGAGGATAAAATAGAACGTCTCGAGATCAATGCGAAAGGGACGGTTGAATCGCTCGACTCTGTTAATGATCGCTTGGAAGAGCTGGAAAAAAAGTTCGTTCCCCTCAAAGGCAAACTCAAAGAAGGGGTTCAAAGTCTCCTCGACTCTTCATACGAGAAGCTGAACCAATAGGACGTCTCCCTCCAAGTTGCAATGGAGGCAATGAGGGGGGAATTGTTGGGGGAGATCGAAAAGCTCAATGCCGAGCTGACCCTCTACAAGAATGTCGTATTGTCCGGCATGGTGGGCAAGACAATGGATGTCAAACCCAAGATCGATGTGCCAAAACCGAAGGAGTTCAAAGGGGCAAGGGACGCCCAAGAAGTGGACAACTTCATATGGGGGTTGGAGCAATACTTCAGCCCTCATCCTATCTCCCTGAACAGGCGTACCATGTCCTCCATTACCACGCCTAGCAGTAGACTGATACCTCCTATCTCGTCCTCTCTTGTTCCGTCCACCACCAGAACTATGATCAGCAGCTCTTTTTCACGAGCTAGAACTAACGCTTCTGGAAGACAAACCCAAGTTTTGCTCGATGTCCTTCGCTCAACACACAAGCACATCAAAATCTCTATATTCAGCCGCAAGCATAAAAGTCTTCACATCCGCTACCAATCCATAACGGAAACATTCACACCTCTCTCGCTCATCAGGGATTAGCTCAGGTGCATACTGACTAAGGCGGACAAACTGGATCTCATACTCAGCTACCGTCATGTTGCCTTGCACCAGAGACATAAATTCTCTTTTCTTCTCATCTAGGTATCGCACACCCAGATACTTCCGCTTGAACGCATTTAGGAAAAACGTCCAAGTTACATCATTGTCCTCCATTCCGGAGATAGTGATCGTCCACCACGTATAAGCATCATCATGCAGCAATGACACCACACAACCCAACTTCTGCACATTATTGCAGTTCATTTGCCCCAAAATCCTCTTGGTGCTCTCCAACCAAGACTCAGATCCCTCCGGAGACATACCTCTGAACTCAGTCCCTCCCAGACTGCGAAGACGTTCCAAAGGCAATCTCACATTAGCATCATCCTGATGCACAGCTCCATGAGCTCCAGCTACTTCTGTCTGAAAGACTCCAACAATAGCCTGAATCAACACGGTCATGTCAGGAGCAGCTTGCCCCTGCACACCTTCAGGTCCAGCGACCCCAGCACCAGCATTACCAGCTCCAGCGACCCCAGCACCAGCACCAACATTACCAGCTCCAGCACCCTCACAACCGGGTGGTCCACCACCAGGAGGAGGAGGTAAATCCACAACATTCTCAGCATTCTCATCTTGAGCCATAGCCCTTGTATTCATTTTCATCTCTCTACGTAGCCCCATTTACAAGAAAATAATGCACTGACACAAATGTAATAAACATGATTAGACTCAATAAGGTAACTAATCCAAGTACTCAAGCTCTTTTTCGAAAACAAGTTCTTTTCATTAGTTTTGACATGGCAATGAGATCCCCTAACACACTCCAACATAGCATAACATCACAATTGAAACCATGCATCACGATGCACACAACATTCTTTTACTCAAAAGGCACATCATGCAATTACACATACAACATCCACAACATAAATCCCAATTACACGAGAACCAAGCTCTGATACCACCAAATGTAACCCCCTTAGCCCGGCCTAGACAGTTGACCCAAACTACGAAGATCACACGGGGAAAACCAAAGTCAACCCGAAAGTCAACCTCAATTAACGACCCTTTTTTTTCTTTTTAATCTTGTCTAGATACACGTTAACCCTAAGTGAGTACTCATAAAACATATTTGAGAAAGACACAGCGATCGAACGACATAGAGGGACTCAATTGAACTTATTACAAGTTTAGGGACCAAAATGTAATTTCTGTAAAATAGAAGGTCTTTACTGATTTTAGTGTTACCAAAACGAAATTAGTCATTTTACATGCTTCTCTGTAAAATTCCATCTTAATAGAACATCTCAAACACAAGCAATTTCAACTTCAACTTTCGGGACTAAAATGTAAAGGTTGCGAACTTCAGCACCATTCAAATCAGTACCCAACAGTCACCTGTTTCGGAACTTCCACCTGCTGTACCGAAACGTGGATCGAAACGGCGTTGACCATTCCGATACGCGGGTTGGTTCCGAGACTGGTTCCGAAACGACACCTTCTAGTAGCCAAATCGTTTCGAAACATCCCCTTAGCGTTTCGAAACACGTAGGCCATTTCAGGCCCCCGTTTCGAAACACTAGAGGGTGTTTCGATACGGTTTGCCCAGATTCAGCAGTAAAGTCTGGTTTTTCATACATAAACTCATTCAAACCCGACCTAATGACTCCCTAATCATGTCAACAAGTCTTCTAGCATCCAAAGTACATATTTAGAACTCCCAAACACATTCACATCATCAATCATGAAATTTCACAAGTCTAGAGGCATGCTTCCAATTATCAGAACCAAATAAGCAAATAACCTTCAAAACAAGCATTCAAGGCCATTTACAATTCAAACCAACAAAGGCAAACATGCCACAACCTTAGGGAGTTCATTACATCTCCCAAAAACGAAACTTAGGTTCCCATTGCCAATTCATCAAAACTAATAGTGTGTGAAAACTTCACCATACGTGAGCTTGGACTTCCTTGGATGAACTTAGCTTCCTTGATGCCCAAAGCACCTCAATTATCTGCATTATTGGTAAAAGAGAGCGTAAGCACAAATGCTTAGTGAGGCATGCTCTAAATAAAACCAATACAACAATGCGTTTTTAGAAACCACTTTCAACAAAGCTTTTAAACCACATGTTCATCTCTTTTTCATGCTACCTTACATACTTTTCAAGCATCTCATGCTTCGTTACATTCAAATACATTATATTGGCTTTCAAGTGATAGTTCGTAACCATTTCAACAAAAGACACAATCGGATACACGAATTACAAGCGTTGTCCCACACGCTTCATACACACTACCAGACTACACAAGGTTCACACTCAAGAGTAATCTCTCCATTGATGTGACACCCGTGGTGGAGTATAACGGTACAATCTCAACCCCTCAACACCACTCATTGGTAGTTGTATAATTCCACTAACGAGAGTAAGGGACACATAACACAAGATCCACACACGGAATTTAAAACCACCGTTGTGATCTTACCTCAATCGTTAGGGTACTTGGATGGAGTTTACGGTACAATCACAACCCCTCAACATCCAAGGCGACTTTACTTACGGTGCACCCAATCCTATAGCCGGTTAACTATATCCGATTCAAGTACTTAAAAACCATTTCATCACTTGCCAATATACATCAAATACCATCATCAATTCACTGTTTTAAGCATTAATCAAAGCCACTTATCATCATGCATCTCCATGCTTCATAACCAAAATAAAAACATGTCAAACCAAGGATCTCTTACCTTGAGCATCCTTCAATACATGGCTTTCAAAACCAGCATTAATCATGCTAAAACATGCTTTCAAAACAGTAATTAAACATGCATTTCATAACAAATGCATCAAACCATAACTTAGCACATCCGAGGGAGTTTTTCCGAAAACTTACTCTTGAGCTTAGCTAAGTTGTTTAGACTTAAACTAAGCTCCCAAAACCTCTAAATAATCATTTCAAAGCTGGAAAACCATCTCCACTCACCAATTACGTTTCGCTTGCTTGCCGAAATGCCAATTAAGCTTCCGAATCAACTCCAAAGGTGTCCGAAGATGTCTCCCTTGTTTTAGACACATCAAAGCAGAGGATTAATGCATCATCATGCATTGAAATCTTCAGCCAACACTCCTAAACTCGCTGCTCTACCTAAAACCAACATTTCGGCTACCAAACACAACCGAAATCACCCCAAACTCTTCCAAAACTTTACCCATCCAAGATCCATCACTCCTAATCATTTCTAAACATCAATCACCATCAAAAAATCCTAAACTCGACCTTATACCTCCAGCTATAACAGAACACCAAGAACACCTCAAAAACCACTATTTTCTTGAGTAAAAACTTAGGAAACACAACCTATTCGGGATTGGATTGATAAAACCTCATTTCTAACATCATTTAATATCCAAAATACATTAAAGAACCACCGCAAAATATAGCCCAATCAATCACAACGGAATTCTTCAAGATCTCTTCCAAAATCTTGAGTTTTAAGCCAAAATCATGTTTCTAACATTAAAACCATTTATAAAACTTTAATAAAGGATTGACAACTTGGGAATTTCAGTAAAGAACTGAGTATTTAGAGGAGAAGAACATTCTTACCTCTAAATGATGATTTCTCCTTGATTTGGGCAAAATTCCATGAAAATTCAATGTGGAAATCAAAAGGATTTGATGCAAGATTGATTAGGAACCAATAGATGATGGAAATCTCATCAATTGAAGTGAAGATCAATGCAAATTTTGCTGGAGAAAATGTGTTTGGATGATGGGATTTTGAGAGAAAAAGGAATGAGAGAAAATTAGGAAAAGGTAGTTATGAAAGTCAAAATTTAGTTTCCACCTTTCTTTTAATTAATTAAAACATTAATTAAATCACCCAAATTAAGGAAAATTCTGGAGAAAAACATTTTGGGTAAATTAGCTCCTTAAAGATTCAAAGTTTCAATCCTTTACAAAACAGTCACTACAAAACTTTGCAAAAATCGTATTTTGGTCACTACACCGAAATGTAGTATTTCCAAACCTTATTTTGTAAAATAGATTTCACCACTCTCTTATATATATTAAATGAGGATTTTTAGATATTTTTCTATATTTTTAAAACATCCCGAACTAGGCTTTCCCTAAATCCTCCTTTTATATTCGAACCGTTTATCAGACCGGTCCGATTCAGACCCTAAACTTCTAAGCCCAAAATTGGGGTGTTACAGAAGCCATTCAACAGATGCCCAATTATGCCAAATATTTGAAAGATATGGTTTCCAAGAAAAAAAGGGTTGGGGAATTCGAGACTATTGTTGTTACTGAAGAATGCATGGCTATGTTGTATAACAAGCTGCCACCTAAACAGCAAGATCCATGCAGCTTCATTATTTCAGGCAAGATAGGCAGCAACCATGCCATGAGGGCGTTATGTGATTTGGGGGCTAGTAACAACTTAATGCCCAAGGCAGTCTTCAACAAGTTAGGAATTGGGATGCAAAGCCCACCTCAATCATGATCCAATTGGCTGATAGAACCTTCGTACAACCCGAAGGAAAAGTTGAAGACATCCTAGTCTGGGTAGGCAACTTCATATTCCCAGTCGATTTCCTGATCTTGGATTGCGATGTGGATGAAAACGCACCCATCATTCTGGGGAGACCATTCTTGACCACGGGCAGAACACTAATACACGTGGAGAATGGAGAACTAATGATGAGGGTGGATGAGCAGAAAATCAAATTGAACGTTTTGCAACCACGGAAGGGAACCAAGGGAAAAGAATATTGCCAAAACCTACATGCCCTCCAAGTCAGCCCAGACACAGGCCAAGGAACCAGCCGCCCAGGCGGCAAGCATGACAGCAACACAAAATCTAACGCGAAAGAGAATGTACCTGGACGCAAAGCCAAACATAAAACTCTTAGGAAGTGGTTATGTTTGGGAGATGCACCAAAATGCACTCCCAACATAACTTAATTTATTTTAATTTTTCATAAATTTATTTTTCGCTTTAAGACTAGGTTTAAATTTTTTGCATTTATTTTCCAATTATTTTTCAAGTCTTTAATTTTAGGTTTATGTTTATTACAGATCTAGGATTCAGAAGCAAGCACAATGGACAACCATCTATAACGGATAAAAACTCGTAACGGCTAGCACGTAAAAGGGTAACTGTTTCCGCAAGAAGCGCGCACGTTTCTGCCCGTTAGCAGTTCATGGCCACCACGGAAATCAACAGCAGCGGCTATATAAGCCCCACTATTCCACCAGTTTTTTCTCACTTTACCTCCTTGCTACAACTCTTCTTGATTTCACTCGCATTCTTGATCCTTCTCTTTCTTTTGATTTCTTTCAGTTTTCTTAGCAAACAGTTGTAACACGCCCATGGCAACCTCAAAATCTAAACCCACCTTCCAAAGATTCCACTCATCGGCGGACGAAAAAAGGTATAGGCTCCACTTCGCAAACAAAGCCCTATGGGAGGAGCATGGATTCCACTACACTCAAGAAGACGGGGACTTAGGTCTTGAGCCGATAATCTTTGAAAAAATGCATAACCACAGGTGGGAGATATTCGCGAAACAACCCGAGGCAGCAAACGCAACCGTAGTCCGAGAATTCTATGCACACAATCCTCACCCAAGGATGGCATTCGTGTTCGTTTGAGGTTAAGCAGTCAAACTAAATGTCGCCACCATCAACAGCTTCTATGGATTGGAAATGGAAGATAATACACACGAAGAATGGCAGAAGAAATTGACGGACGAGGACTATGATAGGCTTAAGAAGCTGATATGTATCCCAAACACCTCGTGGCTTATAGGGAAAACCAACGGTTCTATTCAGCGCCGCCGCCTGCGACCGGAGGTAATATTTTAGAACAACTTTATCAAATGAAGGCTACTACCATCCTCCCACAACACAACCGTCGACAAGGCCCGCCTTGCATTAATCCACTCTATCATGAGCGACCGCCCGATCAACATTGGAGCCATAATTCTTGAAGAAATTTATGGTTGTATCTCTAAGGTAAAGGCATTGTTATGTTTCCCTTCACTTATCACGAGGTTGTGCGCCAACTTCGACGTCCCAACACACCCAAAAGACATGATAATACCGATAAAGGAAGGGTGGACAAGGAAGATCAGGTTGTAAATGATGGATGTCCCGGAACCAGAACCAGTTACCCCAGCTCAACCATCGGCCGCACCGACAACCACACTAGCTGCAGCAGGCAGCACTAAAGCCGCCCCACTATCAAAGGTCATGCCGCTACTCAAATCAATCTCTCATAAATGACAAAGGATAGAGCAGCAGCAGCTGGCCTATATGAAGTATATGGTGGAAGTCCAGGAAGCATTAGTGGCCTACTTATTAGAAAAATTCAACGATGAAGGCCCGAAACTGCCGAGGTTCCCAGAAGATCTGGTTGCCACAGCCGCAACCCCAACAGCAGCCACCAAGCCAAGAGTTAGCTGCCATCCAAGATCATCCCCAAGGCAGCATACCTCGCAGAAGGGAGCCGCCACAACACACCAGCCACCCGCCGCGGCTGCAAAATCAAAAAGAAAGCGGCACATTTTTAGGCAGACCCAATAGAAGAAGAGTCAGAGACAGAGCCAGGCCCAGTCCCAATACAAAAACCGATCTCTGTCAGCAGCCAACCGCCGAAGACAACAAAGATATCTAATGCCACTAAAACTTATGCCGGCAGCCGCATCTTAATATAGAAGACATCATCATCCTCCTCCGATTCCTATGACACTCCAAAATCTTGCTAGCATCATTTTTTTATTTTCTATTTTCTTTTATTTTCTGTTTAGCTTTAGTACTTTTTTGTTTTCTTTTATTTTCTATTTTTATTTTATGCATTGAGGACAATGCTCACCTTGAGTTGGGGGGATAGTTCTCACATTTTGTTAGGCATTCTAGTTCATATATTTGCATATGTAACCTGCCTTAGAATAGAATGAAAATTTGAAACTCCTTGTTAAAAACTTGTGCCTATGATAGGATAGCCAATTTAAATTTTCGCACCTTTTAATTTTGAGCTTAACTCTTGGGAAGAAGCATGAAATTACTTAGAAATTTTTTTTTAGTTGCCAAAATTCAAAAATACTTCTGTTACATGCTGAATTCGCTTGAGTTTCTAACTATACACTGCCTGCTTGAATTTTCAAAAATTCTAACATTAGGTGCACGTAGCCGCCGCTGCAGCACAAGGCAGCAAAGAAGAAAAACCAGAACTAGCACTGCCACGGTCAAAATAAACAAAGAAATATGTTGCTATACTCTAGAGGTGCCCGCAACAGGCTCTAGGAAGAATCATGTGCGAGGGCACTCCGCTGCTATCAAAGTCTAAGAATCTGAAATTTTCAAGTGACGGACAAATTAGCATGAGTGAATGAAAGTCTTCACGGGATGACTCTACTCGATGGGTTCGGAGCTTTGAGTATGCTCCTATCTTAGCTTCAGACCATAAGGGTAGTTTTGATGAGCTGAAGCCCTCACTGCCATGATTAAGAAAAAATGAAGAAAAGATGTGCTAAATTGTGCTGCCCCGGCAGCAACTTTATATCCTTGATTTTGCAGCATCTTTGTTTATTTAGATTACTCATCTTGTTCAGCATGTACACAGATCCGCACACACACTGCACTGGCATTAAGATTAATTATTTTGAGTTATTTAATGTTATTCCCTCTTGTTAGCTTAATTTTAGGTGTTACGGCTTTGAGGCAATAAATCAGGTTAAAAACAAGTTTTCTTTTTATTTTATTCAAAGGCAGTTTATTGTTTAGGTTTGCATTGCTTGAGGACAAGCAATAGTTCGAGTTTGGGGTGTGCAAAGTGTTCATAAGTTCTATTTTATGTACGCATTCCATCTCATTTTATTACTGTTTTTAAGTGCATATAGGCATAATTAGGTGCATTCATGCATGATTTACAGTATTCTTTCTTCTGCCTTAGTTTAATTGAATATATTATAATTGGTGAAGAAAATGTATTGTTTTAGTTAGTTTTATTTTGCAAGTGCTGGAAGCTGTTAAGAGGAAGAAAGGACAGAGGAGCAGACATGGAGGCAGCAAGCAAAGGAGTTGTACTGAAGCAGTCCAAGTTGCTGCCAAGAATGCCGCCATCACTGAGTGCCGCCCAGGAAGAATTCCACGACAAGGTCAAGATAGGATGTGATCGATAGAGGACATTTTTCTGAGTCCAATGGTCTCAGTCTTGCCAGTTTCTGATGCCGGGAACAGCGGGTACAGCCGACGAAGGAGAAGTTAGTAAGGCTGCATATCCTTACTTAGTGGACAAGGCAACGACCTAAGGAGTCCAAATTCAAGTAGAAGATGAAGTTTGCACTCAAAGAGGACTTCTACTCCAAGGAGGATTTCCTGAGGCCTTGCCTATAAATACCCACCTACTCCTTGTAGCAATATAACATCTTACACCCCATAGTCGACTACCCCTTAGTGCTCTCTACCGCCGCCATGTTCTAATTCTTCCTAGGGTTTAGATTATGCTATTAAAGTAGTTGTGAATGGTTGTATTAGGATTTAATTATTTTTTGCAATAAAATACTTAAGGCTAGCTTAATTCATATGCTTCATTATTTCAATTAGTTCTAAAAGTTCAGTTGCAACAATCCATTTGTTTGGGCTCGAGAGAGTCAAACTCACGATCAATCCAACTTAGACATAAGTTAGGATTTAAAGCGGCTAAAAAAGAGCGAACCTAAGTTGGTGTTCTATGTTAGATTCACGTCGAGAGGTATCATCTGCTTCGGGCAACAATAGTATCCTAGCTTAGACATAAGTACGATCAATATCGAAGCGTTCCGTCGAGTCTTAAGTATCTGCCTAATATATCGCCGAGCCTATCTTCTGCCTCATTTGTCGAGGCAGCGAAAGTTGTCCTTGCTTAGACCCACCGTGGCAGTGAAAGTTGTTACAGCGCTGATCCGCCTTTACCCGCCAAGGCAGCAATTCGGGTAGTGCAATGCAATTAATCCTATTCAATGCAGTTTCACTATGCTAAGCAACAAAATCTGGCCCATTTCACCAAACTACTCTCCCCTACTTTAATATTTGTGTTTTTACATTTATGCTATCTTCTTCAACCCCAAAATTAATTATGCATTTCCTTTTCCCTTGTGCAGGACAATAATTGAAGGAGCCGTTTCGATCCTCGTGGGATTCGACATCTTTTATACTATAACTTGAAAGGAGCGTGCACTTGCGCTCTAATTCATAGGACACCGTCACGCCCTACACCAAGCATTACCACATATGTTAAGCTTAAAGAGTAAAACATTCATTTTCAATATTATACAACATAACACATTTCAAATCACATCATTACTCATATTGGCTCACAAGTGATTAGCAACAAGGTCATTTCTCAAAAACCACATTGGGTACACGGATTACCAAGTGTTGTTCCAAACACTTCATACACTCTAGCGGCATCTCAAGGCTCACTCACATGAGCTACCCTCCACCGTTGTGACACCCGTGGTGGAGTACTTGGTACAATCACAACCCCTCAACACCACTCATCGGTAGATGTATAACCCCACTAACGAGATACGAGACACAACTCAATTTCCTCGATCGTTAAGGTACTTGGATGGAGTATTCGGTACAATCTCAACCCGTCAACATCCAAGGTGACTTGTTTACAATGCACTCAATCCTATATCCGGCTAAGTATATCCGATAGCATTTTTAAAACCATTTCATATCATCACTTGCCAATATTATCCATAATTCATCAAATATCCCATTGTTTTCAAAGCATTAGCATTAAACCTCATTTACAAGCATCAAACCATGATTAAAATCACAAGTATAAACACATATACTTACAAGTATCACTTACCATGTGCATCCTTCATCATTATATCATCAAGACAATAAATCATTTACTACAAACCATGCTTTAATAGTGAATAACATGCATAACTAAGTGCATCAACAAACTCATAATAGCATAATCCGAGGGAAAAAATCATTTTACTTACTTCCGAACTTAGTAAAGCATTTCAAGCTTACACTAAGTTCCCAAAACCACCTTTAAAGTGTTTCAAAGCCGAAAATCACGAATACACCCACCGACACGCGAAACCAAAAATGCTGACGTGAAAATCAAACGTCCAAAGTCCTCGGAACTTCATTGATTGCTTCGATGAATCCTCCCATATTTATACCACACAAGAACATAGGATTATGCATCTCAATGCATTAAAACCACCAGCAAACACTAATAACCCGTTGCACTGCCTAAAAGCACTTAAAAGCTTATCTAAAACAACCGAAAACTCAATCGATCTTACTCGAAACTCAACTCAGCCATAATCCTTCACTTCCATCCACTTTTAATCATCAACCAACAATAAAAAAACAACCTAATAACATCTAATAACTCCCAGCAACACCAGATTCACATTTCCAAGCCAAAAACCCTTATTAGCAACCTAAACAATTAGAGATCCATTCCATTTCGGGATTACTATTACAAAATATTTATTCTCACATACTTTAACATCCAAAATAAGTTTAAAATCAATCTTAAATCAATCAAAACAGTGCCCAAAAGAATTTCTTAGTAAATCATCAAATAAAGCCATTTAAACCAATTTTTCATTACTCAAAATATAAAACAAAGTTAGAAACCATTATTAGAGAGTCAAGAACTTGAAATTTTCATTAAATAACCTTGATTAGAGATTTGATCAGCTCTTACCTCCAATCTTACCCTTTTCCCTCGATTGACAATGGTTTTTGTAAGAATCTTCAAAGCTCCATTGATAAAATTAAATGATCACGTTAAGGATTTGTTTGTAAATCAAAAAGGTAAAGAAAAGATGAGGGATTCTGAAATCTTTGAGAGAAAATAAGTGTTTGGCTATTTGGAAAAAGAGAGGAGAAAAGTTACGTAAAAAGGCTCTTGAATTTCAAAATTCTCTTTTAATTAAAATCATTTCCCTTTTTATTTCTTTTTTAATAAATCTATTTTTAAAATGGTAAAATTAAGGGAAAGAGGTTTTAAAACTTTGTAAGCTCCCTAAAGATTCTAAGTTTTGGCCCTCTTTCAAAACAGTCCTTAAAAAGAAAATTTTGCATTTTTACAAAATAGTCACTACACCGAAATCTCAGCTTTCCAAAACTCTAATTCCAAAATTGATTTTACCAACCTCTAATATATAGTTTTAGACGATTTTAGAAATTTTTCTCATAAATTTATCTCTTCCCGAACTACGAATTCCCCAAACCGCTCTTAAAGACTCAGGTCTCTAATTCTAGGTTCGACTAGCCCAAACAGACGCCTAAATCATCTAGGCCCACACCCCGGGTGTTACAAATACTCTTATTTTTCATCACTCGCTCATCCTTGTAATTTTCGCTCACCATTACACACCACAAGCATTCAAAATTTACATAGAAATTTTTAAGTTTTTATTGGCATTTTCAAGTTGAATACAAGAAGAAAAGCTTGGTTTTTAGGTATCTTGTTCATGTTCTTTTTTCTTTATTTATTCCTTTTATTTATTTCTCTACTAAAACCTTTAATTGTTTGTCTTTTCATTAAATTGTTAGTTTAGATAAAATTCCTAGGTTTAGGTTCTTAAAAGCCTGGTTAGAGCCTTGAAGTTTAATAAAATTCTCTTCACATCAAATTCATAAAACACACTTAATCATATCTAAACTCCGAATAGATAAAATTTATTTAGACAATTCTTTAGGCTAATAATCGCTAACTTAAAAAATAAAAGCTTCAACACACAAATTGTTTTTTTTATTGTTTAATTAAAAAGTAGAATATAATTAATGCAGTGTTCTACCAAAAGGAGATAACGGGTTAGCGCTAGAAATGTTGGCGGTGATTAGAGTTAACTCTCCGGATGACGGGCTGTTAAAATAGAATCATCTTCATAAAGGAACAATAAGTTAAATTTTATACGAACTTGCAAATTCTGACATTAAAACGTTTCGTAATTGGCTAGGTACCAATTTTTGGGCGTTGTGGGAGTGCTAACCCTTCCTCACGCGTAACCGACTCCCGAACTCGTTTTTGTGTTTTTCGAAGACCAAAATCGTTGTTTTAATTAAAAATTTGTTTTTATTAAAATGACTCGTTTTAGGTGATCCAATCACACCTTGAAAAGTATTGGTGGTGACTCTGTTGTTTTTTGTTTTTAAAACGTCGAGCCCTCGAAAAATAGGTTGCGACACACAAGAAATTTGATAAATGTCCATTTACCCACATGGCCACACAAATGTAACTAATGAAATTTCTTATCAAAACAATCTCATGAGCTCTACAGGGAACATTAATAAACACAGTCCATTCCTTCCCTGACTGGGCACAAGGAAACAAGCGTACAAAAAATAATAATATTTAATAATCCGTATCATGTGATTTCGAACAAATAATTTAAACTTTATATTTTTCTCATCATCACACAAGTAAACAAGCCCTTCCCCGCATAATTCATCTGCATAATTTACAGTTAACGATATGTGTTATCAGGCTTGCAAAGGTCACTCACTTTATAACCTTCCCTTGCCTAGGGGCAATTTTTAGTACATGTGAACCGTCACCACACAAACACCCAATTAACAGACCGTATGCGAACAACCGACTACGACCTATCGCTAACTCGACATGCGAACATTATTCCAGACCACGTGCATCGACCGCGTGACGATGCACGTGATCTACACCGACACCCGAGTTATGGCAACTCAACTCATTAGGACACATGTTCCCCTCGATTGACACATGTTCAGACCCTTTCAAATCCTTTATAGGGGACCATTTACCTCTAAAAGTGGGGAGCTCTCTCTCTCTCATTGACGAAATCAAAACCAACACCTCTCTCATTCCACCACCATAGAGCCACAAACCACACTGCTGCACAACTATATGATCAACAATTACATATTAAAAATTTGAAATAAAAAGAAAATAATTAAACAATACTCAATCCATTCGTTTATGTTCGTTCATTTGTGTTAGTTTATTATTTTAATAAAAGAGCATAAACGAACACGAACAAGTTGCATTCCTTAACGAAGGAACACGAGCAGGAAATTATGTTTGTTTAATTGTCTGTATTCGTTCATTTGTTCGGTTAAAATTAAACGAACGAACATAAACATAGCTTCGTTTGGTTCGTTTGCAGGCCTAATTGATGTTTAAATAACCAACTAAATTTTAACCCAAAATAAGTAAATATACTATATCCAAATTAATCTAATCTAACTAAAAGAAAAAAAAAACAAACTCTTAAACTTATAACAAATTTTAGTTAATTCGAAAATCGATGAAATTAACCCATATTATTTGATTTGGTTAATAATTTTAAATAAATTTTAGTTCGATTAACGATTAAAAAATATTTTGATTAATTTAGCGACTAAATTAATGGTTTGAATAATACTGTTGTAGTATGGTACTATGGTTGTCCAAGGAAACACGACGGGGTTTATGGGGACCTCCGCACAACGGTACATTGCAGTAATAAAACAAAACACAAACAGTTGAGCGCATGGTGGCGACTGTTTTTATACGGACGAGGACGACAACACGCGGCTTCATCTCCTGAGACGCTTCCTAGATTGTTGCGGTGGTCCACACTTTCTTTTTCTTTCTTAGAGATGTTTAAATTACATTCCGGATCCTTAACAGTATACATGTTTAAGAATAACTTGATATTTATTATAAAACTGACTAAGATACTCCTTGTAAATTTAATTTCGAAGCAAAACTTAAGCTATAAGTAAGACTATTATTAAAATTTAATATCCGAAATACCTATATTGACCGGAATCTCATACATTATCATCAAAGATTTCAGATATTTTATCTAAAAAACCATTTTAAGTAGTTATTTAGAGAGAAAAAATACCTCTAGTCAAAGATTTTAAAGAATTACCCATAAATCGTCCTCGTAAATAAGAATGGCAATAGATCGAATTTTATAAAGTCAACTCCAATCCGATTAATAATCAGATCTAAAAAATGTAAGTTTAATTATATAAATCCTAGTTTGATCTAATAAAATATCTAAAAATCTAAATCCAATTCAAAAGTCTAAATCTAATTAATTTTTTTTTCATTTTCAAAGTAACAACTCAAACAAATATCTTTAAATAAAAAATAATTTTCATCAAACAAATATATTTAAACTAATAGCACAAATAAATCTCAACAAATATTACAAAACAAATTAAAGTAACAACTCAAACCTCAACTAAAAAAACTCAACAACAAATAAATTGTCCTTACATAAACTACTATTGTCTTCCTAGTTTACTAACATAACTACTTTACAAATCACAATTGTAAAATGTCTAATAAATATTACAATCCAAAATGAAACTACTTAGAAATATAATCAAAACGTAGTCAGCAACTCAATTTTTTCAAGCTTGTCCTAATTCCTACAATGCACGACTTATTGGAGTTAATACTTAAGCCCTGTGACACGCGTCGTTTTTGCGTCAAAAATTATATTCCTTAAACTCAAATAAAGAAATTAAAGTAGAATAGTGAGAGTAAGGGTCGATCCCACAGGGATTTAAGAAACTTCCTGATTATGATTGTTGCCCTATGAGCCTTGAAGTGGATTGAGTTTATAGGGGGTTGGTTGATTAAAGAAAAGTAATAAATAAAAATGTAGTTGAAATTGTGGGAGGTAAATAAATTTTATATCTAAAAAAACTAGCCTCAGGCTTTCACTTTGACTAAATTTCTTTGGATCATTAGTAGAAGATTTTCACTTTAGGATTTATGTCGGTTACTTGTCTACAAGGTTCAATCCTTGTGACTTCAATTTGTATACCGAATACACAAGTTCTATCTTTAATATCGATGTCTGAACTTGATCTTTATCAACAACAATGTTGTAGACCAAGTTCGTTTTAAGCCCAATAAAGACCGACTCGAATGTGTTATTTCAATAATAATGGTTTTGATCTCAAATTTCCCTTAGTATTCAATTTACTAAGTGTGTTCCCAGGAAGTCGAATGTGCTTCAATAGCTGATCCTTCCTCCTACACATTAACCGAAAATCATATTTCGATAAAAGTCAATCTTTTGTTTCGAAAATCGTTTTGGTTTGAAGTTTAACTTTTGAAAATAGAGACAAGTAAAACCTGAAGTTGTTTAAGCACTTTTCATTCCTCGCGTTGAAATCGAGTCATTGCCACAGTCTTTGGCTATGGAAAATTTATCTTTGCATGATTATTGAATTAACCATGCTTAGCATCATTTTCAAAACAAAATAAAGTAAGGAAAATAAAAACTGAAAGAGAAAGGAAATTTATAAATAAAAAAAACCCAAGTAGAAACAAGTGAAGAACAAATGATGAGATATTTTGAGTCTTACCCCAAGGGGTATTTATACTAGTCTAAAACCCTAGAAATTACCTAAGTGATAACATATAAAAGATAATAAGTTCAAATTACAAAAGATAAATTCTAAGAGATAATTCCTAAAAAATATTTAAATTAAATAAAAGTGATAAATCCCAAGTCGTTATCCAAATCCTAGTTGATAAGTTATCATCCCGAATTTGATAAGTTATCAGAATATTCAGATAAGCTCTCACTTCTACCGCCATGTCATCATCGGGTCATCGCTGTTGTCGACATTATCCTCTCGTGTTGATGACGTCATCCACTGATGTCATTCTCCCAATTAGCATTTTCATGCCCAGTTCATGCCCACAAACCCAGCCATGAATCTAGAAAACTTGCGAAATTCAATCTTTTTAGCACGGTTTTCAGCCACGAAGTTCTGCACAGAAAAGCACACAATAGACCATAATTCAGCACCACAAAGCAACCATTTAAGCACAATTAGCACGAAAATATTGACTAATCTAGCTACTCATCAAATTTCTACTCACTTATCTGATGCATGTCCTCAAGTATCTCAAAATTAAACAAATCTAAGCTCAAGTTGTCATCCTCAATTTCACGAAGGCTCAAAGTTTCAGGTATGACTAAGTATCTAAATATGAAAGAAAATAAAAGGAGCAAAAGAGAAATGGCAGGACTTAGAAATAATTTTAGCAAAAACGTCATTCTAACACCATGCTAACAACAATGATGTAAACCAAGTACCCTCACAAGGAATCACTCATGTCACTCAAAGTGTTTAGGGTAGAAAAAATCACTCAAGCCAAAACTAATTAGAGCATTACCATAAGCTTGTAGTTAAATCTAATCTCCACTACCAAGTATGAATATGATGCAAAAATCAAGAGGTATTTGAAAATGGTTGTAATGGGGCTAAGGTTCAGATAGGATAAAAGCCGAAAAATAAGGGTTAAAGTTCAAGACAAAAATCATCCAAAAATTTTATTCGAAACTTTTTTTCTTTTTCTTTTTTTTCACTCGAATCAAAACTGTTCTGCAGTATTTTTATATATTTTTTGAACTGCACTGCTATTTTTTCTGTTTTTTTTCTACTGCAGATTCGAATAATTTCTACACAGTTTTTTTCTTCTGCAGTTAATTTTCTACACTGCATATTCGAAGCAGTTCTGCACATTTTTTCTGCACAGTGTATTTCCTGCACTACTGAACTGTATGATTCGAATATGTTGTTTTTTTTAGATAATTTTGTCTTGAAAAGGGGACAAAAATAATGGGGAAAATGGATTAGGCTAAAATATGGTGAATCTCAAGAAAAAAAAAGGTCAAGGCTTAAAATTGGCAATCTAAGGGAAAGTAATCAAAGGGTGGGCAAATTTTTTGGGGAAGAGAAAGGGTTAAAACCTAGTTCCTCAATCACATTTAAGCATCATACTCAAATAATGTAATCTCGAAAAGAATTTAATCCACAAGTTCTAGAATGCAACTAATTAGCTAGGCACACTCATGCTCATTAGGCTCAAAAGCTCTCATGAATTGTCTTGTGTACATAGGTAAGCATCATGTCAATTAACAAAGTAAGGATTGACAAGGGTTATATGAAAAATTCCAAGCATGCCATAATCTATTACGCAACCTAAAATTTCTAACAAGAAAACTACCAAATCATATGGAAAGCGGAGAGACTAGGTGAAACTAAGGATTTAAACAAGTAACTTCAATTAAATAAAATCAAGAGAACAAGAGAACAACCAAGCGGATAAGCAAGAAAAAGAATTTGACCCAAATTCATACTCCCCTCACTTAAGTCATTTTGCCCCAAAATGTGAAATAAAGTAAAAGAGAGGGAAAGTAAAGACTCCCTGAGCTAGTGTTGGCCACAGTCGTGCATGGGAGTTGTGTATGTTGTCTCCACTGTCGGCATGGAGTGGAAAGAAGGGGACGGACAGGGTGCATCACGTAGCGCCTGGAACCTCCCGTGCTAGTTTGCGCGTGTTCTCCCCAGCGAGCTTGTGACTGGGCTGCAGCAGCTTCGTGAGGTGGTGTAGAGCTGGTTGTAGGTGCGGCTGGACGTTCTGGTGGACCGGTGTGACGCGACGGTGAAGGTGGTGCAGTTGGTTGTGATTCCTAGTCCCTTTGGAAGGCCACAAAATTCGGTGGAAGCATGCGGCGACGTCCACCGATGACGAGCGGTTCCGGCTGGTTGGGTAGGCGGCAAGCTTGCTCTTGAGTGCAGACCATGGTGGTGGCTGAAAGGCTGGAAAAGGTTGGTCGAGGGTGGTGCGTAAAGGTTTTGTGAATGACTGAAGGTTGAAGATAGCTAGGCTTGTGAGCTTTGAATAAATAAAATAATATAGGTGGGGGAATTTGTTTTAAAAAAATGAAAAAAAAAGTTATCACGTTTGACTATGGGATAAAGGGGAATAAATAAAATTTAAAATTCTTGATAAGGGATAATTTTGGTTTTAAAATTCCTAATAAGGGAACTAAATCCTAACGTGATAAAAGATGGGTTTTAGTTTAAAAAAGTTTTAAAATATGAGGATAATGGGCGTGGTTTAAAAATTAAGAGAAAAGGGATTTTGGATTTAAACAAGAAAAACTTGGTGATAAGGGATGATTTTTTTTCGAGATTGGGATAAGATGATAAGCCATGGTCCAAGGGATTTGCCACCGTGTTTTAAATTCCTACACATATTCAACTAAAAATTCGATTAGCAAGGGATTATCAGAAAAATAAAATAAAGATAAGAAGATAAAATAAATTTGAAATAAAATGACAAGAATAAATTTCAAGAAAATTGAAATAAGATAAAATAAAAAAACTCGGCTAAGAGAAAATAAATTAAAGAAAATGAATGGGTTGCCTCCCATATAGCGATTTATTTAACGTCGTTAGCTCGACGACCTGTTCCTCTTAGGTTGTAGGATCTGCAAAATTAATTTCTCCAATGAGGCCAATTGTAGCATTGTCATAATACGGCTTTAGACACTGAACGTTTACTTTAAACGGAGTACCCGTATCGCCTCTAATTTCTACTACTCTGCGAGGAAATATTTCAACTACCGTAAAGGGTCCGAGCCATTTAGATCGTAGTTTACCTGCAAAAAGCTTCAGTTTTGAGTTAAATAACAAGACCTTTTGCCCGACATAAAATGTTTTGAATGAAATATTACGATCATGGAAATCCTTATTTTTTTCTTTAAAAATTTTTGTACTATCATAAGCATTTTTACGGATTTCCTCTAGCTCTTGGATATCGAGTTCATGCGTTTCGCCAATTACGTCCATTTCCATGTTACATTGCTGAACTGCCCAATGAGCACGATGTTCCAACTCAACCAGTAAATGGCACGGCTTACCGAACACAAGGCGATATGGAGACATGCCGATAGGGCCCTTGTACGCAGTTCGATATGCCCATAATGCGTCATTATGCTTGATACTCCAGTCCTTTCGATCCAGTTTGCCTTTTGATGAGTGCTCAAATATGACATATTTCATTTGTTATTTTTCTAGTTGATTGGACTTCTTGCTGCTTAATACATGCTGTTTTCGTTATATTTTGTGCAGGAATCCAATTCTGGAAATAGCAGTGAAAATGGGGCATTTCTGCAGTTTTTATTATAATTCTGTCATGACTGGCATCATGGGCACGACACCAGGCACGACGCGTCTGACGTGGCAGTGACGTGGCAATGACGTGGCGACTCCTAGAAGCTTCTGGAACGTTCTGAGAGATCTTATCAGCTTATCCGATTATATTCCTGCATTTAAATTTCAAAACATTTGAATTATTTATCTTTTGTTTATTATTTTAAATTATCTTATCATTTTATCTTTGTAAATCTAAAGCCTATAAATACCACCCTTGGTAAAGGCTTGGATCATTCAATTCATCTTCTGTTTTTGAGTTTTTACCTTTGTAAACATTTTTAGTTTTAATTCAAGTTCTTTTTCTTCATTTTCTTGTTTCATTTATTTTATGTTATTTAATTATTTTTTCAAAGCCAAGTTAAGCATGATAATCAATATCATGCTTAGCTAAATTTCTTGAGCCAAGAGCTAGCTAAATCAATTCTAATCGTGAGAATTGAACATTGCCTAAATTCCTTCGGGAATACATTTTTATCTTTCGGTTTAGATAGTTTGGCAATCGGCCTTACTAAAGTTTTTAATCGTTTTTCAAATCAAAAAGAGCTCGTTGATCTGGAATCGTTTAAAACATAGTTGGGAGGAAGGATCGGCCTGTGGCAATTTCGACTTCCTGTGAACACTCTTAGCGGCGGTCCGCTAAGGAAAGATAAAATCAGAAGCGATTCTTTTTTAAGACAATTTCTGAGTCGGGCTTTTCCTGCTTTCAAAACTAAACACTTTAACGGCGATAGACGTGGCTAATTTGTTTAAGAATCAACCTTCGAAGATAGTCTTGGGAGGATTGGTTACTCGAGAGAGAAGCAAGTTGCGACGGGTTGGGCCTCGCAGACTGTAACCGACATGATCCCCGGAGTAAAAATCTATTTTAATGATCGAGGGAATTGACAAGGCTAGCTCGAGGCTAATTTGCATATTTGGTTTTTCCTACTATTTTCTTTAAATTCTTGCATTTTATCTTATTACTTCACTCAATATCAGATCACCCCCCCTTTTTTTATTTCCTTGTCTTTCAGATATTCCTGGGATTTCGGATTCAACAAATTCAAGTCGACAATTCCATCTAATCTCCCTGCGGATCGACCCTCTTTCCATATACTACTTAATTTCTTTATTTTATTAATTGTTGAAAGAGGTTAATTATTTATTTATTTTGACCGGTTAAACGACGACTTGTCAAAATTGGCGCCGTTGCCGGGGAGATTTATTTTTGGCAATTATTGACTGATTTTTGTTTTATTTTATGACCAGGAAAAACCCGGGTACTTTTGCTTCATATAACCCGGAAATTGAAGCAACCGCTCGTAGAACTCACGGCGAAACACTTCGACGAAAGAAACAACAACAAAGCACACGACGATCTGAACAGGAATCCACCTCCGAGACCATACCAATCAACGAACCTACACAAGAACCAGAACCGATGGCAGATCAAACAATTCGAGAGCTGAATGCAGCCCCTACCGTGCAACAACCACTATGTATTGCTTTTCCTCAAGGCGATACTCCCTTCCAGCCCAAAACGGGATTAATCCACTTACTCTCAACTTTTAATGGCCTCCCTACTGAAAGCCCACATAAACACCTTGCTGAATTTCACATGGTGTGCAGCAGCATGAAACCGCAAGGAGTTTCAGAGGATCAGATAAAACTAAGGGCATTTCCTTTTTCTTTAGCCGGAGTGGCTAAAGAATGGTTATTTTATTTACCTCCGAATTCTATTAATACATGGGCTGATCTTTCTCGTGTTTTCCTTGACAGGTATTTCCCTGCAGCAAAAGCGACTGAACTTAGGCGAAGCATTTTGAGCATCCAACAAATGCACGACGAATCCCTATATGATTATTGGGAAAGATTCAAGAAATTGTGTGCAAGCTGTCCGCAACATGGCTTATCTGAGCAAACACTCCTTCAATACCTATACGAAGGAATGTTACCGATGGACAAAAAGATGGTAGATGCAGCAAGCGGTGGCGCGCTCGTTAACATGACTCCTACTGCGGCAAGGACATTAATTTCCACAATGGCTGCAAATTCGCAACAATTTGGTTCTGCAAGTGAACCCAGTCGTCGGGTTCAGACAGTAAGCACAATTACATTAGAAAATAAGATTGATAATTTGACTAATATTGTGCATTCACTTGTTTCAGGGAAAGTAGGAGCTGCCAAAGTTTGTGGAGTATGTATCATGTCCGATCATGTAACTGATCTATGTCCCTTACTCCAAGATACATCTAGTGCCCAGGTTAACGCCATATTTCCCGGACCTCCCCAAAGACCCTATAACCCACATAGCAATACCTTCAATCCCGGTTGGAGAGATCACCCAAACTTGAGCTACGGTAATCAGAACCCAAATTACCAACCTAGGCAACAACCTCCCTACCAAAACCAAGCACCCCAAAAATCCTCGCTTGAGTCTATTGTTGAGAGATTGGCAGTTTCGCAGGAAAAATTCCAAACCCAAACACAATCCCATCTCCAGCAAATCGACAAACAAATAAGCCAACTAGCTCAAGCCGTTAACCGTCTAGAATCCCATGGGAAGTTACCATCACAAACCGAAACCAATCCAAGGGAAAATGTTAGTGCGATAACTTTGCGTAGTGGAACTGTGATAACGCCTAAACCGCCCAAGCAAACCGAGCAAAAATCCGACGAGCAAGGCAGCTCTTCGAAGGACCAGAACGAAAAGTCTCCACCCACTGCAGGTAACTCTAAATCCAATATTTCTGTTTCTACTTACGAACCTGTTCCTCCTTTTCCAGGTAGATTGGCGAAACGAGATAAAAAGGAGGAAGAGAAGGAAATTTTGGATGTTTTCAAGAAAGTGGAAATCAACATTCCACTTTTGGATGTTATTCGGAAGGTCCCTAAATACGCAAAGTTTCTGAAGGACTTGTGCACAAACCGAAGGCAACTATCCGGAAATGAAAAAGTTAACCTTGGTGAAAATATTTCGGCCATCTTTCAAAAGCCGTTGCCGCCAAAGTACAAGGACCAAGGTATGTTTGCGATTCCATGTAAAATTGGGAAAGTTGGGATTAAAAGGGCGATATGCGATTTAGGCGCATCTATCAACGTCATACCGCTAAGCGTTTACAACAAAATTTCGATTGAACCATTGAAAGAAACGCGAGTGACGGTTCAATTAGCCGATCGATCAGTCATCTACCCTGAAGGAGTGCTAGAAAACGTGTTGGTACAGGTAAAAGATCTTATTTTCCCTGCTGATTTTTATATTATTGACATGGAAAATGATCGCAGCAACAACGGATCCGAAATCTTGCTTGGCCGACCTTTCCTATCAACCGCGCATACAAAGATTGATGTCCGCGGCGGCATTTTAACTATGGAATTTGATGGGGAAGTAGTTAAATTTGATATGTATAAAGCTATGAAGTATCCTGATTCGGTCGCAAGTTTAAATTTCGTTGATATTATAGATCCGTTAGCTGATAATTTGATTGAAACTGATTTGTGTTATGAATTTTGTAGGGAATTCGCAGATCTCGACGATAAAAACAAAGGCGAAATCATTTCAAATTTTTCTTCCCTTTCTGATTTTCGATTAATTCCAATTCGAACTAAACATTTTCCATCAATTTTGCAGGAACCAAAGCCAAGGTTGGAATGGTTTGATTATATATTTTTAGGCGACAACCAAACTTTGCCAAATATCATCTTGAGTAAGTTGTCATCTTGGGAAGCAGGTAGAAGCTTAGTTGTTGTTTTGCGCACAAAAAGAAAGATGAAGGAAGACGTTAAAACGACGAGCGATGGTCATTATCGATTATTTGAAGACCTTTATTTTGAAGAGCCAAAAATTTAGCAAAGGTCGTCGAGCTAAACGACGTTAAACAAAGCGCTAAATGGGAGGCAACCCATTAGTTTATTTTTCGTCATTTTTCACTCTTTTTTTTATTTAATTTATGTTTCTTTATTTTTCATTCTTTTTTTTTATTTATTATTTTTCCTTAATAAAATTTTCTTTCCCTCTGCAGGATTATTTTCGCACACAGCAAAACAAACATCACACTCCAGTGAAGTGCACCGTTTCATTAAAGTTGGCGCACGATAGCAAAACCCCTTCCCACTTAATGGCGCATGGTAGCAAACCCCTTTCCAACCATTTTCAAAACCCTTTGACCGGTTGCTTAGGAATAAAATAAAGTAAGAATTGTTTTCAATTCTTTTCTTTATTTGTCCCCATTTGAAACCTTTCCCCTTTTCTTTCTTTCCCACAAACCACCAAACCCTAAAAAAACACAACCAAACACCTTTTTTTTCACCCAGCCACGCCGACTTCACCATGCCCCACACCTCCTCCTCGTCGTGGTGGTCGACAACGGCAAGCCCCCAGCCCCCAGCCCCCGATCGAGCACCACTGGCCCCTTCGACTCCCAATGCTCCTCCGCCTCCTTCCCCGACCGTCATCCACTTTTCGCGTCTCTCCAACAGCACCGCCGGACAAAGCTCCAGTCGCCGTCCACCTTCCCCGACGAGATTGACGAACCACCCTTCGATGCACCCTCTTTCGCACATCCGACAGCTCCGTTCAAAGCCCTCTACCGCCGCTGATCCGAGCCACTCATAGTGCACCATTCCCATCGACTCAATTTCATCACTCACGGGGAGTATCTTCTGCCCTTATTATCTTTTTATTTCCTTAATTTTTATGAATTGGGGCAATTCACTTAAGTGAGGGGGAGGGTAAATTACCACTTGTCTGCTTGTTTGATAATATGTTTTGATTTTGATTAAACCTTAAGATGAATTTTTTATTGCCATTACTTGTTGTCCAGCATGTTGTACTTGTTCTAATGCTTAGGAATGATTGAATTGGAGCATTTTGATAATCAAATGATATGGGTAATCTACAGTTTGACATCTCTTTTAATTACTCTTGATAGTGTTAATTAAATTTCTCGCCTAGCTTAATCAAATTAGCCTAATTTTGGTAAGATTTGAGCCTTGAGCATGCATTCTTCGTATTATGCTCGTTTCTTTTTCTTGAGAGTGTCATCTTGAATTTTAGGAATCTAGAACTTGTGGCTTGCTTACAATTCGAGACTACAATAAGAACGAGGTGCTTTAAAATGATTTAGGCATTAGGCTTTGAACCTTTTCTTTCCCTTTCGTTTTGATTTTCCCTTTCTCATCGCCTAGTGAGCCTTTGTTAGCCTTACACCCCATTTCCTTGGCTTAACCACTTTTTGATTGATCAAATGCTAGAAACTATATTACTAGGCAAATAAGGAGCTGCAATTCGAATAAAGGGCATGATTCTTCGAAATGAAAAAAGAAAAAAAAACAGAATAAAGGAAGCAATTGCTTCGAGAAAAAAAAAAGAAAAGAAAAAAGAATAAAAAAAAACAGTTTCGAAAAGAAGAAAAGAAAAAAAAAGAAAAAAATGTGTGTTTTGCTTGCCCATTTTTAGCTCCTTTTTAATGTCTTCACTGCTTATGTTTGAAATATCTTGCTTTGATCATCCTCTTTTTCTTTCCATCTTTCTACCTTTTTTCTCTAAACCCTCATTACACCTTGAATAAAAGACCTAATGATTTTTGCACCTTGATTCTAATAAAGTAGTGGAGAATTGAACTTGTTACAAGCTTATGGAAACCTTTGTTCATGCATGACTTTGAGTGTTTCTGCTTTAAATCTACCTTTAAAACACTTTGAGTGCTCTTGAGTGTATCTTGGTGAGGATTAAGACTAGGCTAAGATTTGATTAATGCTTGATAGGTAATTGAAAAGGACAATGACTGCTCTTTGCTTGTATTTATTTGTTTTAATTATGTTTCTTTCATGATACTCCAACTGCGCTAGAACTCTTATGATTATGTTTGATGCATGTAATGGCTTGAGAAATACATTCTTTGGTTTATGTTTTTTCGGACATACTTGAGGACAAGTATGAGACAAGTGAGGGGGAATTTGATGAGTGCTCAAATATGACATATTTCATTTGTTATTTTTCTAGTTGTTTGGACTTCTTGCTGCTTAATACATGCTGTTTTCGTTATATTTTGTGCAGGAATCCAATTCTGGAAATAGCAGTGAAAATGGGGCATTTCTGCAGTTTTTATTATAATTCTGTCATGACTGGCATCATGGGCACGACACCAGGCACGACGCATCTGACGTGGCAGTGACGTGGCAATGACGTGGCGACTCCTAGAAGCTTCTGGAACGTTCTGAGAGATCTTATCAGCTTATCCGATTATATTCCTGCATTTAAATTTCAAAACATTTGAATTATTTATCTTTTGTTTATTATTTTAAATTATCTTATCATTTTATCTTTGTAAATCTAAAGCCTATAAATACCACCCTTGGTAAAGGCTTGGATCATTCAATTCATCTTCTGTTTTTGAGTTTTTACCTTTGTAAACATTTTTAGTTTTAATTCAAGTTCTTTTTCTTCATTTTCTTGTTTCATTTATTTTATGTTATTTAATTATTTTTTCAAAGCCAAGTTAAGCATGATAATCAATATCATGCTTAGCTAAATTTCTTGAGCCAAGAGCTAGCTAAATCAATTCTAATCGTGAGAATTGAACATTGCCTAAATTCCTTCGGGAATACATTTTTATCTTTCGGTTTAGATACTTTGGCAATCGGCCTTACTAAAGTTTTTAATCGTTTTTCAAATCAAAAAGAGCTCGTTGATCTGGAATCGTTTAAAACATAATTGGGAGGAAGGATCGGCCTGTGGCAATTTCGACTTCCTGTGAACACTCTTAGCGGCGGTCTGCTAAGGAAAGATAAAATCAGAAGCGATTCTTTTTTAAGACAATTTCTGAGTCGGGCTTTTCCTGCTTTCAAAACTAAACACTTTAACGGCGATAGACGTGGCTAATTTGTTTAAGAATCAACCTTCGAAGATAGTCTTGGGAGGATTGGTTACTCGAGAGAGAAGCAAGTTGCGACGGGTTGGGCCTCGCAGACTGTAACCGACATGATCCCCGGAGTAAAAATCTATTTCAATGATCGAGGGAATTGACAAGGCTAGCTCGAGGCTAATTTGCATATTTGGTTTTTCCTACTATTTTCTTTAAATTCTTGCATTTTATCTTATTACTTCACTCAATATCAGATCACCCCCCCTTTTTTTATTTCCTTGTCTTTCAGATATTCCTGGGATTTCGGATTCAACAAATTCAAGTCGACAATTCCATCTAATCTCCCTGCGGATCGACCCTCTTTCCATATACTACTTAATTTCTTTATTTTATTAATTGTTGAAAGAGGTTAATTATTTATTTATTTTGACCGGTTAAACGACGACTTGTCACCTTTTTTTCTCGAGAATTGGTTTAATCTCGCAGTTTGACACTTCCGCCTGACCATTGGCTTGCAGATGGTATGATGTCGCTATGCGTTGGGTAACACCAAATTTCTTCATGAGGGCGTCAATGACTCGGTTGATAAAATGCTTCCCTCGGTCAGATATCACTACTTGTGGCGTGCCAAACCTGGAAAAAATACAATCTTTCATAAACTTAACAGTAGTTTTAGCATCATTATTCTTAGTGGCCTTAGCCTCAACCCAACGTGAAACATAATCGACTGCCAATATGATATAATAATTGTCGAAAGAGGAAACGAATGGATGTTGCGTATCAAAAGTCCTATCGCAATGTAGTGCAAGTGTACACGACGCAAGTAGTAAAGTGATACTTAAAGTATCGGATGTCGATTCCACAGGGACTGGAAATAGCTTTATCCTTGGATTGTTGCACAAGAGAGAAAGAAAAGAGTTTAAAATATTGGGGAATAATATTGAAGAATACTGAATGTAAGATAACGAAGTTTTCAGGTTTAAGAAATAGGTCGGTATTGATCTGCTTGGTAGTGTAGGTGTTGCACTATATAAGAACTCATGTTCTGTTATCTTCACTGTCGCGGTAGCACCTGTCGTGGCAGCAGTCTGTTGTTGTCGCGGAAGCGATCACACAACTCTGTACTTCAAGCTTGGCAAGAATCCCTGCTATGACTTGTCCTATCCCTAGGTCCAAGTACTGTTGATGACACTTCTCGGATGATACCTCCCGGCGTGAATCAAAGGGTGAACACCAATGTTGTTGAATTCTTCCTTAGCCACTTAACCTCGTCCTATCCCTAAGTCTGAGATAGTTCAACCATAAACTGGAGAACCCGCACTTATTCCTTTCGTATACTTAACTCTCTCGATATTAAGTAAATAAATAATCTCACAATGCTCTCCCGATACTCTTGCAAGATGTTGAAACCAGAATAAGCAAACTTGAAGTTCTATTTTATTGAACAGAAAATTCCTAAAACAGTACAATCCTTGCAACTACTTTACAGAATCAACCTTTAGCCTTAGGGGAAGTTTAGAACATGATGAGAAGGGGGAAAATGACTAGGGTTTGGGGAAGACGGCTAGAGAATGAGATGTCCTTCCCTAGGTCGAATTACATGCCTTTATATAGGCCTTGGGTTCAAGTTTTCTAATAAGGTAAGAATACAAGTTCAAACTAAAGTACAACTCTAATTAAGATTAAATCTTCTTAGTAGATGCCTTTAATTCGCCTTCTTTTCTTGCTTTAGGTTTCTTCCTTGAACTTTGGGCTTGACCTTCATTCTACTCTAGGGCTCAGAAAAATATAGGAGTGGCCCACGACAGACCGGCTTGAATTCCTCTATCTGTCGAGATCCACTTTACTTTTCCCTTCACCATTGCTGACGTCATGGCTGCCACGACAGTGGCCACGGCAGCATCCTCCTTCTTGACTCCAGTCATGTGTTCCAGCTCTGCTCCTTCACTATCATGAGTCTGCCACGGTAGTTACCTGCAAAAGCAGCCAAAATCAGTAGCAACTGTGTCATTTTATCTAATTGTGATGTATATGTGAAATCTATCCTAAATGCAATGAATTATGCTTGAATGCAGCAGAAACATGGGTTAAATAAGGGGTAAAAGTAGAACTTTTGCACACTCAACAATGGACCCATATAATCGATGCCCCATAAGTCAAATATTTCACAAACATAAATAGGATTAAGGGGCACCTCATTCCGTCGGCTTAATTTACCAACACGTTGACATTTATCACAAGATTTGCAATACAAAAATGTGCCACGAAAAATATTAGGCCAATAGAACCCACATTCAAGAATTTTATGCGCAATTCATTTAGGTCCAAAATGTCTACCCCATGAATAATTATGACAAAAGTTAAGGATAAAGTTTACCTCATCTTCGGATATGCATCGTCTAATTACTTGATCTGAGCAGTGTCTCCATAGGTAGGGATCATCCCAAATATAAAATCTAGACACTCTCTTTATCCGATTAATTTCCGATCTTGGCAAGTCGTGAGGTAACTTACATGTAGCCAAATAATTGATTATGTCTGCGTACCAAGGTGTGGAGACTTTCACCATCATCAGCTTTTCCTCGGGAAATTCTTCATTAACTAGAGGGTCTGACATGGTAAGGGGAATGCGACTAAGATGATCTGCAACAAGATTTTCGCTCCCTTTCTTGTCTTTAATCTCTAGATTGAACTCTTGAAGGAGTAGGATCCATCAGATAAGTCTCGGATTCGTTTCCTTCTTACTCATCAGATATCGCAAAGTTGCATGATCAGAAAAAATAATTACTTTAGTTCCGAGTAAGTAAGATCGGAATTTCTCTAAAGCAAATACTGCGGTAAATAATTCTTTTTTCGTAGTGGAATAGTTGCGCTGAGGCGAATCGAGTGTTCACTATGCGTAGGCGATGATGTGAGGTTCTCTCCCATTCATTTGGCCGAGTACTGCTCCAACACTAAAATCGAAAGCGTCCCACATGATTTTGAACGGCAGGTTCTAATCCGGCGGTTTTACAATCGAAGCAGAAACGAGTTTTTCTTTGATAGCATCAAATGACTTTTTACACTCTTGATCAAAGTCAAACTTCACGTCTTTTTGTAGTAATCTACACAGTGGTTGCGCCATTTTTGAGAAATCCTTTATAAACCTACGGTAGAAACCTACATGGCCAAGGAAAGAGCGAATATCCCTCGCAGTTGTGGGGTATGGTAGTGAGCGTATAATATCAGTTTTTGTCTTATCAACAGAAATTCCATTAGATGAGACAATATGTCCTAGTATTAACCCTTTTATTAACCATGAAATGACATTTTTCATAATTTAATACAAGATTAAATTCAATACAATGTTTTAGGATATTAGTTAGATTTAATAAACACTCACTGAATGTATTACCGTAAACTGTGAAGTCATCCATGAACACTTCGATTCCCTTTTCTACGTAATCAGAAAATATGCTTATCATACATCTCTGGAATGTAGCTGGCGCGTTACAAAGCCCAAATAGCATTCATTGATAGGCGAAAGTTCCGAATGGACATGTAAAAGTCATTTTTTCTTGGTCTTCAGGTGCTATAGGTATTTGAAAAAAACCTGAAAACCCGTCGATACAGCAATAGTGAGATTTACCAGCTAAACGTTCTATCATTTGATCAATATATGATAATGGAAAATGATCTTTTCGAGTTAAAGAGTTCAACTTCCTGTAGTCGATACAAACCCGCCAACCATTTCGAACTCGCGTCGTAACTAACTCACCTTCCAAATTTTGAATTACCGTTACTTCAATCTTTTTAGGGACCACGTGGATGGGACTTACCCAATCACTATCAGAAATCAGATAAATTATATTCGCATCAAGGAGTTTCTGAATCTCTTTTTGCACTACCTCCATCATAGGTTGATTCAGCTTGCGCTGACCTTCTCTTGACGTCTTTTTGTAGTAATCTACACAGTGGTTGCACCATTTTTTGAGAAATCCTTTATAAACCTACGGTAGAAACCTACATGGCCAAGGAAATAGCGAATATCCCTCACAGTTGTGGAGTATGGTAGTGAGCGTATAATATCAGTTTTTGTCTTATCAACAGAAATTCCATTAGATGAGACAATATGTCCTAGTATTAACCCTTTTATTAACCATGAAATGACATTTTTCATAATTTAATACAAGATTAAATTCAATACAATGTTTTAGGATATTAGTTAGATTTAATAAACACTCACTGATTGTATTACCGTAAACTGTGAAGTCATCCATGAACACTTCGATTCCCTTTTCTACGTAATGAGAAAATATGCTTATTATACATCTCTGGAATGTAGCTGGCGCGTTACAAAGCCCAAAAAGCATTCATTGATAGGCGAAAGTTCCGAATGGACATGTAAAAGTCATTTTTTCTTGGTCTTCAGGTGCTATAGGTATTTGAAAAAAACCTGAAAACTCGTCGATACAGCAATAGTGAGATTTACCAGCTAAACGTTCTATCATTTGATCAATATATGATAATGGAAAATGATCTTTTCGAGTTAAAGAGTTCAACTTCCTGTAGTCGATACAAACACGCCAACCATTTCGAACTCGCGTCGTAACTAACTCACCTTCCAAATTTTGAATTACCGTTACTTCAATCTTTTTAGGGACCACGTGGATGGGACTTACCCAATCACTATCAGAAATCAGATAAATTATATCCGCATCAAGGAGTTTCTGAATCTCTTTTTGCACTACCTCCATCATAGGTTGATTCATCCTGCGCTGACCTTCTCTTGATGGTTTTGCTCCTTCTTCAATTTTTATCTTATGCATACAAGTCGAGGGACTCAGTCCCTTGATATTCGCAATAGACCATCTGATGGCATCTTTATGCGCGCGCAACACCATCACAAGATCTTCTTCCTCTTCTGTCGAAAGCGTGCTCGAGATAATTACTGGCAAGGTATTGTTTTCTCCCAGAAACACATATTTGAGGTGGAGCGGCAACTGTTTTAATTCTATCTCTGGTGCTTGTAGAATAAAGGGTAGCATTTTAGTTTTAGATGGAGTTAGAATTAAATCAGAATTGACATAAAATATATTTTCAAACTCTCTTAACTCCTCTTTGCAGCAAAGTTCAAGATCCCTGTAAAAAGTGTCGAAAAGATTAGTTTTAATTTAATCGTCAATTAAGGGAACAATAATATCAATAGAATTAATTCTTTCTACTTGATCTGGGTATTTCATTGCTTTATACACGTCAAATTCTACTACCTCACCATCAAATTCCATTGTTAAAATACCGCTTCTTACATCGATTTTGGTATGGGCGGTGCTTAGAAAAGGTCGACCCAAAAGTACCTCTGAGCTCGTGTTTTTCCTATTGTTCTCCATGTAGATGACATAGAAATCAGCATGAAAAATTAGAACATCGACTTTCACCAAGACATTTTCGAGCACTCCTTTCGGATATATGATTGAATGATCGGCTAACTGAATAGTAACACGTGTTTCCTTCAAAGGTTCGTTAGTAATCATTTTATAAACTAAAAGATGCATAATATTAATTGAAGCTCTCAAGTTACACATTGCTCAATTTATTAATACATTACCTATCTTGCAAGGAATAGCGAACTTACCTTGGTCCTTCATTTTTGGCGGTAGCTTTCATTGAAATACCGCAGATACATGTTCTCCCAAATTTACATTCTCACGTCCCGTTAGTTTCCTCTTTGTGGTGCAAAGTTCCTTTAGAAATCGAGCATACCTTGGCACTTGTCGGATTACTTTTAGGAGGGGTATGTTAACTTGCACCTTTTTGAACACTTCTACGATCTCCTTCTCCTCGGCTCTTTTGTCACGTCTCACCAATCTTGATGGAAAAGGTGGTGCAATTTCATGAGAAGGAGGAGGTGGTGGAGGTGGCGCATAAGGCATAGCTTGGGAGTTGAAGGGTGGCGTTTCCTCCTCTTTCGCGGATTGTTCGGTATTCTTTTCTGGAACTTCAGGGTTTATAATTGTTATGCTTCGGAGGGTGATAGCACTAACATTCTCCCTTGGATTTGACTTCGTTTGAGAAGGAAGTCTTCCCTGCGATTCTAGCTTCCCTATGGCCTGAGCCAACTGGGACATTTGTTTGTCCAATTCTTGAAGATGGGCTTCAATGCGGTTCTAGAACTTCTCTTGGGACATTGCCAATCTTTCAACAATGGATTCTAATGATGACTTCGGATGTTGATATTGTTGTTGAGCTGGTTGTCTTTGTTGATATGACTGATTTGGCCTTTGGTTCCGCGTATAACTAAAGTTCGGATGATCTCTCCATCCAGGGTTATATGAGCTGGCATTGGGGTTATATTGTCTTTGTTGAGGTCCTGGAAAGTTTCCCACGACATTCACTTGTGCAGCGTCTTCTTCTTGCACCATCGGACAGTAGTTCGTCGGATGTTCTGGGCTTGTACTTATCCCGCGAAGCATGGCTGCAATTTTTTTATCTGCAACAAGAGATTGAACTATGTCAGCCAACTTATCAATTTTATTTTCCAAAATACTTACCTCATTGACTCGATGAGAGGGTTCAGTTGAATGGTGAAACCGTTGCGAGTTGGATGCCATAGTCGTTATTAAAGTTCGAGCCGCAGTTGGGGTCATGTTGACAAGTGCTCCTCCACTTGCTACATCAACTACCTTCATGTCCATAGGCGTTAAACCCTCATAGAAATACTGGTGGAGTATTTGTTCGGACAAATCATGTTGAGGACAGCTAGCACATAGCTTCTTGAAGCGTTCCCAGTAGTAATACAGCGATTCGGTATCCTTTTGTCGGATACTCAAGATGCTTCGTCTAAGTTCGCTTGCTTTGGCTGCTGGAAAGAACCTGACAAGAAACAAACGAGCCATATCAGTCCAAGTCGTAACAGAATTAGAAGGAAGATCAAATAGCCAATCTTTGGCAATATCAGATAAAGAAAAAGGAAATGCTCGAAGTTTAATTTGATCTTCGGAAACTCCATGCGGTTTGTACTTAGACAAACCATATGAAACTTCTTAAGATGCTTGTGTAGGTTCTCGGAGGGCAAACCGTGGAATTTTGGTAGAAGATGGATTGAGTCGGTCTTTAATTAGAATGGCGTTGTACCATTCGGGAAGGTTATGCATAAGGGCTGATTGTCATTCGGTGCCCTAGTCAGTTGTTGGATTGTTTGTTCTGCGTCACCCATTGGATTTTGTTCTTCGTTGGTATTCTTAGAGTGTGTTGCGGTTTGGGATGCTAGCTCAAGATCTCGTTGTAACCTTTGTTAGCACAATCTACTTTGCTTTTCTCAGTTTGTTTGTGCACCCTGACGTCGTGCGAATGCTTTGATCTCCAGGATGTAGTCTGCTAGTTCTCCCGAATTCTTCCTGGTCATAAACAAACAAAAATAATCAGTAAATTTTTTCTGAAATCCCCGACAACGGCGCCAATTTTGAAACGCATCGTTTTCACGTCAAAATTATATTCTTTAAACTCAAATAAAGAAATTAAAGTAGAATAGTGAGAGTAAGGGTCGATCCCACATGGATTTAGGAAACTTCCTGATTATGATTGTTGACCTATGAGCCTTGAAGTGGATTGAGTTTTTAGGGGGGTTGATTAAAGAAAAGTAATAAATAAAAATGTAGTTGAAGTTGTGGGAGGTAAATAAATTTGATATCTAAAAATACTAGCCTCATGTTTTCGCTTTGACTCAATTTCTTTGGATCATTAGAAGAAGATTTTCACTTTAGGATTTACGTCAGTTACTTGTCCACAAGGTTCAATCCTTAAGACTTCACTTAGTATATCGAATACCCAAGTTCTATCTTTAATATCGACATCCGAACTTGATCTTTATCAACAACAATGTTATAGACCAAGTTCGCTTTAAGCCCAATAAAAACCGACTCGAACGTGTTATTTCAATAATAACAGTTTCGATCTCAAATTTCCCTTAGTAATCAATTTAGTAAGTGTGTTCTCAAGAAGTCGAATGTGCTTCAATAGCCGATCCTTCCTCCCACATATTAACCGAAAATCATATTTCGATAAAAGTCAATCTTTTGTTTCGAAAATCGTTTTGGTTTGAAGTTTAGCTTTTTAAAAATAGAGACAAGTAAAACCTGAAGTTGTTTAAGCGCTTTTCATTCTTCACGTTGATATCAAGTCATCGCTACAGCCTTTGGCTATGAAAAATTTAGCTTTGCATGATTATTGAATTAACCATGCTTAGCATCATTTTCAAAACAAAATAAAGTAAGGAAAACAAAAACTAAAGAGAAAGGAAATTTATAAAAAAAACCAAGTAGAAACAAATTAAGAACAAATGATGATATTTTTAGTCTTATCCTAATTGGGTATTTATATTAGTCTAAAACCCTAGAAATTACCTAAGTGATACGAGATAAAAGATAATAAATTCAAATTACAAAAGATAAATCCTAACAGATAATTCTTAAAAAATATTTAAATTAAATAAAAGTGATAAATTCCAAGTCTTTATCCAAATCCTAGTCGATAAGTTATCATCTCGAATCTGATAAGCTATCGGAATATCCTGATAAGCTCTCACTTCTGTCGCCACGTCATCATCGGGTCATCACTATTGCTGACGTCATCCTCTCGTGCTGCTGACGTGTCGCGTCCAGTCAGCATTTTCATGTCCCAGTTCATGCCCACTAACCCAGCCATGAATCCAAAAAACTTGCGAAATCCAATCTTTTTAGCACAGTTTCCAGCCATGAAGTCCTGCACAGAAAAGCACACAATAGACCGTGATTCGGCACCACAAAGCAACCATTTAAGCACAATTAGCACGAAAATATTGACTAATCTAGCTACTCATCACCCCGACGAGCATACTTCAAAACTTCTCAGAATTCTCTTCACATTTAGTATTTTTTTTCTCATCTTAATCTAGAAATCCTAATTAACGGGTTGACCGGAGGTTTAGCGAAGACAAGGTCAACTAAAGCAGAAACCTTTAAAGCCTGGTGGTAACTTGTTGTTTACTTTTGATTAATCTGTTCCGGTAGGAAGATGGCGAAACTATGTAATGTATTACTAGGTTCTGTTTTTTATTTTCGTTTTGGGAGATCATTACTTTGTATTTCGGCTTATGTGTTCTTTTCCTACACTTAGGATTAGGGAGGTTTTGAATGAGGCACATAATGTCGGGTAGGCTTATATAGAATTAATAAAATCATATTTGCCGACCAAAAAAATATAATCCCAATTTAACTTAATTAGGATTTTAATATATATCTATATTAATATACATAATCTCAATTCAACTTAATTAGGATTTTAATATATATATATATATATATATATAAGAGTTTTAAATATTTTTATTCAGATTTATATATGGATCGTACTCGAATCAGATATAAATTTGGATCGAATTTGGATTAGATTCGGATCGGATCATGGCAATGTCCGTATTCGATTCACCTCCTATTAGAATTTGGACATTTTTTATATTCGAATTCAAACTTTTTTCAATAGGATTTGGACCAAATTTTTTTCTTCGGACCGAATTGGATTCGGATGATATTGTCATCCCTATACGTAAGGCAAACTCGTGTTCTACAGAAAGTGAGTTTTGAATCTCGCTTTCTACAGAAAGCAAGTTTCATGTTAAAAATACGAGATATGTAAAAGGCGAAGTTCGAAACTTTTTTTCTGTAAAAACGTAGATTCACCTTACATGAACGGTTTAGGAGTCATTTTTTTTAAATAACTTTGGATTGAGGTCATTTTTAAACAACTATTTAAAATGATTTTTTTAGATAAAAATGATAAAGATTTCAGTCAAATTTTAGTGCCGGCAAAACTCTTGCCGTCTTCGTTGGGGCAAGGAAAAATCAAAATTGGGCGGAAATTTCGGCAATAAAACAAAATTACGGCTGCTGTGGGAATTTCTATAAAAGATTTGGAAAACAAGAGAATAACGACGCTGTTAGCCTGTAACAACTAAATCAAAGACTTGCTTGTCTTCTGGCAGTTAAATTTTTTTTTATCAATATTCGATTTAAACAATATTAAGATTACGAATCTTGACATTGAATTGTAAAGATAGCTCTCTCATAACAAACTTTATAATACTCGATTTCAATTAGCTAACTAATAAATTAAATATCAATATTTATACGAATATTTTGAACCAGAGAAGTAAAAGCCCGAAGGTATAAAACATTTACACTTTCCTTCAAGATTCAGACCATCGAAAATGTCAAACGTAAAACAAACAAAAGATGAGAAATAAAACATTTAAATTAAATCAAACCGTAACTAAAACCAATTGAAATGCAATAATGTCAATCAAATACTATGCTAACTCGCAAGTCTAATACGTTACATAACCCATAAATTTCTTATTGTTCTCTAAATACGGTAAATACCACCATATATAATATAAAAATATAACATATATATGGATCTCTCCCTCCAACCTGCAAAATAAACGTATCTAGCTGTAACGGCAATGGAAACAATACCGTATGGTCGCAGTACAGGCCTAGTGAATGATGTTGTTTTACTTGGTAGCACCATTAGGCAACTCAGCAGATTTTGCGCCCGATGGGTTCAGTTCATCCCATGCTTCGATCCATGTCACCATAGCATCAGCAAGCTTGTTGAAGTAGTCATCGACCTTACCAAGTTTCGCCTTGACTTGCTTGGAGATCTCGATGTAGCATTTCTGAACCGTGGTGCAGTCCTTTGAAAGGGCAACAGATTGGAAGAACGGGATCAGCTCTTCTTGCCAGTAAATCCCTTTGTATTCTTTCTTAAGATTCACAAACGGGTTGCTCGCTTTGCTGTGCCAGATGTAAGGCAGTCCGGTCTTCACTCCCAATCCGAGGTGATCACAAATAACCTGTGCATTAGAGAAGTGCAGTTTAATGAGAAAGCTTATTGATATCAAAAAGCATAAAAAAAAAAAAAAAAAAAAACCAGGATACCTTGATGCACCAGCCAGCCCACATGTCATCATATCGTCCGATCGGCTGACCATCTCCCATGAGTCCAAAGTACATTGCCGGGCCAATCAATTCCCGGTTGAATGCCAGATTCATCCCACACATGGGGAAGAGGGTTCCCTTTGGTATAGTCATAATAGCATCGACATACCTGATAAGAATCAGCCGTACAATTAAGACATCGATTAAAAGATGTAATACATACGGAGCACACAATGTGAAGGGTTATATACATACCTGGTATTCCTCTCGAGTGGCTTGACAAGCTGAGTCGGGGCATCATAATCCGGTATGTTGAGCCAGAGACCGTGAGACACGGCAGTGGGAACACCCTCACGGAGACTGAAAGGGTAGCCACGAACAAAGTCCGCACCATCTCGGTACGGGTCATAAAGAGTGTTGAAGAAAAACGGAGTGGATGGACACAGGAGGTTCTTTATGTGCTGCTCCAATGCATTGATGTCTTTACCGGACGGATCTTTAGCGACCTGTAAAACCGAGAACTGCCTCAAAAATCGGACAACAATATGCAAACATTTCACAGACAGATCTCATGATTCATGAAAATGCATCAAAACAGGTAAATCTAAACCACATTCTAACATTTCAAGATTTACAAATCCAACATGAAAAAACAACAAAAGACCAGCAAGTGACTAAATGTAGGACAAATCAAAGCAGAAATTGACTGAAAACATACCATGAAACACAAATCAAGAGATATTATAAACAAAAACACAAGAATTGCAGATCCAAATAGAAAATCAAGATCTAAACTTCCATACCCCAAATATCAAAAGTTCACATCAAGATCCAAAACTTAAAACCCACATGCAGAACGGGGTCAAACCCAGATCTCCAAACAAAGGAAAGAAAGAAGAATGTTAAGCTTACAAAGCAATCATCGTCAATTGTATAGATGTACTTCTTCTTGGAGACCATGTACCCAAAGCACCTACAAGCCGAGTCCTTGAAAGAGATACAAGAAGCCTTAGGACCCAGAACCCTGTTGATGTCGTTCCGATTGTAGAGCTCGTAGTCGAAGCCGTCGGGGACCTTGATGGTCTTGGAAGGATCGCCGTCTTGAACAATGATGAGATGGTAAGGCTGGAAAAAGGGCCTCCACATCTCCAGAAAGTCCAAGTTCCGGATGGTTGGTATGACGATGTCGAGCTCGTCTTTCAGCAATGGAGTCGGTGCGGTCGCCATTGGAGGAGAAACTTGGACTTTTCAGAGAGAAAGGGGCGCGAGTTTGAGAGAGAGGGAAAGGGGAAATCGGGGGGGTTTGTATAGGAGATGAAAGAGCTTTGGGCGGCACGTGCTGAGGAAAATGAGGTGACGCTTTAATTGGAAAACAGCTCCCCTTTGATAATTCATTGTTATGTTTTTTTTGGGTCTAATTTAGGCAGGTAACGACCAAACACTAACAAGGATGTGTTTATGTTTATTCATTTAATTTTAATTGAATAAACGAAAGAATATGATCTTTTGTCTGTATTCGTTCATTAAGGAATGTAGATTTTTCGTGTTCGTTCATCAAAATGATAAACGAACATATGTGAATAAGTTTAAACGAACACATGTGAATAAATTTAAACGAACATTAATGAACGGACATATGTGAATATATATTTTTTAATATAATATTTTTTTATGAAAAATAATAAATATGATAGATATATATGAATAAATTTAAATGAACAGGTTACCGAACGTTCACGGACGTAAATGAACAAACGAGCTCTTTGTTCGTATTCTTTCATTTAATTAAAAGAACAAAAAATTTTATTTATGTTCGCTCGTTTAATAAATAAACGAACATAAATATACTTCTCGTCGAACGCTTCGCTGAACGTTTGATTCGTTTACGACCATAGTCTAATTATTAAATTAGGACTTATTGGTTTTATTAAGTTGAAATTAAGGTTTATTTTTTAGGGTAAACTACTCATTTAGTATCTATTCTTGAGTTTTTGGTTTTGTATGATTGTATTTCACCTTATTTTTTTTGATAAAATAATATCTAACGTTTTGTTTTATTTTTATTTTAATACTTCGTCATTAAAAAAATTAATAACATATTGATTACGAAAAAAATCACACATGTCATGATGTCACGTCATTTTTTATCTCAAAATATTTTTTACTCCTAATTAGTTTACCACGTGCAGTTTCTTCTCTCTTTGTCATTCTACTCCATGGAATTTTGTTATGAAAGTTAAATAATTTATGATTTATTGGTTTTATTAAGTTGAAATTAAGATTCATTACTTTTATTTTTACATCATTTAACCTTTTTTAACAAAGACATTATTAACTTTTAAATATTGTTAGCTGGTTCAAATTATTTTTGTTATTAAAGTATTGAGGTCAATTTTTTTAAAAAAATAGAGATTTAAGTAATTAACGAATATGTATATTATTGTTATTTATTCGAATTTTCATATAGCACCGAATAACATCGTCATTTTAATAAGAACAATTATTTGTGTTATTAATTCGGACTTAAAATTACATTATAAAAGTAGAGGGGTTAAATTATGTCAAATTAAGGTAGAATAATCAAATCTTAATTTTTAGCATAATGCAGAGACTAAAACTCAAACATCAATTTAAAGGTAATTTTTCAAAATTAAGTTTTAATTTTATTTCTCTTCTCTTCCGACTAAATTTAGAGATTTTTTTAATGAGACATATGATAATACTTTTCTCTTCATCAAAATATATATACATGTATTTATGTATGTAATAACTAAAAATAAAATGTGCGGGTTGATTATGCGATTGTGATAAAATGTATGATTAATGGGAAAAATTATTAGGTAGGTCTGGTTCACGACATCATCTATGGTCTCATTCAATAATATTTTTCATGTCATTTTTTAAGGTGAATCTTCACATCTTTCCTAACATAATAAGGACTGGGTAGTTACTTAAAAGTTACACTGAAATGACTGAATATTATTAAATAGACTATAAATAACATAGCAAACCAAGTCTATTTAATAATTTTTCTATAGCTTTCATTACGTGTTGGTCCCTGAGCACGGAGGAAGTTATGAAGAGAATGAGAGGGGTCTTTCTCTTCGATTTTTAATGGTAATTTTAGTTAATATTAGTTTAAATATTTGTCTTAAGCTTTGTTCTTATTCAATTTTGAATTAAAAATTTATTAGGTCTCTAATGATTTTAAAGTTATGTAATTTTATGTTTTCGATTGTATAATTCTTACTCCGTATTTGCTCTTTGGGAAGAGATTCTCTTTATTGTTTTTAAGGGTAAAGTACACAAATGGTCACTAAATTATCTCAAAAAATATAAAATATCATTAAACTTTCAAAAATCACATAGCAAACATTAAACTTTAGTTTCCGATACAAAATGATTATTGAGGTGTTAACTATCGTTAACTGCGTGATAGAAATTTGAATAATAGAACATTTTATCCTCAATATTGACACATTCAATCAATTTATTCCTAATTTTACCCTCGTTATTGATGTCTAAATTGATTGAATGTGTAAATATTGAGGATTAAATATATTATTATATAAATTTTCATAACTGTCATGTCTCCCAATTAACGAAAATTAACGGCTTAGTGACCATTTGTAATAAAAACTAAAGTTTAATGTCTATTATGTAATTTTTGAAAGTTCGGTGATCATTTTGTATTTTCGTAACTGAGGTGTTTCTAGCCGACCGTCAGTAATCCACATCTTTCATTTTCTTGTATTTTAATATGTTTTTTTGCACGTTGAGTAGTGTTTTTTTGTCTTTGTGACACGATTTTTCCGCTTTTATGACACGTCTCTGCCTTATGGCAAGTTTTGTGACTACTTTTGTAGGTGTTTGGTGTTAGTACGGTGACCCTCACGGTTTTACTTTTATTCGTGTTGTCAGTAGTCTTGGATAGTTGATCCCTTTTGGGTTGTTGTCCGATGTAATCAGCTCTGGTAGTGGACTGTCGTTTTTAGAATAGGCGTGAAAGGTGGTTGTTGATTTTGAGGATTTTTCTAGTTTATGTTTTTGATAACTTTCCAGTGCCCTTCCTACAATGCACGATTTTTTTTAAATATATCAATTTTTGTTGTTGTTTTTGAATGCTTGAAAACCTTTAATAGGTGATGTTCTTGTTTAAATTTCGTTTATTAATATAGTTGTGTTAAAAGATTGCAGTGTGTCACGCCCCGCCAAAGTGCACCAGGACCGACCGAGGAGTGCCCCCTAGGTGCACTCGGGCCAACCAAGGCAAAATGAAGAGCCTTGGACGTTTTAAGGCCAAGTATGAACCAAAGAAGGATCTAGAACGGCCTAGAGAGGCCCACAACCCTCTTCAGACGTCCCTACATGAATCTAGGAGGTTCCAGGAGATCCTACACAAGTCTAGAACGATCCAGGAGGCTCTCCAAAGGTCTAGAGACACCTAGAATGCCCTGGAAGATTCTAGAAGACTCTAGAAGATTCTTGAAGATTCTGGAACATTCTAGAAGAACCTGGAACATGCTGGAAGCATCTAGAACATTCTAGAAGGATCTAGAATGTTATAGAAGATCCTGGAAGACTATGGAAGAATCGGGACTACTCTAGAGACGTCTGGAACATTCTAGAAACCTATAGAAATGTGTAGATCTATAAGAGTTATCTAGAATACTTTAGGTCCTTAGAGATATGTGTAGAATCCTATAGAAATCTCTAGAATAGTTTAGATCCCTTAGATATTTTAGGAGGCAAAATTGAAGCCGTTTGATCAAAATGATCCTAGCCGTCCGTTGAGGAGGTGGGAGCCTATAAATAGGGTCACCTCCCTCATTTGTAAATCACCTAAGAAGTCCTTCACTTCATACTTGTAAAGCTCTTGTAAAGCTTCCGTTGCTTAATACAAGGTTCCTTCCTTGTAAACACTCTTGCTCCTTGTGTTTTGCCATAGCGTTGCGACATTAAGGCTTGCTAACATCGTGCCGAGAGTGTTAGCGCCGCACGGATTTGAGCTTGAAGAAATAAGTCCGTGACAGTTGGTATCAGAGCAAGTTCTGATCGCTCGGGAGCATGGCCAAGACCGCCAAGAATCAAGTCGCTAGCCCGTCCGAGACCGAGGTCACGCATGACCAAGGTGGGCAAGAAGTAAGGGTCGACCTTGTGGAAGGAAGGCCTCGTGCCAAATCCAAGGATGTACTCTATGGCTTGGAGTCGCGCTTGACTCGCGTGGAGGAAAGCGTTTCGGGCATGGGTGCCCAAGTGGACGATCTTCATAAGCGGATAGAAGGCCTTGAGGCGGAAGATGCCGAGATGCACACAGCCGTGAGAGCTATGAAGATCAAGCTAGAGGAGACTCTGCGCGCGGAAATGGGTGAAGTACGCGACGCACTCATGGTAGAACTCACAAAGGTACGTGAGTCCTTTCAACGAGAACTTGACAACATGCATGCCCAATTAGAAGCATTGCAAGGCGACCTTGCCTTGTGCAAACGTGCTATGGCAGCCGGGCCAAGCACCACCGTGGAGGCTAGGAGGGTCGAGGTGCCCAAGCCTCAAACCTTTTCGGGATCACGCAACGCCAAAGAAGTAGACAACTTCTTGTATGGCTTGGAGCAATACTTAGAAGCCGTTGGCATCAGGGAAGATGCCTCGAAGGTCCAGATCGCGACCTTATACCTCACCGACACCGCCATGCTTTGGTGGAGGAGGAGGCGCCTTGATATTGAGAGAGGTACGTGCACCATCTCTACCTTTTCCGATTTCAAAAGGGAGCTCAAAAGGCAATTCTATCCGGAGAATGCCGAGGATGAGGCAAGAGCTCGCCTACGAAGGTTGAAGCAGTCGGGGAGCATCCAAGACTACGTGAGAGAGTTCACTAGTTTGGTGCTCGAGATCCCTGATTTGTCCGAGAAAGACTCGCTCTTCTACTTCTTAGATGGTCTCCAAAGTTGGGCCAAAACCGAGCTAAGGCGAAGGGGAGTCCAAACCCTTGCCGACGCAATTGCCGTGGCCGAGAGCCTCGTCTACTACTCAAGCCCCAAGAAGACCACCCCTAAGCCGAGGGATGAGAAGGGCGGTCATGTTAAAGGAGGGGAAGACAAGGGCCAACATAAGGAGGGCCATCGAGAAGGCCACTCGCCAAGGCACCGAGACTCATCCCCTTGGAAGAGCAAGGACAAGGGTAAGTCCAAGGAGTTCCAAGGTGCGAGGAAGTCACCACCAAGCAGTTGCTTCATTTGTGATGGTGACCATTGGACACGTGAATGCCCACAACGCCAAGCCCTTAATTCACTCCTAGCCAAGCATCGAAAAGGTAGTGACACCGACAGTGGCGACGAGGGTGCACAAATGGGATCCATACAACTCATTTCAGCACTTCAATCAGTAGAAGACACCAAAGACAAGCCCACGAGAGGGAATTGTGGCAACACACAGGCTAAGTCCGCACCAAAGGCTAGCACGAGGGTAAAGTGCTACCTATGTGAAGGACCTCATGTGATGAGGTCATGTCCGATACGAAAGCGTCTTGTTGCCTTCATCAAAGGGGTTGATGGTAAGGCACAACCAGATACGATTGCCCAGGATCAAGCTGTCAAGCCGGGGGTGAAGACGAGGAAAGCTAGGAGCCGAGGGAGGCACACCAGCAACACCCCAGCAGCTCGACCGAGACGCGACGAGGGCGTCGCGAGATCGGGTGGGGGAGGATGTCACGCCCCGCCAAAGTGCACCAGGACCGACCGAGGAGTGCCCCCTAGGTGCACTCGGGCCAACCAAGGCAAAATGAAGAGCCTTGGACGTTTTAAGGCCAAGTATGAACCAAAGAAGGATCTAGAACGGCCTAGAGAGGCCCACAACCCTCTTCAGACGTCCCTACATGAATCTAGGAGGTTCCAGGAGATCCTACACAAGTCTAGAACGATCCAGGAGGCTCTCCAAAGGTCTAGAGACACCTAGAATGCCCTGGAAGATTCTAGAAGACTCTAGAAGATTCTTGAAGATTCTGGAACATTCTAGAAGAACCTGGAACATGCTGGAAGCATCTAGAACATTCTAGAAGGATCTAGAATGTTATAGAAGATCCTGGAAGACTATGGAAGAATCGGGACTACTCTAGAGACGTCTGGAACATTCTAGAAACCTATAGAAATGTGTAGATCTATAAGAGTTATCTAGAATACTTTAGGTCCTTAGAGATATGTGTAGAATCCTATAGAAATCTCTAGAATAGTTTAGATCCCTTAGATATTTTAGGAGGCAAAATTGAAGCCGTTTGATCAAAATGATCCTAGCCGTCCGTTGAGGAGGTGGGAGCCTATAAATAGGGTCACCTCCCTCATTTGTAAATCACCTAAGAAGTCCTTCACTTCATACTTGTAAAGCTCTTGTAAAGCTTCCGTTGCTTAATACAAGGTTCCTTCCTTGTAAACACTCTTGCTCCTTGTGTTTTGCCATAGCGTTGCGACATTAAGGCTTGCTAACATCGTGCCGAGAGTGTTAGCGCCGCACGGATTTGAGCTTGAAGAAATAAGTCCGTGACAAGTGGCTCTCTTTTCGGGTTCTTTGGATATTATTGACTCGAATTATGTCAAATTTGTGTCGATCAAAGTCGGGTTAGATATCTTTTTCCCACTTGTTGGTTAACTAAAATGTCCTTTGCTGATAATAGTAATTTCCCAATTAATGCAATTGAAACGTTTATGGTACAATTTATTTATGATATTAAATGCCTTAATGAAACTACATTGCCATTCTTTTACCAAACCTAATTACATAGCCTATTCAAACCCCGAAAATTCAATTTATTAAATGACTATATTTTTAAAATATATATTAATTATATTTATATAATGCCATATAACATGTTTGAATTGGCATTATATGTTGATGGGAAATATATATGGTTTGAATCGGTGGTGTCGAACAAGAGAATCTGATAACATCTAAACATGGCAGCTCATATTATATGGAGTAATAATATCAAATATGGCAGCTCATATTATTCCCCAACCAAAGTTTTTATGAAGAATATTCTTTTCCTTTATAATCTTTGGAGAAACATATTGAATTTTTTTTTTACAATTTAATCCTTCAACTTTTTTTATTTTATTTATTTTATTTTATTCAATTTTTTCTTCCCATCAGATCTTTTCCAAACCCCACATTTTTCCTTGGATGTAACTGAAGCAACCAACCCAACTTCTCAAAGTTTACTCAAATAAAGCTAAAAATGTTGTAAATTATGATTTATGTCCCTTTACTATTTTCAGCTTGAAACTATTATCACCGTTATTCCTTGGTACAAATCACAAACTCCATAAAAACAACTTTATTTATCAGATAAGTTTTAACAGTCTTAGTGAATATATGACGCTCATAATAATAGAAGAAACATGTTAAATTTTTACAGAAATTTAAATAATTTGACTTAATAATTTTTAAATAAAAATTAAATAATAAAATATGATTTATAAATTCGACTACTTTAAACTTTTGTAATTCTACTCGATTAAATATTTTCTCTTACTCTTAATTCTTAAAGAGAACTTAGACCCGAAATATTAATGAATTTCAATTATAAAATAGATATAAAATATTCTAAAAAATGTTTTTAGACTTGAATTTAAACAAAAATAGTAATTTTAATATTAAATAATAATCCATATTGGACGGATTACAGGCATTAATCATTGTTCAATGGACAATCCAAATTGAACAACTAATCCTTTTTTATTTTTGGAGGAATCCAACTCTTTTTCAAGTCGAGATAAAAAAATGTATTTTTCTAATTTCGGTCTTATTTATTGTATGGTTTACTAATCTATTATGGAAAATAAGCCAAAACCTATTAAATAGTGATTAATGTGGCATTAAAAAGCACTTTAAAGTTTTAGAAATTTTCCTAATACGAAAAAACTTGCACATGCTTACCATTTGTCTGAAAAATAATTACAATTAAAGAAAATAAAAAAATACTCAATCTAAATTTTTGAAGTTTAGTCCAGGCGTACCGATACGGTTACATCCGTATCGATACGGGTTTTGGCTACTAGAAAACGAGTTAAGAAAAGTATACTGATACGCTATTTGTTGTACCGATACGGTTTTCAGACTTGATGTAATCCTGGAAACTAAAAACTATTTACCGTATCGATACGCTGCTTTCTGTACCGATACGAGTGGGTAAGATTTGAAAAATCTTGGAATTTAATTTTTGACCGTTGCCTTGTCAGATTATTGGAACCAAACATTTTGAAAATTGGTTAACAGTACCAATACGCCTAACTATCGTACCGATACACTTTTTGGTTAACCAATTCTCTAGGTTCCAGTGAGCAAAATCAGTACTGGTACGCACTATGTTGTACCGATCCCCTATGTAAAATGTGGTTTCCATATCGATACGCCTCTTCGCATATCGATGCGCTATTTTTATATAACGACTCTTTCTTCTTTTGACAGGTACCGATACAGTAGGTTGTTGAACTGCATTTATGGTGGGAAAAAAGAGAGCTCAATGGCTCTATTGATAATGCCAACCACCAAAACGGTTAGAATTCAATGAAGATGTATAAGAGCAAGCCATTAAAGCTACAACAACAACCATTCATCAAGTCAAGCACATTCAAGCTAAAATCCAATCCAATTTGAGCCAAATAGAGTCAAACCCTTGTACCCATCTTGTGTAATACACTTGTATTCTTTATTTCAAGATTGGGGAGAGTGTTCTTATAATTGGGGCAAATTATTTTACCTTTGTGAGGTGTACTTTCATTTGCCAACAACTTCTCTTGTTAAGAGTGATTTTTGATTATGCTTTGGGTAGAAAGATTAATCGGTTTGTAAGGTTTCCTCCTAATCCGAGAAAAGGGGAAGAATTTCTACTAAAATTTGTTGAAAATCCTTAGTGAGAGCTAAAGTAATGGATGTAGAGCTTGTTCTAAGCTTGAACCACTATAAATCTCTTGTGCCTTTATTTTTAATTTACCAATTTCATCCCTTAAACTTTTAAAAGCCAATTCACCCCCATATTGGCCATTTATTCATTGATTGTTCCACACAATAATTGATATCAGAGCCTAACTCTTTGAGAGATTAACATCTACAAGAGGTGATCCTTGAAGCAATTCAATCAATCTACAACAAAGAAATGGCTTCTATTTCTACCAACTTGTATGAGAGTCAAACCACCACCAAACATGTATTCTTTAATGAGGACAACTACTCATATTAGAAGAACCGGATGAGGCTATTCATCAAATCCAACGATTATCTCCTTTGGGATGTAAACGAAGTTGGATCATCCATTCTAATGAAGCAAGAAGGTGATAGACAAGTTCCCAAGGCCAAACAAGAAATGACCGATAAAGAAAGGAAGAAGCTACAAGTCAATGACAAGGCCTTGCACATGATCTTTTGTGCACTCGGACCGGGCATGTATTCGAAGATGTCCTCTTGTACAAGTGCAAAAGAAGTGTGGGACACGCTCGAGACCACCTACGAAGGCACCAACGATGTTAAAGAGACCAAGATTGGACTCCTCAACTTAAGCTACGAGAATTTCAAAATATACCCCAACGAGAGTGTCACGAAGAAGTTTGATCATTTCTCGGTCATCGTCAATGGTCTTAAAGGTTTCAGAGAAGTCATCCCCAAAGACAAGCTTGTCTGGAAACTACTCTACTCTCTTCCCGAGTTATGGGATAGGAAGAGAACCACCACCATTGAGGCAAAAGATTTGAAGACATTGAAGCTCGATGCACTCATGGGTTCTCTCCTTACTCATGAGATCATGAAGCAAGGAAGGGAAGAAGAAAAGAAAAGAGAATAGAAGAAGATGGAGAAGAAAGAAGTGAAGAAGAAGAAAATCGGAATAGCTCTCAAAGCTTCACAAGAAGAGAGCGATTCAAGCGAGGGGGAGCTTGAAGAGATGGTTATGCTAGTCAAAAGATTCACTCGGTTCATGAAGTCCAACCGGGGAAGAAAGTTCTTTAGAAAAGGATACTTCAAGAACAAGAACAAGGAATAAGAGAAGGAGAAACTCATATGCTATGAGTGCAAGAAATCGAGGCACATTAGAATTGAATGCCCCCAACTCAAAAGGAAGAGCTTTGGGAAGAAAAAGAAGCTCAAGGCCAACGTTGCTACTTGGAGTGATGAGGAATCATCATCCGATGAAGAAGAGAAAGAATTTGCCAACCTTTGCCTTATGGCCCTTGAGGAAGATCCTAAGGTAAACTCTAACTCATCTACTTTTGATTTCACTTTTGATGAGCTTCAAAAAGCTTATGATGAGTTGCAAAAGTTTTACGATGAGTTGGTAGAAAAGTTTAAAGAATTAATTTTAAAAAACAAGAAAACTATTTCTGATTTGAAAAACCAAAACGATTCTTTATCCAAAACCAACTCCGAACTTGAAAAAAGGTTTGTGCTTTAAAAGACAATTTAAATTATTTTCAAAAAGAAAACATTGATTTGAACAACATTCTTTCTGAGATTAGTGATCATCAACAAAAGGAGGTGAATGATCTTAAAGCTTCTCTAAGCAATATTGGGAAATCTAGCTTTGAAAAAGGAAGTTCTTCAAAAACCCAATATGTGAAGAGAAACTTTAATCACCCTAAACAAAGAGGATTCCAAAGGCCTTCTAGAGGTAAGGGGATTAGGAGTGTTTGGGTTCCTAAGGAACTAATTACTTCTAATAATGTTAATGGTATTTCTTCTTGGATTCTTAAAGAAACCATGTTTTTGGAAGCTAACACTCATGGACCCAAAATGATTTGGGTACCAGAAATCAAGACTTAACTCTTTGTTTGTAGGGGGAGCATTGCTACAAGGCCAAAACTTCAAGTCAAAACACGTGGTACCTTGATAGTGGATGCTCAAGACACGTGACCGCTAACAAGAGTAGATTCTTGGAACTAAAGCCTAAAAGTGGTGGAGTAGTAACTTTTGATGACAAATTCAAAGGCCATATTCAATGAATAGGCTTTAGTTAATGATATTTCTTCTTGGATTCCTTCAATGATAGTGGTAACTCATTGAAAATGTATTGTATGTCAACGGTCTAAAACATAATTTGTTGAGCATTAGTCAATTATGCGATAAGGGTTTTAATGCTCTTTTTGATGTTAATGGGTGAAAAATTATGAACATTGAAACTAATAAGATAATGCTCATAGGTCATCGCATAAGTAATATATATACATATATGGTGCATTTAGATAACATACATGTTTCCAATGCATGCTTTGTAGCTAAAGATGAACATGATGCATGGTTATGGCATATGAAACTAAGACATGCTATCATGAGTGTTTTAGAGAAATTAGTTTCCCAAAATCTAGTAAGAGGTTTAACCAAATTAAAATTTTCTCTAGATAAAATTTGTGATGTGTGTGCTAAAGTTAAACACAAAAGAACCTCATCTAAACCTATTAATGATGTTTCTACTAGTGGGGTATTACAATTGATCCATATGGATCTCTTTGGGCCTATTAGGACTATAAGCTTGGGTGGAAAATCATATGCATTTGTTTTAGTTGATGATTTCTCTAGATACACTTGGGTTCTCTTTTTAAGTATTAAGGACGAGGCTTTAGAAAAGTTCATCACATTTTCAAAAATCACTCAAAATGACATTGGTCAACAAATATCACACATTAGAAGTGACCTTGGAACTGAATTTCAAAACTTAAGATTTGAGGATTTTTGTAACACAAATGGTATAAGTCATAATTTTTCCGCTCCTCGCACTCCTCAACAAAATGGGGTAGTTGAGAGGAAAAATCGAACTTTAGAAGAAATGGCTGGAACCATGCTTTGTGAAAATAATTTACCTAAATATTTTTGGGCAAAAGCCACAAACGCTTCTTGCTATATTATAAATTGAGTAATGATTAGGCCACTTTTTAGGTTACTCTTTAAATTCTAAAGCCTATCGAGTATTTAACAAAAGAACTTTATTTGTAGAAGAGCCAATTCATGTTGTTTTCAATGATAACCTCTTTCCGAGGAAGGACTCTTGTGATGATGATGATTATGTAGGAATTATTGAAGCTAATGATAGTGGAAAATCATCAAAAGTGGATGAGGTTCCAAGAAAAGAGGAAGAGAAACAAGATCCACCTCAAGAAGCTTTGAAGGACATAACTCTAGAAGAAAAGGAAGTGAGCTACCCAAGGGAGTTCAACTATGTCAAAGATGGTGAGATTTTGGGTGATCCATCAAAAAGGGTAACCAATAGATCCTCTCTTATATTAATGAATAATGTTGTATTCATTTCATTCATTGAGCCTAAAAATATCAAAGAAGCATTAAAACATGATTTTTTAGATATTGGCCATGCAAGAAGAACTAAATCAATTTGAGAGGAGTAAAGTTTGGACATTAGTTGATAGGCCTAGTAATAAATCTACTATAGGAACTAAATGTGTTTTTAGAAACAAACTAGATGAGAGTGGTAACATAGTGAGGAACAAGGCTAGACTTGTTGCTCAAGGTTACACTCAAGAAAAGGGAATTGATTCCGATGAAACCTATGCACTCGTAGCTAGGATGGAAGCAATTAGGATGTTTCTTTCATTTGCATGCTTTAATGAATTCAGGCATTTTCAAATGGATGTCAAAAGTGCGTTTTAAATGGTTTTATAAATGAAGAAGTGTATGTTGAACAATCACCCGATTTTGAAGATCCAAAATTTCCAAACCATGTTTTTAAACTAACTAAAGCTTTATATGGTTTGAAACAAGCTCCTAGAGCTAGATATGAAGGAGGTAAGTGTGTTAATTTAAAGCTTTATTGTTCTATGATTGGATATTTGCTTTACCTTACCGCAAGTGATTTTTCTTAGAGAATCACACCTTATAGCCATTAAGAAAATCTTTAGATACCTTAGAGACACGCCTTGTTTAGGTCGATGGTATCCTAGAGACTCATCCTTTGACTTACATGCTTTCTCCGATACAAATTATGGGGATGTAAAACAGATAGAAAAAGCACCTCCGGAACATGTCATTTCCTAGGTAGTATGCTCATATCTTGATTCTCTAAGAAACAAAATAGTGTAGCCTTATCTACCACCGAAGCGGAATACATATCGACCGAAAGTTGTTGTTCCCAAGTCCTTTGGATGAATCAACAACTTCTAGATTATGGAGTTGATGTAGGTACCATACCCCTTAGGTGTGGCAATACTAGTGCCATTTGTCTCACTAAGAATCCCATCCAACATTCTAGAACCAAACACATAGAAATAAGACATCATTTCATTAGGGATCATGTCTTGAAGAAAGGTGTAGTTCTAGAGTATGTTGACACCTCGAACCAATTAGCGGACATCTTTACCAAACCTCTAGACAAATAGTGTTTTTAGACTCTTAGGAGAGAGTTAGGTCTAACCAGCCTTCCTTGACCCTTTAGAGCCTCTTAAGGTCTAAAATTTGCTTGAATTTATGTGATTGCCATGCTTATGTGATTTTGCTTCTTGATGCATCTATGCTTGTTTCTAGGGGGAATATGCACATGTTTTAGCCCACACATGTTGTTCATATATCACATACATGCATATCGATTCGATTAAAATCGAATTTCTAAGCTCTTTGCTGCCAAAAATGTCATTTTTGGCAATGGAGTACTGATACGGGTAACCGTGTATCGGTACGTGTTCATGAGAGTTCCGATACACGTAACATTGTACCATACGAGTGTTCACGAAGGAATCGATACAGGAAAAACTGTACCAGTACGGTTTGTTGAGTCGGTACCGATACGGCTTTTAGCGTACCTATACGCATTGTCGCTGGAGTGTTTAAATGTCATTAAATAAGGGTTTCCTACTTTAATTAAAACTCAACCACCTTTTTCAAAAACCATAGGCCGATACTCTCTATAAAAACCCATCAGAACCCTTTGTCACACAATTCTTCAAATCCTTTTAGGGTTTTTTCTTTTCAAGTTAAGCTTAAGCTATATCATCAAGATTGTGTATTATCATCTCCTCATTCATCCCAAATCCTACATTCAAGGTATAAACTCTTTTTCTTATCTTTTTCAATTTTTTTTAATTTTATATGCTGGTTTTAGTTAGTTTTTGTACATATAATATACATATAGTACATGTTTTAAATTTTTTGCAAAAATTTTTTTCAAACTGAAATTTTTTATTCAAATATAAAAAACTTACCGTATATTTGTATAAAAACTATTTTTCAAAATTTTCTTACCAAAAACTCTTTTATACTTGTATAAGCTTTTAAACTATATATATATATATATTTCAAACACCTTGAATTTTGGATTAATAAATGGATTGAATATGGTGATTTATGCATACATTGTTTTTACTTGATTTTGATTTCAGGTTATGGTTCCTAAGAAACGTATGAGAAAAGATATTGCATCTTCCTCTAACTACGACTCCAATGGTACTAAACCATATTTTCCCTACATTTTGTAACATAGTACTAATGAGCTCGATTTCACTAAAGTGATGGATCGTTTCAAATTCAAAAGTACAAAATCTGTCGTGAGCGTAAGGTTTCTATCCCCTACTTGAATTCCCATGAATTTAACTTTTGTTATCTTGAGTTACTTACCCAACGGAAGTCTATGCCTTTTCTAAGTATACCCGAGATCTTTTTACAAAAACCTTGTTTTGATCTTTTATTCTAATGCTCGATGTATTGTGGACAAAGCCAAAAATGAGGTTATAGCCGTTGAGTCATACCTTATGGGCCAAACTTTTTGAATTGATTCTAAGGTTATAGCTAATTGTTTGGGGTTTAAGGATATTGGGATCGATGATGAACATGCCTTAGGCAACATTCAACTCGGTTCCGTCTCCACCCTTGATGCTCATGACCGCTTCCTTCACTTCCTTATCACTTGGTGGTTTCGTCCATCCGGTGGTAAATGGTCCACCATTCGTCAAGTTGGTAGCTTTTGGATCCTATGCTTTCGGGAAGGCAATTGCCCAAACTTTGCTCAGATTATGTTTGCGGATATCGTATTTCTTGTTCAGAACCGCCATTCAACCTTTGTCTCATCCTTCACTTATGGCATCACTTTGAGTTACATCTTTCACAAGATAGGGTTTGATTGCTCGTATGATCTTAAAGTGTATCTTACTGGTCCTATTGACAACAAATCCATTCACAAGGCTAAATTCACTTGGTATAACAACCAATGGGTTCGGAATGCGGATCTACCTCAACATGTTCAGCCCGAAGATGAAGAGAATGTCTCCGTAGTGCCTCCTCTGCCTGCTCCTCCACCGCCATCCTTTGATGCTCTTATGACTAATCTAAATGGACAATTTGCTTCGATGAGCGCGAACATGAATGTCAGTTTCTCATCCATTGATACTCGTCTCACGGCTTTGGATGCTAGAGTCACCTCTATGGAGGCTAGCCAAGTCTCAATGGATATGACTCTCACCGCCTTTCGTGGAGAGTGGCATGGACATACCTTCGGTAATGATGCCATGGAAGATGAAGATGATGATGAAAACAATGATGAAGGAGAAGATGACGCTCCTTAAGCATATCATACCATATCATATCATATCATATCATATCATATCATATCATATCATATCATATCATATCATATAATTTAAGAATTTCTTTTTTTTTGCACCTATCTATGTTATTTCCTTTTGAACCTATGCTTTGGTTATGTTTTTAGGATTTGAGTTTGGATTTTATTTTGCTTTGAACTTTTATGCTTTAAGTGTTTAATGAAGTTTATGTTGCTTTGCATTGCTTATATTATTCCCTACATTGATTTTGATCTAACAAAAAGGGGAAGAAGTAACAAGAGCCTTAAAAATTTTCAAAGATACATCTTTTAGTCCTAAAGTAAGGGGAGATATTTTAAAAATTTATTTGGGTTTTGTTATATCAAAAAGGGGAGATTGTAAAGCCAAAATTGATTTTAATATAACAACATTTTTCAAGGACTTAATTGCAAAATGAAATAAAATTTTAAATACTCAAAAGACTCAAAAAATGAAAATGATTCGAACTTTAAGTATTTCTAAATCAAAAGCCATGTATCCCAAAATTTTTCCAAGTATTTTTCAATCTAAATTTTTGAAGTTTACTCCAGGCGTACCGATACGGTTACATCCGTATCAATACGGTTTTTGGCTATTAGAAAACGAGTCAAGAAAAGTGTACCGATACACTCTTTGTCGTATCGATACGGTTTTCAGACTCAATGTAATCATGGAAACTAAAAACTACTTGTCGTATTGATACGTTGCTTTTCGTATCGATACGAGTGGGCAAGATTTGAAAAATCATGGCATTTATTTTTTATCGTTGCGTTGTTAGATTATTGGAACCAAATATTTTGAAAATTGGTTAATAGTACCGATACGCCTAACTACCGTACCGATACACTTTTTGGTTAACCAATTCTCTAGATTCCAGTGAGCAAAATTGGTACCAGTACACACTATGTTGTACTGATCCCCCATGTAAAATGTGGTTTCCGCACCGATATGCCTCTTCGTGTATCGATACTCTATTTGTATACAATGACTCTTTCTTCTTTTGACAGGTATTGATACAGTAACACGAGTATCGATACGGTAGGTTGCAAAATTGCATTTATGGTGGGAAAAAGAGAGCCCAATGGCTCTATTGATGATGCCAACCACCCAAACAATTAGAATTCAATGAAGAGATATAAAAGCAAGCCATTAAAGCTGCAACAACAACCATTCATCAAGTCAAGCACATTCAAGCTAAAATCCAATCTAATTTGAGCCAAATAGAGTCAAACCCTTGTACCCATCTTGTGTAATCCACTTGTATTCTTTATTTCAAGATTGGGGAGAGTGTTCTTGTAATTGAGGCAAATTATTTTACCTTTGTGAGGTGTACTTTCATTTGACATCAACTTCTCTTGTTAAGAGTGATCTTTGATTAAGCTTTGGGTAGAAAGCTTAATCAGTTTGTAAGGTTTCCTCCTAATCCGAGAAAAATGGAAGAATTTCTAGTGAAATTGGTTGAAAATCCTTAGTGAGAGCTAAGGCGGTGGATGTAGAGCTTGTTTTAAGCTTGAACCACTATTAGTCTCTTGTGCCTTTATTTTTAATTTACCAATTTCATCCCTCAAACTTTTAAAAGCCAATTTACCCCCTCTTGGCCATTTATTCATTGATTGATCCACACAACAGTTACCATGGAGATGCCACTAAAATATCGCTGAGCCACAACCTTCAACAATAATGCACTAAGAGCTCCATCAATAATGTTAAATAAAAGTGGGGATAGAAGACAACCTTGACAAAGCCCACGAGGAATAGAAAAAGCTTTGTTGGAGAGTCATTCACCAATAAAGAAATTGAAGCTGTAGAAATGCACGAATAAATCTAGTGATACCAAATAGAATCGGAGCCCATTTCCCTCATAATAAATAGAAGAAAATTCGATTCAATCATATCATAGGCTTTCCTAAAGTCCACCTTGAAAATAATACCAGCCATGCCCTTCCTTTTTGTATAATGTATAAGCTCATTAGCAATAAGGGAGCAGTCCAGAATTTGCTTTCCTGGACAAAAAACAAATTGAGTGATACCAATAATATTCTCCATGACTGAACTAAACCGAATAGCAAAAACTTTAGCCAACTACTTATAAATGCAGCCGACCAAGCTTATTGGTCTATAATCATCAATAGATTTCGAGTTCTGACACTTCGGAATAAGAACGATAAAAGATGATTACATCCATTGTCAAGTTGTTCACCGTTATAAAAACTTGTGAAAAGGTGAAGAATATCATCTTTAAGTGACGACCAAAACTTCTTCAAGAACCCTGTATTAAAATTGTCGGGACCCGGAGCCCGAGAACCATCAAGGGAGGATAATGCCAATCAAATTTTCTCTAAAGAGAATGGCTTTTCCAGACTGGCAATTTCACTCGAAGAGACAACATTGAGCTCGCAATCGAAGCGATTAACAACAATGGTATTAGATTCATTGTAAGCCTCCTTAAAATGTTCCACTAAAACCGATTAACCTTTGTAGGATTTCTATACAACACCTCTCATACTCTGATATAGACAATATGGTTCGACCTTCTTTGATTAGAAGCAACGATGTGGAAGAAACTTGTGTTTCTATCTCTGACCTCGAACCACTTCAACCGAGATTTTTGGAGCCACTCTCATTCTTCTCTATGAATATGTTCCCATAGCTTAACTCTTAATGATAATGAATCAAAATTCAACTTTGGATCGCTACCACCAATTAAAATGGATTGTTCCATCTCAAAACACCTTTTCTCCATATCTAGAATGGATCATTCTTCACTGCATTTTAGTTTCTATATCCATTCTTTGGATAAAAAAACTTCCTAAAATGAGCAAAGCTCCAATACCATACCCCTTAGCTCCATCACAAATCTGACATATCTTCTCCACATAGTTCTTGTCATCCACTAGATATTCAAACCATTTAAATGGCCCAGAACCCCAATTAGAATCAACGAAAGATAAACTAATGGGATTATGATCATATAAGCTTTTAGTAAGCAAAGATTGCACAAAATCAAACCATAGCTCCAAGAATTCTAAAAAAAATATAAACCTATCAAGCCGACTAAAGGAAGGAGTCTCCATGAAGTTATACCAAGTAAACCTCCCCATGAAGAGGCAAATCGACTAGAAACAATGAATCAATGAAATCAGATAGATCCTCCATAGCTTTGAAATTCCAACACACGCCCACCTTCTCTTGAGCATAGCGAACAATATTAAGATCGTCCCCAATCATGACAGACATATTAATCCTAGAAATCAACCCAACTTTAATTTACCCAATTCGGTCAAAATCGGATATCGGCCCGATTTTAACTCGATAATTGAATCAAAATGAATGGATTATTTTTTATTATCTATTTTTAGCAAAGTGATAAATAGTAAAATGATGTATGTTTTATTCTTCTTTTGTATTATAGTCCTAGTTAACTGACACTTTTGATAATAGTTTAATGGTTCAATATCTTCTTCCTTCAGAAGACCATCTTCATATATGATCCGACAATTACTATTTTTAAAAAAGTATTTGATATGAAGGATTATAAAATAAAGTTACTCAATACCCAAATTTTAGTTTATATAATTATATTTAATTGACATCACTTAGTCAGTATGCTAGTTAACTTTAAAAGAAGAAAAAAAAAATCATTTTTTTGGTTATACAAACACAGGTTTGCATGAAACATAAATCTCAAATAAAGAGTTTGTTAATGAAGATTAAAAATGAATAAAGTGGTCTCAAAAAGTTAAACTCCACCATCTTTGGGTTGAGTTGGAAGACTGAATAATATATGCATCAATTGTTAGATTTTGTTGCAGTCTAATATGTATAAGAATTTTAATTTTTTCACCAAATAGATCGCACCGTAAACTTTTCTAACATGATCAGTACAAAATGCGGGTCGCAAGCTCTAACACGCCATATAGGATCATGTTCGATTCAATTTTTCATCCCAATGATGGTTGGATTAGAAACATTGAATAGGTAAGAGTTGAGTATAAATGATAAGATTGACAAACAAAAAGACACATTTTTTACATGAATATATCAATAATTCTATATATACTTGATTGGATTAATACCCAACTGAACTCAAAGATCAAACAGATGACCTGATCTAAAAATCAATTGATTTGATATTGATCCAATCGACCCAACTTACCGAGACCTGAATCAAATATGAACCGATTATAAATTAGACTCAAACTAATTCAAACTATATTGACCCAAACCAAATTTAATTGAACAATCTGATTGCTGCCTTTAATTATCTTCCCTATTATTACTTGAGAAAATCAATTGTTACACTAATAAAGTTAAAAGATTGAATTGGAGTTAAAATTTTAGAATGGTTCACATAGGGTTTGTCTTTTAAATTGGTAAAATAATGAGTCAATTTTTTTCTTCCAAATTGATCAAAGAGCTATTTCATGCACACACGGGTTTAGTTGCATGATGCATATCTCATGTTCTAACTTGATCCCAATGAAAGAGGTTTACGAAATATTAACGTAGAATATCATTATTTAAATAATTAAAATAAATATGTTTTTACAAATTCAAATATAATAACAAACGAAATTAAAATCTCAATAAAAAGTTGCAGAATATTAAGAAAATGAATATATTGATTAGTCAGCATAATTTTAATAGAATGAGTGTGCAATTCAAATAAGGAGTCAATATGAATAATAAATATTGGATCGATTACACCACATGTCATCGTTTTATACGCAAGTTTACAATTGAGTCGTCGTATTTCAAAAAAATACAATCGAGCCAATCTATTTATCAAACGTTACAATAAGGTCATAAAAGTGATTATATTAACTACCAACTAGATGTGTCGATATGTAACACAAATCATTTGACTTCATGAGTGGAATATCTATTTAAGTCCTTAAATAGGTCTAAACATCTCAGTCTGTGATTTGCTGATCACTTGGCAATATTGGTTTGAAGAAATCTAGCTCGTGAACTGTGATTCATGATGCCACCCCCACACGGTTGTTGCATTATTGCAGCATGAATATGCTTCCAGTAACATTATAAGATGTTACGTGCAGAGACGGAATCAGGATTAAACTACGAGCGGGCAAGTTGATTAATTTTGAAATGAATATGATCTTACAAAGTAACTAAACCATAAAAGTAAGAGAATTAAAGTTTAATTTCACTCGGAAATTTAAATACTTTACAGGCTGGCAACACCATGTTGATTTTGAAAGAATGGTGCAAGATAATTGGCACTCTACAGCTTCGCTTTCTGAAACCATTTCCAAATTCACTGTCGCAGCTGATGTTTGGAATGCTACTGTCTTTGGGTATATTGGGACAAAGAAATGATCAGTTATGGCCAGACTTCGAGGAGTCCAAAAAGCTCTTGAGAGACGACACTCTACTTTCCTTGTTAATCTTGAACATGAACTTAAGATTGAGTTAGAAACTATATTGGATCAAGAGGAGATGTTATGGAAACAAAAATCTCGCGCGGATTGGATCACTAATGGTGATCGTAACACTGCATACTTTCACCATAAGGCTAATCAACGCAAGGCGCGTAATAGGATCCATTCTTTGAAACTTTCTGATGGGAGTTGGTGTGATGATGAATCTGTTCTACGAGATGAAGCGTGGCATTTTTTCCATGCCCTTTTCACCTTGAATGAAACTGCCGAGAGCTCTTATCCTTATACGAGATTCTTTCCCAATGTTCCACAGTCTACTATGAATCTATTGGGTGTCGTTCCAACTCCTCAAGAGATTCATGAAGCTTTACGGGACATATCCCCTCTTAAATCACTGGGTTCCGATGGTCTACATGCAGAGTTTTTTTAGAAGCAGTGGCATATTGTTGGTAATGATGTTTGTTGCTTAATTTAAAATGTTTTTCAGGGAGGTGAACTTGAGACGTATATGAATCATACCTCTCTAGTTCTTATTCCTAATGTTGACGTTCCGCAATCATTTGTGGATTTCCGACCTATTAGCCTCTGCTCTGTTATCTATAAGTTGCTCACCAAGATTGTTGTTCTCTGTCTGAAGCTGATCATGCCCACTCTTGTGCACCATACTCAAACAAGTTTCATTACGGGTTGGTCTATCTCTGACAATGCAATTTTAAATCAGGAGATTGTCCATTCAATGAAGGGAAAGAAAACAAAGCAAGGATGGATGGCCATAAAAATTGACTTAGAAAAGCTTTTGATAAAATTAGGTGGGATTTTCTCCGGACTACTCTTGTTGATGCAGGCTTTCCCCAAAGTCTTATTCGCCTTATAATACATTGTGTCACTTCATCGACCATTCAAGTACAATGGAATGGCTCACCATCTTCAGCCTTCTAACCTGAGCGTGGGGTACGGCAAGGCGACCCTCTCTCGCCATATTTATTTGTCTTGACAATGGAAAGGCTAGGTCACGCTATACGTGAGGCAGTTTCTAATGGTTCTTGGGTTACGTTTCTTATGGCTCGAACTGGTGTACCCATCTCGCATCTCTTCTTTGTTGACGACCATATCTTATATGTGAGGGCGGATCTTGGGCAAGTGTTGCGTGTAAAAGAGTCTATCGCAATAGAGTGCAAGTGTACACGACGCAAGTAGTAAAATGATACACGAAGTATCGGATGTCGAATCCACGGGGACTGGAAATAGCCTTAACCTTGAATCACTGCACAAGAAAGAAAATAATTTTAATTGTTTGTAAAGGAATACTAAAGAATACTGAAGATAAAGGATTAAAGAAATCAGGATAGAGAGAATGGGCCGGTATTGATTTGCTCAGTAGTGTAGGTGTTGCAATGTCTAGGACTGTCTGTTCTGTCGTTGCGCCTGTCGCGGCAGCACCTGTCGCGACAGCGGTCTGTTGTTGTCGCGGCAGCGATCACACAACTCTGTACTTCAAGCTTGGCAAGAATCCCCGGTGTGCCTTGTCTTATCCCTAGGTCCAAGTCTGTCGATGAACACGTCTTTGATGATACCTCCCGGCGTGAATCGAAGGATGAACACCGATGTTGTTGAATTCTTCCTTAGCCACTTAACCTTGTCCTATCCCTAGGTCCGAGATAGTTCAACCATAAACTGGAGAACCCGCACTAATTCCTTTCGTATACTTAACTCTCCCGATATTAAGTAAATGTATAATCTCGCAATGCTCTCCCGATACTCTAGCAAAATGTTGAAAACCAGAATAAGCAAACTTGAAGTCTATTTTATTGAACAGAAAAAATCCTAAAACAAAGCAATCCTTGCAACTACTTTACAGAATCAACCCTTAGCCCTAGGGGAAGTTTAGAACATGATGAGAAGGGGGAAAACGACTAGGGTTTAGGGGAAGAATGCTAGAGAATAAGATGTCCTCTCCTAGGTCGAATTACATGCCTTTATATAGGCCTTGGGTTCAAGTTTTCTAATATGGCAAGAATACAAATTTAAATTAAAGTACAACTCTATTAAAGACTAAATCTTCAAAGTAGATGTCTTTAATTCGTCATTTCTTCTTGCTTGGAGTTTCTTCCTTGAACTTTAGGCTTGGCCTTCATTCTGATCTAGGGCTCGGAAAAATATATGAGTGCTCCACGACAGACCGACTTAATTTCCTCTTTCTGTCGAGCTACATTTCACTTTTTTCCCTTCACCATTGCTGTCGTCCTTGGCTGCCACGGCAGCGGCCTCGGCAGCATCGTCCTTCTCGACTTTAGTCCCGTGTTCTAGCTATGCTTCTCCACTGCCCTGAGTCTGCTACAACAGCTACCTGCAAAAGTAACCAAAATCAGTAGCAACTGTGCCTTTTTATATAATTGTGATGTATAATTAAAATCTATCCTAAATGCAATGAAATATGCTTGAATGCAGCAGAAATATGGGTTAATTAGGGGGTAAAATATAGAACTTTTACACACTCAACCCCCCTCCAAACTCAAGTTTTTGCTTGCCCTCACTAAAAAGAAATAACAATTTTTTTTTGTTTGGCTTAAAATAGTGAACCTTTCCTTACCTACTGTTCATTCCCTATTGTGGGCAACACCCTGTTGGATAAATCAGGATTCATTCGGAACCTTTCTATAATTCTCGTGTAGTGTGTGCATGTTTTGTGAACAATTATATGCCTAGACTCCCTTAGTTTACTAGAATAGCTAAGCTTCTAACTTGAATTTTTATGCCAACTTTCATCTTTTTGGAGGCAATTCTTAGGATCCTTTAGTTTTTATTTAGACTCGATTCTCTTTTCTCAATTTAAGTTTGACTAGAGCCAGTTTCGGGCACCTCTAGCTATCTTCCTAGAGCCGGTTTCGGGCACCTCTAGGTGTATTGAGTCTACTTTTTCTTAACTTCTTTTCCTAGAGCCAGTGTTAGGTACCTCTAGAGGCAACTCAAGTGTTAAGCTTTTCCCTATTCTAGTTTACCAGTAGAGTTCTAGACAGTATAAAAGTCACAAAGGGTGTTTAAGAATTAGAACTATAGTAAGACTCTAAACTGTCCTAAAACTATCTTAAAGGTACTGCCACGACAGAGGCTGTCACGACAGGTAAGTTCAGTTCATAGACTTAGGCCAAATTTTCATTTTTAAGCAAAAATAAACTAACACTTAGACACAAATCTTAAACAAAATAGACACTTCATTAATGGAGGGATGCCACCCCCAAACTCAAGGGTTGCAGTGCCCTCAATGCATAATGACAGAATGAAAAAAAGAAAGAAAATAAAACATCACAATTATAACAAAATAGCAGACAGCAAAGATAAGATAAAAACTTAAATTTTAAGTGATATCGTTGCTGCTGCTGCTGCTGTTGATCTGTATCTGCCAGCGGGCAGTGACCTTCATCGTCAGTGCCGACAGATGGCTTGGAGAGGCAGAAGCGGTCTTTTTCTTGGCTTCCCTCGGGGGCTGGATGCGAGTAGGTGAGATATGGGGTGGTTTCTCCAGCACCTGAACCTCTTCGGAAGAGCTGCTGCTACCACTGCTGTTGCTGCGGCTGCTGCTGTCAGACTTCCCTTGGTCGGATGGTCCATCTCCGGTGTTTGGATTTCTGCCGCTTCATCTAAGTGAATTCTTTGGACAGGTTCCTCTTGACAGAGGGCTCGCCATCGGATTCCTTGCAAATTAAGGAAGAGGAGAAACTGACAATAAATTCGTCGAGGTCGGACAGTGGCTCCTTTCTCTTTTCTCCCCTGGCAGAGGCAGTGGCGGTGGGGCTGCCACCTGGAGCTGTCGCGGCCGGGGTTGGAGTGGACGCAGCAGAAGGTGTTCTCGGTGTGGCACCAGGGGTAGGGGTGTGGGCAGGTGTAAGGGCAGCAAAATAATGATCGGGGAAAACATGAAACTGTACATCTGGAAAATTTAAAGTGCTTTTAATGAAATGTACCGTTGCTGTTGTGAAGTCCCGGATAAAGCTCATCAGGCCCAGCTGCCGTTCCTCCATTTTCTGCAGGGTAGCAAGGATTTGGGTGGAGGAGTCTGTTGTGGGAGCTGCTGATGTGGGCTGCCTCTGTCCTGCGGCAGCAGGCTCTGTTTGAGTTGGCTTTGCCGGTTCCTCTGACGCGGCAGACGGGTTGAAGTAAGAAATTGGAGTTGCAGCCTTCAGCTCCATCAAACTGAGGATATTTTCTCCTTCCATCCTTTTCCCCGCACCTTCAGATCTTCAGCAATTTCAGGGACATTGTGGCCACGACAGAGTTCTGTGATGAGGTAGGGGAAGACAAGGGGTCCCAATGGCCGCAATGCACAATCCAAAATCCCTTCCTGAATATATCGACCAACATTAATAGGCCTCTCGTTTAAAATTGAACGGACGAGAGCTAACCTTGGTTGATCCACTATGCTGTTGTGTGAGGAGGGCATAATCCTCTTTTTCACGAATGCGTTCCACAGTTTGGCTTCGGGGTGAGTTCAGCTCGTTTCACCGTCCTTGGGTGTTTTGGATCGGTATTCCACTAGGTTCCTTCCTCGGTGAGTTCTGCCATGACAACATCATAATCTACTGCCTCCAGGCTCTCCAGGAACCTCTGATGCCCATCTTCCTTTCTGCCGACGTAGAGTCCGTAAAGGGTGTTAATGTACTCTGGTTCCAGAGGGACTTCCTTACCACGAACTGTCACTGCTGTCATGTCTCTGATGTCGATGGCAGCATAGAATTCTCTGACCAGGGTGACGTTCATCTCCTCAGGTTGCTCAGCAAACATCTGCCAATGAAGCGCTCTGATCTTACGGGTGATGAATGGTTTAAGCCCGAGATTCTCCGTTTGTTTGTTGTAGATGAACCCTTTCTCCTCCCACATATCCCTTTTCTGGAAGGAGGTCTAGTATCGGTCATTGGACTCTGCGTTGGAAAATCGGTTTGGGATTCTGTCGTGGCTGGGAGTGGCTGCTGCTGGGGCAGAGCTTGAGGCAGCACTTCTTCTAGTGTTTCTGGTACTCATAGTTGCAAGAGACTGTAGAAAATGGAAAGGAAATGAAAATCTAGAGAGGAAACAAGTAGAGAGAGTAAAAGTGAAGTGAAAAATGAATAGTAAAATGGGGTTTATATAGATGAAGAGTTTGATGCCCGTTGGAGCTGTAACGGTAGGCGCGAATAACGGGGCCAACAGTTACGCGGTTTCTGACGCGTCTGTCACGCGTTTCCGTGTCTGCTGCGCGTCTGTTACGCATTTGCGTGTCTACCGTGACAGAATGTTGACAGGCTGTATTTTCTGCGTATGTCGCGACAGCTGTAACGACAGCTTCCTCCTTTGAGCTTTTTGGGCTGATGGTGAGATGGTGGGCTTAGTTCACTTCTTCTCTTCTCCTTGTCTCCTTTAATTCCTAAAAATAATTAAAATAAAAATTTAGTTCCTAACAATAAAATAATTCTAATTTCCTAATAAATATATATATATAAATAAATAATAATAAAAATAAGTTAAATTAGGGATGCTAGGAGGGGCATCTCCTAAAGTAACCACTTCCTGCATTCTTGGAGCTTCAGTCCCCTGATAATGCTTCAGTCTCTGTCCGTTGACTTTAAATTGGTGCCCGTCTTTTAAGGATTTGATCGTAACGACACCATGGGGAAAAACTTGCACCACTTGGAATGGGCCGGACCATCTAGATTTCAGCTTCCCTGGGAAGAGTTTCAACCTAGAGTTGAATAACAACACAAGCTGCCCTGGGCAGAACTGTCGTGGCAGTAGCTTCTTGTCATGCCACTTCTTTGTTTTATCCTTGTAAATCCTTGCGTTTTCATAGGCCATTGCTCGAATTTCTTCAATCTCATTCAAGTCAAGTAACCTTTTCTGCCCTGCCTTTTCCAAGTCCAAATTCACTACCTTGATGGCCCATTATGCTTTGTGCTCTATCTCAACAGGTAAATGGCATGTTTTTTCATATATCAGCCGGTAGGGTGACATTCCCAATGGAGTTTTAAATGTTGTTCTGTAGGCCCAAAGTGCATCATTGAGGTGTAGGGACCAGTCCTTTCGAGTTGGTTTAACCATCTTCTCAAGAATGTTCTTTACCTCTCTATTGGATATTTCGACATGTCCATTGGTCTGAGGGTGATAAGTTGTTGCAATCCGATGCTTAACGCTATATTTCCTTAAGGCAGCAACTATTACCCTATTATCAAAATGCCTCCCTTCACCACTGATGATTGCCTTCGGAATGCCAAATCTAGAGAAAATGTTCTTATGCAGAAATCTCTGAACGGTCTTGGCATCGTTTTTCTGTGTGGCGATCGCTTCAACCCATTTGAACACATAGCCCACTGCTAGGAGGATATAAAGATTCCCACATGATGCTGGGAATGGTCCCATGAAATCAATCCCCCAAACGTCGAAGATTTCGACTTCAAGGATGTTTTGCAGCGGCATCTCATGTCTCCTTGAGATGTTTCCAGTCCGTTGACACTTGTCACAGTTTTTGTAGAATGCTTGGGCATCCTTGAACAGTGAAGGCCAATAAAAACCAGACTGTAAAACCTTGGCAGCAGTTTTGTTACCACCTAAGTGTCCTCCATATTGTGAAGCATGGCAGTAACAGCCCCAATTGTACAGCCACCTGACTGGAAAGTGCCATTTGAAATTATGTGTGATGCCAGTGATTACGCTGTAGGGGCAGCACTTGGGCAGAGGAAAGACAAGCTATTCCATGTAATTTACTACGCTAGCAAAACACTCAACGATGCCCAAGTTAACTACACCACAACAGAGAATGAACTATTAGCAGTGGTGTTTTCAATTGACAAGTTCTGATCCTACATACTTGGAACAAAAGTGGTGGTTCACACAGACCACTCTGAACTGAAATATTTGTTTGCTAAAAAAGACGCAAAGCCCAGACTGATTCGTTGGATTCTTATGCTGCAAGAGTTCGACATAGAAATCAAGGATAAAAAGGGGACATAGAACCAAGTTGTAGATCACTTGTCACGATTAGAGAAGGGAAATAGTCTCCCAACAGACGAGACACACATACTGAAGACCTTCCCTGGTGAGCAGCTATTCGCTGCCACAAGCACTGCCACGACAGCCATGGCGGCAGGTAAGTTTTTTGAACTCCCCTTGTATAATGATTTCGTTAATTATTTAGTTAGCGAAATATTTCCTCCTAATCTTAACTATCAAACCAGGAAGAGGTTCCAAAATGATGTTAAGCATTATTATTGGGACGATTCTGCTCTAGCAGGTGGCATAACGGCTTGGTGATCTTCGAAAATTTTGCTATAAACCTTCGATAGAACCCAGCTTGCCCTAAGAAACTCTGAATTCCTTTGACTGTGGTGGGTGGCGGCAGCTTTTCAATTACCTCAATCTTGGCTCTGTCGACTTCTATGTCGCGGAAGCTTACCTTATGGCCTAGGACTATCTCTTCATCCACCATGAAGTGACATTTTTCCCAGTTTAATACTAAGTTCGCTTTCTCGCATCTTTCGAGTACTTTCTGTAGGTTGCCTAAGCAGCTTTCAAAATTGTCCCCAAAGAAAGAGAAATCGTCCATGAACATCTCTAGGAAATCCTCCACCATGTCGGAGAATATCACCATCATACACCTCTGAAAGGTTGCTGGGGCGTTGCAAAGTCCAAATGGCATCCTCCGAAAAGCGTAAGTACCATATGGGCAAGTGAAAGTCGTTTTCTCTTGATCCTTCGGTACGATGGCTATTTGGTTATAACCTGAGTAACCATCAAGAAAACAGTAATAAGGCTTTCCCGCTAATCTATCAAGCATTTGATCAATAAAAGGCAGGGGAAAGTGGTCCTTCCGGGTAGCTTTGTTAAGCTTCCGGTAGTCCATACAAACCCTCCAACCGGTCACAGTCCTGGTTGGGATTAACTCGTTTTCTTCATTGGTCACATGGTTATTCCTCCCTTTTTAGGAACGCACTGCACCGGGCTCACCCATTTACTATCCGAGATGGCATAAATTATCCCAGCGTCTAGCCATTTGATAATTTCTTTTCGAACCACTTCTCGCATAGCATCATTCAAACGTCTCTAGGCATCTATGGTCGGCTTATGATCATCCTCGAGGAGAATTTTGTGCATGCATAGTGCCGGACTAATGCCTTGAATATCAGCTATCGTCCATCCAATAGCCTTTTTGTGATGTTGCAGCATCCCTATTAGCTGCTGTTCTTGTTCCTGCATCAACTTGGAAGAGATGATTACGGGCAACGTATCATTTAATCCAAGAAAAACATATTTGAGCTGCCCCGGCAGGGGCTTTAGATCTAGAACAGGTGGCTCTCTAGTTGATGGCTTTTGGATGATATGTTCATTCGAGGTATAGTTTAAGGGCTCGAATAACTTACCTGGACGATTTCCTATCCAGTTTACCTCCTCATGACCTTCAGTGTTAGATATGTCGAAATCTGAGGAGCTGCTGTCGTCGTCGCCACCGTGACAGTCTTCCAAATGGCTGTTGTGGCAGTGGCCAAATTTGATGTCATGATAGTCTGACCTGATGCAGGGTTGGTCAAGGATTACTTCAGTGATGGCCTTGCATTCTTCTTCTGCATCAGCGTGTTTCATTGCTTGGAGAACATTTAGCTTGATCTCTTGATCATTCACTCTCATAGTGAGTTCTCCCTTTCCTACATCAATCAGTGATCTTCCTGTGGCTAAGAAGGGTCGCCCCAGGATGATTGGTGCATTCTCATCTGCTTCACAATCTAAAACAAGAAAGTCAACAGGAAAAATAAATTTATCCACTCTTACTAGAATATCTTCAATATTTCCTTCTGGTTGCACGTAAGAGTGGTCTGCCAGCTGCAGCATAACTGTCGTGGGTCGTGCTTGTCCAATACCTAATTTCTGGAATACAGATGTTGGCATTAAATTAATACTAGCACCTAGATCACAAAGTGCCTTATCCACAAATTTATCACCGATTATGCACGGTATTATAAAGCTCCCAGGATCCTTCTTTTTCTGGGGTGGATGCTTGTGCAGAATAGTCATGCATCCTTCTGTCAGTTTAACCGTCTCAAATTCCCCAAGTCTGGATTTCTTTGACATAGCATCTTTGAGAAATTTGGCATAACCGGGCATCTCCTTGATGGCATCTAACAGCGGAATATTAATGTGGACCTGCTTAAAAATATCATAGATCTTCTTAAGCTGGAACTCTTGTTTCGTCTTCTGTAGCCGCTGTGGAAAAGGGGGTGGAGGACGATAATCTTCAATGCGTCCTTCCCACGGTATTCGGATCTGAGGAGGTTTAGGTTCTCCATCCTTCTCCTATATCCCTTCTGATGTCGTAACAGGTGTGGCGGCAGCAGGCTGTTTATCGTCTGTCGGGGCAGCATTCGCGACAGTCGATTCTAGCGCTGGTTCCTTAATTGGTTCAGCTTTCTTCTCCGACCCTGGTAATTTCTTCCCACTCCTAGTTGTGATAGCTTTGCACTTCTCATGTGTGGGTTTTCTAGTGACCTCAGTATCGCTAGGGAATCCTATGTTCTGCCTTGGCTTAATATGCTAGGAAACCTGACCCATTTGTGTCTCCAATGATTTCAGAGTAGCTTCATGGTTAGTCATACGCATCTCTATTTTATCCATGAACGACTCAATCTTCTTGACGAAGTGATTCATGTTTTCAATGTAAGTTCCTGTCTAAGACATAAACGTGGCCAAGGTCTGCTCCAATATACTAGGTGTTGCTATTGGTGGCTGTTGCGGCTACTGTTGCGGTTGCTGCCGAGTCAGAATTCTAGGTGCCCCCTGATTTTGAGTGTTCTGTGCTTGAGGGTTCAGGGCATTGTTAGGGTTGCTCCAAGAGAATTTGGGATCTTTCTTCGAGTTAGGATTGTAATTGTTGGAGTTGTAGTTTTGCTTGTTATAGTTTCCAACATACATCCCTTCCTCTAGCTGTAGCGGGCAGTCTTCCGAAATATGATTTTCACTGCAAGTTCCACATACCTCTTCTGCAGCATATACCGGTTGAGAATCTTTCTTCAGTAAATTTTCTAGTGCCTCTGTGAGATACGCAACTTGTGTCTTTAGGGAATTATCGGCTTCGTAATCCTTCACAGCTAGTACTCGTTTACTTCTCCTTGATGTGGGGAATTGCTCTTCGTTCTTCGCCAAATTCTTTAACACTACCATGGCTTCATCCGGATCTTTATCCAACAACAACCCATTGGCTGCTGAATCGATTCTCATGCGAGTTTATAGGTTGGCAGCATTGTAGAATTTGATTACTTGATTCCAAACAGGGAATCCATGAATTGGACAATTCCTCAGAAGAGTAGTAAACATGTCCCATGCCTCGTGCATTGGCTCGTCATCTTCCTGTTGAAAAGTAGAAATTTCGTTACGTAATCGCTCTGATAAATGGGAAGGGTTAAAACGAGATAAAAATTCATGAGTTAAATCTGCCCAAGTTCGTATTGAACCTGGCGTTAGTTTGTTTCACCAAGTTTTAGCTTTGTCCCTCAATGAATGAGGAAATAACCGAAGCCTCAGTATCTTCGGATTTACTCCTGGTAGTCTAAACGAACCACAGATTTCTTGGAACATTTTCAGATGTTCCCTAGCATCTTCTGTTGCAGCACCACTAAATTGGCCAGCTGAATTAATCATGCTGAACATAACAGGTTTCAGCTCGAAATTTTCAGCTTCCACGTCTGGCAGGGTGGTCTCCAGTTCAACATGATCATTGATCATGTAATCACGGCATGACCGGCATGCGGCCCCAGCAGCAGGAGGAGCGACAGGTCGTCTGTTTCCTCCATCTCCGATAGGATCTTCAGGACCTTGGGGATTCCCTTAGTTGTTCATGGCCTCTAACTTTTCTTCAAGATAATCATTTCTGGCTAACAAGATTCGGAGTCGGTTCCTAAGATTGCACGAGCGTTCGATTTCAGGATCTAGCTGATACTCAGGTTCCTTTCCTCGTCTCGATCTGCGCATAAGCAAACGGAAAACCTTGTGAAAAGCACAGGGTGAACAATCCAAGTAAAAATAGAAAAATAAAAAAAAAGAATGTGCAGTAAAAGTAGGGTAAAGATATGTTGCCAGTCCCCAGAAACGGCGCCAAAAACTTGTTGCGTGTAAAAGAGTTTATCGTAATAGAGTGCAAGTGTACACGACGCAAGTAGTAAAGTGATACACGAAGTATCGGATGTCGAATCCACAGAGACTGGAAATAGCCTTAACCTTGAATCACTACACAAGAAAGAAAATAATTTTAATTGTTTGTAAAGAAATACTAAATAATACTGATGATAAAGGATTAAAGAAATCAGGATAGAGAGAATGGGCCGGTATTGATTTGCTCAGTAGTGTAGGTGTTGCAATGTCTAGGACTGTCTATTCTGTCGTTGCGCCTGTCGCGGCAGCACCTGTCACGGCAACGGTCTGTTGTTGTCGCGGCAGCGATCACACAACTCTGTACTTCAAGCTTGGCAAGAATCCCTGCTATGCCTTGTCCTATCCCTAGGTCCAAGTCTGTCGATGAACATGTCTTTGATGATACCTCCCGGCGTGAATCGAAGGATGAACACCGATATTGTTGAATTCTTCCTTAGCCACTTAACCTCGTCCTATCCCTAGGTCCAAGATAGTTCAACCATAAACTGGAGAACCCGCACTTATTCCTTTCGTATACTTAACTCTCCCGATATTAAGTAAATGTATAATCTCACAATGCTCTCCCGATACTCTTGCAAGGTGTTGAAAACCAGAATAAGGAAACTTGAAGTAAAACAAAGCAATCCTTGCAACTACTTTACAGAATCAACCCTTAGCCCTATGGGAAGTTTAGAACATGATGAGAAGGGGGGAAACGACTAGGGTTTAGGAGAAGACGACTAGAGAATAAGATGTCATCTCCTAGGTCGAATTACATGCCTTTATATAGGCTTTGGGTTCAAGTTTTCTAATATGGCAAGAATACAAATTTAAATTAAAGTGCAACTCTATTAAAGACTAAATCTTCAAAGTAGATGTCTTTAATTCGTCCTCTCTTCATGCTTGGAGTTTCTTCCTTGAACTTTGGGCTTGGCCGTCATTCTGATCTAGGGCTCGGAAAAATATACGAGTGCTCCACGACAGACCGGCTTAATTTCCTCTTTCTGTCGAGCTCCATTTCACTTTTTCCCTTCACCATTGTTGTCGTCCTTGGCTGCCTCGGCAGCATCGTCCTTCTCGACTTCAGTCCCGTGTTCCAGCTCTACTTCTCCACTGCCCTGAGTCTGCTACAACAGCTACCTGCAAAAGTAACCAAAATCAGTAGCAACTATGCCTTTTATATAATTGTGATGTATAATTAAAATCTATCCTAAATGCAATGAAATATGCTTGAATGCAGCAGAAATATGGGTTAATTAGGGGGTAAAACATAGAACTTTTACACACTCAACAGCAAGCTCAAAACATTTCGAATATTTTGAATGAATTTGGTCATCATTCCGGCCACAAGGTTAGTGCACGAAAATCCCAACTTTATTTCTCTCCAAACACGAGCATAGATTTGAGGGAGGATATTTGTGTGGCTCTCGGGTTCAAACAAACTATGTCTCTTGGTACGTATCTAGGGGTGCCAGTTCTTCATGAGCGTATGAGACGTGCAGATTTTGATTTCATCTTGGATCGAATACGGGCTAAGCTAAGTGGTTGGTGTAACCCCCTCGTCCCGGCCCAACCAACAGACCTAACCGAACGGGTTACAAGGGGAAAACCAAAGCAAAACTTGTTAAGGCCTCGCTCCGATTAGCAACCCTAATTTTATTCATTTTATTTATCTTGTCTAGATATCACTTTTAATCCTATGTGTGAAGGCAACAACGAAAAAGCGAAAAAGAAATACGTACCAATCAGAGGGCATACGATAATTTAAACTTACCAAGTAGCTTATTTGTCAAATTTCATGCTCACGAGGCAAAACCATCACAAAGGGGCACATATAACTCATTTAGGATGCATACGAGCATTAAGGACTAAAACGCAACATTTGGAAACCCTTGAAGATGCCTTTTAACCGTTTTAACTACCTGCATTTTGAAACAGGCCTGTCCGTTCCGAAACGCGGGCTACATTAAAAAAGTAGCACCAAGCCGTTCCGGAACAGGAGCCTCCAGTGGCCAAACGTACCAAAACGAACCTACATGGTTCCGAATCATGAGCCTCCAGTGGCAAATCGTACCGAAACGGCACCACCCACGTTCCGATACGGTTGCTCCTGGAGCTCGACCGTTCTGAAACAATATCAGGCGTTCCGAAACGCCTGGACACAGTTTGGCCCGAAAATGCATTTCGGCATCTCCAAACGTTCCCAAACATACCCCGAAACATCACAACCTACTTGGAAACTTATTATACAAACAATCTAGAGGAAAACACCCTAAACACAACTTCAAACATGCACATACACAACAAAATGGATCTCAAGCCCAAAGCTCATATGAACACTTAACTTCAAAAATACTAACAAGTCAAAATGCAAGGTAATCTACCCAAAGCCCTAACAAGCCTCAACACATCATGGTATCAACATTTAAAACATGTTAGCAACTTAAACAAAGCCAAATATAGGAGTTTGAACACCAACTCCCTAACATAAAAGTCTAGTATTCCCATCGTCTAAGCATTATTACAACTTGTAAAATCATACTTTGAGCTAGCAAGAACTCCTCCCTTGCCCACTTGCCTCCCGGAGCCTCTAACGATCTGCATTGTTGGAAAAAGAGAGCGTAAGCTTAAAAGCTTAGTGAGCGGAGCTTTAAAACACAACAACAATGCAGTTCAAAACATGAATCTTAGATTTAAATGCAAAACCATTCAAGAAGGAGGTACAATGAAATGGAAGCATAAACGAAACATGGAATGCACATGCACAACCATTCCCGGTGGGACTACACATCACCGTACACAACAACTAGCATTTTTCCGATGGGACTGCACATCACCGTACTCATCTACTAGTCACTACCGGTGGGACTACACGTCACCGTATACAACGACTAACCATCATGTGAGGCTTGACATCAACTACGACTACACAAAAATATTAGAACGGAGAGTAAAAGCAATCCACATTTCACACAACAACACGAATATCCGCACACACCAACACTTAACGAAACAAGGCAAATTAGACGAACTTACACTTGGGTTTAGGTTAGCCCTTAAGGCTCCACCCGAACCCCTGAGAATACCTCTTTGAACCATTTTAAAATTTAAAACATTTCCACTCACCGATAAAGCCCAAACAAAAGTCATAACACCGATCTCAAGCCTCCGTAGCACCCGGTATCGCGCCCGAAGTACCCGAATCAATCTCCTCTCTTTCAAGACAACCCAAAACAGAATATTAGAATGCTAATATACTTGTAAACCAGCAACAATCTAGAAATCCAACTCCTTGCAACCAAAACACATTGATTCAAACCCAAATTTCACCCAAAACTTCACCAATTTCGTTCTAGACAAACCCCAAATTGAATCCATCGATTTCAACCATCAAAACACATCCAATATCATCTAGAAACACCCATTCTAGGTCCGTATACCTCCATCCCTCGTTTTACCACAAAACTAAGCCAAAACACCACTTTTTCACCTTCAAAAATTACCCACAGCTCTAATTTCGGGTTTATTGATTTAAAGCTTCATTTCAACACTTTATTAACACCAAAATGTGATTTTTAACCACCCAAAAACAGAGATATCAAAGCCCACTCGAAAAGCACCAAGAACTCACCATTTTCAAATTAATGTGTTTTAGGGTAAACTTAGAAATCATTTGGGTAAATGGAAAAATAAGTTGAAATCTATATTAATCTAGTAAAGGTCAATAGATTAAGATGTTTACCTTGAAGAAATCACCACAACTGAAGATTTGATGAAGAAATGCTTGCTCTTGAAAAAGGTTATGAGTTTTTGTCTTTCAAAAAAAGATGATAGTTTTTCTTTTTAATTTTGAGAAGAGATGAGGTAAAAACCCTTTTGTTTTAAAATCCCAAATTCCCCCTTTTGCCCTTATTCAATAAAAACCCCTTTTTAGTGTTATTTAATAATGTTTTCTTTCAAATAAATTAACCCGAACCGGTTTAACCAAACCCGGTTATCTCCCGGGCCCCAAACTCGGGTGTTACAAGTCTCCCCCACTTAAGGAATTTCGTCCCCGAAATTACCCGACGGAAAAAGATACGGAAACTGTCTTTTTATGTCTTCCTTCCTCTCCTAAGTAGCCTCTTCTACACCTCAGTGTCTCCACAAAACCTTGACTAACTCGATAGATCTCCCACGCAACATTTTCCTGTCCGTAGCAAGAATTTCAACCGGCTCTTCATCATACGACAGGTCTAGGTTCAACTCGATATCTTCCACTGGCATTACATGAGACGGATCCGACCTATACTTCTGAAGCATCAAAACGTAGAACACATCATGAATCTTCTCTAACTCTGTCGGCAGTCTCAATCTATAGGCAACGGGACCAACTCGCTCAACTATCTCATAAGGACCAATAAATCTCAGGCTTAACTTACCTTTCCTACCAAACCTCATCACCTTCTTCCAAGGTGAGACTTTCAAGAACACTTTGTCGCCTACGGCATACTCTATCTCCTTTCTTTTCAAATCAACATACGATTTCTGTCTGTCTGAAGCTGCCTTCAAGCGGTCATAGATCAGTTTTACCTTCTCGGTAGTGCCCTTAAGCAAGTCTGGCATCGGTACAAGCTTCTGTCTGGCCTCGGCCCAACAAAGAGGTGTTCTACACTTCCTACCATACAGAGCTTCATACGGTGCCATCTGAATACTAGCCTGATAAATGTTGTTGTATGCAAACTCTACTAATGGTAGGTGTTTCTCCCAAGAACCCTGAAAGTCGATGATACAACACCTCAATATGTCCTCCAACACCTGAATAACTCTCTCTGACTGACCATCTGATTGTGGGTGATACGAAGTACTGAAGTTCAACCAAGTACCCAAGGCACGATGCAAACACTCCCAAAATCTAGCTATAAACCTCGGATCTTGGTCTGATACGATTGACTTCGGTACCCCATACAATCTCATTATCTCACTGATGTACAAATCGGCCAACTTGTCTAAGGTGTAGGTAGTATGAACAGGTATGAAATGGGCACACTTAGTGAATCTGTCGACTATCACCCACACTAAATTCTTCTTCGAAGGAGTCAACGGTAAACCCGACACAAAGTCCATGGTAATACGTTCCCACTTCCATTCCGGAATCTTCAATGGCTGTAACAAACCTGAAGGAAAATGATGCTCGACCTTAACTCGCTAACATACCATACACCTACTCACAAACTCGGCCACATCTTTCTTCAACCCAATCCAGTAGTACTCTTCTTTTAACCCACGGTACATCTTCGTACTACCCGGATGCATAGCAAAAGGACTGTTATATGCTTCGTTCAAGATAGTACGCCTTAACTCGGCATCCTCTGGAACTACTATCCTACCTTTGAAACATAAGATCCCATTCTCGCCAAAGCAGAAATCTGTAGGCCTACCCTTGGCTATATCTTGCACGTGAGGTGCCAAAGACTCGTCTTGCAACTGTTTCTCTCGAATCAACTGAACCAAAAAAGGTTTAACATGTAGCTCAGCTATCAAACCGCCATCCCGTGACACACTCAATCTCACAAACATAGCTCGCAACTCAACTGCCACTTTCCTACTCAAAGCATCGGCCACTACGTTTGCATTACCAAGAACTCATAGTGCTCATATCGTGTACGGAAGGCGGTCTTTTGTATGTCCACATCCTTTACCTTCAACTGATAGTAACCGGATCTCAAATCAATCTTCGAAAACACTGAAGCACCTCTCAACAGATCAAACAAATCATCTATCTGCGGCAAAGGATACTTGTTCTTTACTGTTACTTTGTTCAACAGCCTATAGTCTATACACATCCTCATACTGCTGTCCTTTTTCTTCACAAACAAGACCGGAGCACCCCACAGAGAAATACTAGGCCTAATGAAACCTCTATCTGACAGTTCCTGAAGTTGTGTCTTCAACTCTTTCAACTCTTTCGGTGTCATTCTATACGGAGCAATAGACACGGGTGTAGAATCGGAATACGTCTCAATAGCAAACTCAACTTCCCTATCTGGAGGCAAACCCGACAACTCTTCCGGAAAAACACTCGGAAAATCACAAAATATTCTAATGTCTTGCGGTCTAACCTCACTCATATTCGGATTCATCACATAAGCCAAATACGCTTGACAACCTGAATTCATCAATCTCTGAGCTTCTAAAGCAGAAACAACATTGGACAAGAACTTAATGTTCTCGCCCACCACTACAACTTCAAAATCATACATAAGCCTCAAGAAGACTCTCTTGGTCTCAAAGTCTACCCTAGCTCTATGATCTACGAGCCAATCCATGCCTAATCACATCAAAACCATAGAACGACAATTCCATCATATCGACCGGAAACACATGACCCTGAATCATCAAAGGACACCTCCTATACATCTTCCTAACTACCACGATCTCACCGAAAGAGCTAGTAACATTCACACCTATCTCTAACCAATCATATGGTAAACCTAAAGATCTTGCATGTTCATCCAAAATGTACGAATGTGTCGAACCCGAATCTATCAAAGAAAACAAGGTCCAAGACTGTAACGAGAAATTACTTGCGATGACATTCGTGTCATTCCCAACCTCTCTTTGTGCATACACCCTAGCTGGTCCTCCACCCTCGAGCTGAACTGCCACCTCATGAGCTAAGTTCCTCTGACCATCGTTCCCCAGCTAAAAATTACCTCGACCGCGCCCACGACCTATCTAATGCTCAAACCCCCTAGCTGGAGCCGGTCCGCCCCTAGCCGGGTGTGGACAATTACGCCTCAAATGATCTCGGGAACCACAGTTCCAACATACCCCAAAGGTAACCATACACTCGCCCGGATGGCGTCTCCTGCATCTAGTGCACTCAGGAGTATGAACAACAGCTCCTTGGCCCTGATGGCCCCGTCCATGATTACCGCCCCTATGTCTCGAATCGGGTTGATATCTCCTATCTCTGTGCCTCTTGGCATGATCTCTGTCCCAATCTGCGTGTCTCTTTCCAGAATCCAACCCGCTAGCATGAGCACTCGAGCCTAAGTTCTGCTCAATATCCTTGGCCCTAGAGACCAAAACATCAAACTCGGTGTAATCAGAAGTGAACATATACGTCTTCACATCCCTAGTCAAACCATATCGGAAACGCTCACACCGTTCCCTCTCACTGGGAACCAACTCGGGAGCATACTGGCTCAACCTCACGAACTGAACCTCATACTCTGACACCGTCTTACTACCCTGAACCAAGGCCATAAATTCTCTCTTCTTTTCATCCTGATATCAGAATCCAAGATACTTCTTCTTAAAGGTTGTTCGGAAGAATTCCCAAGTGACATCTACTTCTGCCATACTCGAAGTAACGGTAGTCCACCAAGCATACGCATCTCTCTGAAGTAAGGAGACAACACAACCCAACTTACGGGTGTTTAAGCACTCCATCTGGCCTAAGATTCGTGTAGTACTCTCGAGCCAAGCCTCTGAACCCTCGAGAGTCAAACCACGGAACTCAACTCCACCCAAGCTACGAAGCCTCTCAAGGGGTAAACATGTCCCCGCACCCTGAGGTGGTGCTGCAGCATGTATGCCGGCCAAAGCTGTCTGAAAAGCTCCGGCTATAGTCTGAATCAATTGAGTCATGTCCGCTCCTACCGGACCTTGACCCACCTGAGCTCCATTACCCCCAACATTTGCACCGGCCTGAGGTCCATTACCACCACCTCCAGCATTCGCACCGGCCTGAGGCACATTACCTCCGACATCCACCCCATTACCATCGGGAGCAGGAAGAACATCCCCGGGTGCCTGGTCATCCGCTCTAGGCCGTCCTCTCTGTCTTACCATAACGAAGATAAAATCTAAAACAACAAACACATCCCACACAAGAAAACATAGGGTTAGCAAGGGCAAGGATCCAGGTTTTCAAGCTCTTTAAACCAAAACCATTTTCCAATAACAACACCTAGCAATGGGAACACTCGACTAAACTTCAACCAACAACAAGAACATTAAAACATGCTTTCACACACCGTGCAATGGCAAACAAACCAAACAAACCAACTTACCTAACTTACCTTCCCGAGAGACCTCGTAACCGAGGCTCTATTACCACCAAATGTAAACCCCTCGTCCCAGCCTAGCTAACACACCGAACCGAACAGGTTACACGGGGAAAACCGAAGCAAAACCCGTTAAGGCCTCGCTCTGATTAGCAACCCTAATTTTATTCATTTTATTTATCTTGTCTAGATATCACTTTTAATCCCATGTGTGAAGGCAACAGCGGAAAAGCGAAAACGAAATACGAACCAATCAGAGGTAATATGATAATTTAAACTTACCAAGTAGCTTATTTGTCAAATTTCATGCTCACGGGGCAAAACCATCACAAAGGGGCACATATAACTCATTTAGGATGCATACAAGCATTAGGGACTAAAACTCAACATTTAAAAACCTTCGAAGATGCCTTTTAACCATTTTAACTACCTGCGTTTCGAAACAGGCCTGCCCGTTCCGAAACGTGGGCTTCATTCAAAAAGTAGCACCAAGCCGTTCCGGAATGGTCCCACCTGGTTCCGGAACAAGAGCCTCCAGTGGCCAAACATACCGAAACGGCCCTACATGGTTCTGAATCATGAGCCTCTAGTGGCAAATCGTACCAAAACGACACCACCCCCGTTTCGATAGGGTGCCCCTGGAGCTCGACCATTCTGAAACCATATCAGGCGTTCCGAAACGCCTGGACACAGTTTGGCTCGAAAATGCATTTCGGCATCTCCAAACGTTCCCAAACATACCCCGAAACATCACAACCCACTTGGCAACTTATTATACAAACAATCTAGAGGCAAACACCCTAAACACAACTTCAAACATGCACACACACAACAAAATGGATCTCAAGCCCAAAGCTCATATGAACACTTAACTTCAAAAACACTAACAAGTCAAAATGCAAGGTAATCTACCCAAAGCCCTAACAAGCCTCAACACATCATGGTATCAACATTTAACACATGTTAGCAACTTAAACAAAGCCAAATATAGGAGTTTGAACACCAACTCCCTAACATAAAAGTTAGTATTCCCATCGTCTAAGCATTATTACAACTACTAAAATCATACTTTGAGCTAGCAAGAACTCCTCCCTTGCCCACTTGCCTCCTGGAGCCTCTAACGATCTGCATTGTTGGGAAAAGAGAGCGTAAGCTTAAAAGCTTAGTGAGCGGAGCTCTAAAACACAACAACAATGCAGTTCAAAACATGAATCTTGGATTTAAAAGCAAAATCATTTAAGAAGGAGGTACAATGAAACGGAAGCATAAAAGAAACATGGTATGCGCATGCACAACCATTCCCGGTGGGACTACACATCACTGTATACAACAACTAGCATTTTTCTGATGGGACTACACATCACCATACACATCTACTAGTCACTACCGGTGGGGCTACACGTCACTGTATACAATGACTAACCATCACGTGAGGCTTGACATCAACTACGACTACACAACAATATTAGAACAGAGAGTAAAAGCAATCCACATTTCACACAACAACACGAATATCCGCACACACCAACACTTAATGAAACAAGGCAAATTAGACGAACTTACACTTGGGTTTAGGTTAGCCCTTAAGGCTCCACCCAAACCCCTGAGAATACCTCTTTGAACCATTTTAAAGTTTTAAAACATTTCCACTCACCGATAAAGCCCAAACGAAAGTCGTAACACCGATCTCAAGCCTCCGTAGCACCCGATATCGCGCCCGTAGTACCCGAATCAATCTTCTCTGCTTCAAGACAACCCAAAACAAAATATTATGATGCTAATATATTTGTAAACCGGCAACAATCCGGAAATCCAACTTCTTGAAACCAAAACACATTGATTCAAACCCAAATTTCACCCAAAACTTCACCAATTTCGTTCTAGACAAACCCCAAATTGAATCCATCAATTTCAACCATCAAAACACATCCAATATCATCTAGAAACACCCATCCTAGATCTGTATACCTCAATCCCTCGTTTTACCATAAAACTAAGCCAAAAACACCACTTTTTCACCTTCAAAAATTACCCACTGCCCTAGTTTCGGGTTTATTGATTTAAAGCTTCATTTCAACACTTTATTAACACCAAAATGTGATTTTTAATCACCCAGAAACACAGATATCAAAGCCCACTCGAAAATCACCAAGAACTCACCATTTTCGAAATAATGGGTTTTAGGGTAAACTTAGAAATCATTTGGGTAAATAGAAAACTAAGTTGAAATCTATATTAATCTAGTAAAGGTCAATAAATTAAGACGTTTACCTTGAAGAAATCACCACAACTGAAGATTTGATGAAGAAATGCTTGCTCTTGAAAAAGTTTATGAGTTTTTGTGTTTCAAAAAAAAGATGATAGCTTTTCTTTTTGATTTTGAGAAGAGATGAGATAAAAAACCCTTTTGTTTTAAAATCCCAAATTCCCCTTTTTGCCCTTAATTAATAAAAACCCCTTTTTAGTGTTATTTAATAATGTTTTCTTTCAAATAAATTAACCTGAACCAGTTTAACCAAACTCGGTTATCTCCCGAGCCCCAAACTCGTGTGTTACAGTTGGGCAGCAAGATTGTTATCCTTAGCAGGAAGGATCACCCTTGCAAAATATGTGCTTGCTGCCATCCCCTCATATTTTATGCAAACTACCAAACTCTCGGTAGGTGTTTGCGCCGAAATAGACAAAATTATTCGTGGGTTCGTATGGGGTAATACTTCAGCTCATAGGGGCATTTCTCTTATCAATTGGGAAGCGATCATGTAGCCACTACGTAATGTAGGTCTTGGTATGTTTCGCTCTAATGAACGTAACATGGCTTATATGTGTAAACTTGCTTTTGCTCTGGTTAGTCGGCCAGATGATTTGTGGGTTCAAGCAATTTGGCAAAAGTATCAAGTCCTATCGTTATGTTCTAATTTTATATCTCGATCACAATGCTCTCCCCTTTGACGGGGCATCTCGAGTGTTTGGGAGTCCTTTCGCAATAACATCTTTTGGTTACTTGGTGATGGTAGCGAGGCTCGTGTATGGAATGATGTGGGGGTTCCTTCTTTAGGACCTTTAATGGATTGTGTGCGTTCACCATATGTTCCTCAACGTGCTCCTCTCTTTGGTAATTTCATGGGTGATACGGGTACGTGGGACATCGCCTGTCTCTCGAATTTGGTTAATCCAGTGGCTATCCCCCCATATTATGGGCGTAATGCCCCCATGTCCAACTCGTATGTGTGATTCAATTGGTTGGAACCGTAATGCATCAGGTACTTTCATTATAGAATCGTCTTATAAATCCTTTTTGGATGCCTCTTGAGCAGAAAGCAACATTGCGTGGCGTCATGTTTGGTCTTTGAATGTCCCTCAGCACATTCGTATGTTTCTTTGGCTCGTTATGCATCATCGTCTTCTGACTAATAAAAAGCGTGTTTGATGCAGTATTGCCTCTGATCCATCCTGTCATATTTGTGGCTGCTATTGTGAATCGATCCTCCACATTCTCACGGATTGCCCTTCCACTCGCAGATATTGACGAGGCATTCTCCCTTTGGAAAATCACGAGTTATTCTTTTCTTTGCCGCTTGAAGATTGGGTCAATAAAAATATTATCGTATCAACGCAAATGGGTAATACTACAGTTCCATGGGGTCTCTTCTTTGATTCTTTTGTTAGGCAACTTTGGAAACAACGGAACGACTTTATCTTCTCTGACTCATGTCTACCACTCCTGGAAGTTTATCGTATTAGCCACGCTTGGGGTTTGCATTATGCGGGGCAGAACCTGCATCGTTCTCTTGACCAAGCACCAGGTGTTGATGCTCTTTCTTGGCAGTCGCCGCCTATGTGTTGATTATGTCTTAATATAGACGCTGCAGTTTCCACCGGTTCTAGTCTAGGCAGTGTTAATGGGCTGATCCGTGGACCCTCTGGTGAATAGATTACAGGTTATTGTAAGCACATAGGTTTTGTTACTCCTTTGCATGCTGAGCTTTGGAGTCTCTTTGTTGGCCTTCAAGTTGCATGGAATGTAGGTGTTGAGCGTCTGCAAATTCAATCTGACTATAAGCATGCCATTGATCTTGTTCTCTCTACCTCTAGTGATCGGCCGCTGCCGCTTGTCCAGGTCATTGCTTCTTTGCGCAACCGTGCATGGTACAGTGAGATTATTTGGATCCCTCGTGAATGCAATATGGTTGCGGATAGCTTGTCAAGAATCCCTTCGACTCAATCTTTTGATCTTATGCTTTTCGATGAAGCCCCTCTGAGCATTGCTCCATTATTGGATCGGGACATCAATGGACCACCCTATTGTAGACCAGTTCGTACCTAAATTGTAGGCTCGAACTTCTTTCAATTCAAAAAAAAAAGTTTAATTTCACTAATTTTAAAACCGGAAGGTCTTACAAAATAATTAAACTAGAAAAATGAGGGATCAAGACTTAATTTCATTAATTTTAACTTACATGGTCTTAAAAACAATAAATCAAATAATTATGTGAGAGAGAAGGACTTAATTACAATAGTTTCAAAACTGTAAGTGACCTAAAACATAATTAAATCATAAAATTGTAAATTTGAAGAAAAAAAATTATTTATATTAATAGGTGGTATCATTATATGATGCCACGTGACAAATTCTTAATATCATTACGAGAAGAAACTAATTTAATAAATGAAATATAACTTCAAGGAAAACACAGGTTTGGACATTAATTAAAGTACGGGGACATTCGTGTCATCAATCTTTTGAATTATTAATACATAAAACTACATAAACAAACGTTTATGAAATTCTAAATTGTGATTGACAAAAGCGATGGAACTCGTTGTTTAAAGAGACTTGATTCATACATTAGATAATGCCTAAAGGCGACAAACATTAACAGCAAAATAGATGCTAAAAGGGAAAACAATAACACCAAATGGAATATTGTTTAGGGCTAGAAAGTATCCAAAAACACTCGCAAGATGTTTGAGAAAACGACAGGAGAATCTGAGATGAAAGTAACCAACAAAAATCTGAGAAGTCAACTCAACCCTGTCTGAATTCCAATGCATATATGCATGCTTATCCCCCGAGCAAAAGCCCTCACGGCGGCTAAAACTTAAGCATGCATTTTCAAAAATTTGTGTGTTCAATTCTTCTGTTTTCTGTAACTATGATGTCTCCTTTGTCATTTACTTTAGCTTATGATTTATTGGACCCCGATGGCAGCATAAATATTAAGTGGGACATCACGTCTTGGAAACCGGATGGCTATTTGGTGAGTTTCTACTTTATTTTTTCTTTACTATAATTGAGTATTTCAAAAGTTCAGTATAGATTATTCTTTCAACTCAATCTGTTTCATTCAAAATTAGAATGTCAATAACCTAGTCGCTCTCATTTGGGATTGTTGTGGTCGCAAATAAATGGCTTAATCTTTTTTTGTAGTTGTTTTGTCAATGTAATTAAAACTTTGTAGATGGTTTTGATCGAGCTAAGCATATTACACTTTTGTTTGGAATTCGGTTTATGTGAGCTTTATAGCTTGTGCGGGAGTGTTGTTTGATCCTGCGCATACATCCTCAGGTTTGGTATGTTGTGGTGCTAGGAGGAGAGGGTTACAATGAAGCTTGTGTTGGTATAATTTATCAATGCCTAGTTTGCTTGATGTAATGGTGCTAAGCTTAGTAGATGGCGGAGGGGAGTAGTGGAGGTACTTCTTTATTCAGGTGCGGACTGCTTTAGTTGGGATAATTTATTTGTATTGTTTTGGGGATATATGGGTCTCTTTTTGTTCTCTACATATTGGGTTAGGTGATGTTCGTACTAAATTTGGAATGTTTGTTTTGGTTGTGTGTTGTACTTCGTTTGTGTGTACTTTTTTTTTCATTGGAGGGAGGTCTTTAACGAGGCACACAGCGTAGTTTCTGAATTCTCTCAACGATTTATAAAATTTCATTTGCTGAGCAAAAAAAAATAGAACTGAGCGTGACAGCTCGCAGGATTTCTTGTTTCACTCACTACTCCTACATCATCTGGATAGAGACAAAAAGATTTTATAACGGTCAATGAATTTCTATAATCTCAAGAGAAGATATCAATTTTTTTGCGCTTTTGGATTCTATATATTTTTTTTGTTTTATCTGTACGAGTTTTTGATGAACATAATCCTCAAATATCTTAATATATTTAGGTGTGTTGGATTTGTTAAACTTGGCTTCTATCTTTTACCATTTGCATGATTCAATAAATTGTTTTCTCAGGCAACAGTGACAATAAGCAACCTACAAATGTATCGACCAATACCGAGCCCTGGCTGGACCTTAGGTTGGACATGGGCTAAAAAAGAAGTCATCTGGTCGATGGTGGGAGCCCAAGCCATTGACCAAGGAGATTGTTCAGACTTCAAAACAAACATTCCCCATACTTGCGAGAGGAGTCCAGCAATCATTGATTTACTCCCGGGAAGAGTCCCCGAAAACCAGCAGTTTCCCGGCTGCTGCAAGGGCGGCGTGCTCGGTTCGCGTGGACTAGACGAGACGGCGGCGTTCCAAGTTAATGTAGGGCATTCAGGTACGTCGAGGAAAACAGTGAGAGTGCCCAGGAGATTTTATCTACTCGGTCCGGGAGCTAGCTACACATGCGGTTCGGCAATGGTTGTCCCATCATCCGTTTTCTTATCGGACGATGGTCGACGAAGAAGTCGAGCAATGAGTAAGTGTGTGTGTGACATTTATGCTTTAAAGACTGTACATTAACTTAGTTTCACATAAATATTTGCAGTGACATGGACCGTCACATGCACATATTCACCTATGCTTGTCTCCAAGAATCCCAACTGTTGTGTCTCGTTATCTTCATTTTATAACCCTATGATCACACCATGTTCAACTTGCGCTTGCGGATGCAAACACAAACATAACTGCATCGAGTAAGCTGTATTTTTCTTCTGCTCAAATTTAAATACGAGTGCCAGATATAAATATACTCCTCATTTGTAAATATATCCGGCTCAAATTTAAATACGAGTATCGGATATAAATTTAATGGGTGAAATGCATGCAGGAGAGGTTCTGAAATTCCAACTCATTTGAAACCAAACTTGGTTAACAATGGCGACGCTCAGCCGCTGCAATGCACGCAACATATGTGCCCGATCCAGGTTCATTGGCATTTTAAGGTGAATTACAAAAAGTATTGGCGCGTGAAGATCACCGTCACCAATCTCAATTACTGGATGGATTACTCTCACTGGAATCTTGTTCTTCAACATCCAAATCTCAACAATGTCGTTCGTGTTTATAACTTCACTTACAAGCCACTCCTTTATCATTCCATGAGTAAGTTTATCGGCATAATGTTAAAAGAGTGTCCTAAAATTTGACTGGATAATCACTTTGTCGTCTACTGTTTTTTTTTTTTTTTTGAAGCATTTAACTTTCGACGTTTCATTTTAGACCAAAATTGCTCCTACACAAATGAAATTTGTCAGTCAAATAACAATAAATAACTTGAAATGGTGTGACAAACCTATATGATAGTGACAATTGCATAGAGACAAAGATGTCGACTTAAAAGAATAACATATCAGTCAAAAAAATAATTTTATAAAATTATATAAAATATAAAGTTATTTTTTCTGTTGAAGCATCATTCTGTCAAGTTGTTTATCACTAGTTGACTAACAGTTTTAATACACAGAAGAGTCATTTTGACTCAAAATGAAACGTTATAGATTAAAGTGTTTTCCAATAAGACGTTAGGGGCATTTTTTGGCATTATACCAAGTTTATTATACATTCATCTTATGTTATTTGAACTTGACGTCGAGTGTCGAATATGAAAATACATTTAGTTAGAAGTGTAGCCAATATTAGACAATGGGAGGGACAAAGTCGTTTAACTTCAAAATTCGAATAAATTTTTGTCTTTGCAGATGACACCGGTGTGTTCTATGGTGTGAAAGATGGCAATGAAGTGCTTATGGGGGCCAGGAATGGTGGGAATGTGCATTCAGAGATGATTCTTGGTAAAGATGAAAAGGAGTTTACATTGGATGGAGGATGGGTTTTCCCTCGAAAAGTTTACTTCAATGGCGATGAATGCCTTATGCCTCCCCCAGATTCATATCCATTCTTGCCCGAATCTCCAAGTCTAATTCAACCTTCACTATTTGCTGGTGCTTTGCTTTTGATTCTGCTAGCCTTTTGTTCTTTCTGGTGTGGTTCCAAAATCAAAACCCACAAAACTAAGAGAAAAACTTTCCTCCTAAGTCGAACAAACTTATAAATACATATAATAAAGCTTTCTTCTTAATATTCAAAGTACGATTACATGATAGTATATGTTCATATATTTTTAATACTTTGCCAAGACACCTTGCACACATGTGCTTGAACACAAGTTTTTTAAGATGAATATCATCCTCTTTTCTACTAGAGCCACTCGTTTGATTCTAAAACTTTCTTATTAAGATTGTCGGATATGTTTAGTTCAAGTAGCTCATAAATCTATTGACTGATCCACATGTGAAGTGAAAAGAACTTGTTTCGATTCTTTACTCTATGGTTGTAAGGTATAAAGTGCCTTATTTCAGAACTAAGATTTAATTTGGGTGCAAAATTAAAATTTTGAAGGAATAAATTAAACAGTATTCAAACTAACATAGACTAAAATTGTCATTAAGCAAATTCTCACGTCCTTAATAAAACTATCCTACGTTTGTAGTTCGATCCTGAATTTGCTTACAAAAATGTAGCCCACAAATTTAATTGAGTCTTTTTATTTTTTGTATAGTCACTCGTATTTAATTCATTTATCGACTAATTCAAAATGAAAATGAACATTTCAATCCAATTTAACCTTTTTACTAGATAAAGAGCCTGATTAACAAGCTTGGATAATATTTGATCTTCTATTAGTACAGTTGCGGATCTTATAAATGCTGATAATCATACCTGGAAGAGTGACTTAATTAATGATCTCTTTGACCCTTCTACTGCTCACAAAATTCTCTGTATGCCTCTTTCTTCTTCTTTTACTCCAGACTGCAGGATCTGGAGAGGGGATGGTTCGGGCCTGTATACTGTCCGCAGTGGGTATCGGTGGCTTGTGAATGTCTCTCTAGGCTTGAGTGGGAATCCTGATGATTTTGAAGACGATTGGTACTCAAAGTTCTGTGGTACTTTTTGGTCCTTGTTTATTCCTTCAAAGGTTCGAATCTTCTACTGGCGATTTGTGCATAACTTGATCCCAACCTATCAAAATCTTTTAATTAGGAAGATACAGATTAATGATCAGTGTGTGCTTTGTCAATCTGGTCTAGAATCTGTGCATCATATGGTTCAGGATTGCAGTTTTATCCAACAAGCTTTATATGCTTTCAATATTTCAGTTCCTACAGTGACTAGTGAGTTAAGTTTTCTGCAGTGGTTTGCTAATCTTTTCGACACTTTATCTACTATCCAGAAACGCTCTCTAGTAGTAGTGCTTTGGGCTTCATGGAATACGCGCAACAAGATTATACATGAAGGTGCCTCACAATCTGCAATCAATCTAATTGCTTTTTCGAAATCCTACATTTTGGAACTCGATGCATCTAAGATTACTACCCATACGGTCTCTAGACCCAGAAATCTTAACTGGAGCCCCTTATTGAGGATATTGTAAAGGCAAACTTTGACTTCAGTTTCTCAGCAACATCATCAAAATCAGTCTCATGAGTTATTTTCAGAAATTCAGAGGGACTTGTTATGGCGGCAGGAACTTACTCTCATTTGAATGCCTGTAATGTTGAACATGCGAAAGCCCTAGCTTGCGAGTTAGCTGTCACTTTAGGCCATGATCTGGGTTTTCGGCGTCTGATAGTGGAGGGAGATTCTCTGGTGGTTGTGTCGAACCTCACCTCACCTGCAAAGAATTTTTCACCACTTTGTCATTTGTACGAAAATATATTGTGCAAATTGTCACGGGGCTAGGTCTAGGCCGGTCTAGCCTCGTGCGGCCTTGGTCGTGAAGCACTCGAAAGGGGCTTGAAAACGGCCAAGTCAGCCTTACTCACTAAGCTTGGAAGGCTTAGTCTCGAATGCGGAAGCTCTCTTGGAAAAATGAAAAGGGTGATGGCTCAAAGTAAAGCAAGGAAGGGGATGCACACTCTCGATTAAGAAAGCTAAGGCCTCGTTAAAAACTCCCCCTAAGCCTAGATGGGGAGAAAAGAGTACCAAAGCTTCTTTATTAACAAAGAAGGGAAAAAGCTTACAAAAGATGAAATGGTGAAAAGTGGAATGTCTAAGATGGATGGAGGAGGGCTCTATTTATAGCCTAATCCCCCTCGATCCATTGGCTCTCACTGACTCGATCCAAGGGCCATGGATGAGTCTTACAAAAGAATCTCCTATTCAAGGCAAGCTTGTCATACTCATATTGACTTGCCTTGATTACAATCACTATTGCCTCTATTACAAAGACTATGACATCATTGCTTTGTTGTCTTGGAATACTTTCCTCATGCATGGATGGCTTTCCATAAGTATTTCTCCAAGGATGACAACTTGGCATGGGATGATGGTGCTTGGGCGGATTGGGCCTCTCATGGTCCAATCTTGGTGTCCAAAATCCCCTCTCTTGGATGCCTTTGGCTGAAACGGGCCCTAGGGGTGTGGGCAACTCGGCTGGGCTCTCCCTAGGCCCTTGTGTGCGCACATCGGGTGCGGGCTCGGCTCCTTGGGCGTGCACGTCGGGTGCGGGCTCGGGCTCCATGCCTTGGGCGGCATGGACGGTGCATGACAAAGGCCCCTCGGGTGCTTGTGTTGGGCCCCCTCGGGTGCAACTCGTGTGGGCAGCACATGGGGTGCTGGACAAGGCCCCATGGTGCGCTAGAACTGGCCCAGGACGGATCTCTTGGGCGCGGACACCACCAAGGGCGTTGGGCATGGCCCCTTGGTGCGTGGCATGGGCAGCTACTCGGGCCCCTCGGTTGGGAGAAAGGCATTGTGCGCAAGGGTCCGCACCTATGGGTGCGGCTGGCTCGGTCGCAAAAAGTTCCCCTGTGACATTCTCCCCCACTAAATCTATCGACGCCCTCGTCGATAGGCATTGAAGAGACTCGGCCGACTTGTCCTCGAACGGCCTCGGCTCGTCATCATGTTTCCTCTTGACTAAGGAAACTCTCGTACAAAGGGCAAGGCTCTCATGCCTTGGCTCTCGATCTACTCCATTGGATGGCTCCACATGTTTCCGCTTGGCATCGGGAAACAACCTCCAAAGCTCAAGGTTCTCATGCCTTGGTCCACGATCAATCTCGAGTGGTGGCTTCTCATCTCTTGTGATGTTTGCCATGCTTGGTGCGTGGCTAGCCTCGAACCACTCTCGACCATACTCGTCTAACAGCTTGGGGATGAAGTTGTGGTCCACTTGATCGCTTGTTGGAAAACTCGAAGTGTAGGCTTCTCCGCCTACTTGCTCTTGTATCGACTCTTCGCTCGAACTCTCGAGCAACCTGCGCAAGGAATCAAAGCAAGTTAGTCCAAAATTTTCACACAAATTTGACGTGCTTACCTTGGACGCAAGGTCCTCTTCGGATGGTGTCACGATGCCTTGTCGATACTCAAGACATGTGATGATGGCGGGGTCTTGGAAAAGTCCCTCTTTGGTGCACTCTTGCACTCTCTCAAATCGCAACTCATCTTGGTAGGCCATCGGGCCTACTTGCTCCATGGAATGGCTTTGTTCTTCGCACGTCCTCGTTGGCGATCTACAAACAAAACCAAAGTGAGTTAGTCCCAAATTGGATTGAAAAACGGACTCACTTACCTCGGACACTAAGTCCTCATTGTCTCGATCCACTTTGCCTTGTCGATACCCAAGGCAAGTGTTGGCATAGTTAGGCCCCTCATCAATGGGCTTGGGCACCTCGGTGCTTTGACTCGGTTCCATGGACTCAAGCCACTCGTCCATGGAATTCGACCATTCGTCGAACTCGGCTTGCAACTCTTCGCAAAAGGTTGCTAGCTCCTCTCCATCGGCTTGATCTTCTTCACCAAACTCGGATGGCTCTTGAAACTCTTCTTCAAACTCGGATGGTTTGGATGGGCACTCCACCTCTTGAACCATCTCGCTCTTTGGCGTCGTTGGCAACTCCAAAGGCTTCTCCTCGTCTTTGATCTCTTCAAAGACTCGTCCCATTATGTTGGGGATTTCCACGGACTCTTCCATGGATTCTTCATCGTCATTGGCTACCTCGGACTCGCACACTTGCTCGCCTTCATTTTGGCTTGACAACTTGTCATCGCTTTGTTGCAAACCTGCATCATACTCACCCTCGGCTTCTAGCAAAACAAGTGCGTTAATCTGCTCTAAGCAAGAATAACCAATAATAACATCATCATCAAGACAATGGTTAGAAATTACCTTGATGTTGGTTGTGTCGCACCATTCTCCGATGCGAACTCTCACGTTCCATGCAACTCCATCGATGTGTTCTTCGTTGAAGTTGATGAACTCGGTCTCCTCATGAACCTTCTCCACTTGAAGATTCAACCAATCAGCAATTTGATCGGAAATGACCAACGATGTTGCGCTAGAGTCTACTAACGCCTCAAACTCAACGTTGGCAATCATGATCTTAGCAAACTCGCGCTTCTTCTCGTCGTGGCCACTCTTGGCTAGAGTTGGGCGGATTTGCTCCTCGGTTGTCTCGGACTCAAGCACTCCTTCATGGATGCTTGGCGATGCCTCGACTTTCTCGCTTAACGCATCAACGTCTTGTCGGTGTGGATCTGCAACACACCTTTCCTCGGTTTCTGACAAGACAAGTGCATCAATTTGCTCTAAACAAGATGCACCAATAACAATTTTATACACATCAAGAAATTCACAAGAAATTACCTTGATGTTTGTTGTGCCTCGGAACTCGCCTATTTGATGGAACACATCTTTCGCGATTCCCACAACTCTCTCATCGCTAAAGTTGGCTGTCACAACTTGTTGTTTAACCTTCCTAAATTGAAGGTTTAACTGCTCGGCTGTTTTCTCGGACACGAGCACTCCATGTGCACTTGGATCAACTAGTGCACTCAATGTCACCTCGCGGAACACTATGTCGACATACATAGGCTCCTCTTCCTCAAAGTCGCTCTCGACTTGGCTTGACTCCCAACCGGACTCGTCATCGTCGCTGGAACACCCCACATAACCTGGCTTCTCCCACGGTTGTGTGGTCTCGTTGCACTCTTGCAACCTTTCCTTTACTTCACTCTTGAAGTTTGACGCCCCAACCATCATACTCGCTGATGATTGTTCCCCGAACAAGGAAGCTAGCTTCACGGCCTCGGTCTCATCGGGCAAGCTTCGCTCCTCGAACGCCTCTACCATACTCGCTGGTAGCACATTGCACCTCGCATCAAGCTTCGAAGCCTCGGTCTCGTCGGGCTCGTCCTGTACCTTGGACTGCTTGAAATGGTGCGGGCATCGGAAAGACTCGTGTGGCTCTCCACACTTCCAACACTTTGACGGTCTCCTCTTCGGGCAATCATTGTGATATTCACTGCAATGAAAACAAAACAACGGTTTTGTAATAAGAATATCACTAAACTCAGATTCGCTCACCTCGCTTTTATACGAGACGCCTTGTGATTCCACTCTCTTCTTTGCTGCAACGTTCCTTCTTCTTTGCGCCATCTCTCGACTCGATAGGATGCGGAAAATGGCTCTGATACCACTTGTCACGGGGCTAGGTCTAGGCCGGTCTAGCCTCGTGCGGCCTTGGTCGTGAAGCACTCGAAAGGGGCTTGAAAACGGCCAAGTCAGCCTTACTCACTAAGCTTGGAAGGCTTAGTCTCGAATGCGGAAGCTCTCTTGGAAAAATGAAAAGGGTGATGGCTCAAAGTAAAGCAAGGAAGGGGATGCACACTCTCGATTAAGAAAGCTAAGGCCTCGTTAAAAACTCCCCCTAAGCCTAGATGGGGAGAAAAGAGTACCAAAGCTTCTTTATTAACAAAGAAGGGAAAAAGCTTACAAAAGATGAAATGGTGAAAAGTGGAATGTCTAAGATGGATGGAGGAGGGCTCTATTTATAGCCTAATCCCCCTCGATCCAATGGCTCTCACTGACTCGATCCAAGGGCCATGGATGAGTCTTACAAAAGAATCTCCTATTCAAGGCAAGCTTGTCATACTCATATTGACTTGCCTTGATTACAATCACTATTGCCTCTATTACAAAGACTATGACATCATTGCTTTGTTGTCTTGGAATACTTTCCTCATGCATGGATGGCTTTCCATAAGTATTTCTCCAAGGATGACAACTTGGCATGGGATGATGGTGCTTGGGCGGATTGGGCCTCTCATGGTCCAATCTTGGTGTCCAAAATCCCCTCTCTTGGATGTCTTTGGCTGAAACGGGCCCTAGGGGTGTGGGCAACTCGGCTGGGCTCTCCCTAGGCCCTTGTGTGCGCACATCGGGTGCGGGCTCGGCTCCTTGGGCGTGCACGTCGGGTGCGGGCTCGGGCTCCATGCCTTGGGCGGCATGGACGGTGCATGACAAAGGCCCCTCGGGTGCTTGTGTTGGGCCCCCTCGGGTGCAACTCGTGTGGGCAGCACATGGGGTGCTGGACAAGGCCCCATGGTGCGCTAGAACTGGCCCAGGACGGATCTCTTGGGCGCGGACACCACCAAGGGCGTTGGGCATGGCCCCTTGGTGCGTGGCATGGGCAGCTACTCGGGCCCCTCGGTTGGGAGAAAGGCATTGTGCGCAAGGGTCCGCACCTATGGGTGCGGCTGGCTCGGTCGCAAAAAGTTCCCCTGTGACAAAATGCTCTCACTTTGATTACCTGACCTTTACCCATGTCAATCGGGAGAGAAATCGAGCTGCCCATCACCTCGCTCAGCTTGGGCTTTCTTCGTCGGAGCCATGCATTTGGATTGAGGAGGTTCCGCCGGCTGTAGAAGTCACGGCAGCGCGCGATAGACAGTGGCTTGGTCCTACGGATTGATCAATGTTTGTGCTTTGGCTTTCTCCCTTGTCTAATCGGAGTTTTCATCACATCTTCCTCTCCGATTGATTTCAAGGTTTCCCCTCTTCTTTGGGTTATCTATTTCCTCTATTCCGATCTGTTTTTCGGTGCGAAAGAAGGGGTACGGTTTGGCTGGACGGTTCGTGTTCTTTTCTTTGGTTTTTGTTTCTGTCTTTAATCTTTGTCTGTTTATTTTAGCCGCACGTGTCGCTTGATGTACTCAGTTTATTTTTTTAATAATAAAATCCAGTCGTTCCACTGTTAAAAAAAATAAAATGAAAGTCAATTTCTTTTGAATATTCTGGTATGGTTTATTGTTGTGTATCTATTATCACCGCTTAAACCTAATTTGATTCGACTTTATTCCAAGTTTGGTGACTGATGAGATGTCGATTAAGTTTTAGGTTGTGATTTTGGTCTTCAAATCAAACCTTGTATCTGCTCCTACTATTCATCGTGGATGTTTCTCTGGTCTATCTTTCTTTCTGGTTTGTCGCGTTACGAGGTCCGTCTTAAACCGTTGTGGCTTCAGCTTTGTTTCTGTGTTTTCTTGCTTGACTGATTTGGACATCTCGACATTGGTGGTCGATTTTCTGAGGTTTCTTGGTTGATCTCTTCTGGTGGATTTCTCTTTAGTTTCTGAGTATTTGTTGGGGGCGTTTTGTCTGGTAGTTTTTCTTTGTTGTGTTTGCTTTGTGGTATAGTATGGCCATATTAGCTTGGAATGTCAGAGGTTTAGGGAATTCTGACACAGTGAGAGCCCTCAATGATGTTGTAACGACCCGAAATTCTGGTTAGTGAATCGGGTATCGCACCCGAATATTGGGTCTTTATCCTGAAAGCCTAGTTAAGAATATTAAGTTGGGCCCATTACATTGGTGGGAGAGGTTTGAATTTTAAAAGATGAGGATAGGAGGAAAGGGGGGAGATATTATTTTAGAGAGAGAAGAAAAAACTAAAAAGTTAATGGGAGAGAGAAGGAAGAGAAAAAGTTAAATGAGGGAGATTCAAACTCTGATCTATGGAGATTTGACTATCCGTTGTCGACACTTTCACCGTCATTTTGTTCATCTCGTCGAGACGAGTTCGTCGGTACCAACAACACCGCTATCAGAGCCGCTGTTAGAGGAAGTGAGTGAGAGGAAGTTTTGGGTTTTCTAGTTGAAGAGGTTCGAGAGCTCGAAATGAGAAACTGAGACCACCATCGTGCTCACCGGTGTCGAGAGAGTTAGATTAGGGCTTCGTCATTGCTGTTCGGCCACCGAAAGTCGCCGCACGTGCCACCACGTGTCGCCCTTGCACGTGGGCGACGTTCAGCTGCGTGGGTAGCTATATCGGCTCAAAGCGAGCCGTTGGGCTAGCCGGTCGAGCCGGCCTATTGAGTCGACCCAAGCTGAGCCGCAAGACGCGCCGTCAATCGTCGTTGACCGTTGACCATTGACCGACCGTTGAATTTTTCTGGGGGACCCTACTTGGGGTTTCTCGACGTTCTAAGTCTATTGGTGCAGTTCGTTTCGACAAATTCGAACTCGGTAAGTGTTTTTTACGCATTTGACCCTTCAAATTCATTAAAGTATGTGATTAAGTGATACTTATGGTATTAATTGGTATTTGAGGATTATTCGAGATCGGGTATCATATCAAGTGGAATATTGGGGAAGCTCGGATGATGATTTTAGCGATAACGACTTAAGGTTAGTATACCTCGAACTCTTATTGCTTCATGAGCATCATAAATGTGAATGTCTTGCTTGTTAATATCTACAAAATAAGTAGACGATAAATAAGCAAGTATTGAGACTAATATTATGGGAGTTGATAATTTTGAAGTGCATGATGATGCCAAGAATATGATGTGACTTGTGGAGGCTTTAGAGACCGTGTATGGTCGACTAAGATGCTTGTATAACTACTTGATGATTGTTTGACTGATTGATAACCGTGATGCCTTGTATGCTTGTTCGAATAGATTAATGTATTCGATGGAAATTATGTAAGGGATGAATAATGGTAAAATTCGAATAAATGATCATAAGTCAGTAATTAATAATGATTGAATGAATGCGTTAGTAAACAAACCCTAATGACTTTCATAAGCTTTAGGGATCGAATAAAGTGTTGTAAACCATAATTCAAGGAAATGGTGCGAACCCGTAGATGGGGTATCGATACGAGCTTTGGTCGTACCGGTACTTGTAGAAATCTAGGATTTTCAGTAAGTAGTTTTTGTATTGGTACGCGTGTGAGTATAGATACTCGAGGATATCATGTTGATACTCGTGTTCGAGTACCGGTACCCGATGCACTAATTATTTGATAAATGTAATTTAAGGGTGGAAATTGATGTGTATATTAATAATTAAATTATGCCTTGATAAATGAGATAACGAGGATTACTGGAGGCAATAAATGAGATTAATTATATACTTCTCCATAATGTATTAACAACTTGGTAATGTAAAATAAATGATGTAATGACATTTAGCAATGATAGGGAGATCCTTGGGATCACGTTGCTTGTACGCCGGATAGGCATTTGATTGGTTGAGTCTTTTGATTGATGGGATCCGGATACCTAGTGAAAGAGTGTTGCAAGACCATGGTTAGAGATACCGAATGGAGGTTACCGATGCTATGTGATTCGGGCCTCATTCGAAGGTACTCGATGGGGGATTCTGAGTATGTGTATGTTTCGATGCTAGGTGACCCGACCTCACCCAGTGTGTAGATGCTCGAAAGAGGATACTGAGCAAGGGTGTATGTTCCGATGCTATGTGACCCGGTCTCGCCCAATGTGTATGTTTTGATGCTACGTGACCCGGTCTCACCCGGAGTGTATGTTCTGATGCTACATAACCTGGCCTCACTCTAAAGTTGTTGTTGTTGATATGTGTTTTCGCCTAGATGATCTATTAAGATCTCGGGCTTGATAGGCCTTGTGTGTCATGTATTATGTTTTTCTATGATGAGAGCATACGTTTTAGGCGACTAGTGGTAGCACCATGTGTTTATTTAGCTCTCTTTATTGCTCGTACTAGCTTGCATGGTTATGTTTATGATTAACATGAAGTATAGTGGAGTAGATGTGTACCACTGAGCTTTGTAAGCTCAGCGTTCGGAATCGTTGTTTCCGTGCATAGGTTGATCGTTGGATCGCGGAGCACTATCGGTACGTGATTCTAGCATGTGGTGATCTCCGGAGTACGGTACTTGTGTTTAGTGGGGTATGTATTCCTAGGACCTTACGCGGTGGAGTCTGTAATTATTATTTTTGTAATTGTATTTATCAAATTGAATGTTCAAACACTTTAAATTAAATTAGAGCTCATTTATATCGTTTTGACTTTTTATCTATATTTTCAACTGTAACTTAAATGTTTTCGAAAAATACTTTGTTGGGCTAAACCCAATTTATGAAATTTTATGATTTTTAGTTTGGGCTTGAGGCCCAATTGTGACATTCGGGTCGAGGGTGTTAGATGAAATTTTCAAATATAAACCTAGTGTGGTGTTTTTTAATGAAACAAAGCAAAAGAAGAAATACCTTGAGAAAATAAGGAGGGAGCTAAACTTTAGTGAGAGCCATTATGTTAACCCTAAAGGAACTGTCGGTGGATTAACTCTTTGGTGGTCCAAAAAGGTTAAAGTGTTTGAACAAGAGCAAGAATGAATATCTCTCAAATGTTAAGAATTTTTGGGAGTTTGGAGGTATCCAGTTAATCCTAAATCTTTTGCTATAAAGCTAAGAACCATCAGTGTTAAACGTCGAATATAGAGTCGGATGAAATATAGGGGTGAGCGTTCGTTCGAGTTGAGTCGAGTCAAAAAAATTCGAGTTATTTGAGTTGACGCGTCATATTTTACAGTTCAAACTTTATTTGAATTTTTTTTGATTCAAGTCGAGTATAAGAAATTCGAGTCGAGTTCGAGTTGAATTTTTAAATTCTTATACAAATTTAAATGTAATTATTTATCAATGTTATAGTATAGTTTGATTTCAATTTAAACTACTTTTTTCTAATTATATAAGATATGCATGTATATTTCATCATATTTTTTCATATGCCACATATATTTCATCATATTTTTTATATTAGGACATATATATCAAGAAAACTTGAGGGAATCGACTCAAACTTAAAAATCAACCCACTAATTACTAAAAATTTCGAGTTATTCGAATTTCAATTTTACAACTCAAACTTTATTTAAAATGTGTTCAAGTCAAGTCGAGTTTATGTAATTTCGGGTCGAGTTAAAACGATTCAAATTTTTTCACCTCAAGTCGAATAAAAAATTTTAATTTTTCGAGTCTAGTCGAGTTGTACTTGCCCCTGAATAGAAAAATAGCGATGGCGGCCTTCAACGCTTACTTCACCTTCCACTCCTCATTTGTTTCAAAAAAGTTGAAAAATAAAAAGAAAAGAAATCCCTTTCTGATCTGCCCAACTTCGATAAAGCAAAGAATTAGGGTTTAAGCAAAGATTTTAACAATGGAAGGCAATAACTTGGAGAAAACACTCCAAGAAGGGAACCTTTACAAGCAACTCAATTGCCTTATCGTTGCTCATCTTCGCCATCACAATCTCACTCAAGTACTTCTTCAAAATTTTCTGCATATTTTTATTTATTTATCTATTTTTATACTTTGTTTTGTCTTTATTTTTTTGAAGGCTGCAAGAGCAGTGGCTACAGCAACAATGACGCCTTTAGACGTTGAAGCCCCTCCCCATAAGCTTCTTGAGCTTGTTGCCAAGGTGGGTTCTTTATGTTTTTCATTTTTGCTTTGAAGGAAAGGCAGACAATTAAAAAAAACATTAAAAAAACAGGTTTTTTTAGTTCTAAAGTGATAACAGGGTCTTGCAATGGAGAAAGACGAGACATTACGAGGGGTTCCTTCTTCTACATTGTTTGATTTGGGGACAGCTTTGGGTTATGGCTCGAAACCGAATCCTCGGGTTTCTTCTGTTGATTTCAGGCAATACCCTTTTGCTAAATTCCCTTGCCTTTTCATTTTAATTAGTTTGCTATGGATCTACTCTTATTTTTTTGGTACAAAGGACTAGCCTTATCATATATTATTCGGATTTGGGTATGTATCTGATACGGGTATTTTTTAGATTTTTAAAGTTTTCCCATGTTTTTGGAGGGGATGCCCTCGTGTTTATTTTTCAAACACTAGCGCCCGATATAGATACTTCATGAAAAATGAAGAGTCCGAACTACAAAACTACCTGAGTAATCTAGAAAGAGTACATAACTAGCTGATTAAACTAGAAAAATCAAAGTGAATAATGAAGGAACCTATCAATATAATTTCATATTAGTTTGATATGTTTCGCCCCTCTTTTTGCTGTAAGTCCGAGTTGCTCCTTGCCACCAGTCTTCCATAAGAGGAGCTCTTAGACGCTGGTACGGAGGTACTGCTTTGATTGCTATTTTGGGTATGGTCTTGCAAGGGTAGGCCAGACAGAAGGAAACTGTGGTGTAGTGCAGAATAGACAAAGATAGGTTTTAAAAGAATATATATATTGTTTGACTTATGGAGGATTGGCCCGAGGGAGGCAGAGATGATGTAGCAACTTCTTTTTCTTTTTAGAAATTTCTTTTGCTATTCTGATATTAATATGTAGCTAAGAACTTGAGCATTTTTAGGGTTAAAATTCCTTGCTATTAATTGACATAAACTCATGGTGAACGTCTATTGTGAAACCAGTGCTGCACAGGATACTAAGTGCTCGACAAAGAGTTTTCCAAAGCATGAGACGAGGCATCTTTCGGAGCACAAGGTTGGTTAGCTTATGTGTGCAACACTCTCGTGAAAGTGAATATTGAACTTATCTGACAATTCAAATCTTCTTTAGAATATTGCCAGGTGTGCAAGGTTTAGTGCCGATGGGCGGTTCGTTGCTACCGGAAGTGCCGACACATCAATTAAACTCTTTGAAGTATGATTCTTGCATTTGTATGTTTCAGTTGTCTTCACTACGGATCATGTCTGACTCCTGTTTTTTAATTGGCGCAGATATCGAAAATAAAGCAAATGATGCTACCCGATTCAAAAGATGGTCTGGTGCGACCTGTCATAAGGACATTTTATGACCATATGCAGGTATTGCTTATCGTTTATCCTGCAGTATGCTTAAGATGGCAACAACTCCCATAATTATGGATTTTTATATCATGTTTAATTTAGTTCCGACCCTAATATTTTTGCATTATACGCTCTCCTGTCTGTTCATTTCAACCTTGTTTCTGCACATCATCTCAATAACTCTTCTTGATGCTTGTGTTTTTAATCAATTTATTTGTTTTGGTCTCTTTCAATCGAGAAGTTGAAAATTTCTGCAACTTGCATGGGCTAGTGTCTAAAATATATACCAACAATATTTTCGTGAATGCTTCTTGTTTTCAAGGAAAAGACATAGAGGAACTGATACTTGTATTTCTTATGGCTGAAACAATGCGCATCTTGATTTTCTTATTGTTTGTCCTTCAAATCTCTGATGAGAGTCTAAAAGTAAAAGGATTATCTTCTTAGATTTAGAAGTAAGCAATTACTTCATATTTTGTGTATGTTCTCTCTTTCCAATTAACCCTAAAAGCTTGTTAAAAATGCTTGATGCTTTTCCTTTGTATGATCCAACTCTTTTTTGCTCAAATGCAGCCCATAAATGATTTGGATTTCCATCCTCAGAATACCGTGCTAATATCTGGGGCAAAAGATAACACTATAAAGTATGTCTTTTATTCTAAATATAATCAGCTTTGGTTTTTATTATTTCCTATTCCATCTCGTGTTCTTTCCCTTATTAGTTCATCAATAACTACTTAACGATTACGGTTCAAATTGATGTTTCCTTTCTGTAGTGGTAGATAGGATGCAAACTGACATTTTTACATCATGCTTGAAATGTGTTCACAGATTCTTTGATTTTTCCAAAGCTACCGCAAAGAGAGCCTTCAGAGTGATCCAGGTTTTGCTTGATATTTTGACACTGTTTCAGTCTTGGTTTATGATCAAGTTGATTTTAATGTAAGTACGATATTATAAAAAAATTTGTACTTATGATGACCTAGGATACTCACAATGTACGGTCTGTATCATTCCATCCATCTGGCGATTTTCTAATAGCAGGTAAACTATTTGAATCATATTTCCCCTTTTTCGATTTTTTTCTTGCTTTCCTATCTCTTCATGCAACTTTGTAATGAAGATTTGAGGAATATTCTAGTGGAAGACGGGGTCTCATTGAAACTTGGAAATGGTTTGATTTAATAAACCTACTTAATACGGTGTTTTGTATTTGAAATTTCATAACCCTGCTAGACCCTTTATGGTTATGTGATCCATTTTCCCTAGAGAGCCCATTTCATCCATGCACAATAGGGTACTGCTTTGCAGTAAGATGATTCATTGCTTCATGCAGCCAACCCTACATAGTGGGAAAAGGCTTAGTTTGTTTCTTGTAAGTCAAATCTTTGTGAACCACGTACTTCGACAAATACGGAACCAACTTTTGTATTTCTTTTGGTTCCTGTGAGTGGCATTAGTTAACTTATTGGAATTCCTTATTTTCAAGTCTTTACCTATGTTTTGACTGCTTACAAGGTTCAGATGAAAACTGGCAGGAACTGATCATCCAATAGCACACTTATACGATGTTAATACGTTCCAATGTTATCTATCTGCAAATCCCCCTGAGATGGGTGTTAATGGAGCCATAAACCAGGTATAAAATATCACTCTTCAAAACAGAAGGATCTCTTATCCATTTGTTTTGTTAAAGATAACTTGAGACCGTTTAGTCCGTAACCCAATCTGTTCTGGTGTGCAGGTAAGATATTCTTCTACCGGTGGCATGTACGTTACTGCATCTAAAGATGGTGCTATTCGGTTATGGGATGGAGTAAGTGCCAGTTGTGTGCGCTCCATAGTTGGTGCCCATGGAACAGCGGAGGCCACGAGTGCATGTTTTACGAAGGATCAAAGGTAGGGATGCTAATCAGTTTTTGGTGGTTCGATTACATCTTATGTCAAAGCATGGCACTAAGTTTGATATGTTTTAATTTATAAATGAAATGGGCTATACATTGTAGACTATAATGTATTATATTTGTTAAAAGGAAAAAAATGTTATATTGCTATGTTACTTGGACTCTGGAGTGAGTGTCGGATATGGTCAATTATTTCTATGTTTTAAAATGTATTTGGAGAGTCCTTTGAAGATCATATCCTCATACCATGTCCTGATTTGCTTCGGGACAAAGGCATTAGACACTAGTGCTTCAAGAAAAATAAGTTGGAGCAGCATAGTTATATTTTAAATGCAAAATTGTTTCTCTGGCTAGGGCTGTCAGCTACTTTAGATTGTAATGGAAAGTGAAGCAGATTGCAATGTATGGCTAATGGTATACAAACGAGTCGATCGATGATGGAAAGTTCATGTGACATGTTTCGCAAACTTTGCATGATATGATATGCATTAGTACCTTGGTTTGTTTTAAGAAACTTGACCTGTAGTTTGATTTTCTAGGTTTGTCCTTTCTTGTGGAAAGGATTCCACGGTGAAGCTTTGGGAGATTGGCACCGGAAGATTGGTCAAGCAGTATCTTGGGGCTACACACACGCAATTGCGGTGCCAGGTATGCGAGGGTGGTTTTCTATTTGGTTAAGCTTCCTAATTGGCAGTCGTATCTCTTCTTTGAGGTGTTGAGGCCAAATCGACTATCCCCCAAATTAGTTTATTAGGCTTGAAACAGAGTTATCTCCGGGTTCATGAGTTTCTAGTTGAAACAATGCTCTGCCATCTACCTGAAAGTTATCTTGGTAGTTTGTGTTACATTGCAACTTGTTTCCTCCGGATTAATCTGTGATTTCAATTAGATCATAACTACTAAATAGTCGGATATGTTTTCTGCAGGCCGTTTTTAATGATACCGAAGAGTTTGTGCTATCCATAGATGAACCTAGCAACGAGGTTTGTTCGACTTCACGATTGTAGTGGAAACCACATAATCCTACTTTTGGCCTCCATTAATTATTCTGTTATGACACAGATTGTCATTTGGGATGCTTTGACGGCTGAAAAAGTGGCAAAGTGGCCTTCCAACCATATCGGCGCCCCTCGTTGGATTGAGCACTCACCAACGGAGCCTGCCTTTGTATCCTGTGGGACTGACAGATCTGTTCGTTTTTGGAAGGAAATTCTCTAAGCACCCATAATGATCTGGATAACTTAATCGAACTGACATGGTAAAAGCCAAGTGCATCATGAGTGTTGCAGGTCCATGGTCTGGCTTGGAACTCGTGTTCAAATCGCTTCCCGTCTTTGGAGTCACCGTACAAATTGAGTCGACATGGATGCCCGCCCCTATCTCCGTTCTCCCATTCTTCACCTAATGGAGAGAAACATGCATTGCACTCATTTGATTAGTGTTTTAGCTGTGTTGATTTGTTGTTGTACGGAAACATCCTCTGTAAAAGGAAATAAGTGAAATAAAATGTAAGTTGTCAGTGTTGTAACGCCATGATAAGTTGGCCAAGCATATTTATCATTACTCATACTATATAACCAGAAATATTTGATGCATTGTCAATGTAAGGGTTTAGGGGTTTAGTTTATCAGAATATTTTTGTTTCTCACTTCAAACTATTGACAATTTTTTTTTCTATGGGCATGCAATAATATGTTTCATGTACTTTGACATGAAAATTTTGAAATATGGGTACATGATCCTTTACATGTAAGCTGATTGTTCATGTATTTTTTTTTTTTTTTTGCTTTTACAAAAAAATTGGACAAAAGTGTTTATTTCTTCATATTTATGTCACTATTTCTTCTATATTTTTCGAAAATAATGCTTGAGATTATATATTTTACCTATTTAAAAAATATTTTTTAACAACAATATCAAATATTTAAATTTTAAAGCAATCAAAAATCAATGTCAAACTAACTTTTTAATAGATTAAAGGCATAATGTCAAAATTTACTCCTAATGTTTAATTAAATTGTCACATCGACTTATATTTTTTAAATATTTTAGCCATAATATTTTAATTTTCGGTCAAAATGATTATTTTCAATGAAAACTGTTAATTAATTATCCACGCGTCTTGTTACTTGTTGACTGCATATGCCCATGTGGGATGAGAATACTAATATGACATATCCATTTGGGCATATGTAATAACGTGACATATTCTCTCGTGGATCTTATTAGTTAAGTTGTATTAATTTTAGCTAATTAACCACTTTCATCAAAAAAAATATTATTTTTAGGAAAATTTTACAAAGTGCGACCAACACATACCATTAATGTTGAGTATCATTGAACATCATTAAATTAATTAATAAAGATTTAAAATTTCAAGGACCCATCATACAATTAATAATTATTTTTAAAATTTTAATTAAATTATTTTATTTTTTAATAAGGGTAAACTATATATTTAGTATCTCACGTATTTTTATATTTCTATTGAACTCTCATTATTTAAATATTATTTTAATTTGACCTTGTTCTTTATAAAAAATAATTTAACCCTTAACCCTAAACTATTAAACCTATACCCTAAACCATATACCATTAAAAATAATTTCACCATCACCGATTCAATTCAATTCAATGAATTGTTGAATTCTCCTAAAAAAAATTCAATTAAATTATATATATATATATATATATATATATATATATCAAAATTAATTAAACTCGAATCTCCTAAAATTAACACTATCATCTTATTTGAGATGAAGAGGTCATCACAATTAATGATAAAATGTGTTAATCCATAATTAATTTTAGGGATCATAATTAATTTATAATTATTCGAACTCGTTAATGCTTCTTGCAATCTTGTTGCACCATGAACCGGTTCCCGAATCCTGTAAGTTTAAAATTCGTCTTGGTTGAAATCTAAATATAACAGTTGTGTGCTAAACTGCATTATCCTTTAGCATCTTACCAGCGGGATTGGATCCAACCAATCGCAGTTTCTTATCATGTTCCGATGATTCAAAGACGTTAAACCACTCTTTTTCACCAGCCATGCTACAGTACATGATTCCTCTGTTCAAGAATAAGTCCCACCAATATTTGACAGACTGAAAAAGAACCTGCGTAGCTTTCTCTCGGAAAACACTTTTACCATTCCAGTTTTCCTGCATGTTTAGCCATAAGATGTGTAAAGGTATGTATAATTACTCCTATTTCAGATCAAACATGTTCGAAACTATATTTTATATGGTGGTTTAGATTGTTGGTGGAGATGAAGGATCAAAACAAGTTTCAAGTGAAGTATCATATCGGTACATAATTTACTTTTATCTAATTGTAAATGCACACTATCAAACTTCGTTCGTGTTAACAGACGAATTAAAATGTCGGCTTGGACAATAAGGTTACCAGTGTGTCTAATTGAAGCAATAAATTTGCTGCTACAATTTGATAGTGGGCTCAGAAGCAGTGAAGACAATCCATTAATACGTCCAGGATATTGACGCCACCTTCTTTCTGTATCTGCTGCAATAGGCTAACGGCTTGGACAATAAGGTTACCAGTGTGTCTAATTGAGGATGTTTAAAAAGGTTTTGGCAATGTTTGAAACGTTTTTAAGTAGCCAAACCAGTGCTTTTAATGTACCCATTTTGATATAGACATAATTTGTATCGCTACGTTTTGAAACTGTTAGAATCCGTTTCGATACAAGGCTTACTTGTTTCGATACGGACATGTGTTGTTTCGAAACACCCTTTGGTGTTTCGATACGCCTACGTGGCATACACCCCAACGACTAAAACCCCCAACGACTAAAACCCCCAACGACTATTTGAATTGCATGATGTTTCAATATGACACTAGACGTTTCGATATGGGCGTTCCGATATGGCCCAAAGTGTTTCGATACGGCACACTGCATCAGACTCCAACGGCTAGTTCTGAAGAATGGTGTTTCGATACATTTATGCGTGTATCGAAACATACATCACCATAACTGCATTTATGGTGGCAAATAAAGTCTCTAACGGCTCCAATTCAATCTCAATGATCCTCAACGGCTATAAACTCAATTGGGAGTATAAAAGGGACCTCCAAGCATCAAGGAAAGGCTAATTCCTCAATTGTCAACAACATTATGATGAAGAAATTGTCTTACAGCTTAAATTGTACATTTCTAGTATAGACAACACTTGTGAGCTTAATTTGATTGATTATGTACTAGAGGTGCCTGAAACTGGCTCTAGTATACTTGCTTGAATTCTTCAAATTTACTAGAGAAGCCTAAAACTTGGCCCTAGTAATCTTGTGAAAAAAGAAAGAAAAAAGAAGAAAAAGAAAAGAAGAATTCACTAGAGGTGCCCAAAAACTGGCTCTAGTTAAAAAAAGTTACTAAAGCCTAGTTGATTCCAAGGAATTCCGAAAAATCATTTGAGTTTACAAAGCATGCACACACTCACTGGCATTATAGTTTGGTTCCGAGTAAGTCTTTTGTCATTCGAAGGGTTGATGATTGTAACCCCCTCGTCCCGGTCTGGCCGGATGACCGGTCCGAGTGGGCCACACGGGGAAAACCGAAGCGAAACCCAAAGGGTTCCCCCTCGGTTAGCAACCCTATAAATTTTTTCTCATTTAAAACTTGTCACATTCGAACCCCAAACCACATTCAAACAGCCAAATTTTAATCTTGACTAAAGGTATCTTAAATCCTATGTGTCTTTCTCTTTAAAAAGGCCAACAAGTCAAAACAGTGCAGTCTTAAGCAAAGGTTTCGAAACTTAGACTGGCAGTAAGGTCTGGAACCCAAATTTCTGTAAAGGTTTCGAAACCTTACCCATGGTTTCGAAACCCTCTTCCATGGTTTCGAAACCTCCCTCAAAGGTTTCGAAACTTAGGCCGGCAGTGAGGTCTGGAATCCCAAATTTTGCAAATGTTTCGAAACCTTCCCTAAAGGTTTCGAAACTTAGGCTGGCAGTAAGGTCTGGAAGCCCAGATTTCTGCAAAGGTTTCGAAACCTTACTCATGGTTTCGAAACCATAGTGCAGGGGATCACTTACTACCCAACTCTAAGACTTCCTAACTATGAAGAACACTAAGATCATGCATAGACACATATAAAAGCTTAAAAAGGACCAAAGGCATGAATTAACACTCATAAGACTTGCACATACTATCATTTAAGCAACCATACATGAACCATAGATAGCAACCAAGCAATTAACAAGGCATCCATACATAGCATTCATACAAAGGGCAACTTATGCATATATGGTCATACAAGCACGTAAGTTTTCATGCTTTAGCAACCAAACAAATAGACATTCAAGGCATACAACAACAAAGATATTTATAGCTCAAACAAGGCATCCAAGAATCAAACCAATATCGACATACATCAAAACTCAATCATCAAAACCTATCCCATTGCTTAACTATTACATTCATTTACTCAAAACTCATACATTGAGCTCACCAAAAGCAACACTTGGAGACCTTTCCTTGCCCTTGCCACCCACAAGCTATTTATCTGCATTGTCGAACAAAAGAGAGCGTAAGCATAAAAGCTTAGTGAGGGTAAGCTCATAAAACAAACCTTCGACAATGCAGGGTCCAAGCACGAGCAATTTCCATAATGAAATGCATGTTCTTACCTCCGATCCGCACAAGTCAAAATGATCATGATGCATGGACATATATTCAACATTATGTCATGCTCAACATCTTGTAACACAACTTACTGCGATACATAACTCAATGCGTTAATCACATTATACATCAATACACAAAGGGCGTCACATTTCGTAACATATAAGCATATTTGCATAATCTCATATTGGTAAATACACATAACCTCATATTGGCACCTAGCTATGACCCGAATACGCGGATAACCCGTTGGAACGCATTTCCAACAACAACATTACCTCGGTGGGATTCCACTCATCACTGGTCCTTGCATGTGCGGGATTCCACTCATCGCCACATGCCCTACGGATGGGATTCTACTCATCATCACGTAGAAATATATAAAAGCTTCCGGTGGAATATTACATCACCGTACTCCTCCTTGGTGCCTTAACGCCACCAAGGCCACGTATGTTTTGACTCAATTTGTGTGCACACTCATCCTAATGATCGATCATTGTACCCAAGCATACTAGTGCCAATATAAATCAAACTACACAACTTTTTACAATATCAAATTCAATATAAATTCCGTGCCTAGCACGTACTCACCATGATTCTCCAAAATCATGCAATCCACAACACAACCTCATTTCACAAACCAACACCACATGTATGTCAACCGAACAATCATCTCATCATATATCCACATTTTATTTGTCATCAACATGCATATAAAATCAATACATTAAGCCATACTTTCACATACATGTGTATCACATTATACATACTCATCATGAGGCATATCAACGATTAAAGAGTACATCCAATGTCTCTAACTAAAGCTTAGGATTAGGCTACCACCCTAATCCTAACTCTAGGTGGGTCCACCAAGCCCAACCTAGTTCACATGCTTGAACCAACCACTTAAAAACCAATTTAAAAACATTAACCACTCACCTCTACCTCCAAGCTCAACTACCAAGCAAACATCACCTTCAAGTTTCCGAATTTCTTCCCGATGCTTCGCCGACCCAAATTCTTGCTTCTAAACAACCTCCATACAATTCAAACAACCTCAAATTAGCCCAACCTCAAAATACCAATCCGGAACACAATTCAAATACAATTTACAACACCGCAAGACATGACCAAACCCCAAACTTAGCAATTTCGGACAGCCCCAATACCTCTTCCAAAATCCATGTTTCCAACATCCATTGCACCCACAAATGATCCCAAATCAATCCCTAATCATAGTACTACCATTGGGCTATCAATTCCCACCTTAAACAACCCCCAAAACTCACCCAAAACCCTCCAAAACCCCATTTTCGTACTCACATTTTACCCAGCAGAAAATCATGTTTTTAAACACCCAAATGACATCTAAATGGTCCCAGATCATCCCCATAGCATACATATACCATCATCCCTCTAATTACACCCTAAAACCCACCAAAAATCAACTTTTTGATACCTTAAAAATTGTCTCAAAAGCTCATTTCGGATTTTCATCCAAAATCCTCCATTTCAACATATAATGTGTATTTTCATGAGATTAAACCAAAACCCAACATAATAAATCGAAATCAAGTGTAAAACCCATCAAAAACTCAAATTTTCATTAAACTCCAAATTTCAAAAAGATGATAGTTTTCAATTCTAAAACTAGGTAATTGTAGAGGATGATGAGGAGAGTTCAAATATATGATTACCTTTAAAAACGCCCTTGAATTGGTGAAGAAATCAAAGGGGATAGTAACTAGGGTTTGGGGAATGGGTTTGGTATTCTTCATGGTGGAGAAGAAGAAATGGGGAAAGATGATAACATTTCTTTTTATTCTTTTTACCTTTTTAAAAGTGGTCTCCCTTTTTCAAAACATTTGGGTTAAATCACCAAGGTGGTCCCTCCTCTTTATTTTAAAACCCAATTAGGTCACACTTTAGGTTGAATTTATTTTTATTTAGTTTTATTGACTCGAACTACAAACCCGACTAACTCCTAGTCCCAAAACACGGGTGTTACAATGATCATACTTGCAAGTGCACAGTGGTTAAGGGTTAACTAAGTTATAACGTTGTTTTTATGAGATTTAGAGATTTGGTGAATAATTATGAGTTTGCATTGCTTGAGGACAAACAATGGTTTGAGTTTGGGGGTGTGTTAAGTGTCTAAAAGTTATTTTATTTACCCTTTTTACTCATATTATTGTTAGACTTAGACACATTTTAGTTGCATAATTAGGCATTCATGCATATTCTCATAATTTCCTTCACCATTAAGCTTGATTACATATTTTAGTGTATTTTGTGGGAAAATGTGTTGTTTTGGTATGTATTTTGGTGCATGCAGGAAAACTACCGTCGGGCCTGCCGCCGAGCCTGATGCCCAGACAGACAATGCCGAGGCAGCAGAGAGGGCAGAAGAGGAGAACCTGAAAATTGTTGGAGGAAGCTATTGGACCATCTGGAGAGTTGATCGAGAACTGTGCCAGCCCTTGCACACCAACCCAGACCTCTACCGAGGTAGACAACAGTATGCCGCCGAGGCAGCAACTGGAGGAAGGGTGGAAATATGCAAAGTGGTATACGACTGAAATAGCTCATTAAGCCCAATTTTTGGAGACCACTTGCACGTGCATTGGAGCCCAGCAGACAAAGAAAAGCCATGGTCAAAGTCAAGGTGGAAAAAGTCAAATGAGAATCTAGGAAGATTTAATGTTAGATTTGTTCTTTTAATGAGTTGTAATTAGATTCTAACTAGGATTCCTGCCCTAAATCGACTTAGACCTAGGCTCCTCCCCTATAAATGAAATCGACTTGAAGGAGAAAAACAACAATTGAGATTTAAGAGAAAACTCCTTCTTGTCGAAACCCCTTTGTGTCGCCATCTTCCATTATGTTCTAAACCTTCCCTAGGGCTAAGGGTTGGTTGTGTAGTAGTTGTGAGAGTTTTTGCTTGTATTTGTTTAGGTTTTCAGTTTTTGCAATAAAATTCAAGGTTTGTTTACTCTCGGTTCTTCATTGTTGCAATCTTTATCAGGAGAGAAGAGAGCATCAATCTATTTGTTCAATATCGGGAGAGTTGGACTCATGAAACGAGTAAACACGGTTTTATCCAACCATAGGGTAAAGCTACTTCGGCTTAGGGATAAGTTAGAAGTTCAGCATCTAAGAGAGGCTTCATAATCGGTTGATGTTCATCCTTAGATTCACGTTGGGAGGTATTATCCAAGACGTGTTCACCAATAGTACTTCAAGCTTAGGGATAAGAGGAAGTCATTGAAGGGAGCCTTGCCGAACCTTGAATCATCACTTAACTGCCCAGGCAGTCACATTGGTCTCTACCGAGGCGGGCTTCTGCCGAGGCATACTCGTGGGCAGCTACCGAAAGTTGTTAAGTTGATCTGCAAAATTGTATCGAGACAGTGCATCCAATCTCCACACTACGAAGCATTCCAATACTGGCCCATTCTCTCACTCTGATTTCTCAATTTATTTTATTTGCTTTAATCTTATTTTTAATCAAACCAACTCTCAATATTTATGTTTTTTACTTTTTACCTGTGCAGAAAAGTGAATTCTGAAGGTTGTCATAATCCATGTGGAGACGATATCTTAAATACTATAACTTGGCACCGTGTACACTTGCACGCAATTTGCGCATCACTTTTGCACGCAACACATCTCTCGAATCGTCTTTCTCAATCTATGCAATGTGCGTTCAATCTCAAGGTCTAATTGTCTAACTTCCCACTCAACACGTGTTTTAGGCATACACTGATAAAAAATAAAATAAAAATAAAACAAGTAAAAATATAAAAACAATTAAATCTGTTGCAATACCCGGCAACGGCGCCAAAAACTTGAAGACTCTCGGCGTGAATGATTATTTGCTGGCAATATGGCGTAAAAGATATTGGAAAAGTGTTAACACAGTGCCATGAAAACCTATAGCGTGCAAGTATACACGATCTGCAAGTAATATAGCGGTTAAGCTGAGTGTCGATCCCACAGGGATTGCGTTCATGAGATTCAATTGATGTGCTAATTAATTGTCTTGTGAAAAAGACTGTTTTGATTGGGAGTGGTTTTGAAAATGGCTTAAAAAATAAAACTAGCAAAGACGTTGGCAAGGAAGATGTCTTAGCAAATGATGAACGTTGGTAAGGAGTGTCTAGTTTTCACGCTAATTGTATCATGCTAGCTTTTAATAAATCCTGTCTTGGAATTGTTTTCCGAGCATATTCAAAGATAGCAATGCCTCTGTCGATGGCATTGCCCTAAATTAATTATGAAAAAACCCCTATATGTCTATAGTGCATGTTTTTTCACAAATTAATTCGATTAAGCATCAATCTTTACTCCTAAGAGGTAGATTTCACTCTCGAAGTAAGTTCATCTACTTGAACATCTTATTTCGAAGCGTCTCTCCTTAGTATCTAGCAATCGATCGTTGCCACTCAAGTCAGTTATGATATTGAGTTGTAATAAGCCAACTATGCCAGCAGTCGCTTGGCATAATATTTTAAAAAGGGGGTGATAGTTGTCGCTTGACAACACACTTAAAAATAATGAACATGCCAGATGGAAAACAGTACTGAGGCAGTGTTGATTAATTAAAAACTAAACATTAAAAACAACGTTCAAACGCAAACACCCCTCACCAACTATGAAATCAGTTCATGGTGAGGGTATCAACCAAAAAAACATAATCGTTTTCAACATCCATCAGTATTAAAACTAAAAAAAATAACAACAAAGATGATGGGCTAGAAGAGGGTCTCTCGATGCAGCTCTTCACGACCAGGCTCTCGAATGTTGCACCCTATCTTCGATCACTCTCCTCGTCCGTTCACCCCTTCATTTTGCTTTGATCGGGATTAAATAGGACTACATAGATAGCCTAGGATTATCTTGAATTTGAATTTGATCGTGCAGGGATAAGGATAGTGATCATCTTATCCGACGTTTGAATCCTAAGGCTGATCAGGTTAGGGCTGACGTCATCGTGCCATTGCTCATCCGACATCACAGCTTGGCATGGTACTGCCAACCGTGCTTGGCACTGCTCGTCTGCTATTTTCTCGCAGCCTGATCTGATCCTATTTTTTCGGGGTCAACATCTTCTTGGCCTCGCATCAAATGTTCTTCTCTTCCGAACGATGCTTGGCATTAAAGGTCCTTCTACGCCAACGGCTACTCGACATCATACTTAGTGTCGTCTCCTGCTTCTGTCCTGCCAGCTACTATGCCATCAGCTATGCCAACCTGCAAAAAGGTGCCAAAACAACCCATTCATACTAGCATAACACCAAATTCTAACTCTATATGCAATGCATGATTTTACAACCTAAATGCAGCTAAATGTACTTAAAAGACAAGAAAGAGCATGTGAAATAAGCATAAAATTTAGTACTTTTGGAGCGTCAACAAGAGCCTATAACAATGCCCTTGCTACTTTTGGTAATCTCCAACCAAAATTCAAAACATCCTTTCCGAGATGTCCAAGATGTGGTGATGCTTCTGAGTGTGTTGAACATAATTTCTTCTTTTTCCCCTTTGCTCAAGTTGTCTGGAGAGCATCTGACTGCAGCTATTCTCTCAATAGCCTGGGTTTCCCTAGATTTTGCCGTTGGTGGGAGTATCTTGTTGGCCTAAGTAACCGAACCTTTTCGAAGGATAGCCTTATGCTTATTGCATGTCTTTTGTTGCAACTCTGAAAATTAAGAAATGATTTGGTTTTCTCAGTGTAGAGCGTTTAAGTGTTCTCCTTTTATGAGCGCAAGTGCACACTCTTGTCAAGTTATAGTATAAAAGATATCGTCTCCCACAGGGATTGGAATAGCTCCTATGAATGGTTTCCTGCACATAGATTTAGCAAATGCAACATTAAATCTCAAGATGTGGAAATATAAAAACACAAGTAAAGATAAAGATAGTAATGAGAAGAATGATAGGGAGAGATTGGGCGATAAGCTGGGTAAGACATGTGCAGCTTAGTAGCCTGTGGACTGCATAGTGAAGCTTTGAGTATGTTTTGCGCTGCCAGGAGTTGCTGCCTCGGTGGGTATGGCGGGCGGCAAACTACGACCTTGTCACACGATCGCAGCAGGTCACTGCCACTGCAGGGGTGTATACTGTCTCGGCAGGTGGAATGGAAAGAAGTCCTGGCGGCAAGTCTGGCAGACATTCTGAGTTCGGCAGGATAGTCGACAGTGATTCCTCCTATTTCTAGGTTAGGATGCTCGAGATTGCTTATCTTGAGGACTAGTGTGGAACCAAATTAGACAACTCGGTTGGTAATCCCTTTTAGCCGCTGAAACTTGTGGACTAGTGTGGAACCAAGTTAGTCACGCCTTTGTGAGTTGTGATCGTGCTTAACCCTTTCGTGAGCCTTGCACTTTCGTGTCTGACAAATAGATTTTCTCTTCAACTGACTGGTGTAGACTAATTGAACGAACAAGAAGCATGGATTAAGCAAACTTAGAAATTTATTGAAAAAAAACTCAAAACTATACAATCGTTTCCACAAATTACTTTACATACACGCGCCTAAACCCTATAAGAATTGGGTCGCAACCCCCAACACTCCAACTTATCTAGCTAACCCTTCATCTTCACTCTCATCAGCAGTTGTTGTTGGTCTCTCACGACAAGCCCTAATCCCTCTATGAGATATGCCCTTATACCCTTACATACATTGGGTATATATAGGGCTCATGACCTAGGTTGAGTCCTCCTTGAAGTAGGAGTTCTAAAAGTAAATTACATTAAATACAAACTCATTTATAATTTAAATACAGACTCTTTGGACTTTGCATTCTTCCGCAAGTAAGGATAAGTGCTCTCAGTTATCGATTTTGAATTAACTCTACCGGCCGCTACATGCTTCAGGAAGTTGCAAGACTGGGCTTATTGGGCTTAGGAAATTATCCTCTTGAAATCGCAACCCATCTTGGCTAAGTCGGTGTAACTCCTGCCCGGGCGGCTCTTAGCGACAGTGCTGCTTAGGCAGCGTCCTTGGCGGCATCCTGAGCTGCTTCAGTACATCTTCTTCTGGTTCCAACTTTCTGTCTTGTCTTGTCCTTTCCTATCCTCTCCTAGCTATAGCACCTGAAAGTATAAACTAAACTAAAACAGTAACTTTTCTCAACTAAACATAAAATATTCTATAAAAGTATGTTATAAGAGAAGATACTGTTATAATGCATGCAATGCACCTAAATATGCCTAAATGAGCTTAAGAACGGCAATAATAAGGTCAGGAATGTGTACAAAATATAGAACTTATTGACACTCTACACACCCCCAAACTCGAACTATTGCTTGTCCTCAAGCAATGCAACCTAACTAGTAAATCTGCCCTTAGCACAAAATTAATAGAAACAATAGCCTTTAACTTGATTTCTTACCTCAAGGCCGTGGCACCTATATAATGTTAGTGATAGTGAATGACATGAAATAACTTAGATTAATTTTTCTTAATGCTAGTGCTGTGTGTGCAGGTCTGTATTCATGCTAAACATGCTGAAGTCACCAAGTTAACAAAGTATGCCTAAAATAATTAAGTTACTGGAAAGGATACGAGTTGCTGCCTTGGCAGCATAGTTGGGCACTTTTATTCTCTTTTTCTGATCATGGCTTAAGGGCTTCAACTAGGGGTGAAATGAGCCTGACCGGCTCGCGAGCTACTCGGGCTCGGCTCGGTCAAAGCTCGGCTCGGGTGAGCTCGACTAAGGCTCGGCTCGAAACCTTAACAAGCCGAGCCGAGCTTACCCAGGCTCGGCTCGAAAAGCTCGTGAACAGGCTCGGAATCTACATATGCACTAAAATAAATTATGTGTTTGTATTTTCTTTCATTAGTTGATTGTTGTTTATTTTTATTTTCTTTAATTATGTGTTTGTATTATAAGAATATTTATTGATTATTTGGATTAATCTAATTTTTGGAATGTTTCCCCTTTTCGGTCATTGAATTTCGTTTTAGTGTTGGTTATGAAAGGGATTTTTAACGAATATTTTATATAAAAAACTATAGCAAAATTTTTCATTTCGAGCCGAGCCGAGCCTGACAAGCTTCGAGCCCGAGCCGAGCCCAATAGAATTGTTTTCGAGCCGAGCTCGGCGAGCCTCGAGCCGAGCCCAATTACACTATTTCCGAGCTGAGCCGAGCCTAGCCAGTCTCGGGCTCAGCTCGGCTCGTTATCACCCCTAACTTCAACTCATCACAACTATTCTGGGTTTGAAGCTAAGGTAGGTGCACTCTACAAAACTCTGAACCCTTTTGAATAGAGTCATCCCGTGAAGACTTTCATTCACTCTTGCTAATTTGTCCGTCACTTGGTTTAGATTCATGGACTTTGATAGCAGCGGAGTATCCTTGCTCATGATCCTTCCTAGAGCTTGTTTCGGGCACCTCTAGGGTCTTTATTCTTTCTGCCTAGAGCCTGTTTCGGGCACCTCTAGGTTTTTATTCATCCTTTCTGTTGTGTTGCCATGTGCTGTCGTGGGGGCAAACCTGTATTCAATCAAGAAACTTTTATTAAGTAAGGCAGACAATGTTAAACTTAGAACTTAAACAAAAATTCAACATTTAACAGTTAAGTGTAAATATAATTGGCAAAAAGAAAATTTTTCTAAGTATATTTTTTCATGCTTCTTCCCATAGTTAGATTTAATTTTTTTAGAATGGTGTGAATATAAGTAATCGGCTAAGCTATCATAGGCACAAGTTTTGAACTAAAGATTTCTATTTCATTACGTGCTAGGGGCAGAATTTACAAAGGCGTCTATATGCTTATGAATCTAAAACAAAGAGGACTAATTCCCCCCAAACTCAAGGTTGGCATTGTCCTCAATGCCTCTACAAAACAAGAATTAAAAATAAAACATATATAAAAAGAAAATTAAAAATAGAAAAATAAAACATAAAAATTAAAAAGAAAAGAAAAATAGTGCTATAAACTGGTGGAGTTCCCCTCTGTTGTTGCCGCGTCAGCGGAGGAATCTGAGGAGGCAGGACAAGGCGGCGTGTAGCGGATGGTATTTCTGTTGGGCTTTTCTTCGAGCTACGCGGCGGCTGGATGCGGTTAGGGGTGGCTTTCTTGGTTTGTCTTTCAGCTTCTCCACCCTGAGGATCTGTTGCTGGTCGCTTTCTCTTTTTGGCTGCCTCTGCCGGTTCATCGTCAAGGGAGTCAAAAATCTCCAAGTTAGAGTAGCCGATATCCTTGACAGCGGTCGTTTTGGCGGCTGGGGAGGTAACATTTGTCATCTCTTCCTTATCTGATTCTGAGGAAGAGATGAGGTCATAAGGCTGGATGGGGGTCGAAGAGGTTTTTCTTTTGGGGCGGTAGTGTGGCCCCTCGCTGTCATCGGGGGCATGAGCAGCGGCGGGTCTTGGAGTGATGTGGACTGGTTTGTATGCTGCTAGCTCCATTGGAAAGGCGGGCAATTGTGGTCCGGAGTCCTGGTATTTGTCTAGCAGGTAGGCCACAAAGGCCTCCTACACGTCTACTACATATTTGGTGAAGATCACCTGCTTGTGCTCGATCCGCTGGCAGCTTTCCACTAGGTTGCGCAGTAGGGGAATTGCGGCAGACGTAAAGGCAGCATCAGTACTACCTATTGCGCCTGGGTGGTGGCAGCTTGGGACGGCGGCTGGGCGGTGGAAGATGTCTTTGGCTCTGCACTATGCATCATTTGTTAGCGTGCTCTCCTTGTCCATCCTTCCTTGGCGGGAAGGATTTTATCTTTTGGGTGCAGCGGTACGCCAAAATTGGCACAGAGGCCGGTGATGAGTGCAAGAAAAAAGAGTGGGCCTTTGACGGTTGGCTTTTCTGCGTGGGCGTAAATCTCCTTTAGTATTACTTCCCCAATGTTAATCTATCGCCCCTTCATAAAACTGCTGATGAAAGCGAGCCGCAGCCTGTTTACTGTCGATTCGTGCGAGGTTGGCATCAGGCGGTGCTGGATGAAGTAGCTCCAAAGGGCGGCCTCTGGCAGCAAGTCTCTGCGGTTGACTGACCCATTATTTTTGCCTGTCAGCCATTTGGTGTTTGGCCGGCAGAGCTCCTTCTAGCTGCCGTGCGAACTGATCCCAGCCCATATTATGGATCGTCTCGAACAGGGAAGGTTCCAACCCGAAATTATCATCAAGTTGGGTGTAGTGGAAGCCCATCTCTTCTCATAGTTGCCTATCTTTGTAGAACTGGTTGTAGGTTTCCTCGGCAGCAGGTTTCAAGAACCTTTTGTACTAGGTTTTGGAGGTGGGGACGAGTTTCTGTAGAAAGAATTTAGAGAAAAGAGAGAACAAAGTGAAGAACGAGTGGTAGAATAGTTGGCCTTATATATCTGTTTCTCTCCACTGCCTTGGCGGGCATGCTGCCAACGGGTGGTAATTATTGTGGCGCAAGTAACGAGATTCTAGCCGTTATACAAATATCTATTCCGCTCGCTGGGACAAATATAGCCGTTGCGGCTAGCCGTTATGAAGCCACTAGTCGTTATGCTTATCTGCCTTGGGCTGCCTTGGCCGCTAGTTGGGTTTCTCCTTTATTCTTTCATCTTTCTTGGTCCTTCCTTCCTTCCTAACCTGAAATAAAAAAAATACAAGCATTAAAAATTAAATCTAATCCTAATACATAAAAATAAATTAAAAATTAAAATAAAATAATAATTAGGTTAAGTTGGGCTACGCTTTTCCCAAGCATAACCACTTCCTGGGGGTTTTTGTGTTTGGCTATTCGTCTGGGCATGTCCTTCCTCTCCTCAGGTGGATGTTGCTGCCAACCTTGCTGCCCTGGCACCTCATACACCAAGAAAATAAAGAGGCTTTTTTTGAACAAATAAATAAAAGGAGATTTAATGTGCAAAAACTAAATAGTAGTGCAGAAATTCAAACGTAGTTGTTGTTGCCAATCCCCGGCAACGGTACCAAAAACTTGTAGAGCGTTTAGGTGTTCTCCTTTTATGAGCGCAAGTGCACACTCTTGTCAAGTTATAGTATAAAAGATATTGTCTCCCACGGGAATTGGAATAGCTCCTATGAATGGTTTCCTGCACATAGATTTAGCAAATGCAACATTAAATCTCAAGATGTGGAAATATAAAAACACAAGTAAAGATAAAGATAGTAATGAGAAGAATGATAGGGAGAAATTGGGCGATAAGCTGGGTAAGACAGGTGCAACTTAGTAGCCTGTGGACTGCATTGTGAAGCTTTGAGTATGTTTTGCGCTGCCATGAGTTGCTGCCTCGGTGGGTATGGCGGGCGGCAAACTACGACCTTGTCACACGATCGCAGCATGTCACTGCCACTGCAGAGGTGTGTACTGTCTCGGCAGGTGGAATGGAAAGAAGTCCTGGCGGCAAGTCTGGCAGACATTCTGATTTCGGCAGGATAGTCGACAGTGATCCCTCCTATTTCTAGGTTAGAATGCTCGAGATTGCTTATCTTGAGGACTAGTGTGGAACCAAATTAGACAACTCGGTTGGTAATCCCTTTTAGCCGCTAAAACTTGTGGACTAGTGTGGAACCAAGTTAGTCACGCCATTGTAAGTTGTGATTGTGCTTAACCCTTTCGTGAGCCTTCCACTTTCGTGCCTGACAAATAGTTTTTCTCTTCAACTGATTGGTGTAGACTAATTGAACGAACAAGAAGCATAGATTAAGCAAACTCAGAACTTTATTAAAAACAACTCAAAACTATACAATCGTTTCCACAAATTACTTTACATACACACGCCTAAACCCTATAATAGTTGGGCCGCAACCCCCAACACTCCAACTTATCTAGCTAACCCCCCATCTTCACTCTCATCGACAATTGTTGTTGGTCTCTCACGACAAGCCCTAATCCCTCTATGAGATATGCCCTTATACCCTTACATACATTGGGTATATATAGGACTCATGACCTAGGTTGAGTCCTCCTTGAAGTAGGAGTTCTAAAAGTAAATTACATTAAATACAAGCTCTTTTATGCTTTAAATACAGACTCTTTAGACTTTGCATTCTTCCGCAAGTAAGGATAAGTGCTCCCAGTTAGCATCATGAATTAACTCTACCGGCCGCTACAGGCTTCAGGAAGTTGCAAGACTGGGCTTATTGGGCTTAGGAAATTATCCTCTTGAAATCGCAACCCATCTTGGCTAAGTCGGTGTAACTCCTGCCCAGGCGGCTCTTAGCGACAGTGCTGCTTAGGAAGCGTCCTTGGCGGCATCTTGAGCTGCTTCAGTACAGCTTCTTCTGGTTCCAGCTTTTTGTCTTGTCTTATCCTTTCCTCTCCTCTCCTAGCTATAGCACCTGAAAGTATAAACTAAACTAAAACAGTAACTTTTCTCAACCAAACATAAAATATTCAATAAAAGTATGGTATAAGAGAATATACTATTATAATGCATGCAATGCACCTAAATATGCCTAAATGAGCTTAAGAACAGCAATAATAAAGTCAGAGATGTGTACAAAATATAGAACTTATAGACACTCTACATTCAGGGACCTTGTCTAACCCTATGGGCGTATGGAATCTTGTGAAAAACCTTTTTGTCGAGCTGTTGAAACAAGAGAAGGATGTCGAATCCCAAGTTCCTCATGCTAATGCTCCCTCGGGCCCTTGCTTGAGTCCACCGGCAGCTGAGTGGGTTAAAATTAATTGTGATGCCTCTATGGATATCAAAACTGGTTTTGCTGGTGCAGCAGCTGTTATTCGAGATGAATGTGGAATGATCATTGGAGATGATTCCAAGTTTTTTCATACAATGTTGGCTGATATTGCCGAAGCAGTGACTCTTCGTTTGGGCATGAAAATTGCTAAAAGTATGAACTTTAGCAAAGTGACTTTTGAATTTGACAACAAAGGACTCATCACTAGAATTAATTCTAAATCCCACTCCTTTGAGAGGGATTTGCTTGATGAAGTAAATTTCTTTGAAGAATTTTCTTTTTCTTATGTTCTTCGTTCTTGTAATTTGGTGGTAGACTGGGTGGCAAAAAATAACTAGGACGAACATGTGTCCTGCGAAATGACATTCTAATATCCTGCCAGAGGACAACTGCCACTTTTGTAATTTTTCGTTTGCTATTTATTTAACGATGATTATATTTTAAAAAAAATAATCCGCCACCACTGTGAAACCTGTATTATTGGTAAATTATGATAAAAGAAATACTAAATAATTAAACTAATATTCTTTAAAAAGAAAAAATAATTTTTAATTTTCTAGTGCAGGGGTTAAATTTTAAATTCTAATTTAATATAAGGACATGACAAAATTTGACCATAAAGAATGTCTTATTGTGCGTTTGTGACAGATAGAGCTGTATGAAAGTAGTAGTTAGCTCTGTCCTTAGATAGCTTGGACCTAGGTGACGCCTTCACCCGGAATTTCGGATATTATTATTATTATTACTATATCCAATACAATTATTAATTTAAATAATCATTAATATTTTAGTTTTTTTTTGTCCTACACTTCCCCAAAATAAAAATTGTGGACAGTTCGATGACTGTTTAAAAACGGGGAATTACACCAATATTGTAAGGGGTTTTTTTTTCTCTGAAATATGAAGATATGGATCCTTATTTTTATTTTTAAATCTATAATATTTGTTATAGTAAATGTAAAGTTGGTGAAAATATAATTCGACTTTATTGTGCATTTTTTTCAATTAAAATATATTAAAGACAGTTGGCTTACAATCCGATTTTAGTGTAAAATAATGTTCAAAGACAGTGTGTGTTCTCTCCGACTTCACTTTCATTATAAAAAGTATTTTATTTTTATAAATTAAAAAAAATAAAAACCACATTTTCGGAAATGAAAAAAAATCAAGTATCATATTTATGTAAAGTTTCCGTATAAAAACTGGTCATCGTTGGTCTCTTTTATCTTAACATATTTTTCTAAAAAAAAAAATTAACGTATTATATTTTCACATTTTTTTCCTATTTCTTTTTCGTCTTTCTAAATTTTGTTTTGTAGATCTATTTTATATATCTGATTTTTTTTAATAAATCTCCACTGCTTTGATGAAAATAAAATTAGTGGATGATTCTTTTAATCTTGTCTTACTTTTATAGGTATTTTAGCGTTTGATTTATCGAACTTAAAATCTACTTAAGCGATATTAAATTGTTTACTATTTGGACTAATTTTGTTGGTTCCTTGTCTTTTCAATTAATTATTATTTAATTATTTTATTGATCTATAACTAATTCACTCATGTTTAATAGATATTCGTAATCACCTCTCCCTCTCTATCTCTATATATCAGTTAAAATCTACCCCACATAATATGGGTAAAAATCTCCTGCCCCCTTCTATGCCTCATGCGTAAAAAATAGTTAAAAACTAAATCTTACCTCATAACCCTAATTTTCATATCCTAAATCCTAAACCCTAAACACTAAAAAAATACACCTTACCTCTAATTCTCTACACCCTAAGCCCTAACCTTAAACCCCAAACTCTAAACTTTAAACTCATTATTTTAAAATGAAAGCACAAATAAAGACATACTTAAGGGGCAGATGATTTCTATCCACATAATCTATAACTGTTTTTAGTTGTACGATATGAAAAACGTTTACTTTTTTGAAAATTTTACCTTTTTTGAACGTATCCTAACCATGTATATGGTGACACCGGTGCACATGTAAATACAAAAGGTGGAAAGCAACAAAAACATTTCGTGGGTGATGACGTAGCATGGTTGTCTCGGTTCATTCAAGTGGATCAATATATATATATAGGGTTAGGATCAACTTACACTGTGTAAAACTCTTTAAGTTTTACACCTTTTTTGGATCGTTGGATGGGGGAAATGAATGGTTGAGATTAACTTTGTGTTTTTAATTCCCAAGTGATAATCTTCATATAATTTACTGTTAATCTCATTCATCCGTTTCACTCATCCAACGATCCAAAAAAGGTGTAAAACTTATAGAGTTTTACACAGTGTAATTTGATCCTATCCCATATATATATATATATATATATATATATATATATATATATATATGGGATAGGATCCAGTTACACAGTGTAAAACTCTTTAAGTTTTACACTTTTTTAGATCGTTGGATGGGTGAAACGGATGACTGAGATTAACAATAGAATATGTGAAGATTATCACTTGGAAAAAAAAATAAGGAGTTAATCTCAACCATCTATTTTCTCCATCTAACGGTCTAAAAAAGGTGTAAAATATTGAGCTATAAGGGTTGGTTTCAACCGGCCTAACTAACTCAACCTATTCTGTTAGCCCTCTGTTACTCTCAACAGATAACCAACTAATGGTTAGCCTGTTAGATGACTGGGCTATATAAACCCATTTGATGGGTACTGGCCCAACTACGTTTTTTGCCTACATTGGAAAATATCCCTTTCCCTTTTCATCTGTTTGGCTGATTTCTGTTAGGGTTTTCTTCTCTTCTCCGTTTGCTTTTCCGATCATCTCTCTGTTGATCGTTCTTGTTTCTCAGTCACCGGAGTCCGTTCAATATGGTATCAGAGCTAGCGATCTAGGGCTCCGATAAGTGCTTGTTCTTTGTTTTCCTTTGAGTTGTCTTCTTTTTTGTTCTCGGCTGTCCTTCGATCGGAGATCTCCTCTATTGAAGTTTTTTTGTTAAGTCATAATCTGTTCTGTGTTGTCTCAATGGCACCACCTGAAACCGTTGTCACAGATCACACTTCTCAAACCGACGAGCAAGGAAATCAACAGATGGCTGGTGATTCGTCTGGGCCTATGTTCGCGAACAAACAGATTAGTGTGAAGTTAGACGATTTCAACTTTTTGCTATGGAAGCAGCAAGTTCAGATGATGGTTCGAGGCTATGAGCTAGAGCACTACTTGAATCCTGAAACACCTGTTCCACCGAAGGTAATCAAGTCTTCTTCTGGTCAATTAATGCTAAATCCTGACTACCGGAGATTTAAAAAAGAAGATAACTCGTTAGCCTCGTGGTTGCTGTCCACTATAAGTGCTAACATCTTACCTCAGTTAGTCGGAGCTGAAACCACAGCTGAGGTGTGGAGTATTGTTACTAAACAATACTCAAGTCTCTCCACCACGAAGATCATGAGTCTTCACTGCCGGTTACGTGCTATGAAGAAGAGCGCTCTATCGATTAGGGAATACACTACACAGATAAAGGAGATCTGTGATTTGTTGGCAATTAGTGGTAGTCCTGTAGCTGCTGTTGAACAGATTGCAACAATACTAAATGGCCTACCAGCTGAATACGAGCCATTTGTCGCAGCTATCACAGTGAACAGAGAGCCATATACTCTAGAATCTGTTACAGCTGTTCTTCAGGATGCTGAAACGAGGATCAAGGATCCTATGCGTATATCGGTTGGAATTAACATGACAAGGTATGGAGGGGAGAAAGTCATTGAGCAAGAAGACAGAGATATAAGCAGGCAGTACGCTACTCCCTTTCGAGGTCGTGGTCAACAGCAGCAAGTCAATTCTCAGCAAGTCAGTTCTCGCTTCAGGGGTAGTCAAGGAAGGCCACAGTGCCAAATCTGTGGGAAACTAGGTCATTTAGCTGATAGGTGCTGGAATCGTTATAATCAGAATTACAAGAGAGAAACATCTGCTCCGTATAAAGCTTCTAATGATGTGCGTGCCAACATGTGTCATTCACCGTTACCCACTGAAGTTACTCCAGATACTATTCAAGTTAATTCTCTCGTGGCTAAAGGGGTGTTAACTACAGCAGATAGGTGGTATCCTGATTCTGGAGCTACACACCATGTGGCTAGGGGTCCTAATGCTGCTGTTCAGAACTCTCCATATGGTGGTAATGGTAAGGTGTTCTTAGGGGATGGTTCATCTTTTAGTATTTCACATATTGGTAAGGCTAGCATTCCCACTGAATTTGGCTCATTGGTTCTTGATAATCTGTTGTGTGTTCCAAAGATCACTCGTAATTTGTTATCTATTTCTAAGTTTACCTCTGACAATGAAGTGTTTGTTGAATTTCATTATGACAGATGCTATGTCAAGGATGAGTTGACAGGCTCTGTGCTTCTTGAAGGTTGTGTGGAAGAGGGTTTGTATTGCTTCTAGGTTCCATCTGCTTCAGTTTCTTCTTTACCTGCCTGTAATGTTGTATTTGCTTCAGATACTACTCCTGTTTTATCTGCTGAATATTCATCATATTGGCTCTGGCATCAGAGATTAGGCCATGCATCTTCTGATATAGTTAGTCTTGTATTGAATAAGTCTGTTGCTGTTGATAAGACATTGTTGTGTTCTGCTTGTCAGTTGGGTAAATCTCATAGATTACCTTTTCATGCTTCATCTACTGTTTACACTAAGCCTTTTGAACTTGTTGAGATTGATGTATGGGGTCCTGCACCTGTTAGGTCAGCTGGTTGGTTGTACTATGTGTCATTTGTTGATATGTTCTCTAGAAACTGCTGGTTGTTTCTCTTGAAGAATAAATCTGATGTCATATTGGCCTTTAAACAGTTTCATGCTATAGTTTGCAATCAATTTTCATCCCATATTGTTGCTGTGCAAACTGATAATGGAGGGGAATTTGTAGCTTTAGCTAGTGATCTTAAGGAATTAGGCATACAACACAGATTTTCTTGTCCCCATACTTCTGCTCAGAATGGTGTAGTAGAAAGGAAGCATAGACACATCATAGATACAACCTTATCCTTGCTCGCTCAAGCTTCTGTTCCTCTTAGGTATTGGTCTTTTGCTGTTCTTAGTGCAGTGTATCTAATCAACAGGCTTCCTTCTGTTGGATTAGGTGGTTTGTCACCCTATGAGAAGATGTATGGTAGGAAACCTAACTATAAGGTTCTTAGGGTGTTTGGTTCACAATGTTTCCCCTGTTTGCGAGACTGCAATTCTCATAAATTTAATTTTCGAACCAAGTCTTGTGTCTTTTTGGGGTATTCACCAGTACATTCTGGATATCAGTGTATGGATGATAGTGGTAGGGTATATATTTCTCGTCATGTGAGATTCAATGAACAAGTTTTTCCTTTTGCCTCTGATCAACATCCCAAGGCACCCTTACCTAGATCCAAGTGTGTTCCTTCTTGTGAATTTCCTTTACCTGCACAATGTTTGAATTCCTCTGAAGTTCCAGATACCTCTGCTGTTGATACTCCTTCTTCCAGTGGCAACCATGGAGGTTCCCCTGTGGTTCAGACTAATACTGTTGTTTCTCCTCAATCATCTTTGTCCCCTGATGCTAGTTCCTTGCCTGTTGATTCACCCTTGTCCCCTGGTGCTACTCATTTGAGGTCTGAACCTGGTTTAGCTGATGTTCATCATGGTGCTGAACTCCATGATCATTATGATCACACAGCTAATACAAATAGTCAGCATTCTTCTCCTGCAGTCCCATCTTCTATACAATCTGGTGTTGCTGCCCCTTTAATTCCTGATGTTGCTCCTTGTTTTGTTGCTGCTGAAAATACTAGTCCCACTCATCAGGATTCTTCTCCACTTCCTGTTAATGGTTCTTCTGTTGAGGTTCATCCTACTGAAGATGTCTTACTTCCTTCAACTGACACAGTTACTCCCACTCTACACCCTGAGTCAGTTGTTTTGTCTCGCAATCTTTCTGTTCCTTCAGAAACTGCTAATTGTCATCGGATGATTACTCGAAGTAAGGATGGCATATTTAAGCCTAAGGTTTACAGTGCTGAGGGTCTAGTTACTCCTAGCAGTGTTCATGAAGCCCCTCAACATCCTCAATGGCATGTTGTTGTTCTTGATGATTATAATGCACTGCTTAAAAATGATACCTGGGAGCTTGTTCCCCTTCCCTCTAATAGAAAGGCAGTTGGTTCAAAATGGTTGTTCAGAATTAAACTCAATTCTGATGGAACTGTTAATCGTTTCAAGGCTAGGTTGGTAGCCAAGGGTTATAGTCAAGTGCCTGGATTTGATTTTGCAGAAACTTTTAGTCCAGTGATAAGGTTCTTCACTGTTAATATACTCCTCTCCTTAGCTGTGTCCAAAGGATGGTTAGTTCATCAGGTAGATGTTAATAATGCCTTCTTGAAGGGGGATCTTCAAGAAGAGGTGTTTATGAAACAACCAGAAGGCTTTGAGAAGACTGGCAGTGATGGTTCAAAGCTTGTGTGTCGTTTAAAAAAGGCTCTTTACGGTCTGCGTCAGGCACCTCGAAACTGGTTTCTTAAGTTACGAGATTTCCTTTATAGTCTTAACTTCTACTCATCTAGTGCTGATACCTCTCTCTTCATTCAGAAGAATGGTGATGAGATAATGTATATTGCTGTTTATGTTGATGATATTCTCATCACTGGGTCTTCGTCTTCAAGAATTAAAGAGGTCATTCAGGCTCTTGATGTCAAGTTCTCTTTGAAAGATTTAGGTCAAGTTAACTTCTTCCTTGGCATTGAAATTGTTCACATTGCAGGAGGGGTGTTTCTTAGTCAAAAGAAATTTGTTGATGAGTTATTGGTGAAGACAAATCTGAGTAACACTAGTCCTGTTGATACACCAATGGTGGTCTCTCCTAAACTGTCTAAGGAAGCAGGAGAGTTGTTCAAGGATCTTCAGCTTTACAGAAGTACTGTTGGTGCTCTGCTCTACATTTGTCACACTCGTCCTGATGTGGCTTTCTCTGTTAACAAGGTCTCTCAGTACATGCAGCAGCCAACTGAGTCTCACTGGTCTGCTGTCAAACGAATTCTAAGATATCTTAAAGGAACATCTGATTTTGGGCTTTGGTTTTCTGCATCTAATGAGTGTCACAAGTTGCTGGTTTTTTCTGATGCTGACTGGGGAAGCGATCCTGATGATCGCCGTTCTATTTCAGGTCACTGTGTCTTCTTTGGATCGCATCTTCTTGCCTGGAGTTCGAAGAAACAAAGGTCTGTTTCTAGGTCCACTGCTGAGGCAGAATATCGGTCTCATGCTGATGCTGCCAGTGAAGCCACGTGGATATCAGCTGTTCTGTCTGACATGGATGTTGTTGTGTCTTCAGTTCCTCAAGTCTGGTGTGATAACACAAGCACGGTTGCTATGGCCGCGAATCCAGTTATGCATGCTAAGACAAAGCATGTGGAACTCGACCTTCATTTTGTTCGTGAGAAGGTTATGCGCAAACAGCTGGAAGTGAATTATATACATGCACATGATCAAGTTGCTGATGTGCTTACAAAGCCTCTACCAGTATTACGGTTTCAAGCTCTCAGATGTTAGCTGTCTGTATGGTCCTTGACTCAGCTTTGCAATGAAAGTTCAGAAGAGCAGAAAGTAGGGTGAATATTGAGCTATAAGGGTTGGTTTCAACCGGCCTAACTAACTCAACCTATTCTGTTAGCCCTCTGTTACTCTCAACAGATAACCAACTAATGGTTAGCCTGTTAGATGACTGGGCTATATAAACCCATTTGATGGGTACTGGCCCAACTACGTTTTTTGGCCTACATTGGAAAATACCCCTTTCCCTTTTCATCTGTTTGGCTGATTTCTGTTAGGGTTTTCTTCTCTTCTTCGTTTGCTTTTCCGATCATCTCTCTGTTGATCGTTCTTGTTTCTCAGTCACCGGAGTCCGTTCAATATAAAACTTAAAAAGTTTTATGTTGTGTAAGTGAATCCTAACCCTATACATAAAACAAAAGTGTATAATCTCATCTATCCATTCCACACATCCAATGACCATAGATTAGTGTAAAACTAAATAAGTTTTATAGCATGTAAGTGATATATAGAGAGAGGGGGATGAAATCCACTTACATGGTATAAAACTCATTTAATTTTACACTAATAGATAGTCCTTGGATGAGTGAAATAGATGACTTAATGTAAAGCTAGTTGAGTTTTACGTAGTGTAAGGGCCAGTTTGGCAGGGCTTTTGAAAATTGCTTTTAAAATGCTGTTAGAAAGTGATTTTGAAAAGTTAATTGTAAGATTATAGTGTTTGACATTGTTGTCAAAAAATATTTTTGAAAAGATAAAATATCCATTTTAGATATGATATTATAAAATAAAAATAAGTGAATGTAAATGATGTTTAAATTTGCTATCATAAAATTTATAAATATTATTATATACAAAAAAATTGACTTAGATAATAAAAATATAAAAACAATCACGACACATTACTAATTTATATATATATATATAATATAAACTTTAAATATTTTATTACTTATTTTCATATATATAATATTTTATAATATTAAAGTTTCTTATTACTTATTTTTATTTAAAATATTAAACTTTTAATAATTATTATATATAATATTATTTTAATACATTACTATTAATATTAGTGTTAATAATTTAAAATAAAAAATAATTTCACAACTAAAAGTCACTTTTTTAAGTAAAAGTTCTTTTTTAAGCCGTGCCAAAGAGGCTCCAAGTGAATTCGTAAAACATAAATTATTCGACTCATCTAGATGTGAAAAATATTAAAACTTAAAAAAATTCAAATTAAGTTCAAGTTACAAAATGAAAATTCGAATAAATAATTTTTTAATAATTAATAGATATTTTTTGAGTTCAATTAGAATATCTTAATTGTGTTTGATATATTTTAAAATATTTCTAATAAAGTCTGAGTTGATAGTATATAATAACTCAACAAAACGTAGACCACTATTGAGGGACTCGAAACCCAATAATTAGTGTTATAAAATGAATGATGAAATTGTGATACCTACTCATGTTTTCAGCTTCTCCCACTTTCATTGATTCCGGAGCCTACCTTTTTCTACACTGCATTTGTGTTTGCAGGCTCTCTGGGATGCGTTTCGATAGAACTCCTCTCCTGGGAGTAAGTATATTTTCTGGGGTTTTGGGTCAGTTCATATATGCATTACACAAAAATGAAAGAGTGTACTGTAAACAGGTTTTCTTATCTATCTATATTGCCTTGGGATTTTGGTTTTATGTTAAGTTTGATCTGAATTGTTTTGTTTATGTTACTCCAACTAGATAATCCTTCCAAAATCACATCTTTGTTATCAAATTTGATATTTATGGAACATGATTAAGAATATATATAGTATAGTGGTGAGTCCCGAAATTCATGTCCGAATATGTATCGGTTCACACCCAAATCTAAGTGACATAACCCACATTACCTAACTTTAATGCCATCCATACATAGGGGAGAGGAAAGAGGAATGCAAACGCGGATGATAGTTTGACAGACCTTGAGCATGGAGATGCAATACCGGTAACATCGGATTCCCTTTTTTGTGTTAGATTCTATATTACCTGATATGTTGATGAGTGATGATTTCTTCAAACTTTCAGGCTGCAAATGTGAGTTTCACCAGAGTACTCTCACTTGTAAGTGGCTGAGATTTGGCATTTGTTATTCCATAAAGCCTTAAACATGGAAATTTTTGGAATTTTAACATTTTACCATATGACAGGCAAAGCCTGATGCAGGGAAACTCGTATTAGCAACGATTGCTCTCTTGATTGGTTCCACTTCGAGCATACTGATTGTACGTATCCTTTTTGTACTGCTTATCAATTCTCTCAATTTTACGGACATACGATAAGAATTGGAATGAGAAATTAAGATAACTAAACTTATTCATGGTAATGTGAATGGTTCATTTCTACAGCCGAAGTTTGGAGGGAGGATAATCGATATTGTCTCGGGAGATGTTGGAACACCGGAACAGAAAGCTGAAGCATTAGCTGCAGTTAGGAGCACCATACTGGAGATTTTCCTGATTGTTATAATCGGGTACAAACAGTCTCGACTTTTATGCTAATTATATGACTTATCAGTTCGGTTTTGATAGAAGCAAATGAATATTTTCAATCCAACAGCATCCGAAGGGTTCATCATCATTTTATTGCTTTTGTTTTCCGGTTTCAGTTCAGTTTGCACTGCACTGCGAGCATGGCTGTTTTCTTCTGCCAGTGAAAGGGTCGTCGCTCGATTGAGAAAGAACTTGTTTAGTCATCTTGTTCACCAGGTAAAATCACTATTAAACTACTGTGACAGATTTCAATCATGTGAACTATTGGTACAATGGTTGATGTGTTTTGCAGGAGATAGCCTTCTTTGATATTACTCGGACAGGTGAACTTTTGAGCAGGCTATCAGAAGATACACAGATCATAAAAAATGCTGCAACTACCAATCTCTCCGAGGCCCTAAGAAACTTGTCGACTGCATTCATTGGCCTTGGTTTCATGTTTGCAACATCATGGAAACTAACATGTAATAGTTATTTTTAATCCTCAAAGCAATGTTTTGAAGTTGGATTTATTTAGAATCGATCCTACGTCATCTTACCTTGTTTATATGTTCTAGTGCTGGCTTTGGCTGTTGTTCCTGTCATTTCTGTCGCTGTTCGTCGATTTGGTCGCTTTGTTCGTGAACTTTCTCACAAGACTCAAGCTGCAGCTGCAGCAGCCGCTTCAATTGCTGAGGTTTGTCTGCCGTTATAAAATGGAGTATGCAGAAAATCAATGTTTGTTTGAATTCCTGGAGTCGAGCCAAAACCAGTTGAATGGACCTTTGTACGAATCGTTTTGTCACATACATATACATATGGGACCTTCAAACCTATTTGCAGAACACAAATTCGAGCACTATTCTATCAGTTATTGAGAATTGATTGTCATAGTATCTTCTGTGCTGTTGTTTGAGGATATACTAGAAACTAGGAAGCCTGTACCATGTATATTAAGATATGTTCTATCTATTACTTGGAATGAGGTGTGAGAGTCAATAGGGGTATGTGTCTGACATGCAATGTTCAATTTTTTCCTTGAATCTTTTTCATGCATTTGAAGGGTCCTTAAAGGGTCATTATCCCCACAGTGTCTGAAACGGATACTTAAAGCAAAAATGCAAAGTTGAAGCAACTAGTGTCCTACTGCTCCCTTTTGTTGAAAATCTGATACGATGTTTTTGTATTTTGTTTAGGAATCATTTGGAGCAATTCGAACAGTGAGATCTTTTGCACAAGAAGAGTATGAGATATCTCGCTACTCTCAGAAAGTAGAAGAGACACTGAATCTTGGACTTAAACAAGCAGTGAGTTCCCTAGTGTTATTCGATCCCTCTTTTTTCCCCTCTTCCCCTGCCTGACACAGCAAATAATCCCATCTCTGATTGCTACAGAAAGTGGTTGGCCTCTTCTTTGGAGGCCTAAATGCTGCATCTACGTTGTCAGTTATCGTGGTAGTTATATACGGAGCTAATTTGACAATCACTGGTTCAATGAGCCCAGGTGCTCTAACGTCCTTCATTCTTTATAGTCTCACAGGTACGCCCCTTTTTGCCTATATTTATGTATATACATGTGTGTGTGTATTTCGTCGTCAAGTTTGTCATCTACTGTGCTGGTTTTCTACTTTCATTAATTCGTTTCAGCTATTTGCACTTGCAGTTGGATCTTCTGTGTCCGGACTCTCAGGTTTATACACCGTTGCAATGAAAGCTGCAGGAGCCAGCAGGCGTGTCTTTCAGCTTCTGGATCGAGCCTCATCGATGCCTAAATCGGGAGATAAGTGTCCATTGGGGTTAGTTCATTCTTTCTTAACTATTCTTTTATATGAATATGTGACGAAATCAATGGTGAATTATATCAGCTTCAGTCATGGATTGTGTGATTAGAAGTGAGTGCTAAAAGTGACAAAGCAGCATTATTTTATTTCAGTGATCAAGATGGAGAAGTTGAGTTAGACGATGTCTGGTTCGCCTATCCGTCCCGTCCTAACCATATGGTACTCAAGGTATTCATCTGTTCATACTTATCGTAGCAAGCACATAATGTCCTGATATAAATGATCTTGTGTTTAGTATTACATGATGCATTCGGTTTTTTCAGGGAATAACACTTAAACTGCAGCCAGGATCAAAAGTGGCTCTTGTTGGCCCTAGTGGTGGGGGAAAAGTAATATCTTTATCCGAAGCTTTCACACTGTTTATAAACATTTCCGTCTTATGTTCAAACACCATAATCGCAGAAAATTATACCATTTCTTTGTCTGCTGCAGAGCACGATAGCAAGCTTGATCGAAAGGTTTTATGATCCGATGAAGGGAAAGATTCTATTGAACGGGGTTCCGTTGGTAGAAATATCACATGAATATCTTCACAGAAAGGTAGTCTTGATTTTGCTAACTTCTAAAGTCAATCCAAAAACATAAAATTCACAACAATCTCGTAGATTGAAGTCATATCCCGATACCATGTTCTGGTATGTGTTGGATCTGAATGCCGAATATGGGTACATTGTAACTCAGTTTGTGACTATCTGGATAATATTAGAACATGGTGAATGTCCTTCTTTGTTGTTCAGATCAGCATAGTAAGCCAGGAACCTGTCCTTTTCAACTGTTCAATAGAGGAAAACATAGCTTACGGATGTGAAGGCCAAGCCGATATTAATGATATTGAAAACGCAGCAGTAAGCTTCTTTGTATCTTCAAGACTATAGTCTATAGGAACCACTATGCCAGGGTGGATTGACATTTAAATGTTGAGAAATTGCAGAAAATGGCCAATGCACATGAATTCATATCAAAATTTCCGGAAAAATATCAGACTCATGTCGGAGAGCGTGGAGTACGGCTTTCGGGGGGACAGAAGCAGAGGGTAGCGATAGCGAGAGCGTTGCTGATGAATCCGAAGATTCTTCTACTGGATGAAGCCACAAGTGCTCTGGATGCTGAAAGCGAATACCTTGTGCAGGTGAGAATATTGCATTATCCAGATATGAATCTTATTAATTTAAGAAACCATGTTCTTAAATTGTTTAGTTCATAATTCTTGAGTCCTCTCCTTGTTCGCATATTGCATAGGAACCATGGCCTTCTCTAATGAGAATATCACATTATCTGGATCTGAATCTTATTCATTCAAGAAACATCACATTATCTGAATCTGAATCTTATTCATTTAAGAAACTGTTTTCTTAACTTGTCTAGCCCATAATTCTCGAGTTCTCTCCTTGCACGTATATTGCCTAAGATGCCACAGATGAGAATATCACATTATCTGAATCTGAGTCTTATTCATTTAAGAAACTCTGTGATCTTAACTTGTTTAGTCCATAATTCTCGAGTTCTCTCCTCATACTTGTATTGCATAGGATGACATGGATTCTACATTGAGACTATTGCATTATCTGAATCCAAATCTTATTCGTTTATAAAGAGACCATGTTCTTAACTTGTTTAATCCATAATTCCTGAGTTCTTGTGCCTATGTTGATAGGATGCCATGGATTCTCTAATGAGAATATCACATTATCCAAATCCAATTATTTATTTACGAACAATGTTCTTTACTTGTTTAGTCTACTCTCCTCGTCATCTTATTCATTTAAGTAACTGCGTTCTCAACTTGTTTAGTCCATAATTCTTGAATTCTCTTCTCGAACGTATATTGCCTAGGATGCCATTGATGTTCTAACAAAAATACCGCATTATCCGAATCTGAATCGTTATGTTTTAAGAAACTATATTCTTTAACTTGTTTAGTCCATAATTCTCAAGTTCTCTCCTCTCTAACGACAAAATCATATTATCTGGATCCCAATCTTATTCATTTAAGAAACCATGTTCTTAACTTACTTGGACTATAATTTTCAAGTTCTCTCGTGTTTTGTGTAGGATGCGATGGATTCTCTGATGAAAGGAAGAACCGTTTTAGTGATAGCTCATCGGCTATCAACGGTCCAAAGTGCAGATACTGTGGCAGTTGTTTCTGATGGACAGATTGTTGAAAGTGGCAATCACGAAGAGCTCCTTCGCAAAGATGGTGTTTACACTGCATTAGTTCGGAGACAATTACAAGCACCAAAAACAAACTTGTAGACTGAACTACCTGTCTTGGTAGATAAAATATTCTTATGTTATTCAAATGTGTATTATGTATCCGATACGGATGTATTCAATTTTCTCAGGATTCTCTTTATATTTGGAAAACTCTAAGTGGATCATATCCCGATATCTGTTGAACATGAAGATTTTAGAAGAAGAAGAAAAAAAAATGAAGAATGAGAGTACTTTGAACAAATACTGGCATCCAAGATAAAGTAGTCTTCGAACAAAACGCTAATTGTAGTTTCCTTCGAAGTACGTTTCCTACTCTAAACTTGAAGATTTCTACTTGAGGAAAAATGTCATATTAGGGTATCTGAATCGCTAGAGGATGCCGGTGATAGCAGGGATGGTTCGAATGCCGACGAACAACTGGGTGCATAGTAGTGCTGCCTTACAAGCAGATGGGGTTTGGCAAAGTGCAACAGGGTATGGCCCTTATGCGCCTAATGAAGATGATTCCAGAAGTTAAAACGCATACACTAGCTTTCAAAGCCTTTTAGCCCTTGCCCACCCCTGGATATCAGGTTCCGATGCCAATGAGGCTCATGGAGCTTGTAGGAAGTGTGACCGTGTTGGGCACCTTACTTTTCACCGTAAGAATTTCATCATTTTAGAGGAGAAACACCCCGAAGCCATCCAGGCTGCGGTTTTCAATGTACTCGATAAGTTGAAAGGAAGTGAATGGGAAGGAGCAGGTGTAGAGCAAGGATGAAGACGATTTCTGATGTGGATTCAAAGACTCAGAAGATTATTGCCGAACGATCTGCAAACAAGGTTAGTAGTAAACGGAATAAGTCATCAAGGAGGAAGAGTGACGACGATGATAGTGTGGATTCATGTTTTCATCCAAAGATGGCGTAATGAGGTTATAGTATATATAATATGAAAGGATTAGAGCATAGTCAACTAATAGTAAGCAGTTGCATAGTTCAGAAAGATTAGTTTTGGTGTATGTTGGAGGGAACCCAACATCTTGTTTGTAGTTATATTGTTTGTCCCAAACTTCTTAAGGGGATTTAGGATAACAATAAGCAGTGGTTCCAACATTTTAGATCCGAGACATCACTTCACTTCCCGCTGCCACCAAACAGGAAATCCAAGGAAGATCCACCGCCAGGTGCTGCGTGAACCTTTGTCGTCAGACGATCCTGGTCAGAGAAAGTTATCAAACTATTTAGTTGATGCCTAAGTAAAGCGAAAAAAGTTATCGAACTTGAAGGACGTGTTAATTGAACATAAGCATGAGTGATGCATGCATGATTTCGCTGAATGTAAGCAATAAGAAAACAAATCATTGATCACCATTGACAACAAGAAAATGCTGCAACAATAACAGAGGCCCTGAAAGCTTCATTTACGATTCAACATGTGGATTCTAGATTCAAACTGATTCATAATTTAGTAACAAAGAGAGGTCAACTTCACAAATCACAACAATAGATAATGATCTCAAAACTCTCGGAAGAAAACGGAAAAAGGAGATGCTCCAACGGTATCCCAACATATCATCTAGAAGTTTAAGCATATGATTTTACTTCATGCAAAGCGCACGATGATTGTTAGCCTACAGCAGATCATTCATGACAAGTTCTTCATTGATGTTTCTACGTGATAGCTTACCGGTACACAGATGAACTCTAAAAGAACTAAAGTATCTCTGGCATGGAGAAAAAATAACATAGGAGGTTAACTTCCAATGCGGATGCAGAAGTTACAGATTAAATGGATGTGAATATTTTTCTTTTCTATAGACAAGCACAATAACTTGGCATCGATCACGAAAGTGGGTGATATTATAGATCGTGAAATTTAAGCAAAATGTAATTCATCAATTCATTTCAGAGTATTGTGTAGATCAACTGCAGACATTTGATCAAACATTAATAAACTACCATTTAAAGACAGTTGTTACAAGCATTCTACCGTAAGAAAGTTGCCGCAATTCTGGCCATCAGCTCGGAAATAGTTGTTTGTTTTGCTCCCCGGAGCGCCAGCAGAAATCTCCTTAGCAACATCCAATGATGGTGAAGCATTGATAGGTTTTTCCGGGGTTTCCTTTGCAACTTCAGTTTGTGGCCGAGGAAGTTCACTGCTGGTGCTGGAGACAGTGTTAGTGCTGTTTGTGGTGGATTGTTTCGGAGCTTCTCCACTCCCGAAAAGGTAACCCAAAGAACTCTGTCCCCCACCACTGCTAACTCCACGACCCATGCTCTCTAACTTGGACTTCTAAGCAACTAGATTGTAAAGAAACAAACATTCCAGTAAACACCAAGAGTACTATAGTTATAAACTCGAAAAGTAAATATGATATATGTGTCCAACACGGATCTACTCATGTCGGAATATGTGTCTGCGTACTTTTCGAGTCCGAGTAACATAGGCAAGTACAAATTCCAAACATCAGTTCAAGCTTCACAAATGGAAGTAACAACATTGCAGATCAAGTAAAATACAAGACATAATGCAGTAGGATTCCCCCTCCCCACAAAACTTTAAAACAACCAAGGATCATAATCATATGAAGAATAGAAATTTCCAAGCCTAATCTAATGCATGCAAGATGCGGAATATATAACCTCACATTGTGCTGAATCTTTCTTGATGTGAAACTAACAAGCAAATCATCAATAAAATATCTAAGTAAGACAGCTGCAATAACATAAATGAAACTGAGATACATTCTGATGAAGAAAAAATCCAAATGTATAATGTTTTATCATACAAAGGAAAGAAAATTGGGATTTTCTCAGGAAACAAACAGGAAAAGAGAAATGAGCATTGAAACAAACATAGGTTTTTTTACCTTGTTTGGGTGTTCTCCGGATCAGATCTGAATTCTGAAGCGAATGTAGAGAGGAACGTAAAGTATGGGTGGGAAAAAAAATCATGAAATATCTAATAAGAGCCGGTGGAGTAAGAGTGACAATCGGGTGGGCCAATAATGTGATCCGAATAGATGGAACAGAGAATAATCTGAAATTTTCTGAGAATTGAGATTAATATGTGTGAGCAATTTAAAAATATATATATTTTTTTAATTTTAAGTTATTTGAGAGTTAATTATTCAAATTATTCGAGTCAACTTGAGTAATTCGAAAAAATTAAATTACATGATTCACTAACACTATATAATATGTATGTAACTTCAATTCACATTTTTAATAAGATATATTATTTTTGTAATTTAGTCCTTTAACTTCACATTTTATTCAATTTAATCATTCATTTAAAAAAATTGTAAAATTTTTCTTCACGTCAAATTATTGACTCATTTATAGTCTCATCAATACTTTATCCTCAAAAGTTCATTATTTAAAAATAACATTGTAAATATATTTTAGAAGTTTAGATGATATTTTTTATTAAATAACATTACAAATCTTATTTTATACATGTGAAAAATAATATAATGTGCTAAATAATTACAACTAAATTTGTATAAGAATCGAAAATTCGACTCGATTCGAATTTCATAAACTCGACTTGAATCGAAAAAATTCAAATTAAGTTTGAGTTGTAAAATATGATACGTCAACTTGAATAGCTCGAAATTTTTTGACTCGGTTCGATCGAACGCTCACCCCTAAAAATAAAGACAAGGGAAATTTTATTTTCAAAGCTCAAATGAGAATGAGGACGAAAATTGTTATAGTCACATCGTTGAAGATCTATGACTACCAAAAATTGAGAAAATAAATTGTTACTTGTTAAGTTATTATTATAATTTTAAAATTGTCTGTGTATTGTTGGTAAAAATAAAATTTATCATTTATGTTTATAATTTTAAAGATTTAATGTTAAATATTTATTTTAATGTAATAAAATTTAGATATTTTAAATGTAATAATACATGATTTATAAAGTGAAATTGATCGTATATCTTAACTAGTAACATAGTAAGTTTCATTTTTTTATGTAGCTTTTTTGAAACCCGTAGAGATTCAAGCGAGGAAAGCATAAAAACAAAAAACAAAAAATCACCAAAAAATTTTTTTGAAAGGGAAATTTATTAAAGTACGAATAAAAATGTACGGCAACCGCACGGATACGGGCCTAAACCTATGTGGAGGAAAAAGAGCGCACCGTAACCTGCTTGATACAACAATCCCCTGTTCAACCAACACTGATACATACGAGCAAATGGGTATTAATGAAAATCTGCATTAGTTTGACTCACACAGCAGTAACATCAAAATTCCATCTCCTTCCATGTACAATCCAAACAGTGTGTGGCTTGATCCCTTGCACGGCATCTGCTTCAAAGGAGCGCACCTGTAGAACATTTATTTTACCCAACTATTTCATACACCAAACGAAATCATCACTCCTGCACCTTCCCTTTACCGCCAGGCGATGTGCAGTTATATTGCTTTCCCTGTAAACAAACCGAAATTTCCACTTGTACTTCAAGCCAAAATGTGCACATTTCAGGACTCGATCCAAGAACACTGCCGGACAATTCTTAGTGTCAGCAATCCATCTCAACACTTGCTCGCAATCGGATTCTATAGCTAAACACTCGTGTTTGCACTGCTGAATCATTGAGCTTAGGTTACATGCTTCAAGAATGGCACTAATTTCCGCCCCTGTTGGATCCGAAACACCAATAGGTTTTGAAAACAAGGCTAATGATACTCCTTGATAGTTCCTCGGGATACCACCGACACCTGCTTTTCCAAAGCTGCCCGAGGTGGAGGCGTCCACATTGAACTTAAGCTCTCCCAACCTTGGTGCCTTCCAAATTGAAGCTTCTCGCCTGTTAATCCGAGGAATTTCCAAAGAGACACAAGAAGGATTGAACAGCAAATCGTGAAACTGGAAATTTGATGACGGCCACTTTGCTTTCAGCCAATGCATGAGTCTTAGAACAACAATCTCAAAAATTTGAACAACATTCGAAGAAGCATTCTTAAAGATGGTCTCATTCCTACAACACCATATTGTCCACGCGAAAGCAAACAAGGCAGTGTTCCAAATAATTCTAGAGTTTCTGCATATTGATTGGGCATTCCAACTGACAATGAACATACTGAATGATGGGGGGGAAATTAGCTGAATATTCCATAGGTTTGCCCATCTTTGCCAAACTCTCCATGTAACAGTGCAGTGGCAAAATAAATGATTAACGGTTTTTAAATGCAGATTGCACAGAGCAAATAAAGTGTTAGGGGGTAATACAATACCTCTTTTGATAAGTTCTTCATGAACTGGGATTCTCCCAAGGACCGCTCTCCACACTAGCAGTTCAACTTTGGGTGGGGCGAATTTAGACCACACTAGCTGGATATCAACTTGCAATATTCACCAGGTTTGTAAACTGCAGTGGAAGTTCCTTCCCATCTCACCGAATCAATATCTAACTTTGTTGTCGCGGCTTTAGAGATAACACTGATGAAGCTCTCCCATTGAGTTAGCTCCCATTGAAAGAGAGGTCTTCTCAAAGGGATGTTCCAAATCCAATCCGACCCCCTTTTTTCCATAGTCTTTTACTTTTCCCACTTTTAAAACTGAAACAGCGAATATTCTCGGATAGAATTCCCGCAGCGATTGAACTTCAGTCCAATGGTCCTCCCAAAAGTTGATGGAGCTGCCGTCACCTACTACAAGCCTAATATTCCTAGTGAACACATCCTCCTTATTCCGCCAAGACTGCTGAATATTCTTCCATATCCAAGATTCTTTGGGTTCTCCTTTGTCGGGTGGGGCGAGCTGAAGTATAGGGTGGTTATATTTCGCCTCGATAACCTTCTTCCACAACTTATTACTTTCACAACAATACCTCCAAGTCCACTTATTAAGAAGAGCTTGGTTTTTTGTTTTTACATCCGTCAGCCCCAATCCGCCATAATCTTTAGGATAGCACATCTTCTCCCACTTGACCCAATGGATAGCTTTTTCCTTGTTGAACCCCCAGATAAAACTGGCCATCATCCTATTCAGCTTTTTATACACATATGCTGGAGCTTTAAATACGGACATAAAATAAACCAGAAGATTACTTAAGACCGCCTTGACCAGTGTGATGCGGCCGTCCATTGACATTAGGGCTCCCATCCACCCTTTCAGCTTAGCCTGAACCTTGTCGATAACCGGTTTCCATAGCACCTTAGAGTTCCGATCATATCCTAACGGCATCCCCAAATATGATGTAGGGAGAGGGGCATAATTACATTTCAGTTCCTTAGCCCAGTTCGAGATCTACTCTTGCTCCGTGTTAACACCATAAAGAGTTGTTTTTTCCATGTTTAATTGAAGCCCGGATATAACCTCAAAAATTTTCAGTAAGCGAGCAGTGCATTTAACATTTTCTAACTCCGCATTTAAAAAGAGGATTAAATCATCTGCGAATTGCAGATGAGTGATCCTCATCTCATTTCTGCCAATAGAGATTTCGGACAATTTCTTGACATCGGCAGCCTTAATGATCATTGAGCTCAGAGCTTCTCCGATCAGATTAAATAACAGTGGTGATAAAGGGCAGCCTTGCCTCAGCCCCCTGCTGATGCTAAATCTGTTCAACGGACTTCCATTGACGAGTACCGAAATAGTAGCTGAAGATACACACACAAAAATCCAGTTTCTCCACTTCACTCCAAACCCCATACATTTCATAATCAGATCCAAAAAATCCCAGTTGACAGTATCATAGGCTTTCTTAAAATCAGCCTTAAAGATGATAGCCTTCTTTTTCTTTTTCTTCAATTCGTCAATCAACTCATTGGCAATGAAGCAGCAATCCGCAATTTGCTTACCTGGTGTGAACGCAAATTGCGTTTCTCCGATCAACTCATACATACACATAGATAACCTTCGCGAGAGGACCCTCTCTAATATTTTATACAGACTGCTCACAAGCGATATCGGTCTAAAATCCTCCATTGTAGCAGGTTTAGCCTTTTTAGGAATGAGAACAATGTATGAATGGTTAATGGACTTGTCATACAAATTGCCGCTATGAAAATCATTCAGAAAATCCATCACTCTGTCCTTTAGCGAAGGCTAAAAAGATTTATAAAAGTTTAGATTGAATCTGTCCGGCCCGGGTGCCCTATCTCCTTCTGTCGTTTTAATCGCGCTCCAGACTTCCTCTGCCGAAAATTCTGCTTCCAACAACACAGCTGATGCAGTCTTTAGCCGATTCAGATTACAACCAAAATGCTTCACCGGTAAGGTGTTGGACATATTGTAACTTTCCTTGAAGTGGGATTCAAACTCTTTCAATATGCGGTCAGGATCTGTCACCACTTCATCACCCAACAGGACCGAGCCAATATGATTTCTGTTGCGTCTGAGCGTAGCCGAAATGTGAAAAAAACTTGGTGTTTTTGTCACATTCTTGAAGCCACCTTACTCTCGACTTTTGAGCCCATTCTCTTGCATCTCTCCTATGCTTAGCCCATAAGGAAACTCTTAGAGACCTCAGCTCCACTTTCTTACTTTCATCACCATCACCGTTAATTAGATCATTTTCTAGCTCTTCCATACGACTCTCTATCCCATTAACGCTATGAGCTTCAGCTTCCTTAAACTTTAGAACCCAGGTCTTTGTCACATTTTTCACATTCCTTAGCACATCTCCCAAACTGCCAACCACCCCTTTTGAGATTGTGTTCTTCACTAATGACGCATACTCCTTATTTTCGGCCCAATGAGAGAACCATTTGAATGGTCTCCGAACTGTGATCGCTTCCCTTTTTTTCAGCAGCACAGCCTTGTGATCCGATAGGCTTCGATTGAAAGCCACTTGAATCAAATCTGGCCACCACTGTAAAACCTCTGGCGAGATTAGGAATCTATCCAATCTGCTTGCCTCAATCCGAGACCCTCCCCGAAACCATGTAAAGCTCCCACCTTCCATTGGTAAGTCTAACAAGCCATTACTGCTAATAAATTCAGAAAACAAGAAACTTGATCGAGCGCAAAATTCCGTTCCCCTTCTTTCATCCGTCGACAACACTTCATTGAAATCGCCCCCCACAATTACCGGAACAGAAATGTCATGTATACATTCAGCGATTGACATGAAAAAGCTCCTCCTATCAGCCTGGTTGTTAGGAGCATACACATTGATTAGGCCAACGTTTTTGTTCACTGCCAAGAGACGCCCAACAAGGACGATTGCTCGAGCTACAACAATTTGCCTTTCCACCGAAAACGCATCCTTATCCCACAACAAAATTAACCCACCTGCAGTACCTTACAATCCCAAAAAAATTTCCACCCAGCAGTGACCTTCTCACACCCGGGCTAATAACTTGGAGCTTAGTCTCTTGAAAGAAAAAGAAACCCGCCCTACTTTCACGGTATACACGAGTTACTGCTCTCACTTTCTCCGGTCTGCCCATACCCCTTACGTTCCAAGAAAGACAAGCAAAATTCATACCACCAATTGGACATACATGGGTTAAAATTCTGACGGCAGGGACACGGATTATACATCCTTGCGAAAAGCTTTGTGGAGAACCTCAGCAATCCGCTCACTCTCAGCATCAAATTCGACTCCCAAATCGCCGGCGAGCTGGATGGTTGCCGACACTTCGTCGGAGATAAAGGAGACTGTCCGTAAGTTCTGCCCTTCGATTTGGGGCTTCTGGAAACTATTTTTACTAGCAGGTAAAAAATTAAAAGGGGAGAAGGCTTTCCCATGTTTTACATATTTGAGTCGGACTTGAAAAAGGCCTGATCTTTTATCCAGAATCGGTTTGGGCGGCCCATAGGAGGAGCCCGAAATTGAGGTAGACTCCACACCATACTCTACATTAATATCAACAAGCTGGCCCGGGCCCGAAGGGTTCACCAACTTCATTCTCCAATCTGACGATACCTCTCCCAAGACTGTTGGAGAGTGCACTGCCATTACCGGCTCCTCCGCATGCAGGATATCATTTATGACTTCCTTATCGGGACTTGAACCTACCACATTCTCCCTTGAGCCCACGTGCTGAAATTCGAAACGTCTGCCACCTTCATCTTCATTGACATGCGACTTAGTCGGAGTTCCGACGCCGTCGCCGTTTGGATAAAACGGTGGCGAATCTTCATTAATCCAGCGATTCAATACCAATCTTAATACTGAACTGTTCCCCATTGATGGTTATGTTAGCCGATGCCGAGATATCCGCTCTGCACCGGACACCAATAAGAATTCTGGCAATGTCGAACATGTTCATGCAACGCGTGTCTTCGTCGATTCTAATTACCTTTCCCCACCTGCCGGCGATAGAACTAAAAATGGCCTCATGCCACATCTTCACCGGGAAGTTTTCCAACTTAACCCACACTTTTAGGAGATGCTTAGACGCGAAATTGTCTATTGTATCAAAATCCTCAAACCAGGATTTCGTAAGGGAACTTTTTAGGTCCCAAAAAATCGGCACTTGTTCTTCTTCTTCGAATATGATCACCACTGCCGCTCCTGATAACGGACAGACCTTCACTTTGAAACCCTCGGATCGTAAAACTTCCTGAACGAAGCTGGCATCATACATGTTGTTTATTATCCCCATTAGGCTGGTTTCCGTCCACTTCATTTCCTCAGCAGGTAACGTAAAATGAAAAGGATCGAGGATAGGTTGTTTCTCGATCGCCGGTGATGGTCCGCTATTTGGACTAATTCCGGCAAGTAATGCTGACTTATAAGACCTCCCATCAGTTGTCTTCCATCCAACCGATACACGTGAGGTCTCCCGGTTAGCCTTCATTGGATCCTTTTCTGACTCCACCGCCTGACAATGCACCTCTCTTTCTCTTTGCAGATAAACCCATCCATTCTCTGGTTGCACCCCAACTCAACCGCCTTCAAGGACTCCTTTTTAGATGAGAAGCTGATGAACGCAAACGTATCCTTTCTGTTCCTTCTGCTTGGATTGTTGTAAGCGATGTAGGTTTTAACAACTCTACCATATTGCTTGAGAGCAGCCCAATGAATCCTTTTGCTAACGTGGTTAACAAAGACAGTTGCACCATGCATAGTGCTAGCATTTTCCAACGATCGACTCTTCGCTCTTTCTAGCCTACCTGACACTGATCTTCTATCTCCTCTGACGCTGAACCTCCGCTGTTGATCTTCTGTCGCCTCTGCCGCTGCAGCTCTTCTCTCTCTTCTGATGCTCTCCATATTGATGGTGCAAATCTGTCCATACAAGTATTGAAAATAGAGTGAAAAGTATAAAACCGTCTCTATCTCGTTACCACCACTATGATGGAGTGAGTTTTACCTTGAAGGAGTTTAAAAAATCATATATAAACATTATAAAAAGTACATATTTTTTAGAAATATCACATTTCACATTACAGATCATTTATATTTCAATTTTTTTTACTATAGATTTTTTTTTGTTTTAAATTGATGTGATTATAAATTATGATTTAATGTTCATATAATTTATATGAAGATCTTCAAATCTCTAATAAATTATGTTTTTCGTACATATTTTATGACATTGACACTCATTATAATAAAAGGTGATAATTTCACGTAATGTAAGAACAACTATGATTTATAATAAGGGTGCAGAAGGTTTAGACTGCGACTAAAAATACGGCAAGGTTTAAAATTTGTCTAAAAACTTAAAATATTATCATTAAACTTTAGTTAACTATTTAATTTTGTAACTAAACTTTCAATTGCTTCAATGTTACCATTAATCTTTGTATTTTGCTTCAATTTGGTCACTGAGCTCTTAACGGACGTTAAAAAAGATGACGTGTTAGTTAACAAATTTTGTATGATAACACATTTTGTCCTCCACATTTGTAAATTCAAATAATTTAGTCATAATTCGAAAAAATAATAACAAATTTAACCTTCATTATTTGAATTTGACCCTATTTTTAATTAAAAATAATTTAACCCTAAACTTAAAACTCTAAAACCTCAAATCCATAAACCTTAAACAAAAACATTTGAACCCATAAACACTAAATCTTAAATCGAAAATCGTGGTTAACCATCGGAAGATTGCCAAAAGAGCGGTTTCAATTAATGATTAAGGTATTGCATTCAGAGCATGTGGTGATCGGCGGTCCAACCACATCATGCAAAAGTTTTAGTGTTCAATCTGCAGGTTCCGACTTTCGAGCGAAGGGCCTCCACAATAAAACGGTCAGGCAAAAGTTTTATTAATTTTTATAGCATGAAATTTATACATTTTAAGTTTACACATACAAGGAAGGAACACATAAAAATAGTGTTGCTTCATCAAGCAGAAATGAAAAAACACAGAGAGAGCGGTTGGTGATGAACAAAGTATAATTACAATGAATATGTGTGGCAAAGCATGGATCTGTTGGAGGTAAAAAGTGATCTGAAACTTGATGTTTACTGAATGCTTTCTTCATTGTAATTATGCTCGGGTTTATGTGTTTTAGGGTTTCAAGTTTTGAGGTTTGGGTTTTAAGTTTATACTTTAGGGTTTTAGGTTTTAGGTTTAGGGTTAAATTATTTTAAATTTAAAATAGGACCAAATTGAAATAATGTATAAATATTGAGGGTTAAATTTATTATTATTTTTTGAATTAGGACTAAATTATTGAATGTGCAAATGTGGAGAACTAAATGTATTATTATACAAAATTTGTTAACTGACATGTCATTTTCTTAACGCATGTTAAGAGCTCAGTTGTCAAATTGAAACAAAACTAAAAGTTTAATGGTAACATTGAAGCAATTGAAAGTTTGATTACCAAATTAAATAATCTAACAAAGTTCCCATTTATGAACTTTACCCCACGTAATATAAGAACAACTATGATTTATCAATAAAGGTGTGACAGGTTTAGATTGCGGCTAAAAAACGGCACGTTTCAAAATTTGTCTAACAACTTAAAATATTAGACTTTTAGATAACATTTTATGTTGATTTTTTCATAATTTTTGACAAGTTTTGATACTTTGTCCAAGAACCTAAAATGTTATAAAAAAATAATATCGAAACTTGTTTTGTAAGTATCAAAACTTGTCAAAAATCACGAAAAACAAACTTGAAATGTTATAAAAAAATTTAATATTTTAATTTCTTTAACAAATTTTAAAACTTGTTATTTTTTTAGCCGCACCCTAGACTTGCCACACTTTAGGCTTACGCTATCAATAAATTTAAATCAATTTCAAATAAAGAATTATTTTTTTTCTGATATGAAAAGGGATATCACTACAAGTCTCGTTAAAGACTTCTCTGAATCTAATTGGAGAAAAACAGTACTTGTAATGATATATACACAAGAATCAAATAAGAGTCCAACGCAACATAACAAAAACTAGCAAAAAAACAACTATAAAGAAACTACTCAGGACTCAGATCCGCCGTAAGCAACGAAAGAATCCCCGGCGGTGGTTGTGTATAACAAACTCACTAACATTCAGCCCCCAAACCGATCGAGCCAAAGCATCTGCCACAACATTGCTATTACGACAAATATAAAAAATTAGGACGTCCCAATCCTGACAAAGCATCGCAAGAACGCTATCCACAAGCGCCTCTCCTGTAAGCACGACTGATTCACCCTTTAAAATTTGAACTAGAATCACATAATTAAATTTTAACTCCACACAATGATAGTCAAGACACCAAACATAAAGGAGAACATCATATGTTACCCATAATTCCGCCATAAGCACCGAATAAATACACAAGCTCCTTGCATAACCAAAAATCCAAGCACCAATATCTCAGATGAAGAATTATTAACAAATAAGATGGCATCACTATTTTGTGCCTAATTAAATATTCTATTATATAGTCTTAAAGATTTTAACTCAGATTTTTTTTTAAGAACCCGCTATGGCGTTCTTTGGAGAAAGCTCGGGAGTCAGACAGTCGGGTGGTCAAGCAGCGGCAAGGTGGATCCCAAAGAAAGTAGGAGCTTCAGATGCAGCGGTCGAAGGGGTCAAGCATAGAGGGGGAAGCGACAATGGGAGTAAGGGGTTTAGACTTTTCGACTGGACGGTTTTCATTGATAATCTAAGTCGAAGGGTTTCAAACTCAGCGCTTAGAGAATTTTTTAGTTACCATGGAAGAGTACTGCGCGTCTTCATTCCGGTGAGAAACAACAAGCATAAATATAAGAGGAGCACCTTCGCTTTTGTATCAATGGCATCGGAGGGGGAGATGAATCGAGTCATCAACAAGTTGGATGGTGCTAGGGTTGACGGTTTTCCTATAAAGATATCGAAAGCTAGATATCCTAGGAGTCCTACTGGGCAGTTGGGTGTTGACAATCAAGACCCCAGTCGTCGGGTGGTCTCGGATGCTGGAAAGGGGAAGGGGAAACTCAGCCTGGGAGAGGGAGTTGTTAGATCACAGAATGGTGGCAACTCGGATTATGGGAGAGAGTTTATTGGTCCTAGAACCTACCGTGATGCTCTAAAAGATGGTCTGTCTTCCCCGGTGGGAGACCCTTCGAGTCATTCAGTTCCTATTATCAATGGTCCTTCTATATTTCGCGTTCCAGAAGCGGATACAGAGTGGTTGAAGAGATGTTTGGTAGGGGTTATCAAAAGTAGCTATGAAAGAGAATTCGTTCAACAAGCTTTACTTCATGACGGAATTGATGTCAAAGTTATTCGATGGGGGCTGAATTTCGATTCTCATGTAATCCTTTTCAAGTCATGCGCGGATATGGAAGTTACTTTGTCGTCAAAGAAGGAGGAACTTGGATTCTGGTTTGATCATATCGATAAATTATTAGTCGATGGGGTTCCCAAATATTTCTGCTCTATATTGCTCATGGGAGTTCCATTATACTGTTGGCATGAGTCTTTTTTCGAATCTATCGGCAAGAGATGGGGTCCTTTTATTTGTGTTAATGTAAGACAATTAACAAGAGTAGACTGGATGTAGCTCAGATCATTGTTCGTGTTGCGTCTACGGTGGTTATTCCGGACTGCATTAGGGTGGAATCTATGGGACACATATATAACATCAAAGTGAAAATTGGTATGCTTCAAGAAGATGGTGTTAGCTGGGACAAGACGGCGTCAAATGAAATGGGGGTGGTAGGGGGTTCTGATTCAGAGGAGTCCTCCTTCAAGGGTGACGAGGAGATTGGTGGATTGCATAATGACCTTTGGACGTTCGGAATTTCTCCCGGGGATAAAGATATTCAAAGGTCGCCGGAAATTAGGAAGGAATCAATGAACCCAAACGCAGTTAATGTTGTTGATGACGCCACTCCCAATATCTTGGGAAATTCTAGTGGGTCCAATAACTATAAAGAGGTGGCTGAGGTGGAATCGTGGATTGATGGTAGTGATTCAGATAATTTGGTGGAAGGTGACAATCCGGTTGACTTGGGTTTTTCATGTCCTTTGGACCAGACAAACTCAGGCCCATCCTCAGAAAAAAGGGATTGGCCTACTTCGGGCCCCAAATCTCACTCTTTCCCTGGTCAACAAATTGTCCAAGTCTCCCCAAACTTGGCTCGTGATTTTTCTATGGAATTTGTACCCGATAGCTATGAAAATAGAAGCTTACATGACTCTGCAAACATCTCCTTGCTGATGCATAGAAACAAATTGGTTTCTCCGTCGGTGACTCAAGTTCCCAAAGGCTTTTTCCGAGCTAGTACGCGACGGATGATTCGAAGGTTCGTGAGGGATTCCTGTGAAGATGAAGGAATTAACAGAGAGGCGAGGGAACCGGGAAATGTTATCTCCGACGATGATTCTACAGTGGGGTTGGAAGCTGAATCGGTATGGGAAATCTGCAACCTGTTGGAAATTTCTTTCCGAGGAGGGAGGGAGAGGGTCATACAGCGAGTCAAGGAACTGGAAAATGGAGGCTTGTAAAGTCTCCTTATTGGGTATTAAAGAGGTATTTTTAACAGTTCTTATGAATCAGGAACTTAGAATATTGTCCTGGAATATTAGGGGGTTAAGAAGAAATGAAAAGCAAAGGGCAGTGAGTAGAGCAATCAGAAAAATTAGAGCTAATGTGGTTTTTTTACAAGAAACTAAAATGGAGGTAATTGGGGTTTCGGAAGTGAAGAAGATGTGGAGTACTAAAGGAATTAAATTTTCCTTTTCACCAGCAGTAGGATCGGCAGGAGGCATATTGACTATGTGGGATCCTGAATTTATACAGGTCAGTGATATAATTATTAAATCTCGCTGTATTTGTCTTCTTGGTCATTTCATTTCCAGAAAGTTCAATGGAGGTTTGTTGAATGTTTATGGACCCTCTGTTGAGGCTGATAAAGAATCCTTTTTAGAGGAATTGTTAAGAATCATTAGCCAACATCAGATCCCTTGGTGTATAGCTGGAGATTTTAATTTATATCTTGATAAGGAGGAAAAAATGGGCAGATGCTACAACTTGGCTTCGATGGATCTTTTTAGAGAATTTTTGTTCAAGGCTCATTTGCTGGATATTCCGTTGTCAGGGGGTAAATATACGTGGGGAAATAACAGGGAGCAACCCACTTTTGTCCGCTTGGATCGTTTCCTTCTCAATGTTGAGTTCACAAATTTTTTTCCAACAGTGGTTCAAAAGTTACAGAACAAATCGTTGTCGGATCACAACGCGATTTCTCTTGAGGAAGGGGAAAGGAATTGGGGTCCCAAGCCTTTTCGTTTCTTTAATTATTGGTATCTCGAGGAAGGTTTTGATGATGTGGTACTTTCGGTTTTCAATACTCCTAATGTTAAGCGTAGGAAGCCTAAGATTAGCTGGATTCTCAAGCGTTCAAAAAATGTGTTAAAACAGTGGGAGGGGAAGAAGCATTCTGCAGCAGGGGCCAATATTTCCAAGCTAGAAGATGATATTTCTCTACTGGAAGCTAAGTTGCAAGGGGGAGTTTATTCGGGGGTGGATGTACAGACTCTTAGCCGCATGAGATGGGAGCTATGGTCCCTCTTTCGAAAGGAGGAGTGTAAATGGCTCCAACAGTCCCGATTACGTTGGTTTCATGAAGGTGACCATAACACCAAGTTTTTTCACTCGATTGCATCAAATAGAAGAAGGTATAATGTTATCCCAAATATTAGAAGTGAAGAGGGTATTCTATCCGAACCGTTGAAAGTAAAAGAATTCATCAGAGATCACTTTTGTAAGAGCTACAATGAAAGTCACGCTTTGGAGGTGGAAGAAATTAATTTGGGATTTAAGAAGCTTTCTGACATTCAAGCTTCTTCCCTCACTTCTCAGTTCTCAGAAGAAGAGGTGTGGCTGGCTCTTAACTCTACGGACAGCAATAAAGCCCCGGGTCCGGATGGATTCAATATGGGGTTTTTTAAACGCTTTTGGCCTCAATTGAAGTCGAGCATAATGGTGTTCTTTGGAGATTTTTTTAAAGGAAAGCCGTGGGAAAATGACATTAATTACTCCTTCATAACACTTATTCCAAAAGGTATCAATCCGGAATCCTTAGAGGAGTATCGACCTATAAGCCTAATTGGTGGAGTATACAAGCTTTTGTCGAAAGTGTTGGCTAGAAGGATGAGGATGGTGCTGAGTGATATTATCGGTGAAACCCAATTTGCCTTCATTCAAGGAAGACAAATTCTGGATTGCTCTCTTGTAGCAAACGAGGTTATTGACTCTATGGTGAAGTCGGGTAGAAAGGGTATTGCTTTTAAAGTGGATTTTCAAAAAGCATATGACACGGTGAGCTGGTCCTTTTTAATCCGATGTCTAAGAGAGTTCGGCTTCAATGAGACTTGGTGTAGCTGGATTTTCAAATGCATTTCCACTGTTTCGATCTCGGTATTAGTGAATGGTTCCCCGACCGTCCCTTTTAATATCTCGCGCGGGCTAAGACAAGGGTGTTCACTCTCTCCGTTATTATTTAACATCGTGGGTAAGGCTTTAAGCTTAATGCTTAGAAAGGCGATGGAAGTTGGTCTATTCGATGGTATTAAAGTTGGGAAGGTGGATCCCGTCATCACTATATCTCATCTACAGTTTGCGGACGATCTGCTCATTTTTTGCGGAGGAGAGAATAGACAAGTCAGAAACATCAAAAGAGTGCTCCGGGTCTTTGAGTTAGCAGCGGGGTTGAAGCTAAATCTTAAAAAGAGCAAAATATTGGGTATAAATATCCCAGAGACCAATGTGGCTGTTTGGGCGAAATCTATTGGTTGTCTGTGGGAAAAATTCCCAACGACTTATCTGGGGTTACCGTTAGGTCCGCGAAGAAATTCGAGTGTGCTGTGGGATCCAGTTTTTAAAAATTTCTCCAAGAGACTGGAAGGTTGGAAGGTAGGATTTTTGTCCATTGCGGGGAGACTGACACTGATCAAGTCAGTACTATCTAGCTTGCCTATTTACTTCCTATCTATCTTTAAGATACCGGCATCCGTCCTTAAGAAACTAAATAGTTTGATGGCTAAGTTTTTATGGGGTGAATCAAATGAGAAGTCGAAAATACACTGGGTTGGATGGAATCAAATTTGTACAAACAAATCAGCGGGTGGCTTAGGGGTGGTAAACTTGGAAATCCTAAACAATTCCCTTCTCGGCAAGTGGATTTGGAGGTTTGGGAATGAACCCTCGGCTCTTTGGAGAAAGGTCATCTCGGCTAGACTTCCTGGAAATCCGGAGAGCATTCTACCCGTTCCTTCAACAAACCGGCACTCTTCCTGGATTTGGCATGGCATTTCTAACACTTACTTTGCCAATGATTATTTCAGACACTTCCTTCGAAGTAATCTGATTCTTCAAGTGGGTGATGGTAAAAATACTTATTTTTGGACAGACTTTTGGGTTGGCCCTTTTGCTCTGAAAAATAAATTCCCTCGAGTCTATATTTTGTCCTGCCAAAAATCAGGTTTCATTTGTGAGTATGGTAAAAAAACAGAAGCTGGTTGGGTTTGGCAAATTAAGCTCCGCCGATCGTTGAGAGATTGGGAGAAGGAACAATGGGAAGCTTTCATGACAGCTCTTAACAACTTCCGTTCTTCCTTTATACACAAAGATTGGATCAAGTGGAAAGACTCTAGTGACGGGAAATACTCGGTTAGATCAATTAGGAAAGGTGCCGAAAGGGTATTCGAAGGAAACTTTGAGTGGAATGATGTGGTTTGGTTAGGGGTGGCTCCTCCAAAGGTTGAAATTTTTGTTTGGAGAGTAATCATGGGTCGAATTCCAGTGTTTTCTGAACTTAGGAAAAAAGGAATGAATATGGTGGAAGATACGCGCTGCAAACTGTGCAACTTGTGTGATGAAACGCCGGAGCATCTCTTCTTCGACTGTATTGGAGTGTGGAACATTTGGATGAGCTACTGCAAACTGATTGGTGTTCATACTGTTTGGCCCAAATCTCCAGGTCAGTTCCTTAATGCTTGGAGAGGATTGATTGAATTAATTGGCTTTACTTGGGGTAGATCTATTCCGTTCGCTTTGATATGGTCGGTTTGGTTGATGCGCAATGATATTGCTTTTCATAATAAGAAAGTTGATTGGGGTCAATTAGCCTTCTTGATTAGATATCGCTGGGTAGCTTGGTTCAAAGCTAATAACAATTGTAGTGATATTTCTTTCGATAGCTTGTTTTTGGATCCAACTATTGCTGAGCAGGTGCTGGATAAGAGAAGTAACAAGGCTACAAGGATTGGTTGGTCCCCGCCTCCGGAGGGGTATTTAAAACTTAATGTTGATGGTGCGTTTTGTCCGACGTCGGGTCGTGGAGGTATTGGTGGAATTTTGAGGGATTCGAATGGCATATCGCTTATGGAATTCGCCGAGTCGTGCGAGGGAGGTCCTCCTGCCTTAACTGAGTTGGCTGCAGTAAAAGAAGGGGTATCGCGTTTCCTTCTTTCCCAGTGGGCTGACCATCATAAATTGATTTTGGAGACAGACTGTAAAACAGTTTTTGATTGGCTTTCTGGATCCTCGATTCCATTGGCAAGCGCAGATCGAGAGGTTGGTGCCCTTCGGGATCAAATTCATAATGCAGGTATGATTTTAAAACTGATTCAACGTGGGCAAAATATGAGGCCTGATTCAATTGCCAAGAAAGGTATCGGTTAGTATAAGGATGTTAGGTTAATTAATGGTTGGTTTACTGGGCATTTGTTTTTCTTGGTTTGTTTAAACAGTTGTAATCTTCTTATTATATGAATAAAATTGTTAGTGGGGTACTCTTTTCCCCTTTTACTAGGAGAGGGGTTTTTAATGAGGCCCATATTTCTTTCAAAAAAAATATATTCTATTATATATATATATTTCAAATAATTCATAACGAATTAATTTTGTTGTAAAATATTCAATTCTTAACTTTTTAAAGATTATTGTTAATTCATATAATTATTTGGGTAAACAATATTTATTGTCTCTAAAATCTTAATTTTTTTTTTTATTTTGGTCACTAAACTTTTAAAATTTTCAATACAATCACTAAAATTTTAATTCAGTTTCATTATTGCCACTGCCGTCAACCACCTTTAAGAAAATCTGACATGGCACGTTAAAGTTTTCTTTTTTCTTAAAAGAATTTATATTTTCGTTAGACTTGAAATTAAAATTCGTCGTTGTTTCTACAATCATTTAGTAATTTCTCTTATCGAAAATATCATTGAACTACCTACTATTTCTTCTTCTTCTTCTTTTCCTTTCTCCTTCCTTCTGTTTAAACTTGTTGGAACTAAAAGCTAAAACATTTATTTCTCTACAATGTTGGTTACTAATCTCTTTTGTGAACACTCCTTTGGTTATTTAACAAGCTACAATTTGTTGCAGTTTTGAGTTATTCAATTATGCTCCTTTAGATGCTAAATAAAACATGAAGATGATTATGATACCAAAAGAATAGAAAATAGTGTGCGTTTTACGTGTCGGTAGGGACAGTTCTTATGCAATTTATTAACATACAACTTTCAATTTAAAAAATAAATAAATATTTGCTATTTACGTAGTAGACCGATTTTTGAATAAAAAATAAGTCTAACAGAACTCAAAATTTATGAACTATAACATTATTTTACTTTCCATATGTACTTTAGGACTAGTTCAAAATTAATCTTTTGTTTTCCTTACAATCATTTAACTTAAATTATTTTAGACCCTCTTTTTTTTAAGGACCATGTGCGGCGACTATGGTCACACTTATTACGCCTGTCCAGAACCGCTGGTTCTTGATAACTTTTTCCAAATCAGAAGTCGATTAGCTATAACACATGTCAAAATAATAATAATAATAATAATAATAATAATAATAATAATAATAATAATAATAATAAGCTTAACTAGTTGTGATTTGGAACCATTATGAGTAAAGAAAGGGGCAACCTTTTGATCAAGTATAACACCATATCAGTTCAACTACGCATTAGGGGTGAGCGTTCGAGCGAGTCGAGTCAAAAAATTTTGAGTTATTCGAGTTGACGCGTCATATTTTACGACTTGAACTTAATTTGAAATTTTTTCGATTCGAGTCGAGTCGAGTTTTCGAGTTTCTATACAAATTTAATTGTAATTATTTACCATGTTATAGTACGATTTGATTCCAATTTAAACGACTTTCTCTATTCATATAAGATATGCATATATATATATATATATATATATATATATATATATATTTCTTCATATTATTTTTCACATGCATAAGTAAGATTTGTAATGTTATTTAATAAAAAAATATCATCTAAACTTCTAAAATATACTTATAATATTATTTTTAAATAAAGAACTTTTGAGGATAAAGTACTGATGGGGTATAAATGAGTCAATGAATTGATGCAAAGAAAAAAATTACAAAAAATTCAGTTGAATGATCAAATTGAATAAAATATAAAGTTAAAGGGCTAAATTAAAAAAAAGAATAATTTTGTTAAAAATATGAATTGAAGTTATATAGATATTATATAGTGTTAGTGAATCATGTGGTTTAATTTTGGTAAAAAAATAGACTTAAAACGAAAGAGAAATTAAAGAAATGGGAAACATTCAAAGTTGAGGGGCTAAATTACAAAAGTAGGAAATTTAATTTAAAAATATGAATTGAAGCTAAATAGGTATTCTAGTTTCTACATTGGTTTAGGAGCATGTGGTTCAATTTTGGTCAAAATTGACCTAAAACGAAGGAGATATTGAAGAAATGAGGAAATCATACAAAGTTAAGGGGCTGAATTGAAAAAATATGAAATTTATTTTCAAAAATATAAATTGAAGATAAATACGTATTCTACGATGGTTTAGGAATACGCGGTTCAAATTTGGTCAAAAATAGACTTAAAATGAAGGAGGAATTGAAGAAAAATGAAATCAGTGACTAAATTGCAAAACTGTAAAATTCAGTTTTTCGATTTTTCGATTTTTTGAGTTGGGCAAATTCCAAACCGACTCGAAATCGAAATTTTTTCGAGTTAATCGAGTTGACTCGAATAACTCGAACAACTCGACTCGAATAACTCGAAATTGAAAAAAAAATATCGGTTTTTTCGAGTCGAGTCGAGTTTTGCTCACCCCTACTACGCATGTAAACATGCACAATCAGTCCACTTATCACATTGTACGTAAGGAAAAGGTGTGCTTTTAAATTACCATTCATGAGGGGCGTAGGGGAGCAATATAAGCCCCTACTCAGGGCTTCACATTTTATCTTTGTAACTTTAATAATTTTTCAAGTGGTAATTTTGTAAGTTAGTGTTTGCTCGTTGTTTTAGTTGTAATTAATGTGTTTTCTAAACAAATCAATAAAATTAATGGTTTGTCAATGAAATATTAAATTAATTGTTTAAAGTAATAAAATATACTTTCATTCTATAAAAGCTAAATTTTTATTTTTTGCTCTAAGACCTCGAAAATATCGGAGACGACTCTGCCATTCATGAGAAAAAATAAACACACAGATACATAATAACCAACCAACCTGTGTCTCTTAGAAGTAGAAACCCAATCTCACTGCATGTCAGTAAATTGTAAACATGTTTTCCACTCCTGCATACGAAATTAGATCGGTTTAAGAGATTTCTCTCTTCATGGTAACATTTTTCTAACCACAAGGTAGAGGTAGAACTATGCACTTCTTGCCAATTTCTTTGACACAAGTTTTGGGCACATATGGGGAATTGTCTTGAGACCTAAATGTCAACAAAACAACGATGTAATTTTCAAAATAAAAATAAAAATAAAGATGCGATATTTAGTGCATGAGACTTAGACATATCGTATAGAACTCACAGTTAATAGTGGTTGATCGGAAAGTTTTTGTTTTAGGTTTTGATTGGGATTTGAAGAGATTAAAAGGTTTTTCGATGTATTTGAACCGAATAAATGAAATAGATATAGTTTGATGATCTTTTCGACCAGAAAAATTACCGAACAGTGGCAAAAACAACGACAACATGAGTGTCATGTCAGTTTTTCTTAACAATATTTGACGACGGTAATTATAATAAAACCAAATTAAAAATTCAGTAATTGTATTGTAAATTTTAAAATTTCATTAGCCAAAATGTAAACATCCTAAAAAACTAGGGACTACTAGTGTAGTTTACTCTAATTATATTTGGATCGATTCTTCCTATTTTTTAGAACAAGAGGCAAAATTTCATTAAAATAAAAAAAGTTACAACAAAACATCCCAAAACATGAAAAGAAACTCAACGACAATGTTCACCGAAAAATCTCATAAAAAAAATAAAAACTTAAAAACTCAAAGGAGAAGAAAAGAAAGAAACCAAAACATTCCATCGACTGTGTCATTTATCATCCATAAAAATGCAGCAAATAAGTCTATTTGTCTCCATCTAACTAGATGCTAAAATAGTGACGTAGAAGTGATCAACAAAATCAATCTTGCAAACTGTTTCACTAATAGTTCTAAAAACTATGGTTATAAACGAACTGAACGCTTAGTTAATTGTTCGACAGGAAGTTCGTTTATGTTCGGTTAATTATTAAACAAATAAACATAAACAAGATTTTTTGTTCGTTTAACTAAATGAACGAACACGAACAAATGGCTCGTTCGTTCATTTGCGTTCGTGAATGCTTGGTAATATGTTCGTTTATGTCATTTACATTTGTTATTTTTCATAACAAAAATATTATATTTAAAAAAAATTAAAATATGAAATAAAAAGAAAAAAATAAACAATATTCAATGTACGAGACTTCAAACTTCTTAAGAAAAAAATTAAACAATACTCAATGTTTGTTTGCGTTCGTTCATGTTCGTTTATCATTTTAACAAACAAACATGAACAAGCTACATTCCTTAACGAATGAACACGAACAAAAAAAATTACGTTGGGTTAAAATTAAACGAATGGACATGAACATACCCTTGTTCGTGTTCGTTCGGTTCGTTTACATGCCTATTGAAAACGTTGACAAACTGTCACAAAGGGGATCTAATCATACGAGGTCGTTGACATCTCTAATCAAGTACATGTGTCGTGATGATCACTACACAGACGTCAAACTACCACAAAGGTAGATAAAAACGGTGTTATAAGGTAAAAACGTGCCACAAGACAGGAAAAAATCGTGCCACAAAGGCAAACAAAACAAAACATGTGTGGAATGAAAGAATTCAAAACAAAAAAAATTCTTATTGAGAACAAACATAAATAAAAAAGGCTTATGGTGCTTGAAGCCCTTAAATTTTTTAAAAAATAAACAATTAAGCTTTTAAATTTTATTTGCACCCAATTAAGTCCCGAACTAATAAATTGAACCAATTAAGCTCTTTGACCTTTAAATTTTGACATTTTTTTAGAGATTACTGTCACGTGACACACTATAGTCCCATCAGGTGTCATTTACATATTTTTCAGAAAATTACTTTTATAATTTTTATAAGTTTTTTAGAATCTTTAGAACTTTTAAAAAAAATTCTAAATAAAATAAAAAATTCTGAAAATGCCAAGTGAGAACACTATAATACGACATCAATTGGTGTAAAAAGAACTGTTAAATTTAACCGTCAATATTTTTTCAATTGGGTGAATTGATGAAATTTTAGAGTATAAGAGCGTAATTAGGTGAAAAAAAATTAGAGACTTAATTGATATATATTTTTAAATATCCAAGGGCTTATGATATCCTTAAGCCATAAAAAATAAGAGAAAAATAAATAAATAAATAAATAATGGCTAGCCCTAGTTCTCTTAAAATAAAAGATATTATTTGAATATAGTATACAAGTCACTGAACTTTGATTAATTACAAAATGATCATAATTTACCCAAGAAATTGACCCGGGAAATAATTTAACTAACATAAAAATTAAAAAATGTTGGATAAAGTACGCTAAAGGTCACTAAATTATTTAAAAAATAATTTTCTTGGTTATTAGAGTTTTAAAAGTTATAAAATAATTATTAAATTTTAATTTAATTATAAAATGTTCCTTATTAGTGATAAATTTTTTTTTCATGGATTTCAATAAGTTTAGAGACTATTTTGTAATAGCTTGATAAGTTTGAATGACTGTTTCTGTAACATTTGAAAAAAATAATGAGAATCTCGTAACCAAATAAAAATCAAATGATTATTTTGTAAATTTTGAAGTTTTAGTGTTGAAAAAAGATATTTTACATTGTTATTCATCAACTGAATTTAACAATTAAGCGAGAAAATAGAAACACCAATGAAACCCACTAAGCAGAAATCACATTCAAAACTCAGAGGAAGCGTTAGAACCCAAAAGGAAAAGCTTTGATTAGGGTTTGTAAACTCCCCAAATAAACCTTTGTTTTATCTCCAAAAAATTGCTCTAAGCTCTATAATTATCAAAATTCTAGGGTTTTATGTTTTCTTCTTCCGTCTCCATTTCCTCTCCCACCTTCAACTGGTAAGGCACCGTTGATTTGATTAGTTTCGGCTATTCTCTTATCCGTTAATCTACTTACTTTGATGCTGTTCTTTTGGTTTAATTATATAAAAGATTTGCCTTCTTTATTATTGTTATTTATGTTTTATATTTGCTGTTTGGTTGCTGAGAAAGTCGATGGTAAAGGATCGGTAACATAAAGTATGAACTTATCTTATGTGTTGTTTTCTTATGGATTTGAATTGAAATTCGATATCTATTCCCAAACGTGGCTTTTGAAGCTTTTTTTGTTGAATGCAGTTGAATTATGTAAGTTGGAAAGAAAAAAAAAAATTGTTTCCTTGATTTGTGAATAAAGGAAGGAATTAGATTTTTGAGTGGATATATAGTACGGTTATATTGTGCTTAATATCGAAAAGTTGAAGGGATATGCTTTTAGGGAGTTCTGATGTGCAAATCGTTGTTGTGTAGTGTTATGCTGCTTCCATGTTGGATCTTTATATATATATTTTTTCTGCTGAGAACTGACTTTTACTGAGTTGTCAACTTTATAGTTTTATATACTTTCTGATTTCAATGTGATTTTCCACAGCTGATTTCGAGACTTGAGTTGAAGGTCATACCCGTGCTACCGGCTTTTTGTTGTAAAACTGTTTGTTTAAGTAATACAATTTTTTAGATGTATGCTCAAGGGAATCAAAATCCTCAGCCAGGGCAGGGTCCTCAAAAACCCATGTCATCTCCGTATCAACAGTGCCTGCCTGGTCCACCTCCTCTACCTCAATTCCAGCAAGGCCCTTCAAGCTTTACATTTTTTCCGCATGGTCCCGCTGCACCTCGTCAAATTCCACCTGGTGGTAGGTTGCCAAGTACAGGTCAATTTTATCCATACCCGCCTTTGCATGTTCATGCAGGTGCCTCATTGCCTCATCTGTATCCGACTGCTCAACAGAACTCACAACATAATTCACATTTAGGTAGCCAAAATTCACCTAATATGCCACAGTCGATGCTGCCTCCTATTCGTACATCTCACCCAGAAGTTTCACAGACCCAGCCACCCTCTAGAGCATTACCTCCACCACCAACACCACCACCTCCTCCTCCTCAATCTCAAGGGCAAGTATTTTATGGAGCATCAGTGAATCCACCTCAGCAACGGCCAGGACTTCAGCATTTATCATCACATCCACCTTTCCCTGCTACAACGAGTTTCTTCACTTCAGCTCCACTTGGAAGCTTCATACACTCAACAAGCATAAATCTTCATACTGCTCCACTTCCACCACCACCACCACCACCACAGCTGCCGCCATCACTGCCACTACCACCTCCACCCTCCTCTCCACTGCCTATTCAACCATCTCCTCCACCTTCCACTTCTATTGCCATTTCATCTTCTAAGCCTGCCCAGAATGATTCCAGCTTGCCCTGCAATCTTGATAATGATGGGTCTAAGTTAAGTGCTTCAGGTTCTATGGACGAAGCAGTGACTCCAAATCAGGCCAACCCTAATTTAATTGCAGGTGATGACTCTCTGAATAAGGGAGAGGGAAATGCCTGCAATGTGGGTTTTATGGTTGGAGATAAGTTATCATTACAAGAGGGTTTGACCGTGGATGTATCTTCCCCTCCTCATAAGCCAACAAATAAAAATGTTATTGAAAGGATTAAAGATGAACAGCAACACGATTCATCTTTGAGGCCTTCAGAAAAGGTGCCTTCAGAGCAGCACTGTCCTTTGGTGATTGCAGCTGCATCACATTCACCTGGTGATTCTGACATGGAAATGGAAGGTTTGCAATTTTACTATGATTATGCTACCGTATGTTTACAACTTTTTTTTTTTATCTTCGGCTCATTAAAGTTAAATCTTTTAAGTTCACGTAAAAAGATTGTCCGTTCACATGTTATGAGCCCCAAGAGAAACAGTACTGATCCTTTTGGGATAGACTTTTGAACTTATTAATGGTCATTGTAAACTCAACAGAGAAGAAATTATATTTTATTATGTATATCACTTTATCTTATGAACTGTATTCTTAGGTGTATTTTCTAAGCATCTGTTTACCGTTGCATGCTGATCTTTTTTTTTATATTTGTTTATATATTCTGGTTGGCGATTTCAAGATGATATCACCCAAATTGAAGATCAGGGAATGAATCACTCATCCAAAGGCCTGAGCAGTCAGTGTGATATCAACAACAACATGCTTAGTGTAGAAGAGCAGTTATACTTTCACCCAGTGCAAATGTCGACAGATGGCAATGCAAACAAGGACATTTTATCAGAAAAAGAATCAGCTGTTGGAAGTTCAAGATTGGTTAAAGAAGGTCAATATAATATCTATTTGCCATATTAATCTTTTTTTTAGGTTCTCTTGTTTCTTGCTTTCATTTTTTATAGCTGATGGCTCCAGAATGCAGTTATTACCCAATTCTGTAATGTCCCAGAATGTTCATTGACATGTCTTTATGTCTTGTAATTTTCTCTAATCTGTTGCATGTGTAGCGAATTTAAGACATTTTCCCTGTGCAATTCAGATCCTGAAGGTATAGCCAATACTGACCAAATGGCATTCAGTGCATCTGTTTCCAAAATTATCTCAGTCAAGTCAACTGTACCTGCTAAACAACCTCTTGTCACGAGTTTGGAGAAATCAAATACTTCTAGTCAACTTGCAAAAAGTGACTGTCCATTCAGACTTATCCAAGACTATGCTTCTGATGACAACTTAGAAAATGTTGAGGTTGGTTCGAGTGCTGATAGTGATAAGTTACGGAAGGAATCTAAACTAGAGAACGAAAATATGACTCTTGGTTCTCAACATAAATTGGATAAGTTTGGGCGATTGATACGGGATGGTGCCAGGGATAGTGACTCGGACGATTCTTGTGATATTGGGAGGTATAGAAGGGGAAAACCTCGGAGCAGAAAGCAGAGCCATTCACCTCTAGATAGAAGGAGAAGAAGTACACAGAGGAGAAGGAAGAAGCGCAGCCTATCTCGCAGGTTGTTTGTTTTTGTGGGTTTGTGGCTTTGAGTTTTTCTTATTTTTTAATTGATCTTTAAGAAATTTGACTTCTTTAGAATGTTGTATTCCTTACATTGTAATTCTTGTTTATGATCTGTGGAAATTTTTAAATTTCTTTCTTGTTGTTTTAGTTGGTCTCCCAGAAACGGGAGAAGCAGGAGCAGGTCTCCCAGAAACGGGAGAAGCAGGAGCAGGTCTCCCAGAAACCGGAGAAGCAGCAGCAGGTCTCCCAGATATCGGAGAAGCATGAGCAGATCTCCCAGAAACCGGAGAAGCAGGAGTAGATCTCCCAGTTTTCAGCATACAGATGAATTCAGTGGCGAAAAGAAGAGACGAGTGAAGGGACAGATGCCATCCTGTTTTGACTTCCGTCGAGGCAAGTGCTACCGTGGAGTGTCTTGTCGTTACTTGCACCATGATTCTGGCAAGAGTTATGAATCAAGGGGGCAAAGGAGCAAACAGTATCTGGAGTTGCCTCATACTTCTAGGACTAATAATGCTCATGAAGAGATCAAGCAGAGCTCTGAGAATAGAGAAGATTCTGGTGATGGAGGTGTTCATTATGAAGATATTCAATCCAATGAGTATCACATGGTTAAATCGGATAGATCTAGAGACATCCCGGCCTCTTTATTTGAAACGCATTTGTTGGAAAAGAAGCAGGAAGGGCCTAATCCTGTCAGTCATGAGAATTGTCAAGAAGCAGGTGCAGAATATCAAAACTTATCAACTATTGATAGCTCATCAGTTGGCAATATGGATACACTGAAGTCATGTGCTAATGCTTCTCAGAAAGTACCTACTTCTTTCTCTGGTTCTTTAAATCCAGTGTGTCAAAATGCTAATTCCCAGCCTCAACAATCAGATAACTCTTCCATGTCTGATTCTTTACCATGTAAAACATCAACATCCTCACTAAATAGGCTCCCAGAGAGTAATGTTCATCCACATGCAATGGAGCTCCATAACCATCCTGGCCATATATCCTCCCCTTCTGTCCTATGCTCCCATGGTAAAGATAATCCACATACGAAAGAGAAGCAAACTTCATCTTCTATGTTTCAACCTTCTGGGGAAAGCTTTCCTTCTTACATGTTACCTAACCAAGAGGCTTACTTTGCTCTACAGCCAAATTCGTCTATGACTTCCTTACCTCCACCTCCACCTCCACTTCCGCCTCCACCACCATCACTGGATTCAACTGTAACTCCCAGTGTTTCGTCACATTTTCAGCAGAGTTACTTTCCTCCAAGGAATGTTTTTGGTTCACAGATTATCCCAAGACCTTACCTTACTGAATTGCCTGCATGTTCTCAATCTGATGGGGTTCAACAGAGAGCTTATCCTCCAACTCAGGATGTTAATCAACCTATCTTGCAGGCTTCTTTACCTGTGTGTAATCTGCCTGGACCACCTAGTATATCAAGAGATGATGGCTTAACACAGCCTCCAATGCATAACGTTATTGCTTCAAATTCCTTTTCCCAGGGCAACATTCATCCTCATACTCTGCCCTGTTCACAACAGTTGCTGGGAAACAAAATGCAACCATTTTCCTCTGAGAGTTTGCCACCAAGTGGAGTTTCTTACTCATCTCCATATATTCATCCCTTTGCACAGCAGCAACCACCGCATAGTTCACTCCACCCTACAATTGATGGCTTTTATAATCTTGGTGGAAGGATGAATTCTTCGTTAAAAGTTCCACCAAATATTGGGGACACATCTTCTTACCGTGTTGACATTGGAGGATCAAGTAGTTCAATTCCTAATACAAATGCATCTACTTTTGTTCAGCCAATGAACACCAAACACAATTCTGATATTCTAAGGCAAGAAAAAGATATAGCCTACAACAAGACTCCTTTCAGTTTGGCTCATGATCCAGTTCATGGGAGAGGTATTGGATCTCAACAAGCAACTTTCTCACCCAATTCCTCCAGGGCCTTTGGGCAGAATTTTCTTAGAACAGGTGGTGACCAATATGATCCACTCTTTGATAGCATTGAGCCATCTTCAAGTTTATCGAGAAAAAATAGTTGTATTCAAAAGTTGGAAGTAACAGGTGACTCTGACATTTTACTGGGGATTAGTGGTTCCAACAAACCACTGAATGTGGGGGAAAACAACCAGAGGAAAGATGCTGCAGCTGCTGCTTCTGTGGCATCTGCAGGCAATGAGGAATTTGGTGAGACTGCTGATGGTGAAGTTGGGGCCGTTGAGAGTGGAAGCCCGAGTAATCCGGCTGAAATTAACATGGCTACTAGTGAGATTGAGATTGACCAGATAAAGTCTCCAGGGAAGAGCAAGAAGAGCAAAGATTCCAGATCAATGAAGCATTTCAAGGTTGCCCTTGCACGTTTTGTGAAGGAGCTTTTAAAGCCATCATGGCGACAGGGTAATATGAGCAACGAGGTATTTAAGACTATTGTGAAGAAGACTGTTGATAAGGTATCAGGAGCTATGAAGAGCCACCATATTCCCAAATCTCGTGCAAAGATTGATCGTTACATCGAATCATCTCAGCAGAAACTGACGAAACTTGTGACGGTAAATTCTCTTTTTTTTTCCTCCTCGCAGTAATTAGCATAGCAGCGGCATCAATTTACAGGATGTTGTTCTGCCATTTTGTTTGTGTTTATTTTGATAATTTGATTTTTCATTTTTGTTGGGTTATTTTACTTTCAGCTCTGAGAACGCATGCTTGGAATCAACTACAAGCTTCCTTATAGAATAAGTATTTTGCAATAGAGAACACATAGTAATGTTTTATGAAATCTACGCCTTTTAAGTGATGACATCCCTTTCTATCAGACTTCGGTCTTGATAATGTTTTCTCACACAAAATCTTGACCGAATTGTAGTTTTACAGTTCATTCTATAGTTATGGGTTCAAGAAATCAAGTTTTGGCTCGTCTTTCATGAAGTTCCATACAGCTTAAACATTTGGTTGAAAGATTGATTTGTAGAGTGCCTTACATTTTTGTTGATGATGGTGATTTAAAATTTCAATTTGGTAACATTATTTCCTCATCATTGCAGGGTTATGTTAACAAGTATGTTAATGTGTAAGATGTCATCGATGTTGATCCGCAACACTTTCATCAACAGGTGCGTTTTTCTTTCTTTCTTTCGCAACTTGAAGTTGAGGACTACGTTCCTGTGCCATTGATGCTTTTGCATGTTGGTAAATCATTTTGTTGCCGAGAGTTGGTGGTGGTAAAAACTCGGTTTGTATAGTTTGTAATGTTAGCATAGTTTTATGAAAAAGGTGAAAATGGCAAGATATTGCTATGTTACTCAAAGTCGGATGTAAATGTTAGATACGAATGTATGTTAACTATGGGTTTTTGAATATGCATCCGACATGGGTCCTTAAAAAACATAAAACTGTAATGTTCACTTGAATGGGATTAATATCTTGTCTTTCAAAGTAACAAAATAGTGAAATTTATACGTTCTTTGTATATTGTTGGCTTCCTGCATATCGTCAATCTTTAATAAAAATTCATTAGCCATTTGTGTTGTTCAGTAACTGTACAATTTAAGGATAAAATGGCCTTACCCTGTTAATTGGTGTCAGGGCGGATCTTGGTCTGATAGTCTGGGGCTTAATCAACATTTTTGAAAATTTTGAGGATTTAATGAAATTTTTTGAGAGATTTAATGAAAATCTTATCAATTTGGGGAATTTAATTTAGAATATTTAAAAAAAATTAAGAGTTAATGAAATTTCTAACAAATATGAAGAGGTTTAATTAAAATTTCTAAATATTTTAGGGGTATAATTTAAAATTTCTAAAATATTTTACTAGTGTTGTCTTGTAGTGTTCGTATGTTTTTCTTTATTTTTTTTTAAATAATACTTATTAATTTTATTACACAAATAAATAGAAAATATAACAAAAGTTCATAATTTTGAAAAAGAAAAAGAAAAAGAAAACAAAATTTTAAAATACACTACTAATTGATTATTATTTTTGGAAGAAAAACATTAGATGTTGAATGATAACAATCGACTAAACTAGAAACAGTTAAAAACTTTAATTAAAATAAAAACGTATATAATATTGGTGCAGTTTTTGGAATATACAAATTGTTTTCCCTGCTAATTCCTTTACCTTGTTGGAATTGTGGAATAATGTTGTGATTCGGAAAAAATCTAAACCAGTTTGGCAGCTTGCATTTTTCGGAATTGCGTGGTCTATTTGGCTAGAGAGAAACGAAGTGATTTTTAATAAGAAGAGGCCATGCTTTCAAAAACTATGCGTCTCCACGGTGCTTCGTATAGGGTTGTGGAGTAAAAGTAAATGGCCAAATTCGATTCCCTCCTTAATAGATTTTGTGCGGTTTCCCAACAGATGCAATATTGAGTGTAATAGAAGGGATCATAGCAGGTCGATAGACAGTGCTTGGTTCGCTCCTTCATCTGGGGTGCTGAAATTTTTAGTAGAAGCAACTGTGGGTGGTAGCTTCGGGCAAGGTGGCATCGGAGGAGTATTAAGAGATGGTGGAGGTTACGTTCTTGCAAAATTCGCTAAATCAGTAGGAATGATTGAAATCACTAGAGCAGAAATTCTAGCTATTCTTGAAGCCGGCAGAGTTTTTAAGGAATGGAAACAGAAGCCATCACATATCCTAACTATTGAGACGAACTGCCTGCTAGCGTTCCAGTGGCTCAACAACCTGGTACAACCCCCAGTTTCTTTTGCAGACCTTATTGGCAGTGGTGTTATGATGCTTCAGAGGTTCGGTTGGGTGCTTGAGTATGGAGGGACTGAACAAGGGGGGGACTAAGTATTTTGGCTAGAAAAGGAATCAACGCAGCCTCAGATTGGTCATGGTATTGTGATAGCAATTAGTATCTGGAAATTCTCACGTGTTATCCTGTAACGTCTTTAGTGATGTTTGACTATTGTTTGAACCGTGATTTAGTGTTTTATTCGGTAATAAAATAGGGTACTCTTTTTTCCCAATTTAGGCCTAGTGGGGTTTTTAACGAGGCCCGACACATTTCAAAAAAAAAAAACGTATATAATAAAATCACGGTCGACGATGAAGGATTAATGTTGACAATGGGTTCTTATCATAACTTAAGTGCAACATATAGAAGATGATTACTACTAGTATTTAAAGATATTAGAAATCAATTTAAGATCTAAAATAAAATAGATTAACAAAATAACCAAACAATCGTGTTATTCTTAAAAATCGAAAAATCAATGTAAAGAAGAAAAACGTGCTCTAAGAGCAACAAAAATTTTATTTGACACCCTCATTCAGCAGCACTAACATAGGAGTAAAATTACTTCAATCTTTTAAAAGTGATGATTTTATAACTCTTCAATTATATATATAGTTCGAAATGATCGATGATATTTCCAATTTTTCAAAATTTATATTTTTTTAAGAAAATAATATTTTCGAACTAAAACGGTTTAAACAATATTTATGTAGTAAAATTCAATTAAAATACATATTTTAATTAATAAATTAATGATTTAAATTAGACTGAACTAAGATCAATACTTCACCATTTCAAATTATCTTTTCACGAGTGCATCAAATAATAATATTTTTTATTGCAATCTCTATTACTTTATAAATGATTATTTTTAAAATAATTATTGAACGAATACATGTTAAAATGCTATATTCAATGTGAGAATTGGTAATACGAATCCCACATTAATTGAATATTAGTTTTTCACCTCCTTTAAATATATCTTTTCAAACATTAAATGTTTTGTCGATACACTTGTTTTCTCTTTGACATTTAATTTGTTTTTTCCATGATTGTGACACGTAAACTAATGTTACATGCTAATTGTGTTGGCATGATCAGCAGCTTATGGTCCATGTTTTGTGCTGTCTTGTAAGATTAACTACACTCAACATTCACTGTACTGCTTAGTTCGATTCAATCGCTCCAGATTGCTTCTTCTGATAATTTAATCATTCAATTTGTGCATGTGTATCCCTATTAATTGTATAAATATAGGAGAGCCTCCAACTTCAAGGAAACTAATGCTTAGAAGGAGGAGGTTTTTCAATATTTTTCTTCTGAACTAAATTATATAATTAATAGGCCATAAAATGAAATTTAAGGTTACTACAATCTACAGCAAAAGTAGGTTCATCAGGAGTGCAAAACTATGAAACGAGGTAAATATAATGATATATAGAGTTAGAGCAACTGCCTCCGTAGCATAGTGGTAGTGCGTTCGCTTCGTAAGCGAAAGGTCGCGAGTTCGATCCTCGCCGGGGGCTACGTTTTAAAATATATATTTTTTCCTTTTCTGCAAAAAAGGAGATTTTGGGCCTTGAGTTGGGACATATTTAACCTACGCATTCAGCCAGCCCATAAGTAAGCTTTTGATTAAAGTATATAAAATGGAGTTTTTTTTTTTGCATTATATAAATGGAGTTAATTTCTCATTAAATATTTAATTAATTTTACCAAATATTTTTAATAAAAAATAATTTTATGTATAATCCGTACTCTTTTTTAATAACTGTATAGGTAGCTAATTTCTTTTTTTTTTCTAAAAGAATAAATTAGGAATATAAATTTATATGCATTTGACCACAAATCTATCAACTTAATTTAATTATTAACTTATATCTTCATGCAAATCCAGATTGTTTATTCGATCAAACATGTGTAATGAAAAAAAGGATATTATTTTAATCTTAGATAATATTTAGGTTTGATTTTAAACAAATCCTCCCTCGTTTTTCTTATAAAAAAATTCCTAATAGATAATGCACCAACGACCGAACTTTTTTTCTTCTTTTTTCGTCATTAAAAAAATGGTCAAAATTTATTTTTTTGATATTTTTTTTTATTATCTAAAGAAGCAGCAAGCTGCTACATACAACTTAAGGCACAGCTAAAGCCTTAACATTCAAGGGATAACCCATGCAATACAAAGCCTATAATTAATAACATGTATAGTCAGTTAAAATGACGACATAAATCTCTTAAAAATATTTTGTAACACGAAAATAAGTTAAAATAAGTGTTTTTAAGAAGAAGAAAAATGCGGCATTTTAACCTGAATAAATAATGATGTCAACTATTGGAATTAACTAAAAAATAATATAAAAGTAAAACGATCGAATTATATCAAATTAATATGAAGACTGAATCTCAAATTTAAGTTACATCCAAACACTATCTATGTTTTATTTACACTACACAAATATATATACACGTACATTTATTGAATGTGTAACCCCTAGACCCACCTATGCGCTAATACGGATCATAGGAAATCACATTAGGGTTACTGGAGCGACCCACGTTAAAAATTTTAAATAAACAATTGCTAAACCATTTAAAATCATAAATCAAGTTTTGAATTAAAATTTCAATTCCAGAAAACATTCGGACAATGAAACAAAACTATGATAAAAATTGTTAATACAAGTTTCATACTCGAATATAAATCAAAACGTGACATATATGCCCCCTAATTTCAGGTACCATACTCCGCAAGCAAGCCGAAGAAACTCTCATACCGACGTTGACAGCTGCGACATGGTCGGTCTTCTAACCTGTGATGGTAAAAACAACGTGAACTTCGAAAAGCTCAGTAATACAGACTACCAATGGATGCTAAAAGCACAAGCAGGTATATGGCAAGCTTAACACTGTCATGATGGACTGGGCAACAATAAGCTCAAATTACGATTCGATATTTCAGTGGATCGTTATATCAGAATGTAACAAAGATGTTCTTTAATTGATCACTCGAATCTTAAGCGATGAGTCTAAGGCCGGAGATTCAAAAGAGATTCAGATTTCAGAAGTTGAGTCAAGGAGTTCAGAGTGGTTCATTAAGCGCGAATTGTAAGTTTACTGAGAGTTCAACTTTGATACGTTAATTTAGTAGGTATGTGTCAGAAGAGATCAGAAAGTTTTATCAATTTACTTAACTACCCTCCAACCATACGCCAATATGCAGAAACCCAAAATAGTATCCAGAAAGACTTACCCTAGGCCTGTCGGGCGTAGGAGCTTAGGTCCAAAAGGGCTTACCAGCGTTGAGCCTACAGATCTTCACTCATATCCCAGATAATATACCCCCAGATGATTTCAGTTTATATTCAGAAGACAATATTACAGAAAATAGATATCATATCTATTTTTATACTAGAATACAAATGCCAAATTTATTTTATTATTATTTCGTATTCAATGTCATATATCAGATATATTTTCATATTAGAGGACAAAAATTAGGGAATTGCTTTCTTTTTGAATAATAGTGGCATACTTTTAATTTTAAGCAGATGGTCTTGGTTTAGGACAAAGAGTGTTTACAGATACATGGTACACGCTTTATGACCCAATTCATTTCTCAAGGGTACTTGATAGATATTAGAAAGATGACATTTGACAATTTTTGGACTGATTTCATAATGAGGTCTCTAGGCGAGGGAGCTCGGTACTAACAGCTTAAACCAACATTCAGAAGTTGACATATCGAGAACATTGAGATTTCATATGTACCGAGAGTGATCCAAACGTTTAAGCCCACGAGGGCATTTTTGGTCATTTCGACCTTCAGGGGTAATTTGGTAATTAGACTATCGGGTAAAAGTAGTGACGTACGAAGTTCAGAAGTTCTGGTTACTTATCAGGTTTATGAGTCCCTTGAACTAATCGCAAACCATCGCACAAGGTTTATTATTTAACCGGATCAGTACACTGCAAGTACTCATTTCTCAGAACTGACTACATTGTATAACAAAAGCTCGTCTTCGCCAAGCAACCACTGAACATACAACAAGAAACCGATCATGTATTCAAATGGTATTTCTCAAGTAATCGGGCATGTGTAAAACATCTGAACTCGATCCATAACATCGAATGCACACGAAGAACATGTTGCTCTTACCATAGACCTAGGTACTTTCTCTAAATAACATGAACATGCCATACACACGAAGAACATGTTACTCTTACCATAGACTAGGGATGGGCACGGGTCGGGTCGGGTCGGGTTTTTGGCCCACCCGAACCCAACCCGAAATTAATAATCCTAAAACCGAATCCGACCCGACCCGATCCAATTTTTTTAAAAAAAACTTGACCCGACCTGACCCGAAAATAAATATTCTAAACCCGACCCGACCTCACACTACACAAAAACCCGACCCGACTCGAACCCAATTTTTTTCATAAAAATACCCGACCCGATCGGGCCGGGTCGGAACCCGTCCGGCCCGGGTGAAATGCCCATCCCTACCATAGACCTAGGTACTTTCTCCAAATAACTTGAACATGCCTTTATGTGGTATTCTTCCAACATCACAATAGTTCTCGAAACGACCAACCAACAAGGGTCGTGTATTACTACTTTCAGAACTATTACCTTTGCTTGGCTTTATTGATAATTCTCATTTCAAGTCTTAGAGGTATTTTCAATTACCTCAATGTCCGAAGGTGTTTCAATTATTCTGAGCCTCTCGGTTCTTTCAACTATTCATTCATTAGTTCTCGAGGGTAAATCCATCATTTTGATTAATTTGGCAATTGGTGCCAAGGATAAATCATTCTTTTTGGTCATTAGGGACATTCTGATCAATTCAACCTTTTACGCAACTTTGACTAATTCAAACGTACAATTAATTTCTCGTAAATGTCTTTAGAGATTTATTCAATTTCAAAGAAACTGAGCAATTTATAGACTCGAAAGTGAAACCTCGTTACCATAACTTCCCGAGCAATTTCAGGATTTTCAGAAGAATCAATTGTTTTAACGGATCTATTGTATATTTTCAGACCACTTTCATTGACATGGGTATTTTAGTCATTTACAAAGCTCGAGGGCATTTTTGTAATTCATTATCCAAGATAATCAGACTTAGAGATTAACTGTTTTTATTAGTCGTTTACTAAACTCGGAAGTCCCTTCAATTCATCAAACCTCTTATTCAAATATTTTTGCTTTGGCCATCAATATTCTTATTTCTTAATTGATTGACGTAAGCAAAATTTATCATATGCTTAAGCATGGTCGTGTAAGCATTAACCGAATACCAACAAGTTTGAAAGCATGCAGAAGGTAGTAAAGTATTACCTTAACTCCGAGCTACATCGGTCGATTCATGATACCCCATTTGATTGCACTCGAACCCGAATTCGACGTCCATCAACAATTCATATTCAAGGAACTATGAGTACCTTCAATTACACAAATTCCCGTTTCAGTCCTTATTCATAGTACTCTTAACTAAAATAAGGGTAAATTACTGCAGTGGTCACTTATGTTTTCCCTCAGTATAGAGTTAGTCACCGATTTTGAAAAGCGACCAGTAAGGTCACTTACGTTTTCGGGACGTAAACTTTTGGTCACCCAACCATTTGATGCCGTTAAATTTTGACGAATTTCTGATCTGACAATTAAAAAAATCCCTAAATTTTCAAAATTCACAAAATAACCCCATATTCAAAATCCCCAACTCACCAAAACTTAAATCGCGATTTAATTCGATTCTGTCGTCGATTGTAACGCCACCGCCCACCACATCCGTCGCCGAACCACCATGAGTTTACCCTACCACGCCGCTACCAAAAATTGATCGGAGTCTTGCAAAATGTCGGACGAAGGTTGAAATATATGAAAAATTTATTCGATCAATTTGCAACAAGCAACGATTGAACGACGAAGATTGGTGCATGGGTGTTTGGAAGAAGGGAGGATGCTCCATTCCGTCGCCAGAATCGTGGCCAACGACGGCAAGAGTGACTAGATTGAGGGGTTTAGGTATTTAAGGATTTAGGAATTTATGAATTTGGGGGTTTTCTAAAATTTCGGGAATTTTGGGGCCATTGCAGTAGCTTACCCATATTTTTTCAATTGCCAGATCAGAAAAACCGTTAAAGTTTAACAACACTAAACGGTTGGTGACCAAAAGTTTACGCCCCGAAAACGTAAGTGACCTTACTGGTCATTTTTCAAAATCGGTGACCAACTCTGTACTAAAGGAAAACATAAGTGACCACCGCAGTAGTTTACCCCTAAAATAATTAAATACATAAACAAGTTCAGGTTCAAGGTCAGATTTGGAGGCTTTCGGGTCAAAATTTTGCAAAGAGGGCTTCAAAAACGGACTCAGGACGTCGAAAAACATTAAACATGACTTTTTCTGAAAATTTGACTTTTTGGTCAAAGTCAACGCTGACATTAGCAGTCAAAGTCAACAATGACGTCAACGGTCATGTCAATGCTGACGTCACTGGTCAACTGGGTTGACTCGACTAAGTCAACTCGGGTGAGTTGACTCACTAGGTTAACTCGGACGGGTTGACTCTATCAACGGGTTAACGGGTCGGGCACCGGGTCGGGCAGACGGGCCTGGGCTCGGTTCAGTTTGGGCTCAAATCGAGTTGGGCTGGTTCAGACTGAGTTGCTAATTGGACCTATTCGGTTTGGTGGGTTCAGACCGGTTCACTCACCAAGATCGAAAACACGCCGGAACTTCGTTGAAAACCTCATCTAAAAGCCACCGAAAACCTCAAAATCTCCGATTTCGTCGGAAAAATAGAGAGAAAACAACTGTCAATTCAATACATACATAACATCTTGAAATAAAGTCGGAATCGAGCCGAAAATCACCTGAAATTCCAAGCTTTTGTCGAAAAATACGAAACTCCGACGAGAGTCTTATCGGAGTTAGAAGGACGATCGACCAAGGGGGTTTTGGCCGCCTCCTTACGCTGGTCATGCCTGAACCCTTAACGCTCTCCAACGACGATAGAAAGAGCCGATACGATAGAAACAAAGACGGTTCAATTTGGTTTTTCGATGATTCTTCAATCGGTTCCCCTAGGTGAACGACATAGCTTATGTGCGAGTGAAGAATTGGGTCTTGATCGGGGCGGCACGACGATCACGCCGATGTTGGCGGTGCATGCCACAGCCAGACGGTGACGGAGATCGAGCCGGTGAACGATGAGGGAGACTTTGAAAATTTCCAGACTCTCTATCTCTCTTTCGATTTTCCAAATTCGATTGGTATTCCCCAATGGGTAGGTGAGGAGTCTGACTTGTAATAATTATTGAATCAGATTGAAAAAACACAATTCAAATAAAAGTTGGCGTACAATATAACCAAAAAGGGACCTTAGCCGAAATGGTTAAGGCTTAAATCCACCAAGCCTAGGTCACAAGTTTAAACCCTTGTAGCTGCAGTATTTCCATTTTTTTTCATTCATCACTGTACACTCATTTATTATATATATTATTTTTCCCTTCATTTTCATTTTTTGCCCTATTAAATTAGGGGTGTTACAGAATGCATAATAAAAAATGCAAGTATTCACTACAAATAAAATAACTTTTGGCAACCAAATTTTATAATAATATTTTAGGTTGTTGCATAATAGTACAATGACATTAAATTTTTCTCATAAAATTGGAGTATTCGCAAGAATTTTTTTAATAGTTTAAAGGTGATTACAAAGTAGTATCTACTTATACATATTCTTAACTCTTTGACAAAACATACGCACCTTGCAAACAAAACGATTGAACCCGAGTCTCCTAAAATAGACATCATATGCTTTTCCATTAATTACGATGACAAAGTTTGTCGTCGTGATTTTTTTGACAAAATCCTAATTTTAATTCTAATCCTACCTTGAGGGATAAGATGACTCTAGGGGAAGGAAGGAGAGTGCTTATAGTGGGTCTAGAAGTAGAACCTATGGCCTAATGGAATAAGAGGGAACAAAGATGGCCAGCTTGGCCAACCGACTAAATGTGCTTGCTCGTAATTAGTCTTCTTTGGTAAACAACGATTTATGCCAAAATTAGATGTTTGAACTAAAATTAGAGGTTTGGCTGGTCAAATTCGTTAATTTAGATGTTTGGTGAATTGCGGATTGGAGTGAAACCTCTAATTTTGAAAAAACTGCTAATAGGAGCCTTTTAATATTAGAGGTTTTGACATTAGAGTTATAAAGACCATTTTACCCTTAACAATCATCAAAAATCTCCAAACAACCTAAATTTAACCTTTTATATTTTATTTCTCCACACCCACATATTTACATTGTGAAATTTGTAAATTAGTACTTTTTGTTTTTTTCTTTTATTCTCATGAATTTATATTTATATTTAAATTTAATAATTAATTAAATTATATTAAAAATAATTATATAAATAATAAATTAATACATAGACCATTCAAATATGCTTCGTAACGCGATATTAAAAATTAATTTTCATAATCTAATTAATATTAATAGATATATAATATTTATAACTAATAAACTATTCAAACAAGTATCGAGTATAATTATGTCTTTATATGTCATTTTGCTTGTTTAAATAATCAAACAACTATCAGTTAATTTTACCTAACATTTTATACAATCAGTTTGTAACACCCGTGTTTTGGGGTTAGGAGTTAGTCGGGTTAATTGGTCCGAGTCGGTAAAATTAATTTTAATCAAATTGATCTTAGTATGAGCAAATTAAGTTTAGAAAGAAAGGGAGGGATCATTTTGGTAATTAAACCAAAATAAAAATAAACACCCTTTTATATCATCTTTTTCCTCATTTCTTCTTCTTCACCGTTCACAAACCATCCCAAATTTCTCTCAAACCCTCATTACTATTTCCTTTAATTTCTTCTTCAATTCAAGGGCGTTTTTGAAGGTAATTACATATTCGAACTCTCCTCTTCATCCTCTACGTTTACATAGCTTTATATTTTGAAACTACTCACTTTTGTGATTTTCAAGTTTAATGAAAATTTGAGTTCTTAGTGAGTTTTTCAATTGATTTTGAATTATTAAGTTGGGTTTTGAGTTAGTCACCTTAAATTACACATAATATGTTAAAATGAGTGATTTTGGATGAAAATCCGAAATGGGTATTTATGGCCATTTTTGAATAGTCTAAAACTTGAATTTTGGTGAGTTTTAGAGTTAGGTTGAAGGGCTGATGGTATATGTATGTTAGGAAAGTGTTTTGGGACCATTTAGGTGTCATTTGGATGTTCGAAAATGGTATTTTCTGCTGGGTAAAATAGGAGTACGAAAATGGAAATTTTGGTGAATTGTATGGGTTGGAAATTGTTGGAGCTTGGCTTGCACCTATGGGTTGATGTTGTGGCTGAATTTAGCAATTATTTGTGAGTATGAGATGTGTTGGAAACTTGAGTTTTCATCAAGGTTATGGGCTGCTTGAATTAGATAAAGTTGGGGTTTGGTCATGACTTAATATGTTGAGTTTGATATTTGAATTTGTATTCCGGGTTAGCTACTTTGATGTTGAGTTGATTCGAGGTTGTTTTACTTGTGTTGAGATGTTTAGAAGCGAGGTTTTGAGATGGTGAAGCCTTGGGAACAAATCCGGAAATTTAAGACCATGGTTGCTTGGTATTTGAGCTTGGATGTGGAGGTGAGTGGTTAAATGTTTTTTTTAAATGGTTTTGAGTATTTTGGTTCAAGCATGTGAACCTAGGATGGGCTTGGTAAACCCACCTAGAGTTGGGATTAGAGTGGTAGCCTAATCCCAAACTTTGATTAAAGACTTGGGTTGCACTTTTTAATGGTTGTATATGCCTCGTATTAAATTGTGATGGTGTTGATTATGTATATGTTGTATACATGTATGATGAGGCATGTTTGATGCATTGTTATATGCATGTTGATGATAGATATGTTATGGTTGCTAATAATGTGCATGTGGTGTTGACGTGTGAAATGATTTTATGAGGTGGTTTCATGATCCGAGGATCATGGTGAGTACATGCTAGGCATGGAAATATGGTTTGTGCATGACGGTGAGTCATGGTGAGTACATGCTAGGCATGGAAATGTGGTTTGTGCATGACGGTGGGTCATGGTGAGTACATGCTAGGCATGGAAATGTGGTTTGTGCATGACGGTGAGTCATGGTGAGTACATGCTAGGCATGGAAATGTGGTTTGTGCATGACGGTGAGTCATGGTGAGTACATGCTAGGCATGGAAATGTGGTTTGTGCATGACGGTGAGTCATGGTGAGTACATGCTAGGCATGGAAATGTGGTTTGTGCATGACGGTGAGTCATGGTGAGTACATGCTAGGCATGGAAATGTGGTTTGTGCATGACGGTGAGTCATGGTGAGTACATGCTAGGCATGGAAATGTGGTTTGTGCATGACGGTGAGTCATGGTGAGTACATGCTAGGCATGGAAATGTGGTTTGTGCATGACGGTGAGTCATGGTGAGTACATGCTAGGCATGGAAATGTGGTTTGTGCATGACGGTGAGTCATGGTGAGTACGTGCTAAGCACGGAAGTGTTATGAATTGATATGGGTATCAATGTGATATGAAATGTGTTTTCAAATGTGAAGCGATATATGATGTGGTTAATACATTGAGTTATGTATCATTGTATGATGAATTTATAAGTTGTTGAGCATGACATGAATTTGGTAATATGTTCATGCATCTTTTATATTTATGGCTCATGTGGATCGAAAGTAAAATCATGTATTTTATCATGATAGTTGCTCGAGCTTGGACCCTGTATTGTCGAAGGTTTGTTTTATGAGCTTACCCTCACTAAGCTTTTATGCTTACGCTCTCTTTTGTTCGACAATGCAGATGAATAGCTTATGGGTGGCAAGGGAAAGGAAAGGTCTTCAAGTGTTGTTTTGGTGAGCTCAATGTATGATTTATAAATTAAAAGATTGTAATAGTAAAGCAATGGGATAAGTGTTGTGTGTCTTGATACTTTGATGTGTGTTGATTTGGTTTGGCACTTAGATGCCTTGTTTGATTTGTAAATATCACATATGATACATACCTTGATGAATACTTGAGTGGTGCATGCCTTGATGAATGATTGTGTGTGATGGCATGTCCTTTTTGGATGATTAGGTTGCTTAGTTGATATGTCTAAGTCTACTATGTGTTAATTTGTATCTTTGGTATTGTTGAGATTTTTGTATGTCCATATATGCATAAATTGCTCTTTAATTGGAATGATATGTGTGAATGCATTATTCCATGTTCGAATGACTTCTTTGGCTTAAATAGGTGTTCTTGCATGTTTGTATATGCTTTATTGCTTTCTAAGATATGTTTCAAACGATTCTAACTTTAGCCGAACCTTTTTTCAAAACATCTATGATCCGTTTTTGCACTAGAGCTGTTTTTCCAGTCTCCAAGGCAAAAAGGATCGATCCCCTGGAAAAAGGGATCGATCCCTTCGTTGGCAGAATCGTTTCAAATTCTGCTTCCAGCCTCCAAGTGCAAAAGGATCGATCCCCTTGTTTATGGGATCGATCCCTTGTGATATAGATGCTAAATTTTTAAAAATTGAGGTTTGCAAGCTTTACGTTTTAGTCCTGATTCTCGTATGTGCAATTGCTTGAGTTTGAGATGTCCGTTTGAGTCGAAATTTGGTAGAGAGGCATGAAACATGACTAATTTCATAATGGTAACTTAAAATTTGGTAAAGTCCTCTTAATTTCCAGAATTTACAAATTGGTCCCTAAATTCGTATTTTGTTCAATTGAGTCCCTTATTGTTTTCCGATTGCTGTGATTTTTGAGTATGCTTATCTCAAGAGTATGCCTAGGTTTAATGTGCATATAGACAAGTTTAAAAAAAAAGGGTCGTTAATCAAGGTTGACTTTCGGGTTGACTTTGGTTTTCCCCGTGTAATCTTCGTAGTTCGGGTCAGCCGTCTAGGCCGGGATACGGGGGTTACACAGTTAATACAATCTGTTAATCAAATCAGCTAATGTAATCCGCTATCAGCTATCTGCTAATAGGCCCGTTTCTGAGATTTTGGTGGCCCATGGGCGAACTTAAAAAATAGGCCCCTAATTAAAGGTGAGCGTTCGATCGAGTTAAGTTGAGTAAAAAAAAATCAAGTTTTGTGAGTTTACGAGTCCTTACGATTATAATTTTTATTTTACAACTCAAACTTTAATTGAAATTTTTTTCGAGTCAAGACAAGTCAAGTCGAAAAAATTAGTTTTTTTTCGAGTAGAGTGGAGTTTTGCTCACCCTTTCCCCTAATAACGAGTATTGAAAAAATTTTGAAATTAAACCCTTAGTAACAAAGTGATATATAAAAAATGGGTCCCTATTAAGAAATTTAAAAAATGAATTTTAAGAGTATTCTTGTAATAACAAATATAGGGGAAAATGGAACTCTAATAACAAGTATTGAAAAATTAAAATTTAAGAGTATGCATGTAATAACAAATATTAGGGAAAATAGACCATAAATAACAAGTATTGAAAAAAATTGGACTCATAATAATAAGTATCGGAAAAATAAAATTTAAGAGTAGAGCCCTAATAACAAATATTAGAAAAGATAGGCCCCTAGTAACAAGTATTGAAAAATTGGTCTCATAATAACAAGTATTGAAAAATTTGTACCCTAATAACAAGTATTAAAATAACAATAAATAATAAAAAATGGCCCCCTAATTACAAGTATTCGAAAAAATGAGCCTATAATAACAAGTATTGAAAAAAAAACTATACACTAATAATAACTATCGAAAAAAATAAATTTTAAGAATAAAATTCTAATAACAAATATTAAAAAATTAAATTTTAAATAATAAATATTAAAAAATATTAAACTTTAACTAAAAATATTCGAAACAAAATGGGCTCCGAACAGGGTAGGGGCCCTGGGCGGGCGCCCCTATTGCCCATGCCCAGAGATGACCCTGTCTGCTAATTGCTAAACAATACCATTGAAATTTTAAAATTTATAGTATCAACAAAATAAATTGTTAGTAAATGTTATAATTTTAGAAACGACTTTAAACTGTCGTTAAGTAATTTAATTACCTAAATATTAATCACAACAACACAATTTTTCATTACATAATTTAATTTTATTGTTATTAATTGTAACAACATGATTTATTGTAATAAATTCTTAATCAAATACACAACAGTCAAAATATTTGGTGTTAAATGTTTAAATTGATCGACTGTCCACCATAAATAATTTTTATTAATTGAATACTTGAGATTTGAACGCCATAAGTATTGGTTAGTAAACCTGTTTTGATAGCTAATCTGAGAACCGACCGTTAGAATTCGAATTGATCTAATAATGCTAGTTTATTATAAAGAGGGATGGAATTGAATTGATTAATATAGTTTAGATCCTTATGTGGTAATTAGACAAAAAAGTAGATAGTGGAATTATCATTAATAGGGCCGTAAATGAGAGGATACAAATCGCGAGCTACTCGAGTTCTTAACGAGCCGAGCCGAGCTACTCGATATTTGACTCGAAAAGCTCGCGAACTACTTGAAAATATAATATATGATATTTCATTGATTATTTAGGATTTAATTTTGGGTTTATAGCCTGGTTTGAGATTTAAGGTTAGGATAGGTTAACAATGACTTATAGGTTTTGGGGAATAAGGGTAAGCAAATTAGGGTTTAGATCGAGTTCAAGCTCCAATTTTTGTTTTCGAGTTTGATAACTCTAAGCTCACGAGCTTTCGAGTCGAGCTCGGGCTTCAATCGAGTTTGAGTTTGATAATTTTAAGTTCACGAGCTTTCGAGCCGAACCAAACTTAACCCTGAGCATTTCGAGTTCAACTCGAGCTTAGCAATACTTGAGCTCGACTCGACTCATTTATACCCTTAATCACTAAGATGGAAGAGAAGGACCAAAATTGAGCTTGAATAATTATTAGTACTCGTTACTTGGGCTATGAGGTGTTTGATTAGTTTGAATTTAATGTTGGTAGCAAAATCAAAGTGAGTGTAATCGAAATCGAGTTTAAATTGTTCAAATATTTTTCTGAGTGATTATAATAATTTTATAAGGCGCACACATATCTTGTAGAGAAAATTGTTTGAATTTAAATTTTTTAATTAAATATTATTCTTTTTTTATTGAGATTGTTCGTTAGGTTCTTAATTGTTCGATATTATTTAATAATTTTGGGTATGTATGATACGAGAATTATTATGTGATAATATGAATCGAGTTGAAAGTTATATATGACATATATGGGAGGTATGTATCTTGGGTGTCGTTTGCTATGTTATTTGTTTCAATGTTTGTCCGATATGGAAAAACTCTGATTATTATATATGTTATACGTTAAAATATATATTTATTATATTAATTCAAAAATATTGATTTGATAAAATATTTATTTTTCAACAAGAAAAGTTTGTTGAATTATATTAACGTTAAAAGAATTAGAAGAAATCACATCACAAACATTAAAAATTTAATGTAAAAATATAATATAATAAATTTTAAAGGGTGTAAAAGATATAAAAAACATAATCCATCTCTTTCCAAAAAAAAAATTACACAATTTTTTAAATAAAATTCAGCAATGATATACTCTGACTAGAAAGCTCCATAAATCAAGTATTCTTTCCGCTATAAGCTCTTGCCACATCGGCAAAATACCCAAAAGAATAAAAAAAAACATGTCACTGATCGTCTTGTAACTAGAAACACTCGATAATACTTGTTAATTGTTATTAAAACGCTAAATTGTCATACCAACAAACAATACTGTCACAAAAATAGATAAACATGTAAAAATGTAGACCAAAAAAATGTCATACAAGCAAATAAAATTAATCAGAAAAGTATATGTAAAATGGCTATTGACAAAACAAAGAAAAAAAATAACGAAACTAAAAAAGAATAAATTACTTTTTATTAAAAATTAAATAAAATGAAAGCCGCCGTCGGAGACAACTTTAACGCAAAAGACAAAGAACTCAAAGAAAAATTTAAAAAATAATTACCTCAAATAAAATGAAAGTAGATTAGATATTCATCTTTAGATGTGGTAATATATATATTACAGTGAAAGTAATATTTAAACGAAAAAGATTTTTAAATAATTTTCTTCCAAATTAAATTATCAATATATATAGGCAAAATGACAAAAGATGCCCCCAACGTTTGCATGTTTTGTCATTTGGCCCCTTATTCTTTTTTCTGGTCCAAATATGGCCCCAACGTTTGCTTGTTTTGTCATTTGGCCCCCTATTCTTTTTTTTGGTCCAAATATGCCCCCAACGTTTCATTCATAGTCCAAATATGCCCCTGTTGGATGTAAACTGTCAATCAACTGACGGTCAACGGCTTATAAAAAAATTTTGACGTGACATCAGCAGATCTTAATACGTGGCAAGTCCAGTCAGCATCAGCTGTTGAACGTCAGTTGACTGACAGTTTCCATCTAACGGGGGCATATTTGGACCAAATTGAAATGTTGGGGGCATATTTGGACCAAAAGAAAGAATAGGGGGTTAAATGACAAAAAAAGTAAACGTTGGGGGCATATTTGGACCAAAAAAAGAATAGGGGGCCAAATGACAAAACATGCAAACGTTGGGGGCATCTTTTGTCATTTTGCCATATATATAATACCACTGATTATTAGTTTCTTTTAAGCTTATTACAATCTACGCAAAAGTGGGTCCGTCAGGAGTGCAAAACATGAAAATGAGATAAATAAAATTATATATAGAGTCTTGACAACTGCCTCCGTAGCATAGTGGTAGTGCGTTCGCTTCGTAAGCGAAAGGTCGCGAGTTCGATCCTCGCCGGGGGCTTAATTTTAATTATTTCTCCTTTTCTTGAAATGATGATGTTTTGGGCCTTGGGCTCGGACATATTTAACCTGCACATTAAAGCCCATAATAAATATCCCTACATTCATTTTTTTTTAAAGAAAAACATGAAAATAAGTTATTTTTCCATAACAATTAATGTAAACTAACTAATAATCATCAATTTTATTCTTGACCACCAAAAAATAATTAAATATTCATAATAAAAAAGTGTACTACATTCCTTTAAAAAAACATGAAAAATAAGTTATTTTTCGATAACAATTAATGTAAACTAACTAATAATCATCAATTTTATTCTTGACCACCAAAAAATAATTAAATATTCATAATAATAAAAGTGTACCTAAAACAATTTAACAATTTACTATCAAACTTCTTACGATATATATTTAGCTTTTTTTTGTTCTAAAAGAAGAAATTATATATAGGATGAGTATACCACGTGCGACGAACTCTGCTGAACACCATTAATATTGAACACCGCTGAACACCATTAAATTAATCAATAAAGATTTAAAATTTCAAGGATCCATCATACAATTAATAATTACTTTAAAAATTTTAATTAAATTATTTTTTATATATATTAATTTGATAAAGGCATAATGTAAAAAAAAAATATTCATAACGTTTGACTGAATAGTCATTTTTTGCCCATATTTTTTATTGTAATTTAATCTTTAACGTTTTATTTTGGGTCAAAATGATCCTTCTATGACTGAAAACTGTTAGTCAACAGACGATAAATGGCTTGAAATGACGTGACAAACTTGCATGGCAGTGCACACCGCGATAGTAATGTCATATAGACAAATGTGCTGACTTTACAGAACGACACATCAGTCAAAAAATAATTTTATAAAATATAAAAAAATTCTTCTGGCGTGTCATTTCTATCAAGTCATTTTAAGTTGTTCATCGTTAGTTGACTAACAATTTTCTTTCACGGAGGGACCTTTTTTACCTAAAATAAAACAATAAGGGTTAAATTACTTTAAAAAATGAGCCAAAGTAACTATCTAGTTGAATGTTATGAGCATTTTTTTGACATTATGCCCTTGATAAATTTTGTACAGTTATATAGTAGAATTATAAAACTGTCCTGAATGTTTAAAATTTTAAAAGAATCAGTACATATTTAGTGGTTACAGTTTTTTTTAAATCATGGAATTGAGAATAGTTTTATTTTTTATTTTTATCAACCGGATAATTAATTTTAATAAAAATATAATTAAACTTATTATATTACAAATTATAAAAATGTTCACTTAAAATAATAGCGGAATGAGACACTATATCTCTTATGCAATGTTGGAGGTTTGAGTCTTAATATTGTGAATTATTGAACTTTCAGCTTGTTTCTATTTGGTCACTCCTATTTTAATCGCTTAAGTTCAAAAAAATTTAATTTAATTATTGAACTTTCAGTTTGTTTTTATTTTGGTCACTCTGCCGTTAAATACTTAACGTCGTTATGGTTGGACACTTGTCTTTTAAAAATTATGAAATGACCCGAAAAAATTATTTATTTTTGTGAAGAGACACTGATTTACGATTTCCTTTGATTTCTCAACGATGTGACAACTTCTTCCAAATTCCAATAGTGGGGAGGTGAAAAAGGATAAAGCGAGCAATATATCGCGATTCCATGTTGATCGAACGGTGAGTGTTTTTGCTTGTTTTAAGTATAGGGTTGGGTTTTACTAGTTTTAAAGTGATTTAAAAAAAATTAAACTGATAAAGTAATAGGAGATGATGATTTGAGGTTATTGGTGCATTGAGTGGTCGGAGAATGATTATTTCAATGTTGGGGTGACACATGGGTGTAACTGTAAAATTTTCATATTTGGGGAATAAAGTAAAAAAAGAGAAAAAGAGAAAAATGACGTGGATGGCATGCTATCATGCCTACAAAAAGCAGTCTACATCAGCACACATGACTACCATGTCACCCTTCTATTTTTGACTTAACGTTTGAGTAATCTAAATAGAAACAAATCGAAAGTTTATTGATTAAATTTAAATAATTTAAATTAAATTAATCAAAATAAAAATAAGAAGAAAATTAGGTGATACAATTTATAATTTAGCCTGCAAATTAAAGGAGAGCCGTGGGAGGGAATATTGGAAACCTTTTTGATTGATTCATATTCATATATACATATTTATTTGAAGCCAGCTTTAAATAAAAGGGTAAACTACTGCAGGGGTCACTTACGTTTAGCGTCTGTACAGAGTTAGTCACCACTTTTGAAAAGTACCAATTAGTAGTCTCTACGTTTTCGATGTGTAAATACTTGGTCACTCTGACGTTATACTCCGTTAGTCCCCTAACGGATTGCTGATGTGGCGAAATTAAAATAAGGATAAATTACTGCAATAGCCATTAAAATTTATCTTATGTACATTTTTTCTCCTCAATTTAAAAAAATAAACATTATAGTCACTAATAAAAATGTTTCTTTATAATTTCACCCTTAAATTTTTAAAAATTCATATTTCAATCCTAAAACTTTACAATCAATTAACACAATAATATTATAAATGCTTAGATGAAAAATAGGTGTCCAAAGTATACCCTTTGATACTTAGGTGCCCAAATTGCTCATATTTAATAACTCAAAATTAAAAATTTAGTCCACTAACTACTAAAAAATTCGAGTTATTGGAATTTCTATTTTATAATTCAAACTTTATTTTGAATTTTTGAGTCGAGTTTATGAAATTATGAGTCGATTATTTTCACATCAAACCAAAAAATTTAATTTTTTCGAGTCAAGTCGAGTTATTGGAATTTCTATTTTATAATTCAAACTTTATTTTGAATTTTTGAGTCGAGTTTATGAAATTACGAGTCTAGTATTTTCACATCAAACCAAAAAATTTAATTTTTTCGAGTCAAGTCGAGTTATTGGAATTTCTATTTTATAATTCAAACTTTATTTTGAATTTTTGAGTCGAGTTTATGAAATTATGAGTCGAGTATTTTCACATCAAACCAAAAAATTTTTTTTTTCGAGTCAAGTCGAGTTATTGGAATTTCTATTTTATAATTCAAACTTTATTTTGAATTTTTGAGTCGAGTTTATGAAATTATGAGTCGAGTATTTTCACATCAAACCTAAAAATTTATTTTTTTCGAATCAAGTCGAGTGTTGCACTTCCCTACATATAATTTTTAATTTTAATCCGTGTTTGTCTCAAGAAAAACTTCGAATCAAGTCAAGTCTACTGTTGCTTGTTCACCTTCCCGATCGGCCGTCGTCGATCTCCGTCACCGTCGGGCGGTGGTGGTCACCGCCTACATCGCTAGAGGCGCCACGTCGTCGCGATCTCATCCATGGCCACCACGCGCGTCGTTGGGCCGCCTTCCGCCAGCAAATCTCGATTGAAGCTCTGGCAAGAAACCAATCGACGCCACTGTTTCTCGCATTTTCCGGCATCGGTTGCCGTCCATTCGCGAGACGGACACCAGATCCGGGCTCCTGACGTGGCGGCGAGCAAAACCCCTAAGGTTCCGAGTCAAACCGACGTCGGCGGAGCCTCTATCGGAGCTACGTAAGTTCCGACGACGACGACGACGGCCGAAGTTTTTCTTGGGACAAACACGGATTAAAATTAAAAATTATATGTAGGGAAGTGCAACACTCGACTTGATTCGAAAAAATTAAATTTTTAGGTTTGCTGTGAAAATACTCGACTCATAATTTCATAAACTCGACTCAAAAATTCAAAATAAAGTTTGAATTATAAAATAGAAATTCCAATAACTCGACTTGACTCGAAAAAATTAAATTTTTTGGTTTGATGTGAAAATACTAGACTCATAATTTCATAAACTCGACTCAAAAATTCAAAATAAAGTTTGAATTATAAAATAGAAATTCTAATAACTCGACTTGACTCGAAAAAATTAAATTTTTTGGTTTGATGTGAAAATACTCGACTCATAATTTCATAAACTCGACTCAAAAATTCAAAATAAAGTTTGAATTATAAAATAGAAATTCCAATAACTCGAATTTTTTAGTAGTTAGTGGACTAAATTTTTAAGTTTGAGTTATTAAATAGGAGCAATTTGGGCACCTAAGTTTCAAAGGGTATACTTTGGGCACCTATTTTTCATCTAAGCATTTATAATATTATTGTGTTAATTGATTGTAAAGTTTTAGGATTGAAAAATGAATTTTTAAAAATTTAAGGGTGAAATTATAAAGAAACATTTTTATTAGTGACTATAATGTTTACTTTTTTAAATTGAGGAGAAAAAATGTACATGAGATAAATTTTAATGGCTATTGCAATAATTTATCCTTATTTTAATTTCGCCACATCAGCAATCCGTTAGGGGACTAACGGAGTATAACGTTGGAGTGATCAAGTATTTACATATCGAAAACGTAGAGGACTACTAATTGGCACTTTTCAAAAGTGGTGACTAACTCTGTACGGACGCTAAACGTAAGTGACCCCTGCAGTAGTTTACCCTAAATAAAATAACAATAATAATTGGAATGTGCAACAGTCCTTTTTAATGATGTTGTCTTGGATCTTGCGACAGTCAGGCTCAGACTGTTCCATTTCAGTCTTGCTTTATTGTTTCACTTCACTTTATATATTTATATATATATAATTTTGGGAAAAAATTTGGTACATAGTTCGTGTAAATTTTAGTTTACACATGTATGCCAAATTTAATAGTTAAGGGTTTGGAGTTTGGGTTGTAAGGTTTAAAATTTAAGGTTATTGTTTAAAGTTTATGATTTAGAATTTAAAAATGAGTTAACTATTGGGATGGTCATTTATGTTTTTCCCCATTACAGAGTCGGTCACCAATTCTGAAAAACGACCAATAAGGTCACTTTCGTTTTCGGAGCGTAAATTTTTTGTCACTCGGCCGTTTGTTGCCGTTAAATGTTAACGGGCTAATCTGAGATAATAAAAAAAAGATAAATTACCTAGACAGTCCCTAAACTATTACTTCACTCTTATTTTGACCATCGAAATAAAAATAATTTGTACAATTACAGATTTAATTTTCCACATTTACATTTTTTATTTCTTCTCTCCTCTATCATCTTCCATATTTTTCTTCAGCTAATCCAATATTTACTTTTCTATTATATTAATCCTCAATTCACATCGTATATTATAATCCATCACCGTATATATCGATGTTTCAAATAATGTTTGTAATTCTTAATATGGTTTAGTACAAAATAATGACTAATTTACGCACAATAATGTTTACATAGAATATTCGAAAGGCTTAAATGAAAATAGGTGCCTAAAGCATACATTTTTTGAATTTTAGGTGCCTAAAGTATTTTTTTGTAAAAATAGGTGTCCAAAGTTTCAATCGTTATAATTTTAGGTGCCAGCCCGTTAAAGGGGTGTTAAAAAGTATCAATCAATCAATGCTCAACATGTGGCGCTATTTTTTAAAATCAATCTAATAAAAAAATTCAAATTTTTTAATCTTTAGTCCAAAAATTTTACAAAACAGTCCTCAAATCCCTAAAATTACCCAAACCTCCAAATCGCCACCGCTTCCGTCGTCGATCGCCGCCCCTGACCACACCCCCTTTGGTTGTCGGAGCATGGCGGCCATTTCCCCCAACACGGCGTCATCAAAAACAGTGAACGACATGCCATCCGAACGTCGATTTCACGTTCGACATTCAGTTGCACGTCGTTTTCCGTTTCCGATGACGTCGTATTGGGGGAAATGACCGACATTCTCTGGTGATCAAAGGGGTGTAGTCAGGGGTAGCGATCAACGGTGGAAACGACGATGATTTGGGGGTTTGGGTTTGTGTAATTTTAGGGATTTGAGGACTGCTTTGTAATATTTCCAAAATTTTGGGATTTTTTGAAAGATTAAAATTCTAAGTTTTGGATTACAAACATTATTTGAAACAAGGATATATACGGTGATGGATTATCATATGCGGTGTGAATTGAGGATTAATATAGTAAAAATTTATAGAACGAGTTAGATGAAGAAGAAATAAAAAAATTGTAAATGTGGAGGATTAAATGTGTAATTATACAAATTATTTTTATTTCGGTGGTCAAAATAGGAGTGAAGTAATAGTTTAGGGACTGTCTAGGTAATTTATCCTTTTTTCTTGTTTCAAATCAACCTCTCGTCAAAGGTTAACAACAACAAACGACTAGGTGACTAAAAGTTTACGAGCCCGAAAAACGTAAGTGACTTTAATGGTTGTTTTTCAGAATCGGTGACCAACTCTGTACTGGAGGAAACATAAGTGACCATCCTAGTAGTTAACCCTTTAAAAAATTAGAGTGTTAGAGTTGGAGTTTTAAATGTTAGATAATATAGAAGGGTTTGTAATTTTTCACACGAAATGTGTATCAAAATATAACCTTATAATTGTATGGATAAACTATACCGTTAAATGATGAACTCTGGATGTATTTTCATTTTGATCATTTAATTATAAAAAGTTTCAATTAAAACACTAACCTCTTCAAATTTGTTTTTAGTCATTTGAGTGCATTGTCCCATTTATAGTTGTCATCGAAAATGTCGTGCTTCAGCCTTTCACTACTCTAGATATTTAAATATGCAGATAAAGAAGATTAGGGTATATATATATATTAAGACAACATATAGAGAGAGAAGCATGGATGGTACAAATATATAGACACTGTATAGAATATGATCAATGTGTTTGAATGAGGTTATAATTTAAAACCGTAACGAAATTAGGTTTTGCATGATATTAATGCATGTGTATGTATGTATGTATGTATGTATCATGATCCGACATTATGCAGAATATATGAACATAGCATCGAAAGGGTCAATTTTTAATTATGAAAAAAAAAATTAAAGGACCGCCGTGAAATGGAATATTAGAAACCTTTTTCTTTTACTCATATCCATACATATAATTTTGAAAGCCACCTTTAAATTAAATTATACTAAAAATTTTAATGTGCAAAGTCCTATGGCTAAAAAAATTATTTGGACGCTAAACTATTTTCACTTTTATATTTTATTTATTAAATTATTATTTTGAGTAAAATTATTATTAATATTATGTTTTTTTTTATTTTGGTCTCTAATGTTATTTTTTTTATTTTAGGCACTAATCTATTACTTTTTTCCTATTTTGGCCAGAAAATATTATTTTTATGAGTTTTTTAACAGCATGTGACTAAAATAGAAAAAGAAATATAATATTAATGACAATTTTATTAAAAATAATACTTTAATGACCAAAATAGTAAAATTGAAATAAGTTAGTGACCAATAATGTTTTCTACGCAAGTCCTTTTTAATGATGTTTGTCTTGGATCTTGTGACAGTCAGGCTCACTGTTCCATTTCAATCTTTCTTTTTCGGTTCCACATTCCACTTATTATTATTATTATTATTATTATTATTATTATTATTATTTTGGAAAAACTACATTGTTTTTTTTTAATAATGCCGTTTGGGTATTTTATTTAAATGAAAAACCAAAAGCCCAAAGCCAGGCCGGCAACCAAATATACACACGTCTGACCCGACTCAGACAAACTCTAAAAAAACAAGAGAAAAACCCAAACGACACAAAACCCCTTCAGACAAACCAGGGGAAATTGGGGGATCCTTCTTTCGATCTCAGATGAAATTAAGCCCCAAACAACGGCAATCAACACCGTTATCGACTGTGATTCACCGGCCGGTCCTCGTCGAGAGCTTGCATGGCCAGATCAGGTGCTTCACCGACCCAAAAGCCCTCCGTTCCCATATTTCCGAGCGACGCCATCATGTGAGCCGCTTTGTTTCCAGATCTTGGAGTGAAGACGAAGCGGCTGTGTGGTAAGCTTCTCACCAAGCTTTTGATATCGGCAATTGCTGTTCGTATCTCAGAAGCATCATCATTTTTCGATTCCAGCTTTTCGATTAAAGCTCTTGAATCACTTTCTATGATCAGGTTTTCAAAACCCAGATACAGGGCATGCTTGATTCCATCCTTCAAAGCGTTTGCTTCAGATAAGAGCACTGAGACAAACCCTTCTTGTTCTTTAGTTCCCGAACCCAGAACATCCCCTTGAGTGTTTCGTAGTATAAATCCTGAAAAAGCTCTCCTTGTTGCAGGAATACAACATGCATCAGAATTTAGCTTTGTGTATCCCTCTGGTGGTGGTGACCATCGGGCTTCCCTCTGGAGTTGGCAACAGCTCTATTTTTGCATGCAATTTTTGTACTCCGAAACGCAACCCCAGATGTAAGTAATGAGACTCTGGACGCTTTGATTTTTGCCTTCGTGCATATGTTTATTCCTTGCTGTCCATATTGCCCAAAGCGTGTATGTTATTAGCTCTTTGCTGTGTAGTAGTTGATGCTTGAATAACCATGATAGCCACTCAAAAAAACTGACAGAATTGATATTTGTTGGCCATGTGACACCTAACCCTTGCCAAACATATTGTGTGAACTGACAGTCTCTAAAGACATGTTCAATACTTTCTGTGCTGCTATTACATCACAAACAACTAGTATTCATAGCTATTCTCTTTTGATGCAAATTCTGTAGGGTTGGTAAATAGTTCCATAGAGCCTTCCATAGAAAAATTCTAATCTTTTGCGGACATTGAACATTCCATACAATCTTGAAGACTTCTTTTTCGACTTGGGAGATAGAATTTCCACTTAGCAACATTCTGTATCCACTTCTGACAGTATACAAACCTGTCTTCTCACCCCTCCAAACCCTCTTATCATGCAAGTGAGTTTCAGGGAGCACAATTGATAAAATGTCAGTAGCATCTGTAGGAGTAAATACCCGATTAATGAGATCAGCATCCCATTTATTTTCATCCCGCTGAATTAGATCATGTACAATATTCAGGTTGCTAATCCTTGTAGTTTCTATTAATCTATTCGAATCCCCAGGTAGCCAATAGTCTTCCCAGATTGATACACTTGTTCCATCTCCAATGCTCCATTTCATTCCCTTCTCAATTAACCCTTTCACACTCCATAAGCTTCGCCATGTGTATGATGGATTTGCTCCAAGTCTAGAATTTGAAAAGGTTGAGTTGGGATAGTACCTTGCTCGAAGGGTTCTGGCTAATAAGGAGGTCGGATTTTGAATAATGCGCCAAGCCTGCTTTGCTAAAAGAGAGATGTTAAATTTTGATAGCTCCCTAAACCCCATGCCGCCCTCTTCCTTAGGTACACTTAGTGAAGACCATCCGCACCAATGTATACCTCTTCGTGTTCCAGATTTCTGCCACCAGAACCTTGACATTATTCCTTCTAGCTCTCTACATAGGGTTGATGGTAGTAGAAAGCAATTCATGTCAAAGAGAGGTGTTGCTTGCAGCACAGACTTGATGAATACTTCCCTTCCTCCTATTGATAGTGGCCGTATATTCCAGCTTTCTGTCCTCCTTTTAAACTTATCCTTTATTCCTCGAAAAGCCAGATTTTTATTTCTCCCCACGATGGCAGGTAGACCCAGATATTTCTCTGGGTTCTCGGATTCTATAACGTTTAGGCTTTGGCAGATTTCTTGCCGTGTAGGACCAGTAACATTTCTACTGAAAAAGATGCTAGATTTCTGATAGTTTATGACCTGTCCAGAACAGGAAGAATAGACTTGTAGAAGGTCCTTTAGTTTCCGAGCCCCCTTGAACTTGCCTCCCCAAACACCAAGCTGTCATCAGCAAAAAGGAGGTGTGATATTGTAGGAGCATGCCTGTTTATCTTTGCCCCTGTCAGCTCATTATTCGAAGCCGCAATCCGTAAAAGAGCCGAGAGACCCTCACTACAGATGAGGAATAAATATGGGCTCAATGGGTCCCCCTGTCGAATGCCTCTAGTTGGGTTAAAAATTGGGCCTACAGATCCATTAAGCACCACAGAATAAGTGACAGTCTTCACACATAACATGATTCGTAGGATCCATAGACGCGAAAAACCCATTTTCTCCAACATTGATTCTAGAAAATCCCATTCAACCCTGTCATATGCCTTGCTCATATCGAGTTTAAATGCAAAATTTCCTTTGTTCCCGTATCTCTTGTTCTTGAATGAATGCAAAGTTTCTCATTCATTTGATTTGTGATACACGGTTCCACACCCTCCAAGATTACCTCCGGGCTAGCCACACCATCGGAATGAAATAGTTCAGTAAAATAACTTGTCGCCAGATTTAACAAGTTTTCCGTTGTGTCAACCGAGTTCCCACTGTCATCGATCAATCTTTCCACTTTGTTTCTTTTTTGTCGTTGGGAGGCAAATCTGTGAAAAAAAGCAGTATTTTTATCTCCGTTCTGCAGCAAATTGACCCTAGCTCGTTGCTCCCAATACAGCTCCTCTTTCTCCATTTCAAAATTTAGATTGAGTTTCACATCAGTAATCTCCGCTAGAATGTCATCAGTTGGGTTTTGTTCACATAACTGTGTTAGCTGCTCCTTTAGGCTCTTAACAGTAACTTTCTGGTCCTTTTTTAATTTCTGGAACCAATCTTCGAGGCCCACACCCACCTGCCGAAGCCTTTCAGGTATGGATCCCACCGATGTAGCCCATAATTTCTGGACTTCGGGCTCACAGGATTCCTCCAACAGCCATGAGGCTTCAAAACGAAAGTGCCATGTTCTAGTTTGGTTTACCCCATCTTGCGTGTTTAGTAATAATGGGCAATGATCGGAGAAGGAGTGAGATACGTGGCTAAGAACATACCGGGGAAATAAATTTAGCCAATGTGCATTTGCGACCCCCCTGTCTAGCCGTTCTCTGATGTTGGTTCTTTCAAATCTCCCTTTCTCCCAAGTGTACCACCTTCCTTTATACCCAATATCTTCAACTTCACAATCCGACAGCACCCTACGGAACTCTCGCATCTGTCTGTCACTTCGCGTCAAACCCCCCTGCTTTTCATTTAGGAAAGCAATTTCATTAAAATCACCGATTATCAACCATGGAGTTTCAGGCATGTCGTTTATTTGCCGGAGTAGATTCCAAGCAGCAGCCCAGTATTGTTCTACCGGCGCCCCGTAGAAGCCCGTGCAACGCCATTTTTTCCCATTCGCATCATCATTAATAAGAACATCGATATGCCTTTGGGAGTATGACCGTAGAGATACATCACAATTATTTCTCCCCCTTTTTCAGTTTATGTAGAATCAGTAAGTGATTGTTAAAGTTCCACGGTGCTCCTTTTTCAAGCCTGTCCACATCCACCGAGTGATACAGCCGAAACAGATATCGATTGTCCCCCAGTTCCGAGATTGATACACCACCAATCGGATGCCAAACGTTTGCAAGAGTTGCCCTCATCGACTGGAAGTTGACAACACTGTTTGTTAAGAAAGTACCAACAAAGCAGTTTGTAAAGGACACTAGACTTTCCGACACCGGATTCTCCAATGGTAGAATTTCATCTTCAGATTCACCAATTTCAAGGCCTGCCAAATTCTCCTCAACTCTATCCATGACAAAACGAGATTATCATAGAAAAGAAAACAATTTGACCAGAAACATGCTATGAAAGCAGAGAGAAACGTGCTATGAAAGCAGAGATGAATTTTAAAAAAAACTACATTGTTAAATGACTGAACTTTAGGTGGTTTTTATTTTAATTCAATTAAAACATTAATTTATTCGAATTAATTTTTATCCACTTGAGTGTACGTAGCATATATTTTAATCTTTTTATCTTTTTCGTCAAACTAAGATTTTTCCATTTACGGTTGTGACCAAAATCACCCTACTTATAACTTATTCTTTCACAGTCGCTCCAGGAAAAATCATGAAATTCAACGCAAAACACCGTTTTTAGGAAGGTTGGGGACTCTTTTATTTTTGAGGCTTTTAGGCGTTCGTCCGAAATTTAAATGGTAAAATATATTCTTTTACTATCACTCTAAACATTATTTGCTGGAAAAAAAAACAATTTTAGTTCATAAACTACAACAGTTAATTTCTCATCAAGGGCGAAATTAAAAATTTATAAAGAAAAATATAATGAAATTAAAATTTTGAGGATATAATAAAATTTAAAAAAGATTAAAAGTGTTATAGAACTAATTTTATCTTTTTTCTAAAAAATATTTTATTATTATTATTATAAAAAAAAGTTGACAGGGCCACGACCTCAAACACCTCTATGTTTCTGTAACCCTCTCGTCCCGGTCTGGCCGGGTGACCGGTCCGAGTGGGCCACACGGGGAAAACCGAGTGAAAACCCCCTAGGGAATTCCCTCTCGGTTAGCAACCCTATTTTTTTTTTCATTTTAAATCTTGCCTAGATGAGTATTTAATCCTATGTGAACATACAGCGGAACAACATTCATGAGGCAAACAACCAAACTCAGCCCAACAACTTACAGCCCAAATTTTAAGCTTTAACTAAAGGCGGTATCGATACCCTTAAGGGGTGTATCGATACCCCCTTGACTAGGTCAACAGGTCAAAGTCAACCCGTAGAGGCCGTATCGATACACCCAAGGAGTGTATCGATACTCCCCCCAACGGTTGACTTTCTACGGTCAACGCCAAGATGACGGTATCGATACACCAGAGACCAGTATCGATACCGAAATGGACAGTAGCTCCAGTGACCAAAATGGTTTCGGTACACCAGAGGCCCGTATCGATACCAAAATGGACAGTAGCTCCAGTGACCAAAATGGTATCGGTACACTAGAGGCCCGTATCGATACCAAAATGGACAGTAGCTCCAGTGACCAAAATGGTATCGATACGCCCCCTCGTGTATCGATACACGAGGCCTGAAACAAGAAGGCGGTATCGATACCGGACCAGCCGTATCGATACCCCTGCACGGCAAAAACCTCCAAACTCAACTAAAAAGAACAAGACTCGAACCTAGATGCAATTTAGGACTTCCCTAGACCCAAACAAGCACTCATACAACATTTACATACCAATATATAGCAATACAAGCACCCAACATGTATAAACAACAAGGAACTCATGCAAAGGACTCAAGATGGCATTTAAGCATTTAAAGATCATACTTCAACATCCAAACATATAGGCAACTTCGAAGGCACTTGGCCAACATTCAAGATAAGCAATTTAGGCATGAATTACAATTTAAACATGGCAACACAAGCCATACAAAAGCAAGATAACAAGGAGTCTAAGCAAGCTCCTAAGCAACTAACATTCATCCAACAAAACAACACATGTAAAAGAGTCATACAAGCTCATACACAACCCATGCCACATTGCTAACTAATACTAAATCACCACCGTACTTGAGTCACAAACTTGGAAGCCCTTCTTGCCTTGCCTCGAGCTAACGCCAAGCTAACGATCTGCATTGTTGAACATTGAGAGCGTAAGCTATAAGCTTAGTGAGGGTGCTCTAAAACAAAAAACATCAACAATGCAGGGTTCAAGCACGTAAATCCTAATCTCACATACATCAAACATTAACATGTAACCAAGTAGACCTAGCTAGTCTTTCAAGTGGCATATATGGTCTCTCAATCCTAACAAGTTTAAACATCAACATCCGCATCATGCAACAACACCATATACCACAATCACATATCACCATAATATATCATAATACATGAACAAGTTTAATTGGCAACTTTAATTACCCCGATTGTGCGGATATAAACCTCAACATCACTTTACCTCGGTGGGATTACACTCATCACCGGACCTTGCATGTGCAGGATTCCACTCATCGCCACATGCCCTACGGATGGGATTCCACTCATCATCCCGTAGAAATAATTAAAAGCTTCCGGTGGAATGTTACATCACCGTACTCCTCCTTGATGACTTAACGCCATCAAGGCCACGTACGTTTTGACTCAATTTGTGTGCACACTATCCTAATGATCGATCATTTACAACCGGTAATTATTTAGTGCCAATTATCATTATCACATCCCATTTCCATCAACCATAACTCATGCTCATCACATATATACATATCATGACATATATATACATGCACCAAAAGCCACATAACACTAGAGCATAGCTAAGCAAGCACAATAGCATTTAAGGATATCAAAGGCTAAGCTATCAACTTGAATTAAATGGAAGTGGCCTACCAAGCACACTTTACACACACACACTACACATACTCGAACCAAAACTTAAAAACAAGTGGAAACCACTCACCGCCCTTCCTTAGCAATTCGAACCAATCCTCCTACGAACCCGGATTCGGTCCCAAAGCCTCCTCAACGTTTCCTCTTGCTTCTAGTCAAACAAAACACATACATTACTTCCCAATTCAATGCTAACTCAACCATCAACTCAGTTTGCAAACACAACCCAATTTCCACAATTTCCCAAACCACATAATATCTCAAAAACTCAATTTTCGTACTCCAATAACCCTTGGCTGAAATACCCATTTCCAAACACCCAAATGACTTCCAAAACATCCCAAATCACCCTCCTAATATACCCTAACCATCAGCCCCTAGTTTTCAACCTAAAACCCACCAAAAATCCAAGTTTTAATACCCTAAAAATTGCCCTAAGAACCCACTACGAATTTTCTTCCAAAATCAACCAAATTAATATATATTGTATATTTCATTATGCTTAAACAAAACCCCAACATAATTTATCAAAACAAATTGAAGAACCCCTTAAAAATCCAAACTTTAATATAAACCCTAATTTTCAAAACTCCATGTTTTTGAAATCCAAGACCATGGATAGATAGAGGGTTAAGAGGAGATTAAGAAAACGTAATTACCTTTGAAAAACACCTCGGTTGAAGAGGAGAATGAATGGAAAAGTAACTAGTGTAGTTGGGAGAGTAAAAATGGGGGAGAGGGGTTTGACGTAAAAAAAAAGAGAAATGGGAAAGAGAAGACACTTTACAATAAAGTGGTCTTGCTTTTAAAAGCTTTGGGTGAAATCACAATATAGGTCCTTCCCCTTTTTACAAAAGCTCAATTATGTCATTGTTTAAGTTGAATTGATTTAATTAAATTTTATTTGACTCGAACTATAAACCCGGCTAACTCCTAGACCCAAAACACGGGTGTTACAACTCTCTCACACTTAAGGAATTTCGTCCCCGAAATTACCTGACTGAAAGAGATACGGAAACTGCTTTTCCATATCCTCCTTCCTCTCCCAAGTGGCCTCGTCCACACCTCTACGTTGCCACCGCACCTTCACTAACTCAATCGATCTACCCCTCAACACTTTACTGTCAGAAGCTAAGATCTCAACGGGCTCTTCTTCATAAGTCAAATCCGGATTCAATTCGATTTCTTCTACGGGCATAACATGCGACGGATCAGACCTATACTTACGAAGCATCGAAACATGGAACACATCGTGTATCTTCTCAAGCTCGGATGGAAAACGCAACTGATAAGCAACCGGACCAACCCTCTTCACAATCTCATACGGTCCTATGTACCTCGGACTCAACTTCCCCTTTCGGCCAAATCTCATCACCTTTTTCCATGGAGACACTTTCAAGAATACCTTCTCGCCCACTGAGAACTCAACTTCTTTCCTCTTCAAATCGGCATAGGACTTCTGCCTATCCGAAGCGGCCTTCAAACGATCACAAATCAATTTTACCTTGTCGGTTGTCCCCTTGAGCAAATCCGGCATAGGTAACAGTTTCTGTCCTACCTCGGCCCAACATACTGGAGTCCTACACTTCCGGCCATACAAGGCCTCATACAGAGCCATCTGAATGCTCGACTGAAAGCTGTTATTGTACGCAAACTCTACTAGAGGCAAATGTTTCTCCCAAGTACCCTGAAAGTCAATGATGCAACAACGTAACATATCCTCTAAGATCTGAATAACTCTCTCTGATTGACCATCTGACTGAGGATGATAAGAAGTGCTGAAGTTCAAACGAGTACCCAAAGCTGTATGCAGACACTCCCAAAATCTAGAAGTAAACCGCGGATCTCTATCCGACACAATGGACTTCAGTACACCATGTAGCCTCACAATCTCACCAATGTACAAATCGGCCAATCTATCTAAGGTGTAAGTAGTGTTGACCGCCAAGAAGTGAGCACACTTCGTAAAGCGATCCACTATCACCCAAACTGAGTTCTTCTTCGTAGGAGTCAAAGGCAAACCCGAAACAAAATCCATGGTGATGTTCTCCCACTTCCATTTCGGAATTCTCAACGGCTGTAACAAACCTGAGGGAACCTGATGTTTCGCCTTCACTCTCTGACACACTAAGCACTTACTCACAAAGTCGGCTACATCTCTCTTCAAGCCAACCCAAAAGTACTCATTCTTCAAATCACGGTACATCTTCGTACTTCCAGGATGCATAGCAAACGGACTACTGTGGGCTTCAGTCAAGATCGTACGTCTCAAACCACCGTCTTCTGGCACAACTATTCTGTCTTTGAAACACAAAACCCCATCGGAACTAAAGCTGTAGTCTGAAGATCTACCCTCGGCTATATCTTGCACGTGAGGTGCCAAAGATCTATCTAGAAGCTGTTTCTCTCGAATCAACTGACCTAGAGTAGGTCTAACCTGAAGCTCGGCTACCAAGCCACCATCTCCGGACAAACTCAATCTAGCAAACATAGCTCTCAAGTCTACGACCACCTTCCTACTCAAAGCATCGGCCACTACATTGGCCTTACCCGGATGGTACTCAATAGTAAGATCGTAGTCTTTTAGCAGCTCTAACCACCTACGCTGTCTGAGATTCAAATCTCGCTGAGTCATAATGTACTTCAAACTCTTGTGGTCGGTGTATACTGTGCATTTCTCACCATACAAATAATGCCTCCAAATCTTCAGAGCAAACACAACTGCAACTAACTCTATGTCATGGGTCGGATAGTTGCGCTCATGGGTCTTCAACTGTCTTGAGGCATAAGCCACTACTCTCCGGTCTTGCATAAGAACACATCCTAGCCCTACATACGAAGCATCACTGCAGACTACATAGTCCTTCCCGGACTCAGGCTGTATCAAGATCGGTGCTTGGGTCAAAGCTTCTTTCAATTTCTCAAAGGCTCTCTGTCTTGCATCTGTCCACTCGAACTGAACACTCTTCTGAAGTAACTGTGTCAACGGAGCGGCTAACTTAGAGAAACCCTCTACAAATCTTCTATAGTATCCGGCTAAACCTAGGAAGCTACGTACCTCTGTCACAGACTTCGGTTGCTTCCACTCAACAATGGCTTCAATCTTCTTCGGATCGACTCTAATCCCATCGGCTGACACTACATGTCCTAAGAAGACTACCTCTCGAATCCAGAATTCACACTTGCTGAGTTTCGCATACAACTGATGATCTAGCAAAGTCTTCAAAACAAGTCTCAAGTGTCGGTCATGGTCTTCTTCAGTTCGCGAGTACACCAAGATGTCATCAATAAATACAACCAAAAACTGATCTAGATACTGATGAAAGATCCTATTCATCATGTCCATGAAAGCTGCCGGTGCATTAGTCAACCCAAAAGGCATGACTAAGAACTCATAATGCCCATACCTAGTCCTAAAGGCCATCTTCGGTACATCAACCTCTCTAACCTTTAGCTGGTAGTAACCTGATCTCAAATCAATCTTCGAAAAGACAGATGCTCCTCTCAACTGATCAAACAAGTCATCAATTCTAGGCAACGGATATTTGTTCTTCACTATCAACTGATTTAACTGTCTGTAATCTATGGACATTCTCATACTTCCATCTTTCTTCTTCACAAACAAAACCGGTGCACCCCAAGGTGAAGAACTAGGTCGAATAAAACCTCTATCTGTCAATTCTTGCAACTGAGTCTTCAACTCTTTTAATTCTTTCGTTGCCATACGATACGAAGCAATCGAAACAGGAGCTGAATCAGAATAAGTCTCAATGCTGAACTCTACCTCTCTGTCCGGTGGTAACCCTGGCAATTCTTCCGGGAACACACTAGGAAAATCACATACTGTCCGGATGTCTTGAGGTCTAACCTCACTCATGTTAGGGTTCATCATATACGCTAAGTATGCTTCACACCCCAACTCAACTAACCTCTTAGCCTCTAACACTGAAACCACATTGGACAAGAACTTCACGTTCTCACCCACCACCACAATCTCATAATCATCTGTGAGCTTCAAAGAAATCCGCTTAGTTTCAAAATCTATCCTAGCTCTATGCTCCGTGAGCCAATCCATACCCAGAATCACATCGAAACCATAGAAAGGAAGTTCCATCATATCCACTGGAAACACATGCCCCTGAACCATCAACGGACACCTTCGGTACATCTTCCTAACTACTACCGTGTCCCCAAAGGAACTAGTAACACTAACTCCTACCTCTAACAATTCACAAGGCAAATTCAAAGAATGTGCATGCTCACTCAATATGTACGAATGTGTAGACCCAGAGTCAATCAAAGAAAGCAAACCCAAAGACTGTATCGAGAAGTTACCTGCGATCACATCGGTGTCATGCTGCTCCCCGCGCTGAGCGTAAACCCTAGCCTGTCCTCCGCCCTCTGGCTGGACTGCAACTACATGAGCTAAATTTCTCTGACCATCGTTCCTCGGCTGGAAATTACCTCTACCGCACCCGCGGCCTCTCTGAAAATCGTTGGCTCTAGCAGGAGCCTGAGTTGGTGCCTGTCCCACCTGATGTGGACAGTCACGTCTAATGTGGTCTCTAGCACCACAACTCCAACAAGAGTGATAATTTCCCCAACACTCCCCGGTGTGGTTCCTCCCGCAAGTAGCACATGTGGGCAACTCCCCACCAGCTCTCTGGCCCTGGTGGCCCCTACCGTGGTTACCGCCACCACGCCTATGATCATACTGGTGTCTGTTGTCTCGATGCCTCTTGGCATCACCTCTATCAAAGTTGCTGGACCTCTTTCCCGAACTAGATCCACCTGACCGCCTGGTCAAACTCAAGCTGTGCTCTAAGTCCTTGGCCCTCGAGACCAAGACATCAAAATCAGTGTAGTCCGAAGCTAGTGTATAAGTCTTGATTTCTTCATTTAGTCCATAACGGAAACGGTTACAACGCTCCACCTCAGTAGGTACAAGCTCGGGTGCATACTGACTCAATCTAACAAATCTGATCTCGTAATCGGTCACAGACATACTCCCCTGAAGCAATGCCATAAACTCTCTCTTCCTCTCATCGAGGTATCGCGGACCCAAATACTTCTTCCGGAATGCTGTCTCGAAGAACTCCCAAGTGATCTCGGCCTCATACATCCCCGAAGTAGCGGTGACCCACCAGGTGTAGGCATCACCCTGAAGCAAAGACTCAACGTATCCCAACTTACGCTCACCAGTACATCCCATCTGAGCAAGAATACGGACCGTCTTCTCAAACCATAACTCTGACCTCTCCGGAGTAGCACCTCTGAACTCTTCGGCCCCAAGGCCCCGAAGTCTCTCTAAAGGCAATCCAGTGCCCTCACCCTGATGGTGCGCTGCCTGACCTCCAACTACTGCAGCCTGAAATGCCCCGGCTATTGCCTGAATCAACGGAGCTAAATCGATTTCGGCCGGTCCTTGGCCACCTTGGCCACCTTGTGGTCCCTCTCCTTCAGCCCCGGCCTCACCTCCCACTCCCGGTGGAGGAGGTGGTGGTGGTGGAGGTGGTGGAGGAGCTCCAACTCCAACCACAGGCTCTCCCACTTGGGCCTCAACCCTAACTACTGGCTCTACTCCTGGAGCCTCTGCCCGTGGTTCCGGTCGAACCATCCTAGGCCTCCCACGTGGTCTCATGGTTCAACTAGCAAGGTAAAACTACAACAAGAAACAGATAAGGATTACGTTAGTCAAAGCAAGGGTCCAATAGTGCTCAAGTACTCCTCTTTCCAAAAATCTTTTTAATTTAAGTAATAGTAGCAATGGGCACACACTCACACCAGACACGACAATTCATGCATTCAAAACATCATACGATCAATCAAGCATCAAGGATTCATGGCAAAACATGCATCGAACATCATAAGCATTTTACACATTAAGCTTACCTCACTTACCTGCCCGAGGTCTCGGTAACCTCAGGCTCTGATACCAACAAATGTAACCCCCTCGTCCCGGTCTGGCCGGGTGACCGGTCCGAGTGGGCCACACGGGGAAAACCGAGTGAAAACCCCCTAGGGAATTCCCTCTCGGTTAGCAACCCTATTTTTTTTTCATTTTAAATCTTGCCTAGATGAGTATTTAATCCTATGTGAACATACAGCGGAACAACATTCATGAGGCAAACAACCAAACTCAGCCCAACAACTTACAGCCCAAATTTTAAGCTTTAACTACAGGCGGTATCGGTACCCTTAAGGGGTGTATCGATACCCCCTTGACTAGGTCAACAGGTCAAAGTCAACCCGTAGAGGCCGTATCGATACACCCAAGGAGTGTACCGATACTCCCCCCAACGGTTGACTTTCTACGGTCAACGCCAAGATGACGGTATCGATACACCGGAGACCAGTATCGATACCGAAATGGATAATAGCTCCAGTGACCAAAATGGTATCGGTACACCAGAGGCCCGTATCGATACCAAAATGGACAGTAGCTCCAGTGACCAAAATGGTATCGGTACACCAGAGGCCCGTATCGATACCAAAATGGACAGTAGCTCCAGTGACCAAAATGGTATCGATACGCCCCCTCGTGTATCGATACACGAGGCCTGAAACAAGAAGGCGGTATCGATACCGGACCAGCCGTATCGATACCCCTGCACGGCAAAAACCTCCAAACTCAACTAAAAAGAACAAGACTCGAACCTAGATGCAATTTAGGACTTCCCTAGACCCAAACAAGCACTCATACAACATTTACATACCAATATATAGCAATACAAGCACCCAACATGTATAAACAACAAGGAACTCATGCAAAGGACTCAAGATGGCATTTAAGCATTTAAAGATCATACTTCAACATCCAAACATATAGACAACTTCGAAGGCACTTGGCCAACATTCAAGATAAGCAATTTAGACATGAATTACAATTTAAACATGGCAACACAAGCCATACAAAAGCAAGATAACAAGGAGTCTAAGCAAGCTCCTAAGCAACTAACATTCATCCAACAAAACAACACATGTAAAAGAGTCATACAAGCTCATACACAACCCATGCCACATTGCTAACTAATACTAAATCACCACCGTACTTGAGTCACAAACTTGGAAGCCCTTCTTGCCTTGCCTCGAGCTAACGCCAAGCTAACGATCTGCATTGTTGAACATTGAGAGCGTAAGCTATAAGCTTAGTGAGGGTGCTCTAAAACGAAAAACATCAACAATGCAGGGTTCAAGCACGTAAATCCTAATCTCACATACATCAAACATTAACATGTAACCAAGTAGACCTAGCTAGTCTTTCAAGTGGCATATATGGTCTCTCAATCCTAACAAGTTTAAACATCAACATCCGCATCATGCAACAACACCATATACCACAATCACATATCACCATCATATATCACAATACATGAACAAGTTTAATTGGCCACTTTAATTACCCCGATTGTGCGGATATAAACCTCAACATCACTTTACCTCGGTGGGATTACACTCATCACCGGACCTTGCATGTGCGGGATTCCACTCATCGCCACATGCCCTACGGATGGGATTCCACTCATCATCCCGTAGAAATAATTAAAAGCTTCCGGTGGAATGTTACATCACCGTACTCCTCCTTGATGACTTAACGCCATCAAGGCCACGTACGTTTTGACTCAATTTGTGTGCACACTATCCTAATGATCGATCATTTACAACCGGTAATTATTTAGTGCCAATTATCATTATCACATCCCATTTCCATCAACCATAACTCATGCTCATCACATATGTACATATCATGACATATATATACATGCACCAAAAGCCACATAACACTAGAGCATAGCTAAGCAAGCACAATAGCATTTAAGGATATCAAAGGCTAAGCTATCAACTTGAATTAAATGGAAGTGGCCTACCAAACACACTTTACACACACACACTACACATACTCGAACCAAACTTAAAAACAAGTTGAAACCACTCACCGCCCTTCCTTAGCAATTCGAACCAATCCTCCTACGAACCCGTATTCGGTTCCAAAGCCTCCTCAACGTTTCCTCTTGCTTCTAGTCAAACAAAACACATACATTACTTCCCAATTCAATGCTAACTCAACCATCAACTCACTTTGCAAACACAACCCAATTTCCACAATTTCCCAAACCACATAATATCTCAAAAACCCAATTTTCGTACTCCAATAACCCTTGGCTGAAATACCCATTTCCAAACACCCAAATGACTTCCAAAACATCCCAAATCACCCTCCTAATATACCCTAACCATCAGCCCCTAGTTTTCAACCTAAAACCCACCAAAAATCCAAGTTTTAATACCCTAAAAATTGCCCTAAGAACCCACTACGAATTTTCTTCCAAAATCAACCAAATTAATATATATTGTATATTTCATTATGCTTAAACAAAACCCCAACATAATTTATCAAAACAAATTGAAGAACCCCTTAAAAATCCAAACTTTAATATAAACTCTAATTTTCAAAACTCCATGTTTTTGAAATCCAAGACCATGGATAGATAGAGTTTAAAAATGGGGGAGAGGGGTTTGACGTAAAAAAAAGAGAAATGGGAAAGAGAAGACACTTTACAATAAAGTGGTCTTGCTTTTAAAAGCTTTGGGTGAAATCACAATATAGGTCCTTCCCCTTTTTACAAAAGCTCAATTATGTCATTGTTTAAGTTGAATTGATTTAATTAAATTTTATTTGACTCGAACTATAAACCCGGCTAACTCCTAGGCCCAAAACACGGGTGTTACAGTTTCGCCCTTGCTTCTCATATATAGTTTACTTAAGTTTTTATCTAGTCACCTAATACTTAATAGGGAATGCATAAGCTTGAATCGTTTATCCATTGTTAGATTTGAAATTTAAAACGTGCGTTCGGATTGAAAATATTTAACTCCCTAAGGACCATGTCCTTAATAACCTAGATAATGGAGAAGTACGTGAAATACTCATCGTCATAATGTAATTGGACACTAGTACTTCGAAATAAGAACATAATAAAAACTTTGAAGATGAAAAGAAACTTTAAATATACATAAGAATTTTTATCTTATATATTAACAGTTGAAAAAAAGTTTCTACAAGCGTCTAGTTTTTAGAATTTAAATATAGAGTTTAGGGTTAGAATTTTAGTGTTTGTGGTTAGGCTTTTAAATTTGAAAATATATTTTACGGTTTAAAGTTTAGAATTTAAAATCAATAAAAGAATATGTGGCAGCTTTAAAATACCGCTTGTGAAAAAAACTTTCTATGATACATCAAATAATTACCCATATATATTGTTTTTAGCTTTATTTCACTTTTAAAATTTATATTGTGTGCTAAAATTTCTTTAAAGTTATTTAATAATAATTATAGGTGGAGTGATAAAAATATTTGTACATAAATCTTATTAAACACAAGCTCAATTCTTAAATGAATAATTTTAATTATTTTATTTAATGATTATTATCCTATACATGATGGGAAAATTTTTAGTTTTCACAAGTGCTTTAGTTTTAGGGTTTAGAATTTTAGTTTAAGGTGTAGGTTTAGAGATAGTTGTTAGAATTCAGGGTTTATAAGTTAAAACCTAAATCCTAACCATATCACCCTAAAAACTAAACTCCAACCTCTAAACCCTAAATTCTAACCCAAAATCCTAAATTCTAACCATTATCCTTAAAAACTAAACCCTACACCTAAACCCCTAAACCCTACACCCTAGACTAAGACCCTAAAACTAAGACGCTTGCGGAAACTAAAAGTTTCTACCGCCAGTGTATTGAATATAAATTCTATATAAAAACATAATAAAATAAAAATATCATTATATAATATTAATTATTATTTAAAAATAATATTTTAATAATTTTACAACTCAATTAATTAGTAACTTAATAGTAGTGTATACATAATTACTACTATATATATTTTTTTGACATAAACACCGATAATTTTATTCAAACAAAACAGAAATATAGATACAAATATAACAACCACACAAAGGTGAGAACAACAACTTCAAAAGATGTAACAACAATAACATCTTGGGTTTGGAGTGTCAATTTTGTTAGGTGTTTGTAATGGTATTTTATTAGGTCGTGTTGTTTTTGGTAGCTCATCGATTTTTGTATTTTGTTGATTACTATTTGAGGCGAGTTGGATCTGTTATGTTTTTTTGTATTTATCTAGTTGTGTTGTACTTTTTTCCTCCAGTTAGATTTAAAGAAGTTTTTAATGAGGCACACAACTAGATCTCAAGGGTCTATAATATCTTTTTATCTATAATAAAATATTTTTTGCCGAGAAAAAAAAAATAACATCAACATAAACATTGAAGAAGAGAAGTGAAAATTAAATAGAAAAAACAGCACAAACCAAGAAAACAAATACAAACACAACACAAACCAAGACACAACCAAATCCAAACAGTCTCCAAAACCACCGCCGACGAAAACAACAAACTCTGATCTTCGCTGGAAGAAACAAAGGATTTGCAATATCTAAAAATCGGAGACATGGCCACCGGAGAACCAGTTCGAGGAGAAAAAGCGAGAGAACTAAGAGGGGAGGAAGGAAGAAAGGTCAATCGTAGAGAGATAATCATATTCAGTCCCCGCAAGAAAGTTCAATAGAGTTTAAGATTTTGGGAGAAGAGGGTAAAATAAGAGTGTTTCTTTTTGTTGTTGTTGCTTACTACGGTTATATGATTCATAATTGCTATATGTTCAAATATGCAAATAAAGAAATTTAGGATGCACACGTATATATTAAGATAATAAATATATACATATATAATTAAAACGTGCAAGTATAGTAAAAATGTATAGACATCATGAATCTAACAAAAGTGTTAAGAATATGTATGAATAGAGATTATTTTATAATCACCTTTAGATTATTCAAGCGAAAAAAATGAAATTATCAAAAGGGTTAAGAATATGTATAGACATCATGAATCTAACAAAAGAGTTAAGAATATGTATAATACCCGAGTTCAATCGCCAAGGTGTGTGTACATTGTCAAAAGGGTTAAGAATATGTATGAATAGATATTATCATATAATCACTTATAGACTATTCAAGCGAAAAAAATGAAATTATAATTTAAAACTGTAACAAAATTGTGTTTTGCGTGAAATCAATGCATGTGTGTATATATGTATCACGATCATACATTATGCAGAATATATTACATATGAACATAGCATTGAGACAAATGATTTTACATATGCATAGCAAAATATAATATAAGAAGTTGATTAAAACACAAAAATTAATAGCATATTGCCAGAGAAAATTTAAAGTACAAATTAACTTAAAAACTGTTCTTCTGTCTATAAAGAAAAAAATTGCATTTAGAAGCTATATATATATATATATATATATTCACCATATCAGATTTGGAACTAATCAGTATTATGATCTTCACCTGCATGACTTTGATCATCATTTTGCGATTGACTAAGGCCTGCAACATTTTACGATTTCATGAGAAAATTTTCATGGAAGAACAACAACTCACACATGTTGCCATATTTTGATTCCAATAATGTGAAATGATTTATCATCACCTGGAGTCATCGTCCCGTATGAAGGATACGTCGGAAAAAGTGACGGTGTGCCGAAAAACAGCTGCGGCGAAATGGAATGTGCCGGTCGCGACGGCAGACAAGCATTACCATTGAAGTAGTTTTCAGGTTGGTGATGAAATCCGTGGCCTCCGAACTGCAACGACGACAGAGATAGATTTGAAGAAGGCTCCCAATGATAGTTATTACTATAAGAATTGTAAGGCATGGAATTGGAAGCCCCATTGTTGAACAATCCAGGAAAGGATGAACCATGATTGGTTGATGGGAAAATTAGCTTTTCTTGATTTTCATGTTCTTTGATCCATTTTCCCTTCACGTCTGCAATATTTTCACTTTCAACCTGCATATTTTTCTCTGCAAATCCCATGCATTGATGGTCTTCTTCATCTTCCCCTCCACAATCTTTCATGAACATCAAATTTGGATCCAAAAATGGAGCAGAAGAAGATGATTGATATGGATTGTTTGGCATCAATGGCGGATTAAACTGAAGTGGTGGGAGTTTATCAATGTCATCTTTAGTTACTTCAAGCAACCAATCAACAACTTTGCTAGGTTGGTTAAGGCCTAGCCGGTCTTGTAAATCATATAATTGGACTGCGGTCGGCACCGAAAGCCTAATCCGACGGTCCCTTAGTCCCCTTACCGTATAAACTTTGCTATGCCGATCTTTACCGCCGAAAGAACGCGACACTCGGACGATCCTCGGATTCCGAAACCCCGACCACTGCCTCGAACTCGACGGTCCCTTCGAGACCTTGCTGCTGTCACCCTTTTCTCTTGAGCTTGAAATCATCTCATCATTCAAAAGTCATATAATAACTGTATGTATCAACTGAAACCAGGAACAAAATAATCCAGTAATTAGACATCAAATAACTTCATGATTCAAATAAGGGCATGAAAATACAGTTGTTCGTGAGAATTCAAGGGTGTTTCTCCATTTCAGGTGACATACATGCAAAATTTTAAGATATTAGGTTATAATTCCCAAAGTATACAAACCTAGATACATACATATACATAATTTATTCTAAAAAACCAGATTGATGCACAATAAACTTACAGTGATCAAACTGGATTATGACTGTCGAAGCTTCTTTTAGGTATTCTCTTGGAGCTTAGAGTTGAAGTATTGAAACAATAAGAATAGAACCCTAGAAAAAGAAAATCAAAGTTGTAGGAATGGAAAAAAGATGCTGGAATTTCACTGTAAACACATGTTGCTTGCTTAGTAATGGAGAAAGGGAAAGGTAAGGCGAATTCGCGTACCGTGTGGCATCCCACACTCGTCGACACGTCGATATCTATCGGAAAGAATATAACAACAAGATTTAAATCTCCATAAACTTTGTTTCATACCACACACTGAACAATCACTTGTTTAATTATTGAGTAATTCATGCATTATTCAAGTTTTGAATAGCAAACAAAGTAGAAGGTTCACTTCATATATATATATATATGGGGACCATTCAATACATACTAGAAAGAAAAAAGAAGGCTCATGCTTTATTGGCAACTGCAAATAGCTTTATTATACAATGCATGCCTAGCTTGCTAGATGAGTTGAAACTGAACATAAAAAGTTTTAACAAAAGTGGAAAAAAGATGCTTAAGCCTTGTACTAAATCCCTTTGAAATGAGCTAAGAATTAGGGTTCATATTGGAAGGGGAAAATTTTATCAGATAATGGTGGGGTGTGATTTAATTTGTTACAGTAGAGATAAGTATATAGCTAGGGTTTGAATAGGAGGGACCAAACATAGCTAGGGTTCTTTAAAGCATCTACACACTGAGTAGAATTCAAGGACCACTTACATCTATGGCTGCACCGAGACTCTTACTCTAGACAAGTTGCACTTTTAATTATATAGTTAACTTTATCGATTTAAAGTTATTATAATGGGTGAATATTTGATATACTACTAGTGTAATTTTTTTTACACAAACATGCTTAATTTCAAGCTAATATTTAAAAACTAAATTTCTAACCTTAAAAACCCTAAAATTTTAACCCAAAACCTCTCCTAAACAACATCATTTGTGAAAATTTTGTTTTCCACCGCCGGTGTATAGGATAATAATCTTATTATAATATGGAAAAATATTTGATGCACTATCAGTGTAAAACTTTAGTTTACACAAGCAGACTCATTTTAAGAGTTAAAGATTTAGTTTAGGTTAAATTTTTAATGTTTTGAATTTCTAGTTTAAGATTAAAATTTAGGGTTTAGAGTTTAGGGTTGAGAATTTAAATTTTAGGTTTTAAAGCAAGTAGTCATGCTTGTTGAAAAAAAAACTTTTTCATTGTCTATGCCTCAAATATTAACCCTTATAATATTCCAATATTACAGAAAAAAATTACTTCTTCACATTTCTCACCATTTTTAACTTCAGTTTGCAAATGATTTCATTCCTCATTACAATATGAGTGTTTGTACACACATACATATAAGTGTTTGTACACACATACATATATGGAAAATGGAGTTTTGGAAGATGATCTGCAGATGATAAAAACCAGAAAAACAGTGCATGCATTATGCAACCTAAATGAATATATATGACCCTGTGACATGGAATATTGAATATTGCAAAAAGATTTAGTGCACCAGCAAAACATTTATCTGGAAATAAGAAGAAACAGCATCCCAACATGAAAATCCCAGAAGAAATGTGTGTTTGTGTAGAAAATGATGATCTTCCGCAGAACTACAGTTGAAGCTCTGATAGATTCACATTCATCAGTGTAAGCTTGCAGTTTGCACCAGTTCAAAAGCTGAACTCAACTTTATACCCGAATTGTATCGAAACAAGAAAAAAAGAACTTAACATTTCGAGGAACCCTATGAAAAAAACTGCAGATATATCCTCAGCTTTGCAGTATATATATATGTGTGTGTTCAATTAATGTTTCATTGACAATGCCAATAGAATTTATACAGGAAATTGAAACGACCAAATATACTTTACTGTTTCTCGATCGAGTTAAAAATTAAAGGGTAAACTACTGCAGGGGTCACTTACGTTTAGCGTCTGTACAGAGTTAGTCACCACTTTTGAAAAGTGCATATTAGTAGTCCTCTACGTTTTCGATGTGTAAATACTTAGTCACTCCGACGTTAACTCCGTTAGTCCCCTAAAGGATTGCTGATGTGGCGAAAGTAAAATAAGGATAAATTACTGCAATAGCCATTAAAATTTATCTTATGTACATTTTTTCTCCTCAATTTAAAAAAGTAAACATTATAGTCACTAATAAAAATGTTTCTTTATAATTTCACCCTTAAATTTTTAAAAATTCATTTTTCAATCCTAAAACTTTACAATCAATTAACACAATAATATTATAAATGCTTAGATGAAAAATAGGTGCCCAAAGTATACCCTTTGAAACTTAGGTGCCTAAATTGCTCCTATTTAATAACTCAAACTTAAAAATTTAGTCCACTAACTACTAAATAATTCGAGTTATTGGAATTTCTATTTTATAATTCAAACTTTATTTTGAATTTTTGAGTCGAGTTTATGAAATTATGAGTCGAGTATTTGCACATCAAACCAAAAAAATTAATTTTTTCGAGTCAAGTCGAGTTATTGGAATTTCTATTTTATAATTCAAACTTTATTTTGAATTTTTGAGTCGAGTTTATGAAATTACGAGTCGAGTATTTTCACATCAAACCAAAAAATTTAATTTTTTCGAGTCAAGTCGAGTTATTGGAATTTCTATTTTGTAATTCAAACTTTATTTTGAATTTTTGAGTCGAGTTTATGAAATTATGAGTCGAGTATTTTCACATCAAACCTAAAAATTTAATTTTTTCGAGTCAAGTCGAGTTATTGGAATTTCTATTTAATAATTCAAACTTTATTTTGAATTTTTGAGTCGAGTTTATGAAATTATGAGTCGAGTATTTTCACATCAAACCAAAAAAATTAATTTTTTCGAGTCAAGTCGAGTTATTGGAATTTCTATTTTATAATTCAAACTTTATTTTGAATTTTTGATTCGAGTTTATGAAATTATGAGTCGAGTATTTTCACATTAAACCAAAAAATTTAATTTTTTCGAGTCAAGTCGAGTTATTGGAATTTCTATTTTATAATTCAAACTTTATTTTGAATTTTTGAGTCGAGATTATGAAATTATGAGTCGAGTATTTTCACATCAAACCTAAAAATTTAATTTTTTCGAATCAAGTTGAGTGTTGCACTTCCCTACATATAATTTTTAATTTTAATCCAAAGTTTTTCTTGGGACAAACACGACTCATAATTAAATTTTTAGGTTTGATGTGAAAATACTCGACTCAAAAATTCAAAATAAAGTTTGAATTATAAAATAGAAATTCCAATAACTCGACTTGACTCGAAAAAATTAAATTTTTAGGTTTGATGTGAAAATACTCGACTCATAATTTCATAAACTCGACTCAAAAATTCAAAATAAAGTTTGAATTATAAAATAGAAATTCCAATAACTCGACTTGACTCGAAAAAATTAAATTTTTTGGTTTGATGTGAAAATACTCGACTCATAATTTCATAAACTCGACTCAAAAATTCAAAATAAAGTTTGAATTATAAAATAGAAATTCCAATAACTCGACTTGACTCGAAAAAATTAAATTTTTTGGTTTGATGTGAAAATACTCGACTCATAATTTCATAAACTCGACTCAAAAATTCAAAATAAAGTTTGAATTATAAAATAGAAATTCCAATAACTCGAATTTTTTAGTAGTTAGTGGACTAAATTTTTAAGTTTGGGTTATTAAATAGGAGCAATTTGGGCACCTAAGTTTCAAAGGGTATACTTTGGGCGCCTATTTTTCATCTACGCATTTATAATATTATTGTGTTAATTGATTGTAAAGTTTTAGGATTGAAAAAAGAATTTTTAAAAATTTAAGGGTGAAATTATAAAGAAACATTTTTATTAGTGACTATAATGTTTACTTTTTTAAATTGAGGAGAAAAAATGTACATGAGATAAATTTTAATGACTATTGCAGTAATTTATCTTTATTTTACTTTCGCCACATCAGCAATCCGTTAGGGGACTAACGGAGTTAACGCCGGAGTGACCAAGTATTTACACATCGAAAACGTAGAGGACTACTAATATGCACTTTTCAAAAGTGGTGACTAACTCTATACAGACGCTAAACGTAAGTGACCCCTGCAGTAGTTTACCCAAAATTAAAAGGTAGAGTCAATGGCTCAAAGTTTCCATGTTAAGGCTTTTAAGCCAAGAGAAGTGGGGGACAAAACAATGAAGCCTTAATTGGACAATTCCCTCTTTATGATTAAATTGCTCTGATTTCTGATTATCGGATTAAAATGGTCCCAGCTTCAGACATTCTGACAGACATGATTAATCTCTTCAAACCATCAGTTGAGATTATTGTTTGATCTCCATGTTGCAATTGCTCCAATCTTTATAAATGGTTAATTTGCAATATGCAATTTCTCTTTATATATATATATATATATATATGCGCGCATTCATAACTTGAAGAAATCAAAGTTAAAAATCAGAAAATAATTGTTTTATACATTGATTTAATACATAATTAAGGGAAAATATATGATGTACTGGCGGTGGAAATATTTTGTTTTCACAAGCGTTCAAATTTCAGGGGTTAGAAATTTGGTTTAGGGTTTATAGTTTAGGGTTTATGTTTGTGATTATAATTTAGGGTTTAGGGTTAGGGTTTAGGTTTTTACCTATAACCCTTAAATTTAAACCATAACCCCTAAATTTTAAGCACACAAACCTAAACTTAAACCCTTAAATTATAAACCCTAAACTAAATCTCTAACCCTTAAAATGAGAGCGATTGTGGAAACAAAATGTTTTCACTCATAGTGCATGGTATAATCACCCATAATTAATCATCGTTTTCTTCTGTTTAATTTTTCGGCAAAATAATTAATTTACTAATTAATAGAAAATCCACCAAAAGTAATGAAAAAAAAGTTAGATAAAAACGCGCAGGGATGGACCGAGAGGGGATAGTCGTCCCTCTAAAAATTTAAAATTTATATATGATTTAAAAAAATTAAAATTTTTTTATGTATTTTTTATTAAAAATCTATTTTTACTCCTTAAACTTTTATAAATTTAACCTATATCATAAAATCCTACGTCAGTCCTTGCAAACACACCCGGGTAAACGAAACTACACTCACCCGAAATCACCTAAAACTCAACACTCAATAGCACACCTACATAACAAAAAAAAACTCATTACCACTTCTCCTACGAAAACTGTAACAACCAATCTCCACATCGAAGACACGACCACACCTTGTTAATAGGCTAATAGCAAGAGCGGAAATTGATGAAAAAGTTTAGGGGTAATTTAATTTATTTAAAAAATAAAAATTTAAATTAAATTTTTTTTAAATTTTGAGAGTCTAACTAAAATTTTTGAGGGATTTAATGAGAAATTTTAAAAATTATAAAAGGAAATTTAATTAAAAATATTTACAATTTTAAATTAAAATTTTTAAAATTTTAAAGGGGCCAAATTAAAATTTTTAAAAAATTTAAGGGCCAAGATGTAATTTCCTAAAATTTTTGAGGGGCAATTCCCCCAGGTCCCACAAGCTTTCGCCCCTGAAGTTATACATGTATATAGAACACTTAGTTATATAACTAAATTAATTAAAAAAGTTTTAGTTTATTTATTGAATGTGTTTACTATTTTAAAAATAATAAATGAATCATCTAAATCGTTATTTAAAAACTTTGGTCAAATAATACGCACTATATATATTCATGGTAGGTTAGCTTTAATTAATTGCCTATAGATATAATTTAGTATTAATTAAAATAAATTATTTTTTGAATGGTAATTAAAATGAATTACCTAACCGGCTAAAGTGTGATTTACAAACTAAAACTTAGTTTTTTTATTAAATAAAAAATATTACATTTTCATGTTGAGATTTGAATTCATACAATATAAACATCCTTAGCCACTAGACCAATTAGTGGATCTCAAGCTACAACTTAATTTTTTTTATTAAATTAAAAATTTTACATTTTCATGTTGAGATTCAAACTCATACAAGATAAACATCCTTAGCCACTAGGCCAATTAGTGAATCTTAAACTAAAGCTTAGCTTTAATCTTGTCCTTTTTAATCTATTTGTATCTTATATGTGTAGTTTGATATATATTCGAAAATGGATATGAAATATGATTTTTTAAATAAACTATTTGAGTTTGATGTGTATTAAAATATAGTATGGAATGTAATCTTAAAAAAAAAAAAACTCTCGAAATTCTAACCATGGTATTTAGGTGAGATAGTAAAGGTTTGATCTTCATCTTAAGCATGAAGCAGTTTTAAAATTTGTGATTAATGTCTACTCTAATATGGGTAATAATGTGAATAACTGTTATTGGACTCGCTTCAGTAGATACCTTAGGAAACCAAAAAAACTCTCTCGAAATTCTTGAAAATGATTTTGGACACATATAATATATGAACAAAAATCATTTGTCCCTTTTTGGTGTCTATTTTTATGCTCAACACTAAAAAATTAAATTTTAAGCTCTAAACCTAAATTATAAACCCTAAAAATACATCATACACCATGCACCCTAAAAACACATCATACACCTTAATACTAAACTCTTATCCTAACCCTTAACTAGTAGCGAATCTAGAAATTTAAAAATAAAGTCCAAAATATTTTTTCTTCTGATATGAGTATGTAAAAAATCTCTTTACACACTAAACAAAATTATTTTTTTTTGAAAAAAAATAACACTTAATTAAATATATTTTTTCGAAACTTTTTAAAAATAGGGAAGTGCATGCTCCCCACCAGGACTGAGTGCATCCGCTCTTGTCATTAACCTTAAAGCTTAAATATTCGTAACATATGCATAATTAATCAAGCATAATAAATCACCGGCCATGGCTATAGCAAAAACAAGGCATAAAACGGAAGAAAAATATCTATCATTTTGTATGCTTAAACACTAAAAAATTAAATTTTAAGTCATAATTTTAAATTCTAAATTTTAAATCATAAATCTTGCACCCTACAATATATATTCACCCCTAATTCTCTAAACCCTAAACTTTAATCATAATCCTAAACATTAACTCTAAACATTATTTTTTAAGATGAGGGTATATATATATATAACGAAGAGCTAGACCTTAAAAAATATGAAAGAAACTAGAGACGTTGTAGTATTGTAAACCTACTATCACTTTCAGCACTATGATCTCAGCTATCATCATCATCTGAATATCGACTCAGTGATAGATACATACATTAATCAACTACTGTGTATTTCGATATTAAGTTTTATATATATATATATATTGTTGTATTTATTTATTTATATTATTTTATCTTGTTTTTTTGCCTTTTCTGGTGATACGTCTCTTTCTTTTCTGGAAACACAATAATGGCTCTTCTACTTGGCTGCGAATGTGAGTGCACCAAAACCCTACAAGGGGCAAAAGGAAAAGGTATCAAACTCATTGAAAAATGCATGCCGCTGTTGCTGCTGCTTCAATAGTACAAAAGCTATAAAGGTCTGCAACCGTAGAAACCCAACTGCTCCTTCGACTATTCCGGTTGGATTTGAATTGCGGTAGCGTTTTTAGTCATAGTGTTTTATCGAGGTTGTGAATATTAGAAGTGTGCATTGGATCTGATCCGAAATATAACAAGTAATAAATTATTAAATATAACAAAATTTATATCATGAAAATTTCAATTGTTAATATATAATAAGTAAAATATCGAATATAACAAGATTTATATCTACAAAAATTATGATTTTTTAGATGATCGAATATCCGATTCGAATGTCAAATAACTATTCGTATTCAATTTGAAACTTTCAGATATCCGATCTGAATTATCTAAAAATAAAAATTAAATCAGATATCTAAATTTTTGGATCAGATTTTGTGCAACCCTAACGGACATAACATATGTTATTGCGGTCATTGCAGAATGTTATTTTCTACAATAACACTTACAGACATGGGCAAAATTATATGAGGGCTGATCGGAAGCTGGACCCTGCAGCCCTCACGAACATAACATATGCTATTGCGGTTATTGCAGGCTGTTATTTTCTACAATAACACTTACAGACATGGGTAAAATTATATGAGGGCTGACCGGAACCTGCCCCTGCAGCCCTCCCTCAAGGCCCATTGTTTTTTTATTAAACCCCATCAGAATTTCTAGTTATAATTCCTTTTACTTATTTTGGTATTATAAAATAAGATGAGTCTACATGCGACAAACACCGTTGAATACCACTAATTTTTTTTAAAAATTTAAAAATTTTAAGGACTAAAATTATAATTAAAACTACTTAAAAAATAGAAATTAGATTTGATGATTTTTTTATTTCTTTATAATATTAAAAATTAATATGTTAAAATCAAATATACCCAAATTTCTTATCATAAACCCTAACCCTAATAAACCTAACCCTTTACATTCCCGCTGCCGGCGCCACCTCCCCCCCGCTGCTTCCACCGGTGCCGTTACCAGTGTCTGCCGACGATCTTGTCGGGTATTCGTTTTCCTGCGCCGTCCAACTAAACTCTCGCCGATCGATTTATTTCTCCAGCCCTAATCGCGCATCTTTCCCACTGCGCGCAGCCGAGATCTGGCCGCCTTTCATCCAGGTTGCTCTACCGCTGCACCGTCCGCTTGTGTCCATCGTTCTAGCCGCGCAAATGGCCATGGTACAAGATCGCCGGTAGACACTGGTAACGGCACCGGTGGAGGCGGCGGGGGAGACGACGCCGGCAACAAGAATGTAAGGGTTGAATTTATTAGGGTTAGGGTTTATGATAATAAGAAATTTGAGTATATTTGATTCTAACCTATTAATTTTTAGGGTAAACTAACTCAATGACCACCATACTATGGTAAAGGTATTAAAATGATCACATTAAAAAAATCGATTCAATTGACCACCCAAACTATTGAAATTGGATCAATGTGACCACCAGCCGTTAATGGGCTAATGGGAGGCGACGTTGCAGTTAAAAAATTAAAGGTATAATTACACATATGGTCTTTACTATTTACACATTCTTTCAATTTAGTCCTAATTTTAAACTAATAAAATAAATTAATTAGGTGGTGACACGTGTCAACACCTTATTGGAGGAATTTAATTATTTATATTTGATATAATAAATATTTTCCTCCTCCAATCACTATTTAGAAGAGAAAAATAAATTCAACCACATATGCTATCCAGGGGAATCGAACCTGGGCAATCTAGGTGCAAAGGCAGTGGCTTAAGGTTACTGGAGGAATATTTGAGGCATTTTGTTCAGGCCAACCAGAAAGATTGGTCGTCGTTGTTGGATGTGGCACAACTTTGTTTTAATTCCCAAAAAGGTTCTGCTACTAATAAAAGCCCTTTTGAAATTGTGACAGGTCAACAGCCGCGACTCCCACATACCACCGTGGAGTCATACACAGGAAAGTGCCCTCGAGCTTTTACCTTTTCCAAAGAGTGGCACCGAAACACAGAGATTGCTCGGGCTTATCTAGAGAAAGCTGCTAAACGGATGAAGAAATGGGCAGATCGGGGCCGAAGGGACCAACAGTTCAAAGTGGGGGATTTAGTACTTGTCAAGTTAATGGCAGAACAACTGCGGTTCTTGCGGAATAGAGATCGACGGCTGGTGAGGAAGTATGAGGGACCACTACATATTGTAGCCAAAGTGGGGAACAGTTCATATAAGATCAAGCCGCCGACATGGATGAAAGTGCACCCAGTGTTTCATGTGAGCAACTTAAAGCCTTTCCATGCGGATCCCGTGGATGCTAGTCGAGGACTGACTGATAGAGAGCCCATTTGTGTCAAGCCTCCGTCCCAACGCCGAGTTGAAGAGATCCTTGTAGATAGATTTGTGACCGTATCGAAGAAGAAGCCGGTGCGAGAATACTTGGTCAAGTGGGAAGGTCTTGGACCTGAAGAGTCAAGTTGGGAGAGAGATCGCGACCTGAAAGCTTCCCAATAGAAGATCGAGGAGTTCCTGGCGGCACAATCGACGAGGACGTCGACAAGTTAGGTGGGGGAGAATGTTGTGGCCAGCCCCTTCCACCGAGTTACAACCATGTCCCAGGGCCACAACCGTGCCATCATGTCATCATGTCCCCATTTCAAACAAGTCAATGTTTTTGGATTTGTCCTTTGTTGAGTGTGTAAAAGTTCTATTATTTACACCCTTTTTAACCCATATTTCTGCTGCATTCAAGCATTATTCATTGCATTTAGGTTAGTTTACAGCAAAACATCACAAATATATTAAAAGGCACCGTTTCTACTAAGAATGGCTGTTTTTGCAGGTTGCCGCCGTAGCAGACGGTGAGGGCAGGCGCTGGGCAGAGAAGCAGAAGAGCTGAACTGGACAAGCAGATAAAGAGGACGATGCTGCCATGGTTGCTGCCGTGACAGTAGAGGACGACAACAGTTTTAAGGAGAAGAAGCAAAGTGGACCTCGACAGATAGAGAAAATTCAGCCCGTCTGTCGTGTGAAAACCATATATTTTTCCAAGCCCCAGATTAGAAGATATGTCAAGCCCAAAGTTCAAGGAGAGAAAATCCCAAGAAACAAGGAGGACGGCTGGAAAGTAGATTCCTTGAAGATTTAGTCTTTATTAGAATCATACTTTTAATTAAAGTTGTAATCCTTGTTAAATTAGATAACTTGAGCCCAAAGCTTATATAAGGGCATGTATTTTAACCTAGAGGGCATATCCCATAACCGATTACCCTAGCCTTCTCTCTCAACCTCTAGTCGTTTTCCTTCCCACACCATGTTCTAAATTCCCCCTAGGGCCACGAGTTGATTTGTAAAGTAGTTGCAAGGGTTGTTTTGTTTTAGGAATTTTCAGTTCAATAAAATAAACTTCAAGTTCTCTTATTTTGGTTATTAATATCTTGCAAGAGCATCGGGAGAGCATTGTGAGGTTTTCTATTTACTTAGCATCGGGAGAGTTAAGTATACGAAAGAAATAAGAGCAAGTTCTCTAGTTTATAGTTGAACTATCTCGGACCTAGGGATAGGACGAGGTTAAGTGGCTAAAGAAGAATTCATCCACATTGGTGTTCATCATTCGATTCACGCCGGGAGGTATCATCAAAGACGTGATCATCGACAGACTTGGACCTAGGGATAGGCCAAGGCACATCTGGGATTCTTGCCAAACTTGAAGTACGGAGTTGAGTGTTTGCTGCCGCGACAATCAACGGACTGCTGCCGCGACGGGCGCGACGACAGAACTGGATTTCCTAAACTCTGCAATACCTGCACTACTGAGCAATTCAATACCAGCCCATTCTCTCTATCTTGATATCTCTACTCTTTTATTTACGTTTACCTTATTATTTTCGTGACAACTTCTCAAACATCTTCTTTACTTTCGTGCAGTGAATTAAGGTGAAGCTATTAGCCCAATCCCTGTGGAGACGATATCCGATACTTCGTATCACTTTACTACTTGCGTCGTGTATACTTGCACTACAATTGCGATAGACTATTTTACACGCAACAAGTTTTTGGCGCCGCTGCCGGGGATTGGCAAAATAACTCTACCTTTCCTTTTACTGCACTTTTTGTTTTTGTTTTTATTTTTATTTTTCTGTTTTTTTCTTTGGTGCATTCAACTCTTGCTTTTCACAAGGTTTCTTGTTTATGCGCAGATCGAACCGAGGTAAAGATCCTGAGTATCCATTAGATCTAGAAATCGAACGATCATTCAATCTCAAGAAACAACTTCGTCACTTACTAGCCAGGAACGAGTACCTTGAGGAACAGCTAGAGAAGATGGCCTACAATGGAAACGACCCGCCTGTCGGCGACCCGCCTGCCGCTGCCGGCCGACGGTCCTGTCGTGACTACATGTTGAACGATCATGTAGAGATGGAAACCACACTGCCGGACATAGATGTTGACAACTTCGAGCTGAAACCTGTTATGTTTAGTATGATCAACAATGTCGGGCGGTTTAGTGGTGCTGTTACAGAGGACGCTAGGGAGCATCTCAAAACGTTCCAGGAGATCTGTGGTTCGTTTAGACTACCAGGAGTTAATCCGGAGATACTAAGGCTTCGGTTATTTCCCCATTCATTGAGGGACAGAGCAAAAACTTGGTGGAATAAACTTACGCCGGGTTCAATTAGAACTTGGGCAGATTTGTCTCGTGAATTTTTATCTCGTTTTAATCCTTCATATTTATCTGAGCGATTGTGTAATGAAATTGCTACTTTTTAACAGGAAGATGACGAGCCGATGCACGAAGCCTGGGACAGATTTACTACTCTTCTACGGAACTGCCCAATGCATGGATTCCCCGTCTAGAATCAGGTAACAAAGTTTTATAATGCTGCCAACTTACAAACTCGTATTCGAATTGATTCAGCAGCAAACAGACTATTATTGGATAAAGATCCAGACGAGGCAATGCAAGTTTTGAAAAATCTGGCTAAGAATGAGGAGCAGTTTCCGACAGCAAGAAGAGGGGGTAAATGGGTACTAGCTGTCAAGGATTATGAGGCCGACAGCACGATGAAATCACAGGTGACATACCTTACTAAGGCAATGAAAAAACTCTTGAACTAGGATGCACAACATGGATTTGTTGTCGAGGAGGTATGTGACATTTGTGAGGGAAATCACAGTTCGGAGGAATGTCCAATACAGTTAGAAGAGGGAAAGTATGTTGGAAATTACAACAAGCCGAATTACAACTCCAACAACTATAATCCCAACTGGCGAAAGGACCCCAAGTTTTCTTGGAGTAATCCTAATAATGCCCTGAATCCCCAAGCACACAATCAGAATCAGGGATGACCTAGATTGCTGACGCGACAGCAACTGCCGCCGCAGCAGCAACAACAGCCACCAGCTGCCAATAACAGTATACTGGAACAGACTCTGGCCACTTTTATGTCTCAGACAGGTACCTATATTGAGAATATGAATCAGTTTGTCAAGAAAACAGAGACATTCATGGATAAAACAGAGATGCGAATGACGAATCATGAAGCTACTTTAAAATCTTTGGAGACACAAATGGGTCAGGTTTCCCAGCATATTAAGCCAAGGCAGACTGGAGGATTCCCTAGTAATACTGAAAATGCTAGGCAGCCCACACATGAGCAGTGTAAGGCCATTACTACTAGGAGTGGGAAGAAACTACCAGGGCCAGAAAAGGAAGCTGAATCAATAAGAAAACCAGCTTTGGACAAACCTGCCGAGGAACCTGCCACGACAGGTAACAAACAGACTGCTGCCGATGAGCTTGTCACGACAGCAGAAGCGACATAGGAGAAAATTGATGAACCCAAACCTCCTCAGATTCGTATGCAGTGGGAAGGACGTATTGCTGATTACCGTCCCCCACCCCCTTTTCCTCAACGGTTACAGCAAGCTAAGCAAGAATCTCAGCTCAAAAAGATTTATGATATTTTTAAGCAGGTTCATATTAATATTCCGCTGTTAGACGCCGTCAGGGAGATGCCCGGTTACGCTAAATTTCTCAAGGATGTCATGTCAAAGAAATCTAAACTTGGGGAGTTTGAAACGGTTAAGATGACAGAAGGATGCATGAGTATTCTTCATAGGCAGCCACCCCAGAAAAAGAAGGATCCAGGGAGCTTCATCATACCTTGTGTAATCGGAGATAAATATGTGGGTAAGACACTTTGTGATCTTGGTGCTAGTATTAATTTAATGCCAAAATCTGTTTTTCAGAAATTAGGTATTGGAAAGGCGCGGCCCACGACAGTAATTATGCAGCTATCAGACCGCTCTTACGTTCATCCGGAAGGAAAAATTAAAGATATTCTGGTAAGAGTGGATAAATTTATATTTCCTGCTGACTTCCTTGTTTTAGATTGTGAAGTAGACGAAAACGCACCAATCATCCTTGGGCGACCCTTCTTAGCCACGGGAAGATCACTGATTGATGTGGAAAAAGGAGAACTCACCATGAGAGTGAACGACCAAGAGATTAAGTTGAATGTTCTCCAAGCTATGAAGCATGCTGATGCAGACGAGGAATGCAAGGCTATCACTGAAGTTGCGTTTGATCAACCCTGCATCAGGTCGGGCTATCACGACATCAAAATTGGTCACTGCCGCGGCAGCCACCTACATGACTGTCACGACAGCACCGATGGCAGCAACTCCTCTGAATCCGATACATCAGATACTGAAGATCAGGAGGAGGTAAACTGGATAGACGATCGTCTAGGTAAGTTATTCGAACCTTTAAATTATACTTCGGATAACCATGCAATCCAAAAGCCATCTACTGTTGAACCACCTGCCTTAGAACTAAAGCCCCTGCCAGGGCAGCTAAAATATGCTTTTCTTGGTTCAAATGATACGTTGCCCGTAATCATCTCTTCTAAGCTGCCGCAGGAACAGAAACGGAAGCTAATAGGAATGTTGCGGCAGCACAAAAAGGAAATTGGATGGACGATAGCCGATATTCAAGGCATTAGTCCGGAGTTATGCATGCACAAAATCCTTTTAGAGGAAGATCATAAGCCGACTATAGATGCCCAAAGGCGGCTAAACCTTGCGATGAAAGAGGTGGTTCGTAAAGAGATAATCAAATGGTTAGATGTTGGTATTATTTACGCCATCTCCGACAGCAAATGGGTGAGCCCGGTGCAATGCGTTCCCAAGAAAGGAGGAATGACCGTGGTGACCAACGAAAACAATGAGTTAATCCCAACCAGGACTGTGACCGGTTGGAGGGTTTGTATGGACTATCGGAAGCTTAACAAAGCTACCCGAAAGGACCACTTTCCTTTACCCTTTATTGATCAAATGCTTGATAGATTAGCGGGTAAATCTTACTATTGTTTTCTTGATGGTTATTCAGGTTATAATCAAATAGCTATCGCACCGGAAGATCAAGAAAAGACGACCATCACATGCCCCTACGGAACGTATGCTTTCAGGAGAATGCCGTTTGGATTATGCAATGCACCCGCCACCTTCCAAAGGTGCATGATGGCCATATTCTCCGATATGGTAGAGGACTTCCTTGAAATATTTATGGATGATTTTTCGGTCTTTGGAGACGATTTTGAGAGCTGCCTAGGAAATCTACAAAAGGTACTTGAAAGATGTGAAAAAGCAAACCTGGTCTTAAATTGGGAAAAATGCCACTTTATGGTGGATGAAGGGATAGTCCTTGGCCATAAGATTAGCTGTCGTGGCATAGAAGTCGACAGGGCCAAAACAGAAGTGATCGAAAAGCTGCCGCCGCCGACCACAGTCAAGGGTATTAGAAGTTTCTTAGGACATGCTGGTTTTTATAGGAGGTTCATTGCGAATTTCTCAAAAATCACCAAGCCCCTATGTCATCTCCTGGAGCAGAACCGACCCTTTGACTTTAATGATGAATGTACTGAAGCATTCAAGGTTCTGAAGGAAAAGCTGGTAATAGCCCCAATAGTACAGCCACCAGACTGGACACAGCCGTTTGAGATCATGTGTGATGCTAGTGACTATGCTGTCGGGGCAGCACTTGGGCAGCGGAGAGACAAATTGTTTCATGTCATATACTATGCCAGTAAGACACTGAATGAAGCCCAAGTGAACTACACCACCACAGAAAAGGAGTTATTAGCTGTGGTGTTCTCCATTGACAAGTTTCGTTCTTACATACTTGGAACAAAGGTAATAGTGCACACATACCATTCTGCCCTGAAGTATCTGTTTGCGAAAAAGGATGCAAAGCCTCGATTGATACGGTGGATCCAGCTATTGCAAGAATTCGACCTTAAAATCAAGGACAAAAAAGGGACAGAAAATCAGGTGGCAGATCACTTGTCAAGATTGGAGAAGGGACAGAGTCTACCAATTGATGAGACAAACATACTGGAGACCTTCCCAGATGAGCAGCTCTTTGCTGCCGCAATCACTGCCGCGACAGCCATGGCGGCAGGTAAGTCTTCTGAACTTCCCTGGTATGCTGATTTCGTTAATTTTATAGTTAGCAGAATAATTCCTTCTGATCTTAATTATCAAGCCAGGAAGAGGTTCCAAAATGATGTTAAGCATTATTATTGGGACGAACCTCTTCTTTTCAAAATATGTGCAGATCAGGTTATAAGGAGATGTGTACCTTAAGAAGAGCAAGAAGACATTCTTCATCACTGCCATGCTTCACAATATGAAAGTCACTTAGGAGGCAACAAAACTGCTGCCAAGGTGCTGCAGTCAGGGTTTTATTGGCCGTCATTGTATAAAGATGTACAAATCTTCTACAAGAGCTGTGACAGTTGCCAAAGGACAGGAAACATCTCAAGGAGAAACGAGATGCCGCTGCAGAACATTCTAGAAGTCGAGATCTTCGACGTTTGGGGGATTGATTTTATGGGACCTTTTCCATCTTCATGTGGGAATCTATACATCCTCCTAGCAGTAGATTATGTCTCTAAGTGGGTTGAAGCTATCGCCACTCAAAAGAATGATGCCATGACAGTCCAAAGATTTTTACACAAAAACATCTTTTCTAGGTTTGGCATCCCTAAGGCGATTATCAGTGATGAAGGGAGACATTTCGACAACAGGGTTATTGCTGCTGCCTTGAAAAAATATGGTGTCAAGCATCGGATCGCGGCAGCATATCACCCACAGACCAATGGACAAGCTAAAATATCTAATAGGGAAGTGAAGAACATTCTTGAGAAGATGGTTAAGCCAACTAGGAAAGACTGGTCTTTACTCCTCAATGATGCGTTATGGGCATATAAGACAGCTTTTAAGACTCCATTGGGCATGTCTCCGTACCGATTGATTTATGGGAAAACATGTCATCTACCTGTCGAGATAGAGCACAGAGCATGCTGGGCAATCAAGGCAGTGAATATGGACTTGGACAGGGCAGGACAGAAAAGGCTGTTAGATCTGAACGAGATTGAAGAAATACGGACAATGGCCTACGACAATGCAAGAATCTACAAGGAGAAAACTAAGAAGTGGCATGATAGGAAGTTGCTGCCACGATAGTTCTGCCCAGGGCAGCTTGTATTGTTGTTCAATTCTAGACTGAAACTCTTCCCAGGGAAGCTAAAATCTAGATGGTCCGGCCCGTTCCAAGTCGTACAAGTTTTTCCCCATGGTGCCATCACAATCCGATCATTAAAAGACGGACACCAATTCAAAGTCAACGGACAGCGCCTCAAGCATTATCAGGGGACTGAAGCCCCAGGAATGCAGGAAGTGGTTACCTTAGGAGATGCCCCACCTGGCATCCCTAAGTTAACCTAAATTTTAATTTTATTATTATTATTTATTATTAAGAAATAAGGTTTATTTTATTTTGAATAATGTTTTTATGTTTATTATTTTTAGGAAATAAAGGAGTCAAGAAGAACAAGAGAAGTGAACTCCTCAGCCCACCATCCATCCATCAGCCCAACAAAGCCCAAATATTGAAGCCTGTCGTTACAACTGCCGCGACAGACGCGGAAAATACATACTGTCATCACGCTGTCACGACAGACGCAGAAACACGTCACAGACGCGTAAGAGACGCGGAAACGTGTGTCAGACGCGCTAAAGCTCAACAACCGCCCCGTTATTCGCGCCTGCCGTTACAGCTTCAACGGGCAATAATTCCTTTTCTATAAAACCCCGTTTCATTTTCATTTTCACTCACTCCTGCCTTTCTTACTTGCTCTCCATCTTTAGTTTTCATTTACTTTTCACAACCCTTGCACTAATATGTCTTCTAGGAAAACCCGACGCAATGCCGCCTCTACTTCCTCACCAGTAGCAACTCCCCCACAGTTCTTTGCAACCAGAGACATGTGGGAAGAACGAGGCTTCATCTATACACCAAAGGCAAAGAATCTGGGCCTCAAGCCTTTCATAGCCAAGAAGATTAGAGCTCTATTATGGCAAACTTTGCGGAGCAACCAGAGGAGATGAACGAGACGCTGGTGAGAGAATTTTACGCTGCCATCAGCAGCAAAACGGCGACAGCAGTGAGTGTTAGAGGGAAAGAAGTATTGTTTACAGCCGAGCACATCAACTCCTTATATGGCCTCTACATAGGCCACAATGATGATGCACATCAGCTGTTCCTCAACACCTTGGACGATGCTGACTATGACGCTGTCATAGCAGAACTAACGGAAGAGGGAACCGAATGGAATACCAGCTGGAAAAATCCACACACGGTAAAGCGGAGCCAGCTGCTGCCGGAGGCAAAGCTATGGAATGCCTTCATAAAAAAGAGGATCATGCCGTCATCCTACCATACCACCGTCGACCAGCAAAGGTTAGCATTGATACACTCAATTTTAAATGAACGACCCATTAATGTGGGCAGTTATATTCGAGAGAGTATTTTGGAATGCGCACATCGACCGACGGGCCTACTTTTCCTCCCATACCTCATCACTTCGCTCTGCCGCGACCATAACGTGCCGGAAGTACACACTGATTCAGTAGTCAAAGGACGAGGTTGGACGGAAAAGAATATCCTCAGCCTCATAGAGCTGACCGTGGCCACCCCTCTATCATCATTCAACCCCGCTGCCGCCACAGCTGAATCATCAGAGCCGCAAAATCCTGAACCTGCCGCCGCAGAAGCTGCTCCGACAGACTCCTCCAATCAGATCCTAGCTGCCATTCAAAAGATGGAGGAAAGACAGTTGGGCCTCATGACATTCATCAGGGACTTTGCCGCATCCACGGTAAATTTTATTCAAAATACTTTAAATTTCCCTGATGTTGTTTTCCCCACTTTCCCTGCCCATTACTTCACTGTCATCACCCCTGTCTAAACACCTACACATGCTGCTACCCCACAAACACCATCTGCCGCCTCCATACCATCGCCTGCCCCGACAGCAGCCGGCAGCACTCATGCCGAACCATCTGCTCGAGAAACAAAGCGACCAGTACCATCGGATGACCTTGATGCCTTTGTTGCTGGGTTCTCTTCCTCCTCTGTTTGGGCAGACAGTGATGATGAACCCTCTATTCAGAGGAACCTGTCGAAGGAATTTACACCGGTAAAGAGGCAGAAGCGGATGGCAGATAAGAACAAACTGCCAAAGGCCAGCAGCAGCAGTGACAGCAGCGGCAGCAGCTCTGAAGTTCAGGTTGTACAGCAACCACCCCAGCCCGCCCCGAGAGCCAGAGCCTGCCGCCAGATCCGCCTCAGCAGCAGCAACGAAGACAGCGATTAAATTTAAGTGTCTTATCTTATTATTGCTGCCTGCTATATTTTGTGATGTACTGCCTTTATCTGTTTTCATTTTTATTTTGTCATTTGCATTGAGGGCAATGCAACCCTCGAGTTTGGGGGTGACATCCCTCCATAGCAATGGAGTCCATCTTAGTTGTTAAAATTTTTGTTTTTTACTTAGTTTATTTTTTTGTCTTAAAAAAAGATGAAAATATTGGAAATTTTGGCTGAAAACTGTGAACTGAACTTACCTGTCGTGACAGCTCTATCATGGCAGTGACTTTAGGATAGTTTTAGGAGAAGTTTAGAGCCTTTCTATAGTTCTGAAAACTTAAACACCATTGTGACTGTTATACTGCTTAGACTTCTTTTAGCCAAACTAGAATAGGAAGCTTAGTACTTGAATAGCCCCTAGAGGTGCCTAACACTGGCTCTAGGAAAGAAGTTTAGCAAAAGAGACTCAAAAGCCCTAGAGGTGCCCGAAACCGGCTCTAGGAAGTTAACTAGAGGTGCCCAAAACTGGCTCTAGTAAAACTTTAGCTAAAAAGAAAATAGAGAAATCGAGTCAAAACAAAAAATCAAAGGAGCATGAAAAAGTGCCTTCAAAAGATAAACTTTGGCATAAAAATTCGAGTTAAGAGCTGAAATATTCTAGTGAAACTAAGATAGTCTTGGCATATAACTGTTCACAAGCATGCACACACTACACGAGGACTATAGTGAGATTCCGGACAGATCCTAAATTATCCGACAGGTTGCTGCCGCCACAGGGAACGAACGACGGGTAAGGGAAAGTTCACTGTTTGAAAGCCAAAACAAAAATATTTCATTTTTCTTTTAGGTCTTAGTTGCTTTAGGGCAAGCAAAAACTTGAGTTTGGGGGTGTGTTGAGTGTGTAAAAGTTCTATTATTTACACCCTTTTTAACCCATATTTATGCTGCATTCAAGCATTATTCATTGCATTTAGGTTAGTTTACAGCAAAACATCACAAATATATTAAAAGACACATTTTCTACTAAGAATGGCTGTTTTTGCAGGTTGCCGCCGTAGCAGACGGTGAGGGCAAGCGCTGGGAAGAGAAGCAGAAGAGCTGAACTGGACAACCAGATAAAGAGGACGATACCGCCATGGTTGCTGCAGTGACAGCAGAGGACGACAGCAGTTTTAAGGAGAAGAAGCAAAGTGGACCTCGACAGATAGAGAAAATTCAGCCCGTCTGTCGTGTGAAAACCATATATTTTTCCAAGCCCCATATCAGAAGATATGTCAAGCCCAAAGTTCAAGGAGAGAAAATCCCAAGAAGGACGGCTGGAAAGTAGATTCCTTGAAGATTTAGTCTTTATTAGAATCATACTTTTAATTAAAGTTGTAATCCTTGTTAAATTAGATAACTTGAGCCCAAAGCTTATATAAGGGCATGTATTTTAACCTAGAGGGCATATCCCATAACCGATTACCCTAGCCTTCTATCTCAACCTCTAGTCGTTTTCCTTCCCACACCATGTTCTAAATTCCCCCTAGGGCCACGGGTTGATTTGTAAAGTAGTTGCAAGGGTTGTTTTGTTTTAGGAATTTTCAGTTCAATAAAATAAACTTCAAGTTCTCTTATTTTGGTTATTAATATCTTGCAAGAGCATCGGGAGAGCATTGTGAGGTTATCTATTTACTTAGCATCGGGAGAGTTAAGTATACGAAAGAAATAAGAGCAAGTTCTCTAGTTTATAGTTGAACTATCTCGGACCTAGGGATAGGACGAGGTTAAGTGGCTAAAGAAGAATTCATCCACATCGGTGTTCATCCTTCGATTCACGCCGGGAGGTATCATCAAAGACGTGATCATCGACAGACTTGGACCTAGGGATAGGCCAAGGCACATCTGGGATTCTTGCCAAACTTGAAGTACGAAGTTGAGTGTTTGCTGCCGCGACAATCAACGGACTGCTGCCGCGACAGGTGCTGCCGCGACGGGCGCGACGACAGAATTGGATTTCCTAAACTCTGCAATACCTGCACTACTGAGCAATTCAATACCAGCCCATTCTCTCTATCTTGATATCTCTACTCTTTTATTTACGTTTACCTTATTATTTTCGTGACAACTTCTCAAACATCTTCTTTACTTTCGTGCAGTGAATTAAGGTGAAGCTATTAGCCCAATCCCTGTGGAGACGATATCCGATACTTCGTATCACTTTACTACTTGCGTCGTGTATACTTGCACTACAATTGCGATAGACTATTTTACACGCAACATCCTTGTTTTTACTGTTTTCAAGACTAAGTAAAAAATGTCCTCATTTCGAGCATTTCAACGTCTACTACAGGCATTTCTATATTTTCCTTTTCGCATATATGTAGGGGTGAGCAGTTGGCCGGGGCTGCTCACATGCTTGTGTGTGTGATTGTGCTAGGATTTCCCACACCATCGGGGTGGCCCCTACCACCATGTTCGAAGATGGCTTGGATTAGTTTCTGTGTAACCCGATGCTTTTCCTTTTCTGTAATAAAAACCTTTTTCTTTTCGTTCGGGGAAGAAGGGGGTCGATCGTGGGCATCCGCTATGCCCCACGGTCTTGGCTTGTGACTTGGAAATGCATCGTTATGCGGGAACTAATGTGTTGTCTGGTTGCTTGTGACAAATAATTTGAAATTTTTAGTGTAAAATTAATTTGAAACATTTAAGGTTTAAGGTTTAGGGTTATATATGTGAAATTAGTGTTTAGGGTTTGAGCTTTTTAGCTTATAAATGTAGAAACCAATAAGAGATATATATTGAATTTGGTGTTTTAAAGCACAAAATTGTGCTTGGTGCAGTGGCTAACCCATTGCCTTTGCACCTAGATTGCCCAGGTTTGATTCTCCTGGATAGCATGTGTGGTTGAATTTATTTTTCTCCTCTAAATAGGTGGTGACACGTGTCACCACCTATTTAGAGGAGAAAAATAATTTATTATATCAAATATAAATAATTAAATTCCTCCAATAAGGTGTTGACACGTGTCACCACCTAATTAATTTATTTTATTAGTTTAAAATTAGGACTAAATTGAAAGAATGTGTAAATTGTAAAGACCAAATGTGTAATTATACCTTTAATTTTTTTACTGCCACGTCACCTTCCGTTAGCCTATTAACGGCTGGTGGTCACATTGATCCAATTTCAATAGTTTGGGTGGTCAATTGTGTCGATTTTTTTAATGTGATCATTTTAATACCTTTACCATAGTATGGTGGTCATTGGGTTAGTTTACCCTAATTTTTAATATTATAAAGAAATATAATTTTTTTATTAAATCTAATTTCTTTTTTTTTAAATAATTTTAATTATAATTTTAGTCCTTGGAATTTTTAATTTTTTTTAAAATTAATAGTGTTCAGCGGTGTTCATCGTTAGTGGTGTTCATCGGTGTTCAACGCCTGATTTTAGAATTTTCCTATAAAATATTCTTGTTTTAGTGTTAAAAGTATGCAAGTAAAAGTAGGTTTATTTTAGTTGAAGTCAATAGATCAAATCTTATTAGAGATATTTTTAAGCTTTTAATTTTTTTTTATTCTCGACCCTATTAACTTTTAATTTTTGGTTTCGTCCTAGTTTCAGACGGTGCTGTTACCACTATATAGCTGTTGCTATTGCAATAACGAATACTATTTGAGTTTCTGATTCCAACAAATCCCTAGAAGGAAAAAAAACTATATAAATCTCTACAAAATTTAATTTGAATATAATAAATCATATTTTAGATATGAAAATCGCAAACACAATATTTTACAAATTAACAGCATTTACTGATCACACAATGAACAACACTTACAAAACACATACTAAAATGAAAATGAGAAATCTAATTGATTACTTAATCTCTCATTGATTATTTGATCTCTTTTTCCTTTTGACTACATGCTTTCTACCTTAAATTATATCTTAATAAATTAATTTGGATAAAAATAATTAAGCCATCTCAACTGTGACAAATAAAATACAAATAAAATAAAATCTCTATATATCATCTCAATTGCTCGGTTGCAAGTAAACCTGAACAAAAGATGCCAATCACTGGTGAAGAAAATAATAAGTGCACAACTTTTACATCAACAAATTCTACACCTAGTATAAATATTACTATATATATGATTGTTAGATATTTGTAAGCAGAAAAAGTAATCAAATTATATCTACATAAAATAAGATACGCACACTGGTGCAAGTGACGAGATTAAATGTGTTTCGGTCTTGTCTACCAACATAGATGAGAGAAACGATAATCTACATAAATACATTACATCTCATATATATATATATTTGGTGTATTCTCAAAACACTCTCTCAACATCCCTACAAAAGATATCTCTATAACGTAGACACAATACTTGCATAGATCACAAAAAAAATACACCTCTCTAAAATAATTCTCTCCATTAAAACATACTCTATCTATAGACATTTATACATCAAGTAAATCTAAGGGTAAATTACACGAAGTGCCACTAAACTTTATCTTTTGTATCGAGCATACCACTGAGCTATAAAATGATACACATAATACCACTGAACTTTGTTTTTTGTTCTATCTAAGCACTCGGCCATTAAATTGTAACGGACCGTTAAATCGAAAACGCCGTCGTTTTGGTATAGTTGTTTTTATGCCTAAGATAGGCCAAAACACCGTCGTTTTATTAGATTTTTTTAAAGAAAACATTGCATTTTCGGGAGGATTGAACCAAAGACCTCTACGATGAAAGATTTACAACAAATCACCAAATCAACTTAAATATTTAGTATAATCCTAACGAAAGTAGTATGTGAAATTTAATATTTTTTAAAAATCCTGAAATTTACAAAAATGTTCAAATCACTCCCTAAATCCCCAAATCCTCACCGCTTTCGTCGCTGGCCGCCGTCTTCGACCCCACCCGTTCAGTCGTCGGAACCAGCCTGCCATTTCTTCCAACTCGCCGTCATCGGAAACCAACGAACGATGTGCCAATCAAACAGTTATTTCACGTTTGAAATTTAATGTTCATCTGGCACATAGTTCGCCGGTTTCTAACGACGGCGAGTGGGGGAAATGGTCAGCTGGGTCTGACAATCGAAAAGGTGGGGCAGGCGACAACAGTGAAGATTTGGGGATTTAGGGATTTGGGGACTATTTTAGAAAGTTTTAGAATTTCAAGATTTTTTACATACTATTCTAAAATTATATCATGAGATAAATGAAATTAAGTTCAATTGCAGTATCATTTACATACTATTTTTGTTAAGATTATATCAAATATTTAAGTTGGCTTGATGGTTTGGTGTAAATCTTTTATCTTAGAGGTCCTTAGTTCAATTCTCCCCCAATGCAATGTTTTATTAATTTTTTCTAACAAAACGACGTCATTTTGGCATATCTTAAACGTAAAAACACTTATGCCAAAATGACGTCGTTTATCTAATTATCAAGTAATCTTTAACTAATAAAATTACAATTAAATCTAATTTAATTATCGGCTAAAATTTGAATTAATGGGTAACAATTATGTTTACAATTTAAAGTGAATTTATACTATATAATTGTATTATAAATATGGAGGTTAATTTTTTTATATGGGTAAACTATTGGAATAGTCACTTATGTTTAGTAAATGCACACTTTTGGTCACCGATTTTTAAAATTGACCATTATGGTCACTTACGTTTTCATTGTGTAAACTTATTACCACTCGAATGTTAGTTTTTGTTAAGTGCTGTTAAATGGGTGGCGTGACAGTTACGAAAATTTGTATAATATCATATTTAACCTTTCATATTTACACATTCAATCAATTTAGTCCTAATTTAACATAAATCATTAATTATAGCCTCATTATTTAGACATTCTTTCAATTTGATCATATTTTATGTTAGATGTAGCTTCATTGTTTAGACATTCTTTCAATTTGATCCTATTTTATATTAGAAATAATTTACTATATTTTCTCCATGTCACCATCTGGTTGAAAGAAAATAAATTATAAAACACGGGTTTATGGTGAATCGAACCTGGGAGTGAATTTGGTGCAGTGGCCAACGAGGATGTTATTAAGGTGGCTTTATTCCCAGAATCTTTCACTTGTGCATCTCCAGTTATTAAAAACATAGAGAGGAAGAAGAAAGGCTTCTCCTGCGACACCAGAAGACTCACACTTATTAAGCAAGCTGCACGTCGCAAGCACGCAATGAAAATCTCCAGGATTATGCTCGACGAGGTGGGAATCAAGGAATTAGGCATTGATCCTTTTGGTAAGTAAATCACTAAAATGACTTCAATGTATGTTGACGAGAGCTGCTCACTTAACGAGGAAATTGTTTTGAGTGATGAGGAAAGTCAGGCCAACCCAAGTCCAATGCTTCCCCTTGTTGTCCAGGTCTCAAGCAGTACATCCAAAGCGGGTAATCCCTCAGGGGGTTATCCGCGAAAAGTATGAACCATCTTGCCTGCACCTCTTTCGAGTGGAAGGGACGAAAGCTGGTGCTCTTTACAATCCCTTCCCCTAGTATCAGCAGATATTATTGTGTTACTACTGATCTAAGGTTCCTCATCTCTCACTCTCCGGTTTACGGCGTCCCCAGCTTCAGACAGAAGGCTGAGTTTGCTGCTGGGTTTTCCTCGAATTCTCCATCTTGAATTTAGGGATTTTGTTAGCCACGGACAGGTTGATAAGACCCATGTCTCTTGACGCGGGAGCCTGCCTTCGAGAGGAGCTCTCACTTGGACGTTGCTATCGAACTTCATTACTTGAACTTTGGACGGCCAAGATCGCGAGTCTGCGTTTCCCTTTGCTGCTTTGTTTCTGGTGTTCCCTTTGGTTTGGGCTTATCACTTTGTTGCTTCTTGTTTGATGGGTGTCATTGGCGATGTTAGCCTATACCCCCTGTCTGTTGCCAACTCCGTTGGCTTCGTTTTAAGTCTTTGGCCGGTTGGCCACCTGTTTTGAGTCTGGGTTTGTTCCCCTCTGCAGTTTGTGTTGTTTTGTTATGTTTTGCATTCCCTCGTGCATGACTTTGCATGCGCTGAGGTTGATGCACGTGTCTTGTAGGTTGTATCTTTTGTGTTTTTAATGCAATTTGGCTTTGGATAAAAAAAACATTTGGTAATTTGATAAATAAAATAACATTAAAGATGAAAGCTAATTCAAAAACATGTTAAATTATCAAGAATAAAAAAAAGTTTTTGTACTATAAGATCAAAATTCGATCCTCATCCATGGAATGAAATACATTTCATGTCAACTATTTATCTCCTGACGAGAAAATACACGACCAGAAAAATTGACAACTATAATTAATGATGGATATTCTAATTCCAATAACAACAAAAATCTCATTTTAAACTGAAACTAATTTAAAATTAAGTCGGTTGATATTTAGACCATCCGTGTAAAAAATATATGTATAAATTATTTTTAAATATATTTGTGTGATTACATGATAGTATTTGTTTATATTTTTTTAATTATTTAATATCACACACACCTTACGCATAAATGCTTAAACTCAAATCTCTTAAGATAAACATAATTTTTTTTTCTACCAGAGCTATAGTTAGATTTAGTAGAATTAAAATTGAAAAAGGTAATAAATAAATGTTAATGAGAACAGCGGATGTGAAGGAGGTGAAAACATATATACATGACACAATTGGTCCAGTATTTGCATTTACCATTGACCCAACTGCAGCAAACAATAACATCAATGACACCTCAGATTATCTCTAAGATCAATGTACCTTTTTTATTTAATTTATTTATTTTGGTAGTTTTTTATTTTTTACTTTTATGACGGAGGAATAACTCAATTTCTTTAACAATACACACGTTACAGATAAAATGATTTGAATAATGTGAATGATGTGTGTTTTTTATAAAACTAAATGATGTGTTTTGATAAAGCTTATTTCATAAAATCTTCATTGGTTTGGAAACTAAAAACTTTGGAGCTAGAATATTTAAAGTTCCCTTATATGAGATTCTTCTGAAAGATAAACATTGATTGTAAGACGTCCGCAACTTGACCTGAAAATAAGATTGAAAATAAGATTGAGTCGAAGATGCTATAATATGATATCAAAACAATATAATATTAAGGGTAAACTACATAAATGATCACTGAACTTTTAGTGCAGATTCATTTTGGTCACCATACTTTTAAAATATTCAATAAGGTCACTTAATTTTTAGTTTGATTTCAATATAGTCACTGAACTTTTAGGGCATATTTATTTTGGTCACCGTACTTTTAAAATATTCTATAAGGTCATCAAACTTTTAGTTCAATTTTAATATAGTCATCGAACTTTTGGTTCGCTTTCAATATAGTCCCTCCCGTTACCTTCCGTTAAAAGCTGACGTTAGTTTTTGTTTTTCCTTAATAAAAAATGGGTAAACTACACCAATCACCGCTCAACATTCTTCTCACTCCTATTTTGGTCACTAGAGTTAAAAAAATTCAATTTAATAACTTAACTTTCGAATCGTTCATATTTTGGTCATTCTCAAATGACATGATTATACAAATACAAAAATTGATTAATCCTTCAAAAAAATTCGGGTAATCATTGTTTTTTTTGCTTTGCTTATTAAATTTACCATATTACCATATTTGATATTTTAATAAGCAAAGTAAAAAATTATTACTCGAATCAAATATTCCAATTAATTGGTCAATCAATTATCCAATTTAATTGGTACAATATAAGATTGAGAATTGAATAATTTGAATTTAGCAAATAACCAAAATAATTTTTAAGGATTAATTGAACCCGAGTTCGGTACAAATTTTCCTCAGAAATCTCTTTGAGTCAATAAGATCCTTTTTAGCACTAGATCTCCCTCTCGAAATTCTTTTGGGCGAACATTCTTATCGTAAGATCGCATCATTCTCTTTTGATGCATCTGACCATGGTAAATGGCTTTTAGTCTTTTCTCTTCAATGTGATTCAACTGATCGAATCGTGTTTGTACCCATTCAGCCTCTTCCAACTTTACCTCATTCAATATCCGAAGTGACAAAATCTCTACTTCAATAGGTAGAATTGCCTCTGTGCCATAAACCAGAGAGTATGGTGTTGCCCCCGTCAAAGCACGTACGGACGTTCGGTAGGCGAACAAAGCAAACAACAACTTCTCATGCCAATATTTAAAGGTATCGGTCGTCTTTGAAATGATCTTCTTGTTGTTCTTGTTTGCCGCTTCTACTGCCCCATTCATCTTGGGATGATAAGTGGTGGAATTATGGTGCACTATTTTGAATTGCTCGCACACTTCAGTTATTATCTTGTTGTTCAAGTTAGAAGCATTATCAGTGACGATCCTTTTTGGCAAACCATACATGCAGATGATTTCTTTTTTCAAGAACTTGCAAACCGTTGCTCTTGTAATATTAGCATGGGAAGCTGCCTCTAACCACTTAGTGAAGTAGTCGATAACCACTAGAATAAAAAGGTGTCCATTGGAAGCCTTTGGATGAATTTGACCACTGAAATCCATGCTTCAAACAACGAACGACCACGACGAATTCATGGTATGCAAAGGCAACAATGGAGAATGGATCTTATCAGCATATATCTGACATTTGTGGCACTTCTTTGCATAGTCGATACAATCTCCTTCCATAGTCGACCAAAAGTAACCGTATCTCATGATTTTTCGGGCCATTGAGAAACCATTGGTGTAACACCCCCTTCCCGTCCTGGTAGAGAACCAGGTCGGAGCGTATTACTTGAGGACAATACGATGATCGGTGCTATAAAATTTCATCTTAACCACATTCTTAATCAATATTAGTCATACAGAACATTACCAATATGCTTATTAGTCCAATTCAATCATAAGAAATCCACAAATAACCATTTAGGATCATTTTATAACTTTTATAGGTTTAGGGACTAATCTGTAAAAAGTGACAATAACAGGTCTTTTAAAGCAACAGATAGTAAAACAATGTAATTCAGTGCATGGATAACTAGCCTTTAAACTTTCACACTATTTAGAGCTCACTAACATAATCAATTTATCTTTAAGAAATTCAGTGGCTAAATTGTAACATTAGCAATCTGTCCAATAAGCCTTTAACCAATTTACCTAACCCCGTATCGAAACACCTTAGGTTGTTTCGAAATAGGTACACGAGAGTCAACTCCTGTTGACCTTTCCCTTTAGACCGTTTCGATACAGGCTTGACTAGTATCGAAACGGATTGACCACCTTTGACTTTGACTCGTTTTAGTATGCTATGAACTCGTACTCTTAGGTTCAATATTGTGCACCCGTACCGAAACAGCATCACCCATTTCGATACGGCCTGGCCTGTAATGACAGATTTTTGCTAGTTTTTATTCGATTTACCCTGTCGAACGATGCCCAAATGCAAAGAAACTTTACACGCAATATTTCAATGGTAAAAAATACTAGCATGCCAAATTTCATGACCATATGAATACATTTACCATGTTTTTACCTTTTTGAGCTATGCATGCATTTTTCATCCATTTCAACTTTACCAAAAGAGGCATTTTAAGCTATATAACATATTACAATCTTAGTAATGCACCAACACAACAAAATAGGCACCAATGACTAGTTTAACTACTTTGCCACCTTCCTAGGAGTTTATAAGACAAAAACACATTACTTGGGGCTGGTAGTGACTTGTCTTGCTTGCCAATTCGATCTTCCGACACACAAACCTTCTTAACCTGAAAATGCATGAGATGAGACACGTTAGGCATACTTTGCCTAGTGAGGTAGTCACAAACAATGTAAGTAACAATAATGCCATGGTTATACTTATACATAATCTCATGCCAACAATATCAATGCTATGCAACAATACAAAATGTATAAACATGTTTCATTTTCATTCTTAGTCCTTGGATTGAATCAAGATTGCGGATACGCGAATTCCTACGCCTCGCCAAAATCAATAAATGGTCTAGTCCCTCCGCCTCGCCAATATGACCAATAACAATACACATCCCCTCGCCTCGCCAAATCATTATAGGCCGTAGCCTTAGGACCGTAGTCCACCCATACACTGAGCTCATGAATTCTATGGCACGCCAATTGTATCCAAAGTCCATTCCAATCCAAGGTTGCAATATTCATATTCATTTCAATAATCAATGATATACCCATGTCCGGTGAATTCAATAATGTGACCAATATATATATATATATATCATCAATAACTCACAATTTGATATCAAAATCAATGTCCGATGGTCTCTATGAAATAATCCAATGACCATGCCTATATCAATGACAATACACAATGATAATATCAATGACAATAACCAATGTTCAATGGCAACTTACCAACACTTACCAAAGTGTCCGATTAACCATCCAATGCAATTTCTTCAATAACAATGTTAGCGATGAAATCTAAAATATCAAATAATGATCCAGGAAGGCCTTTCACCTAAACCTGAGACTCTGACTACACTCATCTTAACAATTTGAAGCTTCAAGGCTCTCTGATAGCAATCCCTTTGTTCCTAGCTTGTGATGGAGATGGTGAAACCTCTTTCTCCACTTCTTGAGCTAGAAAATTAATAGAAAACTATTAGGATCGATATTTCGATATCAAAATCAGTATAACGATATCAAAATCAATATTCGACTTCAATAGAGATGACAACGATGAGATATCCATGAATAGTCAAAACCCTAGCTTAGATTACACTCAATATATCCATGGAATCCAATAACCGATTGAGGAATATAGCTTACCTGATCGATAGCAACGATTCGATATCGATAAAATAAAGAAATAGCAAAGCTTAAAATTCCTCAAATGGAGGTGTGTGCTTAGTTGAAGAAGATGATGAAAGTGAGAGGTGCTAGCTTAAGAGTTTTCTCGGGTAAGCTATCTTTCTTGCTTTTGTTTCTATAATTTAACACCAAGCTTTCCTTCAATTGAAGGAAAATCATCAGATAACTCCCCATAAGTGGAGATTTTCATTAAAGAGGGCTAATCGCAAGGTAAGTCCCTCACTTTTCATTCAACTATTATTTTGCCCTCCAACTTACACTTTCTTCAATTTAGTCACAATATAGGTTCACTAATATTCACTAGAGTCCAATGACGATATTTTAAGTTCATTTAGGGTTCGATATCAATAATTAACTAGTCAATACTATATTTAGGCTTCATCAATGTAGGATTTCCGATCACCAGAACTTAATTCCGACTAGATCGGATTTCGGGGTGTTACAATTGGCATGTGTTCCACATAACCCATCATGCACCTCAGCAAGAATGCTCTTAGCTTCTCGAGCACCGACACATCTTAACAATATTTGGTCTTTGCCTCTTTTGTATAAGACTTCCCCATCTAGAACATACCATGTTGCCATTCTTCTAATGGTTCTCTTATCGTTTTCATTGGCCTCTTTAGGGTAAGTTTGGAACTTGATATATTGAAGAATATCATAGTACCATGGGTTGACATCCGCCTCTTCTTCCAAGCTATAACAGTGAGCCGATATTTCAAAGATTTGCATCTCAATTGGCTTCATTTCCGCTTCGGTGCTTGCTTCAAACATCGTGGCCATAGTTGCTAAAGCATATGCCCTTTGATTGTATTCCCTCGGAAGGTAGGAAAAACTGATCTTCTCAAAGTTTTTGACTAGCTCTTGGATCAGATCATAATACTTGACCAACTTCGAGTCTCTTGTTTCCCATTCTTTTCGGAGTTGATAAACTACCAAAGATGAATATCCGAAAACTTGAAGCAACTTGAATTTTCTTTCAATGGCCGCATGTAAACCCATGACACAAGCCTCATATTCGGCTATGTTGTTTGTGCACAAGAATTCCTATCTACTTGCAAAAGGATATTAGACGTTTTTTGGAGAAATTAATACTGCCCTTATTCGGTACAAAATTTTAAAATAAATTATTTCAATTAGATTATAGTTCATGATTTTAAGCAAAATTGATTAACTGATCTAATCTAGTATATATAATATTTCTAAATTTTATGAATTGCAATATCTTATAGTCTAATGATTTTGATACCCTTTTGATTTTTTTTAAGTTTTGGCTTTGGCTAGAATTAATAGGTGTACACTTTCAATTTTTGACTTTCTAGTTGTTTTTACACTTCTATCACAACCAAAAATTTATTAAATTTACCATATTATCATATTTGATATTTTAATAAAAAAGGTAACAAAATCATTCACAGAATCAAATATTTCAGTTAACTAGTTAATCGATTATCTGATTTAGTTGATACAATATAAGATCGAGAATTGAATAATCTAAATTTACCAAAATAAATCTTTTAAGGATTAATCAAAATTTTCTATTTGTATAAACATGTCATTTGAGAGTGGCCAAAATATGAACAATTCGAAATTTAAGTTATTAAATTGATTTTTTTTAATTCTAGTGACCAAAATAGGAGTGAGAAGAATGTTGAGTGATGATTAGTGTAGTTTACCCATTTTTTTATTAAGGAAAAACAAAATGAATCTGCCCTAAAAGTTTAGTGACCACATTGAAAGCGAACTAAAATTCCGGTGACTATATTGAAACTGAACTAAAAGTTTGGTGACCTGGTCGAATATTATAAAAGTACGATGACCAAAATGAATCCACCCTAAAAGTTCGGTGACTATATTGAAATCGAACTAAAAATTGGGAGACCTTATCAAATATTTTAAAAGTACGGTGACCAAAATGAATCTGCCCTAAAAGTTCAGTGACCATTTATGTAGTTTACCCTAATATTAAATATACCGAAAAAAGTAAAAAAAAAAAAACTTTAAAAGGATAAAAATGACTAATTTATAAGTGTCATTAAAAACTATGAGGGTTTACAAGTAATTTAACAAAAACTTCAAAATATTTTACTATTAAAAGGGCAAGGGATCATCTTAAATAGAAATCATTTTGTGTGTGCCATATTTATGTCTCACATTAAAAAATTGTGTTTATTGTTTAAGATTTAGAGTTAGAGTTTAGGATTAGGGTTTAGAGAATTAGGAGTAAGATGTATTTTTTAAGTTTAATATTTAAAATTTAAAATTAGAGGTTTAAAATTTAATTTTTTAATATTAGGTATAGAAAGAGGCACTGAAAAAGGACATATATATTTTTTTTCATATATCATTTCCTAAAAAGATCAATCTTTTTACAAAGGGATCGATCATTTATGCCTAAATGGCTGAAACATCAAACATGGCACGTTTGTTTAAAAAACTTGTCTATTTGTACTCAAAATCAAAGTTTGACAAATCGAAGACAATTTAGTTAAATTCACACTTACTTATAACCAAAAACATTACATTTAAGGAATATTCTGTGTAAACTTTTAGGTATACACGTTTGGCATATAAGGATAAGATAGTTTATTTGTGGTTATGGTCATTGTCTTGCTCTTCTAAGCATTACGTATAAGTCTTTTGTAATAATCTTATGCTCAAATGTTTTATTAGGGCTCGAGAGATTTATGATAAATGCATGTATATATATCTTGGTTTATTAGATCCATAAAAGTTTAATAAGACCGTTTGGCATGATATGACCCAATAACCTAAGTACATTACTAATAAGTGACTATGTGAGTGAATAGAAGTTGAGTTGTTAGTAAAACTTTTTTTTTTACTAAGCAAAAGATTTTTATTAATTAACTGAATATATGTGCCTCATTAAAAACCTCCATAACCCTAGATGGAGGAAAAGAGTACACATAATTCGGGGAGATACAAAATGCAAAAAATTGAACAACTCAAACAAAACATGCATACTTGTATCCATAGAGAACAAGTATTCTCCAGCCCTTCACTAAATCCACCAAACTCCAAATAACAGTAGCTCCTAAAACAATGCTTCATACAAATTAACCAATACATGAAGACTACCAACCTGATCAATCGAATATTTGAAAAATATGAGCTGGACATTCCAAATCCTTGAAGACAACCAATCAATTTCCTTTAAGTTCCTGCCACCAACACCAAGGACGAAATAACGGATGTAGTATCCTTGAATATTATCAATTTCTGCCTTGACCCAGGTAAAAATCTATACTTAAGGAGCATAAACATTCACTAAAGCTATACTTAAGTCAAAATCTATCCATCGACCCACTACATAAATGAATCTTTCATTTTGATTTGAATTATCCGTATTTTTAGAAGCCATAAAAATCTCAAAATGTTTTTGAGGGTGCAGGTGGGCACAAGTCATAAAAATTTTAAAATTTCAGACTCGGTACAAATCATAAAAAATTTAAGGATTAATTCATAAAAAATTTAAAAAATAAAAATCAAATGTAAAAATTTTAAAAAATTCACCCAACCACTACATCCGCCACCGACTCTTCACAACCTCTTGCTCATTTTGTGACCGTGTATTGTCTTTGTATCCTCTTTCTTGTTGTTTATTCCAGGCGACTCCATTTTAAAAAAATATATATATAAGTAGGCATAAGAAAAGTCATATATAGTTTATATCACAATCATATTGGATTTCATAAAATTCAACGTATGAATCATACCAGTATTCTTATTCAGGAATGATAGATTTAATACACTTTAATGAGATTTTTATAGAAGAAAAACATTATTTCTCAAGTACTTTTGTTCTACAAGTGAAGTTTACTTATTCCGCAAGTAAGGACGTTATAGAAGATTTCTGGTTCAAAAATGAATATTTAATCAACCATTTTATGAGATAAAGTATACAAAAATAAAGAGACCTAATTAAAGAAGATTTGTGTGGAGGACTTATGGAGTGGAGCAAATCCATTTGGTTGCAGGTTTCCAAGATTATATAGGCTTGTTAAAAGCAAAGGACAGGTTGTGGATGCTGAGTTAGGTTGCAACAGTAATAGCTGGATGATTCTTTTCACAAGGAAATTGTTCGATAGGGAAATGGAAATGGTTGGAGTGCTGCAGCAGGAGCTATCTGGATCTAAGGTTAACCGAGACATACCTGATCGGATAGCATGGATCCACCACAAATCGGGCTTGTTTTCGGTAAAGAAACTATCAGACTGTTTGGTAAAGGTTGATATTGGGGATCCAGGTTTTAACTTTGACAAGCTTTGGGCAAAAGAGAGAATTTCATTAGTGAATTATCTATGACTAAAGTGACTTAGGTTGAAAATCAATCTCTTATATTAAATAATTTCATTAGTGAATTTTTCTCTCAGTAAAATTTCATATAGGCAGGATCAATAAATTTTGAAATGTATAAAATAAACTTTGATTTTATATATATGGATAATTATACCATGCACGGTGATGAAATTTTTTTGTTTTCACATGCGCCTTAGTTTTAGGGTTTAATGATTCAATTTATGGTTTATGAGTTTATGTTTAGGGTTTGGATATTTAGCGATTGTGGTTATAATTTAGGATTAATTATGGTTAGAATTTAGTGTTTATAGGTTAAAACCTAAATTCCTATCATATTACTCTAAAACCTAAACCCTAACATCTAAACCCTAAATTCTAACCACAATCCTTGAATTCTAAACCTTTAACACTAAACCCTAAACCTCAAACCTTAAACTAAATCTCTAAAGCCTAAAAGTAGGGCACTTGTGAAAACAAAATTTTTTTACCATCGGTGCATGGAATATTTCCCCTATATATATGGTAATATTTTGATACACAAGTAGTGTAAAATAAATTTTACACAACCCTGCATATTTACACTATAAAATCCAAATTCCTAACCATAATCCCGAAAAACTAAACCCTATACCTTAAATTTTAACCACTAACATTAAATTCTAAACTCTAAAACCTAAACCCCTAAACTTTAAACTCTAAACTAAACCTCTAACTCTTAAAGTTTTGCACGTACTTTGTATCAAATTATATATATTTTGGTGTCCACCTAACACTAACTGAACCTCGAACGGACACTCAACTGTACTAACATCACCCTACAAGAAGAAGGTTAAAATAATCGAATTAGAGGTTAAATTTTCATCAACTTTCGGTTATACTGTTATCGGTTGAAGTGGTCGGTTCGAATGAAGGTTATTTTAAATGTTAGAAATATCTATACGACATTAATTATCAAGCACATCAAAAACCTAGATTTGAATTAATTATCAGATTAGTAGAAATAATACATAGCATTAGTAGTTAAGTAGAATAGGACGGCTAGTTTGCATAGTATTAGGTGCATGCAGTTGTTAGATGGCATTGAGCGGTTAGATGCTTAATTTTTTTCAATGAATAATTATATAGTTAAAGACGATTACATTTTTTTCCAATCAGTTTCTCAAGAATTTGTCCTGATTAATTCGGCCTAACTCACGTTGCACATCTAGTTTTGGTGGATCAGTCTTGCACTGAAAAATTTTCTATATACATTAGACCTCGAACTGAAGACATGCTTAAGCGATACCAAACTATTTACCACTTAAACCAATCCTCCTCGTTAGTAGACAATTACATTTTTTAACTATCGTATTTACATAAATTTTGACATATTAACATATTTATATTTGTTTTATTTTTAATTAATGGATAAACTATATCGTTCGTCACTTAACTTTCTTATCACTCATATTTTGGTCATTGAAATTTAAAAAATTTCAATTTAATCACTCAACTTTAAATTACTCTTATTTTGGTCCTTCTAGGATGACATGACACGGTTTATTAATATTTTCTTATGACATGACATATTTAAAATAAAATCTTTAAACCATAACCTCAATCCCAACCCTTAATTTATAAACAATAATCTCCAATCTACAAACCTCAAACCCTCATCTTCACCCTCACCAATTGCACCCTCGTTGGTAGCACCCTCAACGAACGCGCCATCACCTCACCACACCCTTTTCGATTGTACCCTCACCAATTTGGGTAAATTACTGGAGGAATACTCATGAGCCTTAAACATGAATGATAAAAATATATGATTAAATTTTATGATTAGTGATTGTACTACGCATAAGTTGTGAATTTTTATTTGGTCATTTTTTAATCATTAGTTTGGTAATTTTTAGTCCATTACCATGTACTTTTAAAGTTTTGAAGTTTCATTTTTTAAAAAAAAAATTGAAGTTTCAATCATGATCCAGACAGTATCTTTAAAATATGTTTGTTGAGCTGAGCAATCAATGAAGATGGCCAAGAGAGGGCGAATTGACAATTAAAAAATTGGTGGAAGTAAATTGCAAAACGAAAGAAAATTGACACAAGTGATTTATAGTGATTCAACCTTCTAAAAAATGTCAACTTCCACTACCTTAACTATCCACACTAAGGATTTCTACAAATCCACTAATTTGTTTTTCCTTTTCGGCTAAAGGAGATAAACCTTACAAAACCTAGACTTATACCCCAAAATCTAGTGATGACTTTTTTTAGGATGAATACAAAGAAGCAAACTATGAAAAACATCACAAGGTAGTTTGTTTGCACAAATAAAGTTCACTAAACCCCAACACTTAAATGAAAATAAGATACAATGAAGAACACTCAAGTGGGTTAAAAGAATTTGACAATTTGAGCTCAAAGATGTTGGATATGGGCTTGAATGCTTTAGAATGGTTGTCTTTTTTTTGTTGAAGAAGAAGAAGCTTTGGAGACTTATTTTTATATCCCTTTATTGATTTCTAGTTGTTTCGGTTGTTGAGAAATTGAATAGAGCCGTTGGGCTGCAATTTCCCCGCATTAAATGTTGTCTGCCAACATGGGGTAACGGTACACGAGCATCTGTATCGGTACTTGTTCAAAATAGAAATAGTCGTTGTAACAAAGGGGTACTAGTAGGCGAGCATATGTATCAGTACGAAGTGAAGGTTTTACAAAGGGTTCTGGTACGGTCCGTACCGTACCAGTACTCGTTTTTCTCACTAGAACCCTTGGAAGTTTTAATGGAGATAGCATATCGGTACATGTATTTCTGTACCGGTAAACATACCGAAATATTTAAAGTTTGGTTCCAAAAATCTGACAAGGCTAATGGTCGAAACATATTTGAAAATATTAATCTTTGTACTGGTACGCCATAGGTTGTACCGATACTCTAGCAGACTTTGGTTTTACAGTGTTGAAAAGTCATATCGGTACACCAAAGGTCGTACCGGTACTCAGTTAACCATTTAAATAGAATTGTGTTAGGAGGCTCAATCGATCAACCGTGCGGCCAAGAGGGGGTGAATTGGTTTTTGAGTGATTGTGGTGGAAGCTATGGAAAATAAAGTTGGACACAAAGATTTATAGTGGTTTGAGCTTCTAACCAAGCTCTACACCCACTACCTTAGCTTCTCACTAAGGATTTTCTCAAATTCACTATTGAATTTCTTCCTCTTTTCTAAGCTAAGGAGGCATACACACCCAAATCTTTCTATCCCAAAGCTTGAGCAAACCCCTTTTTACAAAGAAAAAAAGAAAAAAAAGCAAACTAAGATAAACCTCACAAGGCTAAAATTTTGCAATCTAAGCACTCACCCAAAACCTAACACTTGAGCATATATGACAATTAAGCTCACAAGTGTGTTCTAATCACAAATTTGACAATTTAAAGCACTAAACATTTTTTCTATACATTGAATGTTGGCTTGTTGTTTCTTAGTCTTTCATATATGCTTGTAGGTGTCTTTTAAAGCCTCTAACAACTTCATGGTTGTTACTAGCCGTTGGGGGTTGTTTGGAGCCGTTGGAGCCTTTATTTCTCCCAATAAATGTAATTATGGACTTCATGATATCGGTACGCGGGGACTTGTATCGATACATGTTCTTCAAAAAACTAGTCTTTGGAGCATTTATTACACAGGGGTATCGGTACGCTATTTAGGCGTATCGATACGCACCTACTCGTATCGACATGACTAAGCATGTATCGATACGAGGTTTGGCTACTGGAATTCTGAAAACCACGGAGGCGTATTGATACACTCAAAAGGTGTATCGATACAGAGTCCTCTGAGTACCGGTGCAGGTCAAACCGTATCGATACTCATGACCAGTTTTGACACTTTGGCTATTTAAAAACATTTATAGTGTGTCAAAAACCCTTTGAAAACATTTCAAACATATTTTTCAAGTTTATGTACTTTTAAAATATTTTTGCAAATTAATTTAAGTCCAAAAATATTTTTCTTTAAGTTATATCAAAATCAAATATCTCAACAAATTGGTTTCTAGTAATGAAAACCCGTATAGATACTCACTTACCAAAATGGTTGGTTGAGTACCTAAAACACTTAGAAAAATTTAGGGATTTGAAATATTGACTTATAAAATTATTTAAGTTCGAAAGCTTGTCAATTTGTGAGTCCTTGTTATATCAAAATAAAATATTGATTTAACAGTCTCTCCATTTTTATATAAATAAAAAATAAAATAAAATTTTAATCCACTCCCCCTATCTTTAAGGCAAAAAGGCTATTTGTTTTTGAAAATAATTTATAAAAATTGTATACCTCACTTCTCCCTTTTTGTTAGATCAAAATCAATAGGGCAAAAGAAAACATACATAACAATAAAATAGCTTCAGAACATAATAAACCATAATATTATAAAATCCAAAGCATAAAATCTAACAATATCCAAAAACAAAAAGCAACATAATGTCATAGGAAATATCAAAGGAACAAAGGTGCATAAAACTCAAATAAGTCTAATAGATATGGTATGATATGAGATAAGATGAAAAAGACTAAGCCTAAGGGGCCTCATCATCATCGTCTTCCTCCTCTTCTTCATCATCATTATCTCCATGAACATGACCACGCCACTCATGATGAAAGGCGATAAGAGAGATGTCCATAGAAGACACATGATGCTCAACGACAATCAATCTCATATCCATGGAAGCCAATCTTGTGTCAATGGTGTCGAACCTTGTATCCATGGCAGCAAATTTCACATCAAGATAAGTCATGAGAGCATCAAGGGAAGGTGGAGCAACCGGAGCTGCGAGAACATCCTTGATTGGCGCAACATCCTCGGGGACTTCATCACGAGCATTTGGATCTCGAATCCATTCACCAATCACCATTGACAAAGTGAAACTTGACTTTTCTAAGGAATCTAGCATTGATAGGCTCTAAGGGGAACCCCTAGATCAAGGGAACAATCTATGTTGAGCTTGAAAAAGATGTAGCTAAGGATGGTTCCATAGGTGAAAGACTTTACAAGGGTGGTGTGACGATTGTTGACGATGTGAACCATCTTGGCGAAGATAATTTAGGCTAGGTTAGGGCGTTTACCTCCACGAAAGAAATGAAGCCAAAAGTCATCCACCATACGAATAGTGGACCACTTACCACCGAATGGTCGAAACTATAAAGTAACTAGAAGGTGAAGGAAACGTTCATGGGCTTTGAGAACTTAAACTGAGCCATTATAGGTTTGAGGGAAATAATTTTCATCATCTATACCTATGTTCTCCATACCTAAGAGGTTGGCTATCCTTTGGGAATCAAGAGAAAAGGTTTTACCCACAATATAAGATTCAATAGCAATAGTTTCAGTTTTCTCTTGGTTCAAAACACACATAGTATTGGAGTAGAAATAAGGACAAGGTTCTTGTAAACAATGTCGGGGAAGTTAAGAAAATTCATAAATTTTCATTCCCTCATCAAATCATGATATTTAAAACCAAATTCATCAGAGTACATATAAGCACAGTCAACGATTCGCTCACGAAGGATAGAAATTTTTTTAAATTGTTTGTAAAATTTCATTTGGCGAGGATTACATGGTTCATTAAAACAATGGATATAAAGTTGGGCAAGATTAGGTTTGGTACCATTATGGGGATTGGAAGAAGTAGCACAAGATCATTTCTAGGACGTTTTCTAGGAGGCGTGGTAAAAGGGATTGGATAAAACCTGCAAATTTCAAACCACAAAAACATAAGTTTGCAGATACATCAAATTTATTCCAATTAATCAACCAATAATCAAGGTAGTGTAGAAATCTATAATTTATAGTTTAAATTCATATACAAGAATAAAGAATTTTTTTGATAAGTTTAAAATTTGAAAACTGTAAAATAATTTATATGAGTATAAATATTGTGAAACTAAAACTGATTTTGATATAACAATTTGACGCATGGACTAAAATGGCTAAAAAATAAATTTTAAGTATTTTTCAAAGACTCACATTTTGACAAGCCATTTTGAACCAAACAATATTTCAAGTCAAAACATACTTAGGTTCAAATTTCACTAAGTCTTTTCATGTGTTTTCAAGCCAAACTTCAACAAAACGCCCAGGCGTATCGACACCCTTATGCGTATCGATACGGCTTTTCAACATTGGAATTTTAATCGTTCATAGTGTACTGATATGGTTTATACCCGTATCGATACGATATTCATCTAGACAAGACTTTAAGCTATAGGTATCGATGCACATTGTAACCGTATTGGTACAATATTCTTATTAAAACATTATTTTGCTATAGCATACCGATACAACATGTCACTGTATCGATACGATATGCTAACATTTGTAAAATTCTTGCATTTAATTTTCAACCGTTGGCTTGTCATCTAGTTGGTATCCTAAAATTAAATGATCGTTGAACAATATCGATACACTATGGAAGTATACCGATACGTTTTTCATCAAAACCAAACTCAGGATTCCAGTGAGCAAAATCCGTATCGATATGACATATCGTATCGATACACCCCTTAATATCGTACCGATACTCCCTCGAAGCGTATCGATACGCCTTGTTTTTCAGTCACAGCGACTCTTTCTTGTTTGAGACATGTACCGATACGCCCACGAGCCGTACCGATACGGTAGGTTGTTGAGCAACATTTATTGCGGGAAATTGCAGTCTGACGGCTCTATTGATGATCTCAACCACTCAAACGGCTAGAAATCAATGCAAGGGTATAAAAACAAGTCTCAAATGCCACAACAACAACTATTGAACCTACAAACAACATCAAAGCACTCAAATCCAAACCTTGTTCTTTCTAGAGTCAAATCTTCGTACCCAACTCCTTTGTGTTCTTCATTGTAATTCTTATTGTGAGTTTGGGGAGTGTTTGATTGTAATTGGGTAAAAATCATCCTTAGAGAGGAATTATTAAAGTTTACCAAAAACTTTTCTTTGTAAAAGTGAGTGGATTAAGCTTTGGGTAGAAAGCTTAATCAAATTGTAAGGTTTCCTCCTCATCCAAGAAAAGGGGAAGAATCCATTAGTGGATTGGTTGAAAATCCTTAGTGAGAGCTAAGGTAGTGGATGTAGAGTTCATTGGAGAACTTGAACCACTCTAATTGCTTTGTGTCTCATTTTTTTATTCTTCCAATTTCCACCCTTAAAATTTTTATCACCAATTCACCCCCTTTTGGCCATTTGCAATTGTTTGATCAACTCAACAATTGGTATACTAATTGGAAGGATTACAACCCTCTTGAGTCGATTCTAGGAGAGTTTGATCAACAACAAGTCAAGCAATGACATCTACCTCCACTTCCAATCTCTATGAGTCTCAATCTACCATCACACCACCATTCTTCAATGGGGATAACTACCCATATTGGGAGAATAGGATGAAACTCTTCATCAAGTCTACCGACTACATGGTATGGGATGTAGTTGAAGAAGGGGCATACATTCCGATGAAGAGAGATGGTGAAGGAAGTCTTGTCCCAAAGGTCAAAGCCGAAATGACCGAAGATGATAGATTGATGATGTAAGTAAACGATAAAACCTTACATGTCATCTTTTGTGCTCTTGGTCTTGATATCTACTCCAAGGTGTCTTCGATCGAGAATGCCAAGGAAGTTTGGGTCACCCTCGAGACAACATATGATTGAACTAGTGATGTCAATGAAACAAAGATCGGGCTACTCAATATAAGCTATGAAAACTTTAAAATGGATCCCAACAAGAGTGTTTCCAAGATGTTTGATTGATTCTCAGTAATCGTCAATGGATTGAAGGGTTTCGGTGAAATCATTTCTGAAGGCAAGCTAGTGAGGAAGTTACTGTATTCTCTTCCAAAATCGTGGGATAGCAAGAGAATAACCATTATTGAAGCTAGAGATTTGAAGACTCTTAAGCTAGATGCTCTTGTTGGATCTTTACTTACCCATGAGATCATAAAGAAAGGAAGAGAAGAAGAAAAGAGGATGGAGGAGAAGAAGGTTGAAAAAAGGAAGTTGATAAAAAGAAGATTGTAATCGCTCTTAAAGATTCATATCATGAAAGCGATTCTAGTGAAGATGAAGATGGGGAGATGGCCATGTTGGCCAAACGATTCACTCGCTTCATGAAGTCCAACCGAGGAAGAAAGTTCACTAGAAAAAGGGACTTCAAGAACAAGAGTAAAGAAGATGAAAAAGACCAAATCATTTGTTATGAGTGCAAGAAATCCAGCCACAACTGTTCTGAGTGCCCTCAATTAAAGAGGAAGAGTTTTGGGAAAAAGAACAAGCTCAAAGCTCAAGTGGCAACTTGGAGTGGCGAGGAGTCATCCGAGGAGGAGGAGGAAGTGGCTAACCTTTGTCTCATGGCCATTGATGATGATCCAAAGGTAAACCTCAACTTATCTAATTTTGTTTTTACCTATGATGAACTTCATGATGCATATGATGAGTTGCAAGAGGTCTATGATGAGTTAGTTGAAAAATATAAAGAGTCAATTTTGAGAAACAAGAAAAATACTTACGATTTGAAAAATCAAAATGAGTCTCTTCCAATAACTAACTTTGAATTGGAAAAGAAGGTTTTATACTCGATAAACCTTACAAATGATCTTAAAAAGAAAGACCTTGATCTTGAAAAACTTCTTTCTGATTTTCAAGATTATCACACCAAGGAGGTGGATAATCTTAAAACTTTTATTACTATTGGGAGAAACGATTTTGAAAAAGGAAATTCTTCTAAAACCCAATATGTGAAAAGAAAACATTTTTATCCTAAACAAAGAAATTTTTCTAAACAATCTAAAAGTCAAAGAATTAGGAGTGTTTGGGTTCCTAAGGTACTCATTGTTTCTAATAATATGAATGCTATTGCTTCTTGGATTCCTAAGGGAACTAAGGTTTTGAGGGCTAACACACATGGACCCAAAATGATTTGGGTACCAAAAACCAAAGCCTAATTTCTTTGTTTGTAGGGGGAGCATTGCTACAAGACCAAAGCGTCATGTCAAAACTCATGGTACCTTGGTAGTGAATGCTCAAGACACATGACCGGTGACAAGAGTAGATTCTTGAAACTAAAGCCAAAGAGTGGTGGATTAGTAACTTTCGATGACAACTCCAAAGGCCACATTGAAGGAATTGGATCCATTGGTAATCACTCTTCTATTTTCATTGAAAATGTATTATATGTCAACGGTCTTAAACATAATTTGTTGAGCATTAGTCAATTATGTGATAAAGGTTTTAATGTTCTATTTGATAAAAATGGTTGAAAATAGTGAACATTAAAGCGAATCAATTGATGCTCGTAGGGCATAGGATAGGAAATATTTACATGGTGCATTTAGATGACATTCATACATCTCATGCATGTTTAGTTGCACATGATGAACATGACTCATGGCTTTGGCATAGAAAATTAGGACATGCTAGCATGAGTGTTTTAGAAAAATTAGTTTCTCTTAATCTAGTTAGAGGTTTACCCAAACTTAAGTTCTCTAATGATAAAATATGTGATGCATGCTCTAAGGGTAAACAACATAGAACCTCATTTAAATCAATTAATGATGTCTCTACTAGTAGATGTTTACAATTGATTCATATGGATCTTTTTAGGCCAATTAGGACAATGAGCTTGGGTGGTAAATCATATGCTTTTGTACTTGTTGATGACTATTCTAGGTTTACTTAGGTTCTATTCTTAAGTACAAAAGATGAGGCTTTAGAAAAATTCATCACATTTTCAAAAATAACTCAAAATGATATTGAGCTTAAAATTTCTCACATTAGAAGTGATCATGGAACCGAGTTTCAAATTTTAGGCTTTGAAGGATTTTTAAATGAAAATAGGATTAGCCACAATTTTTCCGCACCTTGCACTCCTCAACAAAATGGGGTAGTAGAGAGGAAAAATCGAACTTTAGAAGAAATGGCTAGAACCATGCTTTGTGAAAATAATTTACCTAAATATTTTTGGGCGAAAGCCACAAATACTGCTTGCTACATTATAAATCGAGTTATGATTAGGCCAATTTTGAAGAAAACACCATATGAGATTTTAAAATCTAAGAAGCCTAACATTAGCTATTTTCATCCATTTGGTTGCAAGTGTTTTGTTTTGAACAATAGAAAAGACAACTTAGGTAAATTTGATGCTAAAAGTGATATATTTATTTTCTTAGGATATTCTTTAAACTCTAAAGCTATCGTGTATTTAATAAGAGGACTTTAGTAGTAGAAGAGTCTATACATGTTGTTTTCGATGATAACCTCCTTCCGAGGAAGGATTCTTGTGGTGATGATGATGTAGGAATCATTGAAGCCATTGATGAAGGACAAACATCAATGGTGGATGAGATTCCAACCAAAGAAGAAGATGCACAAGATCCACCTCTTGAAGCCTTGAAGGACTTGGCTCTTGAGGAAAAGAAGGTGACATACCCAAGGGAGTTCAACTATGTCAAAGGTGGTGAAATCTTGGGTGATCCATCCAAGGGGATAACTACTATATCCTCTCTCAAATTAATGAACCATGTTGCATTTCTTTCATGTATTGAGCCTAAAAATATCAAAGAAGCATTAAAAGATGATTTTGGTCTTTATGAATAAACTAGATGAGAGTGGTAACATAGTGAGAAACAAGGTTAGGCTTGTTGCTGAAGGTTACACTCAAGAAGAGGGAATTGATTTTGATGAAACATATGCACCCGTAGCTAGGATAGAAGCTTCTAGGATGCTTCTAGCATTTGCATGTTACAATGATTTCAAGCTTTTCCAAATGGATGTAAAAAGTGCCTTTCTAAATGGTTTTATAAATGAAGAAGTGTATGGTGAACAATCGCCGAGTTTTGAGGATTCAAAATTTCCAAATCATGTTTTTAAACTAACCAAAGCCTTTTATGGTTTAAAACAAGCTCCTAGAGCTTGGTATGAAAGACTTTTAAATTTTTTGATTGAAAATAGTTTTGAAAAAGGTAAGGTGGACACTACACTTTTCATAAAAAGATATAGTAATTTCATCTTAGTAGTGCAAATTTATGTTGATGATATCATTTTTGGTTCTACTAATGAATGTTATTGCAAAGAATTTTCTAAGCTAATGCAAGGTGCGTTTGAGATGAGCATGATGTGGGAACTCTCATTCTTCTTGGGACTCCAAATCAAACAAAGGAAGGATGACACCTTCATTAATCAAGCAAAGTACATGAATGATATGCTCAAAAAGTTTGGCTTGGAGAATGTAAAGTCTCAAGCCACTCCTATGAGCTCTTCTATAAAGCTTGAAAAAGATGAAGGAGGTATGTGTGTTGATTCTAAGATTTATAGATATATGATAGGTTCTTTGCTTTACCTTGCCGCAAGTAGATCGGATATTATGTTTAGTGTTTGCTTGTGTGATAGGTTCCAAGCTAGTCCTAGAGAATCACACTTAGTAGCCATTAAGAGAATTTTTAGATACCTTATAGACACACCTAACTTAGGTCTTTGGGATCCTAAGGACTCTTCCTTTAGCCTTTATGCTTATTCGGATGCAGATTATGGGGGATGCAAGATAGATAGGAAAAGTACCTCCGGAACATGCCAATTCTTAGGTAGTATGCTCGTATCTTGGTTCTCAAAGAAACAAAATAGCGTAGCCTTATCTACCACCAAAGCAGAGTACATATCCGTAAGGAGTTGTTGTGCTCAAGTCCTTTGGATGAAGCAACAACTCTTAGATTATGGTGTTCAAGTAGAAACCATACCCCTTAGGTGTGACAATACTAGTGCCATTTGTCTCATTAAGAATCCCATCCAACACTCTAGAACCAAACATATAGAAATTAGACATCATTTCATTAGAGACCATGTGTTGAAAAATGATGTTGTTCTAGAATATGTTGATACCTTGAACCAATTAGCGGATATATTTACCAAACCTTTAGACAAAGAGCCTTTTTGGACACTTAAAAGAGAGTTAGGTTTAACTAGCCTTTCTTGACCCTTTTAGGTCCCAAATTTGCTTGAAATTGGTTGATATTCATGCTTGTGTTAATTTGCCTCATTTTGCTTTTATGTATGTTGCTAGGGGGAGTATGCATTAATTTTAGCCATTAAATTTTGCTCATATGTCATTCACATGCATTTAAGGATGTTTAAAGTTGGATTTTTAAACTTAAAACTGTCAAAAATGCCTGATTTGGTAAAGGCATATCGATACGGCTAAAAGCGTATCGATAGAGGTTCGTCAAGGGAAGTGATACAGGTCAAACTGTATCGATACGATCACGCGTATCGATACGGTTTCGTCAAGGGAAGTGATATAAGTCAAACTATATCGATATGGTCCCGCGTATCGATACAGTATTAAAATCGAATTAAAAATTAGGGCAAATCATATCGATACGCTCTACAAGCGTACCGATATGGTCTCGATGGAGATTTAAATTAGGGATGTTATTTGATAAAAACACTTTTAAAAATTTTCCTCTCTTTTTCTCTACAAACCCTAGCTGTACATCCCTATAAAAACCCCTTCAATTCCTCAAAATTTTCACATCAAACTTAAAATTCATTGAGAGTTTTTCATCCACACATCAAAGCAAAGCTTTTTCAACAATCTTGTGCATTCACATCAACCCATTCATCAACTTTAACAAATCAAGGTATAAACTTTTTTTTTTAATTTTCGTTTGTTTTTATCAATTGTTTTAACTAATTTTTTGTATAAAACATATATTTGTGATATGGGTTTTCAAGTTTTTACAAAAACTTTTCAAAATCTGAATTTTTTTCATTCGAATATAATTTTATATCGTATATTTTTGTAAAAAATTCGAATTTTTTTAACCAATCTTTTCTTTTATACATGTATATATTTTTACCATTAAAATTAATTTTCAAATACCTTGAATTATTGAAATTTATTGGATTGAATGAGATGTTAATTGCATACATATTCGAATTGTTTTGGTGTTTTTCAGGGTTATGGCACCGAAAAAGAAAGCGAGATGATACCTTGCCACTACTTCTGATCCTATGGAGGATAATAAGGGTAACCTTAAACCAAATCTTCCTTATGCTTTGTGTCTCATTTTTTTATTCTTCCAATTTCCACCCTTAAAAATTTTATCTCCAATTCGCCCCTCTCTTGGCCATTTGCAATTGTTTGATCAACTCAACAAATATATATATTCGAATAAAAAAATCAATTTTGAAAAAGATTTTGTAAAAAAAACTTTGAAACTATGGATTTATACATCCTAAATATATGAAAATTAAACTTAAAAACTATACAAGTATAGAGAAATACGCAATATTATAAAAATTGGGTTTTTACCTTGAGATATGGATGAATGAGCAGATGATTCGCAATAAACTTGATAAAGATCACTTGGCTTTGATGTTGAAAATAAAAGCGCCAAAAAGATTTGATGATTTTTGATGAAAAATATAGAGACTTAAAGGGTTTATGTAAGTTTGAAATAAAAATAGTTGGTGTTTGATTTAAAAAGAAAGTCCCCTTTAAAGCTCAGACACGTACGTACTGGTACAACTAAAAAAGCGTACCGAAACGTCACGTACCAATACAGAACAATCCTTTACCGATCCTCAACGCGTACCAGTATAGATAAATCTATACCAAAATGTAGCCCCTAAAAACTCGTATCGGTACGATAACCCCTTGTACCGGCACCCTTTCCCAAAATGTTCAATTTTGGCTACAAATGACCCAAAAATTTGATTTTACTCGAATCGAAATGCATGAATATGATGAATGAGAAACATGTATAGGAAAGCAAAGATACATACTCCCCCTAACAACACGAATAGATGCATTCAAGGAGAATATCACATAAACAAGAAATTTATACAAATTCAAGCAATTTTAAGAACAACCAAAGGCTCTAAGGTTCAAGAAAGGCTTGTAAGCCCTAACTCTCTCTTAAGAGTCCAAAAATTCTCATTAGCTAAATGTTTGGTAAAGATATCCGCTACTTGATGCAAGGTATCTACATACTCTAGAACTACATCTTCTTTTAAGACATGATCTCTAATGAAATGATGTATTATTTCTATATGCTTGGTTCTAGAATGTTGGATGAGATTTTTAGTGAGACAAATAACAGTAGTATTGTCACACCCTATGAGAATGGTACCTACATCAATTCCATAATCTAAAAGTTGTTGTTTCATCCATAGGACTCGAGCAGAACAACTACCAGCCGAAATATATTCTACCTCGGTGGTAGATAGCACAACGTTATTTTGTTTCTTAGAAAACCATGATATGAGCATGTTACCAACAAATTGACAAGTATCAGAGATGCTCTTTCTATCTATTTTACAACCTCCATAATCCGTATTCGAATAAGCATACAAACTAAAGGATGAGTCTCTACTCTCTAGGATACCAAAGACTTAAACTAGGTGTATCTTTAAGGTATCTAAAGATTCTCTTAACGACTTGTAAATGAGATTTTCTAGGGCTAGCTTGAAATATAGCACAAAAGAAAACACTAAACATGGTATATGGTCTACTTGCGGTAAGATAAAGCAAAGATCCTATCATAGATCTATAAAGCTTAAGATCGACAAATTTACCCCCTTCATCATCGTCAAGCTTCGTAGAAGAGCTCATTGTTGTGGCTTGAGACTTCACATTATCTAAGCCAAACTTCTTGAGCATATCCTTGATTTAATTTGCTTGATTGATGATGTCATTCTTCCTTTATTTGATTTGGAGTCCCCAAGAAGAATGAGAGCTCCCCCATCATGCTCATTTTGAACTCACCTTGCATTAACTTAGAAAATTCTTGGCAAAGAGATTCATTAGTAAAACCAAAAATAATATCATCAACATATATTTGAACTACTAAAATATCCTTGCCTTTTTCTTTTAATAAAAAGTGTAGTATCAACATTCCCTTTGTCAAAACCTTTATCAACTAGAAAATTTTACAATCTTTCGTACCAAGCTTTAGAAGCTTGTTTCAAACCATATAAATCTTTTGAAAGTTTGAAAACATAGTTTGGATATTTTGGATTTTCAAAACCGGAAGGTTGTTCCACATACACTTCTTCATTTATAAAACCATTTAGAAAAACACTTTTAACATCCATTTGAAAAGGCTTGAATTCTTGAAAACATGCAAATGCAAGCAACATCCTAATAGCTTCCATTCTAGCTACGGGTGCATAGGTTTCATCAAAATCAATTTCTTCTTCTTGAGTGTAACCTTGAGCAACAAATCTAGCCTTATTTCACACTATGTTACCACTCTCATCTAGTTTGTTTCTAAAACTCATTTAGTGGTTACCCATTTATATGGATCACTAAAAATCTCACCACCTTTGACATAGTTGAACTCCTTTGGGTAGGTGACCTCCCTTTCCTCTAGAGGCGTGTCCTTCAAAGCTTCTAGAGATGGATCTTGTGGTTCTTCTTTTGATGGAACTTCATCTACTTTTGATGATTGTCCTTCACCATCATTGGCATCCAAAATTCATACATCTTCATTACAAGTATCCTTCCTAGAAAGGAGGTTATCATCGAAAATAAGTATAGACTCTTCAACCACTAAAGTTCTTTTGTTAAATACACGACAGGCTTTAGAGTTTAAAGAGTAACCAAGAAAAATGCCTTCATCACTTTTTGAATCAAACTTGCCTAAATTGTCTTTTTCATTGTTTAAAAAAACATCTACATCCAAAAGGATGAAAATAGCTAATGTTATGTTTCTATTTTTGAAAAGATCATAAGGGGGTTTCTTTAAAAGTGGCCTACTCATTACTCTATTAACAATATAGCAAGCGGTATTTGTGGCTTCCGCCCAAAAATACTTTGGCAAATTATTTTTACAAAGCATAGTTCTAGACATTTCTTCTAAAGTTTTATTTTTCCTCTCTACAACCTCGTTTTGTTGAGGGGTGCGAGGAGCTGAAAAATTATGGCTAATACCATTAGAGTTACAAAACTCTTCACAACGAAGATTTTGAAATTTCGTTCCATGGTCACTCCTAACATCAGAAATAGAGTAACAAACATAGAATCAAGTCTTGATTTTTGGTACCCAAATTCTTTTGGGTCCATGAGTATTAGCTCCCAAAATCTTGGTTCCCATGGGAATTCAAGAAGTAATAACATCAACATTATCAGAAGCTAAGAGTTCCTTAGGAACCCACACACTCCTAATATTCTTACCTTTAGAGGGCCTTCGGAAGCCTCTATGTTTGTACCCATTAAAGCTCATCTTCACATAGTTGAGTTTTGAATGATTTCTTTTTTCGAAACGAGTTGTCCCAACTTTGTTTAAGAAAGCTTTAAGATCACCCACTTCCTTTTGGTGATCATCATGGACTCTTGAAAGTAATCCATGCAGGTCTTGATTTTTCTTTTCAATAAAATTTACTTTTGCTTGCATTTATTTTACTTTACTTTGAAGCTCCAAATTAGTTTTAGAAATAGAGTCATTTTCATTTTTCAAATATGAAATAACACTTTTGTTTTTCAAAATTAACCCTTTTAATTCTAAAACCAATTCATCATAAACCTCTTGCAATTCATCATATGCTTCTTGAAGTTCATCAAATTCAAAAGTAGATGAATTAGAGGTTACCTTAGGATCCTCTTCAAGTGCCACGAGACATAGGTTGGCTACCTCTTGCTCCTCATCATCGGATGAGTCTTCATCGCTAGCCACATGAGCCTTGAGCTTCTTCTTTTTCTCGAAGTTCATCAAATTGACCCGACTTTTTGCACTCATAGCAAATGATTTGGTCCTTCTCTTCTTCCTCCGGTTTGTTCTTGAAACCCTTTCTTCGATGGAACTTTCTTCCTCAGTTAGATTTCATTAACCACGTGAATCTCTTGGCTAGCATAACCATTTCTACATCTTCTTCCTCACTAGAATCACTCTCTTCTTGTGAAGATTTGAGATCAATCCCAACTTTTTTTCTCTCCATTTCCTTCTTCTTCTCTTCATCCTTCTTTCCTTGCTTCATTAGCTCATGAGTGAGAAGAGGCCTCATGAGAGCATCAAGCTTAAAGGTCTTGAGATCCTTGGCTTTTATGATGGAAGTATTATTTGAATCCCATGATTCTAGAAAAGAATAGATAAGCTTTTGAACAAGCTTGTCCGCCGAAATAATTTCTCCATTGCCCTTGAGCCCATTCACAATGACAGAGAATCGATCTAACGTCTTCTTGATGTCTTCACCCGATTCCATCTTGAAGTTCTCATATCTTAGATTGAGGATCCCAATCCTGGTCTCCTTCACTTCATTAGTACCTTCATGAGTAACTTCTAGCTTGTCTTAAATCTCCTTGGCACTCGTACAAGAAGAAATCTTAGTATACTCGTCGGGTCCAAGAGCACAAAATAAGATGTGCATAGCTTTGAAATTGTGTTGTAGCTTTCTTCGATCTTCATCGGTCAATTCTTGTCTTTCCTTCTCGATAAATTGGTCTCCTTCTCTCTTCATAAAGATAGATGGCCCATCCATCACTACATCCCAAAGGAGGTAGTCATTAGATTAGATGAATAATCTCATCATATTCTTCCTATATGTGTAGTTTATCCCATTAAAGTACGGTGGCTTGAAAATGGATTGAGCTTCCTCCATGACGTAGTTGTCGGAAGTAGAGGCCATGGATTGAATTGAAAATTGATTGAACAATAGTTAGATCTACTCAAGAGGATGTGAAGTCTTCCAATGAGTGTAGCTCTGATACCAATTATTGATTTGTTCAATCAATAAAGATGGCCAAGAGGGGTGAATTGGCAATTAAAAATTTGGTGGAAGCAAGTTGCAAAATGAAAGAAAATCGACATACGTGGTTTATAGCGATTCAACCTTCTAAACAAGGTTTACATCCACTACCTTAGCTATCTATACTAAGGATTTCTACAAATTCACTAATTTATCTTTGCTTTTCGGCTAAAGGAGATAACCTTACAAAACCTAGACTTATATCCAAAAGTCTAGTGATCTTTTTACCTAAAGGATGAATACAAAGAACCAAAATATGAAAAACCTCACAAGGTAGTTTTTTTGCACAAATGAAGTTCACTAAACCCCAACACTTGAAAATAAGATACAATGAAGAAAACTCAAGTGGGTTATAAGAATTTGACAATTTGAACTCAAAGATGTTGGATATGTGCTTGAATGTTTTAGAAAGATTGTCTTTTTTATTAAGAAGCTTTGGAGACTTGTTTTTATATCCCTTCATTGATTTCTAGCCGTTTGGGTTGTTGGGAAATTGAATAAAGCCATTAGGTTGCAATTTTCCTACATTAAATGTTGTATGGAAACATGGGTATCGGTACGCGAACATCTGTATCGGTACCTGCTCAAAATATAAATAATCGTATTAGTACGGAGTGGAGGTTTTACAAAAGGTTCTGATACGATTTGTACCATACTGGTACTCGTTCTACTCACTAGAATCCTTATAAGTTTTAATGGAAATAGCGTATCGTTTCACGTATAGTTGTATCGGTACTCACTTACCAAAATGGCTGGTTGAGTACCTAAAACAATTAGAAAAACTTAGGGACAGAAAATATTGACTTAAAAATTGTTTAACTTCGAAAGCCTGTCAATTTGTGAGTAAATTCAAGTGTCTTAAAAAATTTATTTATTTGTAATCAAGTCCTTGTTATATCAAAATCAAATATTGGTTTAATAATGTTAAATTAAACTCAACTCATGCATTAATCATGGTATCATACGATGGTTGTAAATTTAGTTCTTGTTCTCAAATTTTGTAATGTTAAGTTTTTAATTTAATTACATTGTTTCTCTATTATTTGAGTCATGATTGAAATTTTAAAATTTGAAAAAGCACCAGAGTTAAAATTAACCAAATTAGAGTAAAGAAATTGAATTCACAAAGTATAGATGATAACCATATAATTACTCTGATGGTTCACACCATTGAAAGGTGAAGAAAATTGATGAGATGGATAAAAGATACTGATGGAGTTGGTCAAAAATACAGTGACTCTGAATATTATCACAAAAAATGGAAGTCCTCACTGAATAACAATAATGTAAAAGAAAACTACTACTTTTACTCTCAAATTTTGGGGATATCAGATAAGTGAATACCAAAGATCACTTGATTTCTACAAATTTAATACAAATTTTTCTTATTTAAATATCTAATTCAGCTTGATTTCTGCAAATTTGATACAAGATTTGATGCAGCAAAAGCTGCAGATCCACCACCAACACATACAACAACTACCCCAACCCGCAACACAATCTCCCACAAGTTATCTTAAGGAACAAGGTAAACACATGAAGGACCCAAAAGCAATAAACTCAAGCTGAGAGTCAAGAGTGCTCCCGGAGTTTCGAGGTCTGTCGCGGCCGACAACACCCCGAGCTCTTCGGCCTTGGAGAGGAGTCTGAGTTTCTCTATTGATGATAGAGATAACCCAAACTTCTCTGCTGCTGATAGTAGCCCTGCTTTCTCTGTTGATAGTAACCCAGAAGAGAATAGATGAGCTTTTGAACAATCTTGTACGCCAGAATAATTTCTCCATTGCCCTTGAGCCCATTCACAATGACAGAGAAATGATCGAACATCTTCTTGATGTTTTCATCCGATTTCATCTTGAAGTTTTCATAGCTTAGATTGAGGAGCCCAATCTTGGTCTCCTTCACTTCATTAGTACCTTAATGAGTAACTTTTAGCTTGTCCCAAATCTCCTTGGCACTCGTACAAGAAGACATCTATGTATACTCGTCGGGTCCAAGAGCACAAAATAAGATGTGCATAGCTTTGAAATTGTGTTGTAGCTTTCTTCGATCTTCATCGGTCAATTCTTGTCTTTTCTTCTCGACAAGTTGGTCTCCTTCTCTCTTCATAGGGATATATGACCCATCCATCACTACATCCTAAAGGAGGTAGTCATTAGATTAGATGAATGATCTCATCATATTCTTCCTATAGGTGTAGCTTACCCCAATTAAAGTACGGTGGCTTGAAAATGGATTGAGCTTCCTCCATGACGTAGTTGTCGGAAGTAGAGGCCATGGATTGAATTGAAAATTGATTGAACAATAGTTAGATCTACTCAAGAGAATGTGAAAGCTTTCAATGAGTGTAGCTCTAATACCAATTGTTAATTTGTTCAATCAATGGAGATGGCCAAGAGGGGTAAATTGGTAATTAAAAATTTAGTGGAAGCAAATTGCAAAATTAAAGAAAATTGACACAAGTAGTTTATAGTGGTTCAACCTTCTAAACAAGATTTACATCCACTACCTTAGCTATACACACTAAAGATTTCCAGAAATTCACTAATTTGTCTTTTCTTTTCGGCTAAAGGAGATAAGCTTACAAAACTTAGACTTATACCCCCAATGTCTAGTGATCTCTTTCCCTAAAGGATGAATACAAAGAAGAAAACTATGAAAAACCTCACAAGGTAGTTTGTTTGCACAAATGAAGTTCACTAAACCCCAACACTTGAAAATAATATACAATGAAGAACATTTAAGTGGGTTACAAAAATTTATCAATTTGAACTCAAAGATGTTGGATATGTGCTTGAATGCTTTAGAATGGTTGTCTTTTTTTAGAAGCTTTGGAGACTTATTTTTATATCCCTTTATTGATTTCTAGCCGTTTAGGTTATTGGAAAATTGAATAAAGGTGTTGGGCTGTAGTTTTCCTACATTAAATATTGTCTGGCAACATGGGTATCGATACACGAGCATTCATATCAGTACCTACTCAAAATAGAAATAGTCGTATCAGTACGAAGTGAAAGTTTTACTAAAGGTTCCAATACGGCCCGTACCGTACTAGTACTCATTCAACTCACTGGAATCCTTGGAAGTTTTAATAGAGATAGCATATCATTTCACGTATAGCTGTACCGGTATACATACTAAAATATTTAAAATTTGGTTCCAAAAATCTAACAAGGCTAACAGTCAAAACATATTTAAAAATATTAATCACCGTACGCCATAGGTCGTACTGTTACTCAGACACACTTTGGTTTTACATTGTTGAAAAGTCGTACCGGTACGCCAAAGGCCGTACCGGTACTCAGTTAACCATTTAAATAGAATTAGTTTTCAGTAACGAAAACTCGTACCAGTACGTATGTAGTCATACCGGTACTCACTTACCAAAATGGCTGGTTGAGTACCTAAAACAATTAGAAAAACTTAGGGATTAAAAATGTTGACTTAGAAGATTATTAAAATTCGAAAGCCTGTCAATTTGTGAGTAAATTCAAATGTCTTAAAAAAAATTATTTATTTGTAATCAAGTCCTTGTCATATCAAAATCAAATATTAGTTTAATAATGTTAAATTAAACTCAACTCATGCATTAATCTTGGTATCATACGATGGCTGTAAATTTAGTTCTTGTTCTCAAATTTTGTAATTTTAAGTTGTTAATTCAATTACATTGTTTCTCTATTATTTGTGTCATGATTGAAATTTTAAAATTTGAAAAAGCACAAGAGTTAAAATTGACCAAATTAGAGTAAAGAAATTGAATTCACAAAGTAGATTACAACCATATAATTACTCTGATGGTTCAGACCATTGAAGGGTGAAGAAAACTGATGAGATGGATAAAAGATGCTGATGAAGTTGGTCAAAAACACAGTGACTCTGGATATTATCACAGAAAATGGAAGTCCCACTGAATAACAATAATGTAAAAGTTTTAAAACCACTACTTTTACTCTCAAATTTTTGGGATATCAGATAGTGAATAACTGAATACCAAAGATCACTTGAATTCTGCAAATTTGATACAAATTTTGCTTATTTAAATACCTAATTCAGCTTGATTTCTGCAAATTTGATACAAGATTTGATGCAGCAAAAGCTGCAGATCCACCACCAACACATACAACAGCCACCACAACCTGCAACACAATCTCCCATAGGTTATCTTCAGGCACAAGGTAAACACATGAAGGACCCAAAAGCAATAAACCCAAGCTGAGTGTCAAGAGTGCTCCCGGAGTTCCGGGGTCAGTCGCAGCCGACAGCACCCCGAGCTCTTCGGCCTTGGAGAGGAGTCCGAGTTTCTCTATTGACGATAGAGATAACCCAAACTTCTCTGCTGCTGATAGTAGCCCTGCTTTCTCTGCTTTGGTTAGCAGTTTCAGTTTCTCCACATTTGTCAGTAGCTTCACTGGTTGTGTTGCCGCCGTGCTGTTCCGTGGCCCCGGCTCGCCCAGCGGGAAAACAGTCGAGTTTGAGCCCTGCATTATTTTCATATGGCATTGCATCAAGTTCGAAGCTATTTATCCTATTGTTTTTGTTGATCATATTTCAAGATATAAGCCGTTACTTACTAGCAATTAATCTTTAAGGTGTTATAAACAAGTATGGTCATAGCTCCAAAACAAATGTATAAACTTAACGTGGTTTAAGGTTTTTCGGTGAAACAAATTGCAAACAGTTTAGTCGCATCAACTCAATTTTTTTTAATTTTCGATGTTGTAATGAATTTATCTTTCTCTAATCGTGATTTTCCGTAAAGGATTTTACACATTAAATCTTGAGGTCTATTATTTAAGCCATTACTAGGTGAAACGGTTCGAACCCGGACTTGTTAAATGTAACTTCTTTAAAATGATTGTATGAACTATTGAGTCCTGAACTTTAGCCTTTAGGGATGGACCAACGGGTGATGTATGGAGCGGTCGCACTTTTTAAAAAGTTTAAATTCACTTATAGTTTAAATTTTTGTAGTTCGTACACCCTTACATAAAATCATACATCCGCCCGGTTGAACTCGTTAGATGTAGCCTTTTAAAGTGAATCCATGAATTAACAGAACAAATCCAAGTATGCAATCATTAAGGGGTTTCAATCAAGTATAGACAAATAAAGGTGGTTCGAAAGCAAAGATTAGAACAAGGGAATAACTTAATTTGTCATTTAATCAAACAAGTTGAGAGCAGAAACATTAAACATGTTGAAACTCAAATTCAGCCATTGAAACATCAAGAGAGAAAAAAAATCAATATATAATAACCAAAAGAGAGAAAGAAAAACCAGAATGGGATTGAATTGGAAAGAGAACCGACCTTTCTAGAACCAACAGTTTTAGCAACCGAAGACGGTGGTTTCTGAGTAGCCATGGATTGAATGTGAAAAGGTGAGAAAGTTGCAGGATTTGGAGATGATTCGAAGGACCATTTTGTTGTAATCCTTGAAGAAAACAGAAATGGACTTCCTTTGCTGCTATAAACAGCTACGGATTCCATGTCTGGGTTTGTTTTTTCACAAATTTTCGTAGAGCTATGGGTGTTTTTGTGGGGATTCTTTTGAAGAAGCTTGGCTGAAATGAATGGACAGACGGTGAGGATCGTGGATTGAGTTTCAGTCGTTGAATACCTGCGCGGCGTACAATGATTGGTTGCCTTTCGCATTGCATGGATTTTGTAATGCCTCCAATTATACTATTCTAGGGGATAATAAAAACTAGAATTCACTAAAAAAATCGAGAATTTTAACTTTACTCGAGGGGAAAAAAATTATACATGTTCCGACTCAAATCATAATTGCATAAACTCAACTCGAATAAAAAAATTTAAATAAATTTTAAATTATAAAACAGAAATTCAAATAACTTCAAATTTTTAGTAACTAGTATATCGGTTTTCAAGTTCGAGTCAATTCCCTTAGTTCTACCTTATGTGTGTGTGTATATATATATACTTTGAACAGAAACCCGAACAACTTGATTCAAGTAAAAAAAAAATCAAATAAAATTTGAATTATAAAATAAATCTCGCCAACTCGACTAACTCAAAAAAATTTACTCGACTAGATCGAATTTTCACCCATATTACTCTCATATTATAATGGTTAGCGAAATCTACTACATTTTTGTAAGGCTTAAATGAAAAATAGGTGCCTAAAGTATTTTTTGCTAAAAATAGATGCCTAAAGTTTACACCGTTGTAATTTTAGGTGTTTGATCGTTAAGAGGTGTTAAAAAATTTAAATACCAATCAATGCTTGACACGTGGCACTAATTTGTTTTTTTAAATTTTTTTAAGAAAAAAACCCAATTTTTCAGAAAATCCCAAAAAAATTCAATTTTTACAAAATGGTCCCAAAATCTCTAAAATTTCCCAAACCCAAACCCCAAATTGTTGCTACTTCCGCCACCAATCGCCTCCCATGAGCACACCCCTTTGGTTGTCGGACCTAGGCGGTCGTTTCCCCCAACACGGTGTCGTCAGAAACATTTAACGGCGTGCCAGCAGAACGTTGAACACGAAATCGACGTTCCATTGGTACGTTGTTCGGTGTTTCCGGCGACGCCGTGTTGGGAGAAATGGTCGTCTAGGTTCGGCAACTAAAGGGGTGTGCTCAGAGGCGACGAAAGGGGTCGTGATTTGGGGGTTTTGGAAATTTTAGGGATTTAGGGCTTGTTCTGTAAAAAAATTGCAAATTTTTGGGGTTTTCTAAAAAATTAAATTGTTTCAGGTTTTTAATTTTGAAAAAAATAAACATGTCATGTGTCAAGCATTGATTGGTTAACAAAAAATTTTTTAACACTCCTTAAAGGTAGACACCTAAAATTGCAACATTGTAAACTTTAGGCACCTAAAATCACTACAGTGTAAACTTTGAGCACCTAATTTTAGCAAAAAATTACTTTAAGAACCTAAAGTTCAAAAGAGATATACTTTGGGCACTTATTTTTCATTTAAGCCTTTTTGTAATTACATTCAAATCTAGTTACCATATAATTTTCTAAACCTATCCTAATATTTGTTTTATTATTATTATTATTATTATTATTATTATTATTATTATTATTATTATTATTATTATTGTTGTGGATAAAATAATGAACAAGAATAAGAACAAAGAGATGAGAGAGAAGGAGAGGGAGATTTTTTTTATTCTCTCAATATTGAATTGTATACAATGTTTTCTCCAAATCTATATTTATAGGCATAAGATGGAAACCAACTCTAATTTCAATGGGTATTACCTAGAGGTGGCAATCGGGTCATTCGGTTCGGTTCGGTTCGGGTCGTTTCGGTTCTATCTAGAATCGGTTTAGATTCGGTTCGGGTCGGTTCGGTTCGGGTTCGGGTCTAATTCGGGTCTGTGATGAGTCGGATTCGGTTCGGGTATTGGATCGGGTCAATACCGGATCGGTTGTTTTCGGGTCGGGTCAATATCGGATCGGTCGCTTTCGGTTCGGGTCAAAATCGGTTCGTTCGGGTCGCTTTCGGTTCGGGTTAAAATCGGGTCAATTTCGGGTCGGGTCAACATTTAAATTTTTGGGTTAATTCGATTTGAGTTGGGTTAAAGGTTTGAGGTTTAGTATTTATGGTTTAGTTTAGAGTTATTGGTGTATGAGATTAATTCTGATTCAACTTGTTAATCTATGCATTTGAATTTGATTAAATATTTAAATCAAAGCTTCATGTATCAATATAATTTTTTTGTATAATTATATTAAATCAAAGTTTATAATAATAATAATAATAATAATAATAATAATAATAATAATAATAATAATAATGTCTGAAATGAATTAATTTATTAAACATAGGATCTAATTGAACTAACTAAAATCTAAAAGCATAAATCACGGACATAATTAAAATAATTTTAAAACTAAATGTGAAATTTCAATTAAATTAATCTAAATTGAAACTCAATTAAATTAATAAAAATATAAAGACAATTGGTAAAAATAGAGAGGGAAAAAACAAAATTTTGGAGGGAAATAAGCCACCAATTTTTTAAGCTAGATTGAAAAAAAAAAGAAAAAGACAATTGGAAAAAATAGAGAGAGAAAAGACAAAATTTTGGAGGGAAATAAGCCACCAATTTTTTAAGCTAGAGATTAATTACTTTTTAGGTCATGTTGCATTTAAAATGTTACATTTTAGTCAACTTTAAGTTTTAGTTTAATTTAATTTAGTCACAAGTATTCTCACGGTTTAGACTTCGGATATAGAAATCCCCTCCCAGTAGTGATATTTAGTCTCTAAAAATTTACTTTTAGTTGAAATTAACTAATCTTTGTAATTTAGTCTATTAATTTAATATATTGATATTTCCGTTCATTTTAATTTCAAAGATTTAATTTTTAGCCAAAATTGACCCCTATTTATTTATATGGTATAATTACAAAATTGGTCATTGGACTCTCAAATTTCTCCACTTCCAAATTGTCAATTTAGTCTACAATTTCAATTTTATGCTATATTTTATGATGAAATTATAAAATTGGTCACCAAGATCTCAAATTTCTATACTTCATTTTATTATTTATTATATTGTTAAAAATAGATATTCGGGTCAAATTCGGGTCAAAATCGGGTTAAAATCGGGTCGATATTCGGTTCAGCTTTCGGTTCAGCTTTCGGTTCGGGTAGCATTCGGTTCGGGTCCATTTCGGTTCGGGTCCATTTCGGTTCAACAAAAAATTTCGGTTCGGTTCGGATCGGTTCGGTTCGGTTCGGGTTTCGGGTCAACTCCGAATCATCATTTCGGGTCAAAATCGGGTTTCGGTTCGGGTAATTCGGTTCGGGTTTCGGGTCTCGGGTCAAGTTTGCCAGGTCTAGTATTACCTAATAATAAAGGAAAATAAAGTCTCCTTTAATACATAGATGCTCACCATAAATAAATATTCATAGCACCCCCTTGGATATTCATAAAGATAATGTGCCTCATTAAAACCTTACTAAGAAAAAACTCAGTGGGAAAAAAATTATTAGTGAAGAGAAAAGAGTGCACGCATCTTTGATAAGCATAACATGTTGTCTCATTAAAAACCTTACCAAGAAATTTTATTGGGAAAAAACTTCGGTTAAGGGAAAAGAGTGCAACGTATTTACTCCCCCTCATGAAAACATTACATAAGATCATTGAATTTTTATAATTCAATCTTGAATACAGACTTCAAATGTTGAAGTAGATTATGCACTAATGAATAAATCTTTCAAATTACTGCATGAAATGACTCATCAAATATTATTCTTCTGAATATCACGAGGGGTGAAACTTTGAAGAAATATGTTTCGTTTTGTCACATTTTGATGTATCCACCTTTCGATTGAGATATAAATTTTGCATTATCTCTGCATAAGATAGCTTGCATCTTATCTTATGAAAACATTTCACATATCTTCTGGATATGTATATCCAAACACATTTTTCAGCTTTGTCTTGTGTATAACAATTATATCTACATGATTTGAAGAAGCGTTAAATTTTGAAAGATCTAAAAGTAATGGTCTTTGCAACATTTAGATGGTACTTATTCTCATCCAACAATCTTAGAATTATTGGGGTACTCAATAGATACACTTTATCTATATCAAATCTTTTAAGATTCTTTCAGCATGCGTGTATTCATGGTGTAACACCCCTAAAATCGACTTAGTAGTAAACAAGATTCCATTGATCAAGGACTAACTTGATTTGATTAAGTGGCCAAGTTGCATGAATTGAAAGTTGGGTGGTTTAAGTGTGAAGATATAAGTGTAGGGTGACTAACCATGTGAATATCCCACCAAGGGGTTAGTCACCCCACACGTGTTTATGATGAAGAGGATTCCTTCAAAATTGGGGTTTCTAAAATCCTAAAAATTGTATTAAGCCAGTAAAAGAAACGAAAGAAAGAATGAAGGATAGAAACATACCTATCGGATGAGATAAGCAAGCACCTCCCCGTCTCCTACCTAAGCTAGCACCTCTATGGAAGCTTGAAGAAAGCTTTGGCTTTTCCTTTGATTCCCTTAATTAAGTTTGATCCTCCTTGTAACCAAGGTAATTTTTGGGATTCCCATGGATCTCAAATTATAAATAGTTAAATGATACCAAGTGCCTTCCATAGCTATAATTAACTATGGACATTATTGTAAGTCTTGAATATTGGAAATTCTATCGGTCTTGATAAATTCATGTTCTTTTCATGATAGAGCAATCCATTGGTGGGGAAGAATCACCCAACTCCTTCAAACAAATCCAAGCCTCCAATAAAGGAGTTGTCATCCGGAGGCCGAAATAGCTTCACTTTGTCTGATGAGTATAGTTTATGTCTTGGGATTGGCTAAATGCCCTCCTGATTGCATTTTTGTGACTTCTACGAATTTATATCGTTCCCATGTCAAGGCTTCTATAGAGCAAAGTTAAGTACGCGACAAATGTAAGCTAGGTAAGCTTACATATGTGTTATATGCTTTGATTATGAACATGACATGATTGAGAATGCATGACATTATGACCTATGACATATATATACTTGGATTATCCATGGAACATGAAAAATATGAAGGGGAAGTTACATGTGAGCTAAGGCTCTAATATGATATATGACATGTTCAAGAACCATGAAAAATATGATATTATGAATGCCTTTAGATACAAATGTACTTTGGATATAATTGGCATGCCATAGAATTTATTGAGCTCATGTATGGGTGGACTACGGTCCTTGGGTTATGACCCTTATGCGGCGACGTAGAGGGATGTATGTGTTTTGATCTTTTGTAACCCTTAAACCCGACCTAAAAGAAAAGACCGAATTTAGGTAGTTACGATTGAAAACCTTTCCCTCGAGCAATAGATTTTAGGTTTAAATAATTATTAAATAACCATAATTACCATAAATTACCACAATTGTTTACAAAACCCAAACGTTATAAAAATATTATGATCATTTAATAAAATATTTGAATAAATTCTGTAAATACATGATGAAACATAATACCAAAAATATAAAGTTCCACAGTTTGAAATACATAAATTTCTCAAAACATAAAATAATAATGATAATAATAATCTGATAGTCTAAAGTGAAGTTCATAATGATGATAAATTATCCGAGTAAAATACGAGATGCTCCAAGTACCGAGTCGCCTAAGTCTCTATATATATCTGAAAGAAGAACTAAGGGGAGTAAGCTAAAGAGTTTAATGTGTCTCTAATAGTGCAAGAAAAATCTCAATCTCAAAAATATAATTATTTCGATAAAATCTTTAAATTCACAAATGACGATGCACAACACAAAAGCTTTAACTTATAAAATCATGTTTGCCGAGATGATGTACCTTGTCCAAAATCGCAACTGCGATCTTGTTACTTCTTTCACCTACGGTACGCCTTTAAGCTACTTGTTTTCTAAAGTGAGAATTGATTGCTCGCTTGATTATGCGGAATCACTCAAAGATCCTATCGATGAGTGCACACTTCTCGGGAGCAAATTTCATTATATTGATGGAGAGTGGACTCGTGTTAAGAATCCTCCACTCGTTGATGCCCCCGAACCTCCTCCTCAAGTTGCTCCACAAAACAACGAAGCCCTCGCGATCTTCATCACCGAGCAATTTAACGACATGTGCACTCACATGGACTCAAGCTTTGCTACTATTGATACTCGCCTCACTACCATGGAGGGACGTATCCAAAATGTTGAGACTCGCCTCGCCTCGATTGAAACTCAACAAACTTCTATGGACTTGTCCTTTACCTGTTTCTATGGAAAATGGAGGCAATTCCGTAGGAGCAATGCCAATGATGAAGATAACGAAGATGATGAGCCTTAGATCATTGCATTCCATTGCATCTCATCTAGCTTAAGATTTCCCTATTTTCATGCACCTATTTATGTTTTTATTTTAAGACCTATGCTTTGATTTATGTTTGGATGTTATAGTATGGATATTATGTTTTGCATTTATGAACTTAATTTGCTTTGGTTTTAATGCTTAATGAAATTATGTTGCTCTAATTGTGGTTTGACTTGTGCTATATTGCTATATTCCTTCATTGATTTTGATCTAACAAAAAGGGGAGAAGAGTTAAACTAAATTTTAAAATCTTTTTAAAAACCTAGCTTAAACTTAAGGGGAGTTTACTTAAAAATTTACTTTGGTTTTGTTATATCAAAAAAGGGAGATTGTAAAACTAATATTTGATTTTGATATAACAAGTAATTCAAGGACTAATTTGTAAAGTAAATAAATTTTTAAGTAATCAAAATACTCAATTTTGACAAGTGCAATTTATACTTAAAATGTTTTCAAGTCAAAACTTAAACCCCATAAATTTTTCTAAGTGTTTTAAGGCCAAAATATACAAAATCGCCCAAGCGTTTCAAAACACCCTCAAAGTGTTTCGATACGTATTGCCACTGGAAACATCTGTTTCGAAACGGCTCACATCTGTTTCGGTACGACCTTCATCTGGCTTTTTATTTTTAAACATCCTTTCGAAACGGCTCACACCCGTTTCGACAAAGGGTTAAGTAATTTTAAAATTGGGCATTAAATGAACTAGTCGTTACTTGTCAGAAACTGAATTTTAAAGATTTGGTTAAGTGTTTCGATACACCCTAAGCTATTTCGAAACACCAAATTACAGTTTCAAAACGTTTCGATACAACCCTTATCCGTTTCGATACAACCTTCTTTTTGCACTTATTGTTTCGATACGACCTATAATTGTTTCAATACGGGCCCATTTTACATATAATGGCTCTTTCTGTTTTGAGTGTTCGTTTCGATACAGGGGTCACGTGTTCTGATACGGGTAGTTGCAGAACTGCATTTTTGGAGGGAAGAGAGAGTCCCAACGGCTCTATTGATGATCTCAACCACCCAAACGGCTAGAAATCAATGAGAATGTATAAAAACAAGTCTCTAAAGCTATAGCAACAACTATTGAGCCTTTAAGCAATATCAAAGCATTAAAATCCAAACATTGATCATTTAGAGTCAAATCTTTGTACCCAATTCAATTGTGTTTTCATTGTAATTTTTATTGAGAGTTTGGGGAGTGTTTGATTGTATTTGGGTAAACATCAACCTTTGAGAGGTGTTTGTAAGGTTTACCAAATTCTTTCTTTGTAAAGAGTGTGTTGGATTAAGTTTTGGTAGAAAGCTTAATCGGTTTTGTAAGGTTTCCTCCTCATCCAAGAAAAGAGGAAGAATCAATTAGTGGATTGGTTGAAAATCCTTAATGGGAGCTAAGGTAGTGGAGGTAGAGTTCATTTAGGAACTTGAACCACTATAAATTGTCTTGTGTCAAATTTTTATTTATCCAATTTCCACCTTCAAATTTTTAATCGTCAATTAACCCCCCCACTTGGCCATTTGCAATCGTTTGATCAACTCAACATAGAGTATTGATATTTCCAAGAGACTCAGGTTCGAATAATTTATCTACACGACGTGTGTGTATTTTCAAATATTTAAGTCTAAAGAACAAATACTACCATGTAATCATACAAGAATCGTCACCCCACTTAATGACAATTAGGGCTCAAAGACTATTTTATAGCAAAACTATAGTTTAATGATCATTTTATAACAATTGAAAGTTTAATGACTAAAATGAACATTAAGACATAATTTAATGACCATTTATGAACTTTACCGAAGAAATTGGTTGTTCAACTTTGTTTCTAGTTTCCCAAATCCCAATGATTCCTCCCAACCAATTTATTCAAAAATTAAATCTTTGTCGTCCCCCCAAATTAAAAATCAAATCTTTTTTTTTTATTTTATTTTATTAATCCGTTGTAAAATACGACCTTTTGCTAGTTTACAAAGGATATTCTGAGGGAATATGGATAGATTCATGGCATGTGATGCCATTATGATTATGGAAAGTTTTATCTGATAACCCATCATCTCGGACATTATAAAGTGTTTATAGTTGCAAAAAAAAGTTCGAAACAGGGGATCTCATTCTCTTTGAGAAGTGGGTTTATTGTTTGAGGGGTAAGGCAATGAGTTTTCGAGGTAAGTTTTGATCTTTTCACTATGTTAGATTTGATCGTGTTTAACTTTTTCTGGGTTTACACTGTTTTGTTTTTCTTAGATTTTCTCTTCATTACTTTGATTGTATAGTTTCTGGGTTTCATATATTTTTCATGCTTATATGATTGTTTCATTTTAGCCTTTTTTGATGCTGTGTTTAATATGATCGCAGATTAATTCCTAGCCTTTGCATTTATTCATCTGAATAAAGGGTTTTGTGTTTCTTTTGATTCATTGGCCTTTGGAAAATGATTAGTAATAGGGCGTGTGTGCAGGGACGGAGGCAATATTTTATGTCCGTTAGGGATTTATATTAGAAATTTAGGTGTGCGGAATTACAAATTTTATGGGATGTGAATAGAAAATATAAAAAAATTTATGAGGGGTGCGATGCGACTGCCCCTCCAGCACCCCTCGGTTCATCCCTACCTGTGTGTGTATGTATCTATAAGCTAAACATAATGATCATGATCATCCACCAGAACTTTTTGTATGACAGATTCAAAACGAGCTTTCAGATTCTGCTTCTTTAGATTATGGTACTCTTTCCCCCAATTTTAATGAATTATCAGTAAATTGCTCAGGTCAAATCTTGGCTACAGCATATCGTAGAAGGGCTTACTCGCTATGTAGTTTCTTTCCTATGTCTCAATTGTATGACTATTATATTGAAAATGGTATTTCATTCTTGAGTAAACGATTTGAACAACTCGTGTGATGCTATGAAACAATGCAGGCTTTGTCCCTCTCTTGTGTCTATCACTCGTTGCTGCCTGTGCTGCAAGGCCTTTCTATCCACTTCCTAGTAAAATAGTCAATCAAAATAGACAGCCTCTACAAACCTCGCGTCCTTATAACATTGCACATCGAGGTTCAAATGGAGAGATCCCCGAAGAAACGGCTGCTGCATACATGGTATGTTTTTGAGTGTGCACATTCTACTACTATTTATGCTTTCCCTTTCTGTTTGTGCAATGGAACGAATTATTTGGCACCATATTGTCGGAATTACTTAGTTCAACCGCTTCTCTTAGAGAGAAACATTCTTGGGGCATGGGGGAATTTTAAAATTGTAGAAGAAAACTTGTGATTTTCCTTTATCTGTCGTAATCAATTATAGATACTGAATTATCCATATTACATTGTGAAATGGTTGCCAATGTTTTATGTACATTAACCATATACTGCTTCTTGCAGAGAGCTATTGAAGAGGGTGCGGACTTCATAGAAACAGATATCCTATCATCTAAAGATGGTGTCCTTATTTGTTTCCATGATGTCACTCTCGACGAGACAACTGATGTTGCAGATCACAAAGTGTTTGCAAATCGTAAAAGGACCTATGAAGTTCAAGGTGTCAACACCACAGGCCTTTTTATTGGTATGGAAGCATACAACTTTTAGCCCCTTTTTCCTCTTATAATTATGCTATAAAGATGACAAATCCTATAGATGGGCACCATGTTTAGTCTAACACCTTGAATTCTCTGAAAAAATTTTATTTGTAATCTTTTGCATTTATTTCCTAGTAGTACGATTTTCATCTAGCTGAAAATAGCAAGCTATTCTTCATATACTGCAGTTGATTTCACTCTAGAAGAATTAAAGAAGTTACGGGTGAAGCAGCGGTACAAATTCCGGGATCAACAGTATAATGGTTCGTTCCTCTCTGATTTTTATTTGTTTGGATCTATTTAAATTCCAGGTTCCAACATATAAGGGGTCAAGGAACCACTCGTAATGCAAAATGAAACTAGCTGTTTTTTTCTGCTTTCTGGTTGTTATCGCATAGCTTCGTGATTTGAACTATTTCAAATCTCCTCAACTTCATATTATCGAGTCATGTTGTTAGGAATTTTTCTGATTTCCTTGATCCACATTATCAGTTATGGACTTTATGGCACTAGAATTTTATTACTATGAAAGACTGATGTTAATTTTCAGGGCTGATTTGAGTTGTCCTGTATTCAACAGGAAAGTTTCAGATTATTACTTTTGAGGAGTTCATTTCAATTGCACTGGATGCACCAAGAGTTGTTGGAATTTATCCCGAGATTAAAAATCCGGTGTTAATCAACCAGCATGTAAGTACCATTATTGCATACTTCCGAGGATTCCTATGATACCTCTTACATTCCTTGGACTGTGGCATTAGAAATGCCTGTGAAAAGCAAAGAACTTATCTCTCATTTTCCAATTAGTAAACCATGTGAAACTAGGGTCGGTTTTAAAATTTGGTGAACTGTGTCAATTGAATGATATTTCCTTTTAGCTTTGATTCCTTTGATTTCGGAAAATTGCCTTCAACAGGTAAAATGGCCGAATGGGAAGAGATTTGAGGACAAGTTTGTGGAGACACTTAAGAAGTACGGATATAAAGGTTCATACATGTCGAAAGATTGGTTGGAAAAACCTGTATTTATACAGTCCTTTGCTCCAACTTCACTTGTGTACATATCAAATCTTACTGACTCGCCAAGGATCTTCTTGATCGATGATGTTACAATTCCGACTCAGGATACCAATCAGGTTTGTCCTAGATGCACCCTTGTTCTTTCCCCTTTAGTCTTTGTAGAATGCCCCATAAGACATCCCTCTAAAGCAGAGTTCACAAAAAAGTTTAAATCAAAGACGCTTTCCGGGAAAAAAAAGTTGTTTTCCAGCATTGATAAGATTGTTTGCATGATATATTGTTAATTTCTTCACAAGTATGGGGTCGATCGAAAGAAAATTTCTACCTGATATTAATTTTTAACAATTAAAACATGAAATATGGCCTTGTACCTTAAAGCATAAGCTAATGGAATAGAATGTTGGCATTGCAGTCATATTGGGAAATTACATCAGATAAGTATCTCGACTTTATTAAGGAATACGTGGTTGGCATCGGACCTTGGAAAGATACAGTGGTTCCTGTAAAAGACAATTACTTGCAGGTACCAACAGATCTTGTTGCTCGAGCACACGCTTGGGATCTACAGGTACTTACTATCTATAGCTTTTGGTTGTCAACATTTTCGGTGATTCGTAATTACTGCTCTGAAGTGCGATATTGGTTTCGAATACAGGTTCATCCATACACTTACCGCGACGAAAACTCGTTTTTACACTTTGATTTTCATCAAGATCCATACCAAGAATATGATTATTGGTTAAACAAGATTGGAGTTGATGGTCTGTTTACAGACTTCACAGGAAGCCTCCATAATTTTCAGGAATGGACATCGCCTCTCCCGAAATGATATTCAAGGATAAGGATACTGCATCAAAATTGTTGGATAAATTGCATTTTTAATCCCTTTCTATACGATAGATTACATCTATGTCTTCATCTTGAGAAGGATAGTATTTTTTTTATGTATAGCCATATTCCAGCCTTCAAATGTGTTTTATACTCAATGTTTCACCTCGAGTTAGTGTTGTTTTTTGCAAATTATGATTTGTCTGATTGCTGTAAACGAGATTGGTCCAAATAGTAAGCAATTTGGTATCACTCAAAACAGGTCTCGAGTTCGAGGCATTGTGCGGGAGATTCATCCATCAAAATCCAAGTAAATTAAAACTTGAAAATTTAGATCGGTACATCCAAATCCGAGTAATTCGCAATTCTAATTTAAAGTTTCAATTCTTCATCACCAAGGCAGTCTTAGTTCTCCCTTTCAAAACTTGATTCCTTTTTGTTTCCATTAAAGACTATGCCACAAAGATTTTTGATCGATTGAGATGGGATGAGGAATGTTTTATTTTTAATCTTGTAAGGAATTAATTAAATATATTTATTAATATTATTAGTTTAATAGAAATTAAGTTTGAAAATAGATTAAATTGTAGACTAGAATATTAAAATTTTGAGAATTAATTTTTAGAATTAGGACTAAATTAAAAAAAATAATATTTGAAGTCTAAATTTACTATTATGTCAATTTTATTAACTGTCGCACTATTTTTCATAACGCACCAGATTAACTTGTTATATTTTTAAAATTTAATGACTATTTTATAATTTTTCATAGTCGGTGGATTAAATTTTTTTCTACAGTGAAAAGAATATTTATGCAATTTACCCAAAAAAATCTAATATATTTTACAACTATTACTGACCTGAAGAAGACAACCCAGTAAAAATGCCACACGTGTAAACAGAAATTTCAGCTAAAATATCTGAACGCCGCACCGTCTACATAAACCCCGAGGGTTTTACTCTGAGCTACAAGTCTCCAGGTATCCCATAATCAAAAGGGTAAGCTTCGAAAAAGCCCTAAACTTTATGTTCAATTTCTCTACTTTTTCATCTTTCATTTCGATCGGTTGATTACGCCGTTCTTCTGTTTTATTTGAAAGGGTTTCTCTTCATTGCCGTGCCGTTTTCAGATTTTTTCCTTTTCCCTAATTTTCTTGTACTATCCGATTTCTGTTTCGACGCTTCATAAGATTGTGTAATAATCTGCTTTGGTTGCTTAAGATCGTGAACTTTTGGGTTTCTTGGGAGATGATTGAAAATCGATATTTAGATGTTGTTTCGTTCTTTTCTTGTTTGGTTTTGTGACATTCGAGCTTGAAAAGGAAAGAAGTTTTTTCCAGAAAATAAATTTTTTGGTATTTTGGTTTAGAGTTTTAAGAGTGTTGAAGATAAGAGATCAATAGGAATGAAAGTTCAAATCTTGTAAAATAGGGTACTCTGTTTCTTTTTAGATTTGCCTTTAATATTTGCGTGTGCTCAACTTTTTCTGTGTTTCCATATATTTGGAGGCTTATACATTTTATGCTTATCTTCGAATATGTATCGGATGAAGGTATTTTAGGAAAAATAAATAGTTCAAAATAACATACAGGTTTTTGACTACTTTTATCTTTTATGCTTGGTATCTTAAAATTAGTTGTCCACTCTTCCTTTTGCATGTCTTTTTACTTATTAGAAGTGATTTTGTTAAAAGTTGCAGGTTTTGTCATAGCTTGTTAAGTTGTTGTTGTTATTCTACTTTATCTGTTTCATTTCCTCAAAGTGAAGTTAATTTTTTTGTTTCTCTTAGGTTTCAACAATGGCTTTCTTAAGTAAAATCGGGAATATGCTTAGGCAGACCACAACTACACATATCAATGCTCAGTTTTCTGCTTCAAGGCCAGGCCTTTTTCAAGTGTTCCGGTGCATGTCAAACTCGCCAAGCTCGAAAGTTTTTGTAGGAGGTGTGTATCTAACTTTTGTTTATACTTTAGGTGCGAACTATTTTCTGTTGCCTGTTTTTCTTAGGGTTTCTTGTTAACTTTCTTTGATTTCAGGTATTTCATTCCAAACTGACGACCAAGGTTTGAGTGACGCTTTCAGCCAATATGGTCAAGTTGTTGAAGGTATGCTGCGATAAATGCATTTGCTTATTTCAATTTGTAACTGCCACTATGAAAGTGATTCAAAAATCTCTTGAGATGCTTAAATATTTACCTCTTCGTGTTGAGTGTGTCCTGTTGGTTCATAATTTTTTAGTATAATGGCATGTCCCATGAAGATTTAGATACCACCTTTGAACTCTTTTCAAAATGTATGAATTTTTTTAACTTAAAGTTTGTGCGGGCTTTGTGAATATGGTGCACTTTGAGTTTGCAGTCAAGTTTGTTTGATGTCCGCTACTTTTGTCTTTGTAAAACAACTGATTAATTTGATATTTATTGTAGCAAGAGTAATTGTGGACCGAGAAACAGGCCGGTCTAGAGGATTTGGCTTTGTCACGTACACCAGTACTGAGGATGCTTCCAGTGCAATACAGGCCTTGGATGGACAGGTAATATAAGCCATTTACGTATCTATTTCTAGAGTAATTTACTTATTCCTTTCATATTGGAAGTCTTGGAATATCCGCAGGTTGCTGCTGTTTCAGTAAGCCTCATAGGGATGCTGGTGTATTTTATAATGAGCATATATGCTTTAACCTTTGTACAAAGAGATCAAAATTAGAATATGATGCATGCAATTTCTGTTTTGTAATCCTATTGCGTCTTTTCTTCTCATGGTGCTGCAACTATGGTAAAAGCTTTTGCTTTGTGTTGGCTGCAAATTGCATCTAGGCCTATGTCAAATACTTGGTATTTAAGACTTCCAACTATGGTGAACGATGTAGATTTGGAATATTGCATCTCTAATTTTATGTTATTATATGCTTGTCAAATTCACTATTAGCATCTTGAAATATAGTTTCTCCTGTCAGGGCCTCAATGTTCATGTTTTAACTTGTTTTCCCTTGGCAACTTAGCGGGATCACTTTCATATGTGATAGTAACTCTTAACCTTTTCAATCAGTTGTTTTTTTTCTATCGACTACAAGTTTCACATTAATTTTCTCAATCACCTCAACTTACGAATGATTTTCATTACTTCAAAAAATTTGTTATGTAGGCCTTAGTTTGTGCATGTATGTACAAGTAATTGGTTTGGCCTGCGAGATGTTTTATCATCATAATATTCTTGGTTAATCTGTCTGGTATAGATAAGGGTGAAACAGTAGTTTTATCTCTCTATCCTGTTTGATTTCGCTGATGCTTAACATAACAGCTTTGGTTCTTATGTCCGTGGTAGTTATTTGTGGGATCTTTTGGTTTTTGTCTGAATTCTCGTTGCAGGTTCTCCATGGCCGTCAAGTAAGAGTGAACTATGCAGCTGAGAAACCTCCTCGGAACTATGGAGGTGGCGGTGGATACGGTGGTGGTAACTATGGAGGTGGCGGTGGATACGGTGGTGGTAACTATGGAGGTGGCGGTGGATACAGTGGTGGTAACTATGGAGGTGGCGGTGGATATGGTGGTGGTAACTATGAAGGTGGCGGTGGATATAACAGAAATGGAGCTAATGTTGGATACGGTGGTGGTGGTGGTTTTGATCAATCTGCTGCAACCAATTTTGATAGTGGGAGTTTCAATGTTGGTGGTGGTGGGGGTGGCATGGATAATGTTGCCACTGGTGGTCCAACTGGATATGGAAGTCAGAATATGGGATTTGCTGGTGGTGATCAATTTGGTAGTTCCGAAGATGGCTTCAAGGAGGAGGGAGAAGCATTTGACTCGAATGAGCCAGTGAACCAGAACTTCCGGGACGAGGACCACGAGAATGGAAGTGATTTCGCCAAAAGGGCATGATGCAAGTCTTTTAGTAGTAGTAAATTGCTGGGTTATGGTCCTTACTTTCTTGGAAACCAATTTTTATTTGACTTTTGGACTTTGTAAAACTTTGATCACTTGAGTTGTCTCTTTGGTGGATAAGTGAAAATTTCCTTGGAATAATTTTATGTTCAGTCAGGCTCGAGTTTGAATATTTTTTGTTTTTAAAATTTAAACAGGATTTGAGATTAGAATGTCAAATTAGCAATGTCTAGAATAGTTGCCCATTCTTCTACTTCTGGCACCTCCTCCTCCATGATACTATTATTGCAACAAAACTAGAGGTGGCAAACGGGTCAATTGTTTCGGGTTTGATTCGAGTTATTTTGGCTATGATATCATTCGGTTCAAATTCAATTATAGTTTGATTTTGGTTTGGTTCTAGTTCGGTTTTATTGTGTTTCGGGTCATTTTGGTTCGGTTCTTTTTTATTTAGTTATTTCGGTTCGGGTTAATTTTAAGCCAACGGGAGGTTGGTCGGTTTTAATCAAGTTTGTAGGTTGGTCATTTTTTACACCATACATATGGCTTTATAAAATTAATATATTTGACTTTTTTGTAAGTTATGCGGTTGTTTATATCTCATTTTTTCTTTATTTTTATTAATATCTTTTATTTATTTTGAGTCTATTCGGTTTGGGTCCATTTCGGTTCAACTTAAAATTGATTTAATTTCGGTTCGATTTTAATTTCGGGTCATCATGTTCGAATCAGTTTTAAATCTCAATTTAGCTAAATATGTTCGATTCTCGGGTCATGTTTGACAAGTTTAAACAAAACTCATCATTTATTTTGAGATTTTGCAGTTGGAAGCATCTTACATGATTTTTCAGAATTTATTTTCTTATTTATTTCTCCAAAATTTTAGTCCCATTTCTTATAGCCTTTAGTTCATTAAAATAGATAAAAATGAGTAGTCCAATACTACACACTAGCATTAGATTGAGACCACGGCTAATATTTTATAATTTAAATTTTATTTAAAATTTTTGATTCGAGTTGTTCTCGATACTTGGTTGTAGTTTAAATGATTTTATATATATATCAGGCAAAGTCGAAGGGCTCGATTCGAACGTGAAAACCGAACTAATAATTACTAAAAGTTTTGAGTTATTCAAGCTTATGCAATTACGATTCGAGTCAAATTTTTTTTTGCATCGAGTTGAAAAATTAATTTTTTTCGAATCAAGTCGAATTTTATTCACCTTGGTACAAACCATAACTGAAACAATAATCTGCCGTATCAATAATCGACAATACTTTTAATTTAGTGACTAAAATAGAAACAATCACATAATCAGTGACTAACAGATAATTTAATCTAATAATAATAGTAATAAATAAATGAGTTAACTACTGGAATAGTCACTTATGTTTTTCCCAGTACAGAGTTGGTCACCGATTTTGAAAAACGACCAGTAAGGTCACTTACATTTTCGGGGCATAAACTTTTGGTCACCCAACCGTTTGTTGCCGTTAAACAGTGACGGATTGTTGACCTGGCAACGAAAAATAAGGGTAAATTACTGCAATGACCATTAAAGTTTATCTCATGTACATTTTTGCTCCCCAATTTTAAAAAATAAATATTATAGTCACTAATAAAAATGTTTTTTTATAATTTCACCCTTAAATTTTTAAAAATTCATTTTTCAACCCTAAAACTTTACAATCAATTAGTACAATAATATTATAAATGCTTAGATAAAAATAGGTGCCAAAAGTATACTCTTTTTAAACATAGGTGCCCAAATTACTCCTATTTTTTCACTCTGAATTATTTTTATTATTATTATTATAACATGCCATATCATTTTTTTATTATTTTTAAATTAAAAATAATTTTAAAATAAAATTATTATTATTATTAAATTTAAAATATTTAAAAAAATATTAGTTTTTAAAATAATTTAGGTGTCTAAAGTATTTTTTTTGTAAAAATTGGTGCCCAAAGTTTCTATAGGTACAATTTTAGGTGCCGGTTGTTAAATGGGTGTTAAAAAAATTGTCAACCAATCGGTGCTTGACTCATGACATTAATTTTATTTTTTAAATTTTTTTAATAAAAAATACTCAAAATTTTTAAATTATTATAAAATCTCAAAATTTTACAAGCTTCACAAAACAATCCTTAAATCCCTAAAAATTCCCAAACTTTCATCGTCGACTGTCGCCGCTTCCGCCGCCAGTTGTCGTCGCTGACCGCATTCACTTGGTCGCCGGGCCAAGGCGATAATTTTCCCTAACACGGCGTCGCCGGAAACGCCCAACGGTGTGCAGTCGAATGTCAAACGTGAACGTCGATTTCGTGTTTGACGTTTAGCTGCACGTCGTTGGGCGTTTCTGACGACGCTGTGTTGGGAAAAATGATCTCCTTGGTCCGACGACCAAATGGGTGCGGTCAGCGACGACAACTGGCGGCGGAAGCGGCGGCAATCGACATCGAAAGTTTGGAAATTTTTAGAGGTTTAGAGACTGTTTTGTAAAGCTTGTCAAATTTTGAGATTTTATAATAATTTGAAAGTTCTAAGTATTTTTCATTAAAAATTAATAAAATTAATACCACGTGTCAAGTAATGATTGGTTGACAATTTTTTAACACTCATTTAACAGCCGGACACTTAAAATTGTAACTATGGTAAATTTGGGCACTTATTTTTACAAAAAAAATACTTTAAACACCTAAATTATTTTAAGAAGTAATATTTTTTTAAAATATTTTAAATTTAAAGATAATAAAAATGATTTTATTTTATTTTAAAATTATTTTTAATTTAACAATAATAAAAAATGACATGTCATGTTACAATAATATTAAAAATAATATAGAGTGAAAAAAATAGGAGCAATTTGAAAGTTTAGTTATTAAATATGAGCAATTTGAGCACCTAAATTTAAAATGAGTATACTTTGGGCACCTATTTTTCATTTAAGCCTTTATAATATTATTATACTAATTGATTGTAAAGTTTTAGGGTTGAAACTTTAATTTTTAAAAATTCAAGGATGAAATTATAAAGAAACGTTTTTATTAGTGACTATAATGTTTATTTTTTTAAATTGGGGAGCAAAAATGTACATGAGATAAGCTTTAATGGCCATTGCAGTAATTTACTCTTATTTTTTCGTTTCCAGGTCAGCAATCCGTCAGTGTTTAACGGCAACAAACTGCTGAGTGACCAAAAGTTTACGCTCCGAAAACGTAAGTGACCTTACTGGTCGTTTTTCAAAATTGATGACCAACTCTGTATTGAGAGAAAACATAAGTGACTATTTCAGTAGTTAACCCTAAATAGATAAACTATTTAGCCACTAAAATAAACCTAGGTGAAAAATCATAATAATCGACGGTTTTAAATCCAGTTCCTCCATCCCCTGATCAAAAGAACCTGGCTCTGCAAAATTTCAGCAAGCTTTATTAACAAAATCCCAAATCAAAAAAACCTGGAGAATCGAGAAATCACCAAGATTCAACCTTTATCCCAATTTTGAGCACCCAAATGGCCCAAAACCAAAGACCCAAAACCCTCCTTGATTCCCTAGGTGAAGAAATCATCAGAATCCTAACCCCTGTTTCAATCTGCATGTTTTTAGTCGTCCTCTTGGTCTCAATTCTCAACTCAAGTTCTTCACTTTCCGTTACATCAATTGCAACCATAGCTTACTCAGAAACCAGCTCAGATTCATCCTGGGACAAATTCCTAGGCGCCCTTTTGAATTCCTTAGCATTTGTTGCTCTTGTCACTCTTGCTACCTTCATTTTGGTCCTCTTTTTTTACCTCAGATGCACTAACTTCTTGAGAATCTATATGGGGTTTTCTTCTTTTATTGTTTTGGGATTCATGGGTGGTGAAATTGCCTTGTTTCTGGTTGAAAAATTCAGTGTTCCTATTGATTGCATTACCTTTTTGGTGCTTCTGTTCAATTTTGCTGTTATTGGTGTTTTGGCTGTTTTTATGTCAAAAATGGCGATTGTTGTGACACAAGGGTACTTGGTTTTAATTGGAATGTTGGTAGCTTATTGGTTTACTCTTTTGCCTGAATGGACTACTTGGATGTTATTGGTTGCAATGGCATTGTATGATCTTGCTGCTGTTTTATTGCCTGTTGGACCTTTAAGGCTCCTTGTAGAGCTTGCTATGTCAAGGGAGGAAGATATCCCGGCTTTGGTTTATGAGGCTAGACCAGTTACACATCATGACCCTGCTTCGGGGCCTGTTCAAAGACGGATTTGGAGAGAAAGGCGAAATGTTAGGCTAGATTCGGAGGGTAATTCAAGTTCGAATAGCATTGTTTCTGATTCGAGTTCTACTGTTAGTATTGTTCAAGCCAGTACAAGAATTGCTAGAGTGGAAGAGGGGCAGGTTTCGGAGAGGGATGCTGAGCTTTCGGCGCCGTTTATTGATCGCAGAATGGATGGTCAAGATGGTATGTCGGCTGAAAGCTTGATGCTAGAAGGTATGGGGTTAGGTTCATCTGGTGCTATCAAGCTTGGACTGGGGGATTTCATCTTCTACAGCGTGTTAGTCGGTAGGGCAGCTATGTATGATTTTATGACAGTGTATGCATGTTATCTTGCAATTGTAGCTGGTTTGGGCGTTACATTGATGCTATTGGCATTGTATCAGAAAGCTCTACCGGCTCTTCCCGTGTCGATAGCGCTCGGTGTGTTGTTTTATTTCTTAACAAGGTTCTTACTTGAAGTTTTCATTGTACAATGCTCTTTGAATCTTGTGATGTTTTGAAGTTTTAAATTATTTCATGCTTTAAATCAAGGACATATGGTACCCTAAATTCTATGATCACTTCTTATGATCCATTTTCATGATCACGGTCTATGTGTTTTCGATTTAACTATCTGTTTGTCCTTCATTAGAGATCTGTAATTGAAGTTGAAACCCGGAATGAGGTATCTAATTATATTTTGCAAAGAACTGAAATGATTTGCTATCTGTTTACCTGAGAGAAACCCCAATTTAGTACTATGCTGGGGTAGCTAATTAGGAGTTTGAGAACCATTCAGTTTGGTTTTTGTTATGATTAGCTGAAGGTGGGGCTGTAAATGAACTGAGCTTGAACAAACAAGGCTATGCTCATGTTCGTTTGTTTATTTTTGGTATTCATGTTCGGTTCGTGTTGGTTTAAATTTTTATATCGTGTTCGTTTGTTTATTTTTGAAGTTGTTGTGTTCGTTTGTTTAAGGTTCGTGAACATGTTTGTTTATTAGTTAGAAACTTAGATTCAAAATGTTGAGCTGGAAATTGGTGTAGTTAAGAATACAAGTCCTATATGTATAAACTGCAAAAATTTCAATCTGGTTCTCAGATTTTAAATTTCATCCATGGAAAACAATATTCTTTGTGCATTTAGCAATACAGGAGATCCTTTCTTGGTTTTCTCCACAATTTGCTGTATCAATAGCTTCTCCATTTCATCATCATATTCACCTTCACTTACATTCACATCAACTAATTCCTGGACCCTTGAAGCATCCTCTGATGTTCTTACCTGATCATAAAATGTTTCCTCCATTTTGTTTGCTTCTTTACCTTGATGATTATTACGATAAATACGTAATGGTGTGCCCTCTCCCTCTTCAAAAGCCTCATCGCACGATAATTTCGGGAATGTGCAATGGGGATCTTCATTTATTGGTGGACTCTCCAGGGTTGTTGAATACTTCCATTTGTTATTAGGATTATTATGCTCTGATTCCATTAGTTTCACCTTCCTCTGGCTGTTCTCGAGGGCTGTCTCGAGTTCTTGTACTCGTTCTTCAAGCCTTGACTGAATCAGTTCATGCAAACGCAAGCTCAACTCTTGGGGTGAGACTGCGTTATTTGTGGAATGAGTAGTTGAGGTGCCGCTTCTATCTTCATTAGACATAGATTGGACAAGATCCTGTCCGGTGACCATATCAGATCTCAATTCACCTTCAGCAAAATCTGCTACAAAATCTGGGTCAATCTGCATGAATTTTCAGCTGTATTATTGGTATATCTGATTAAAGCAAGCTAGCAGGAAGGTAAAAATAAATAAACAAATGCAAAAGCAAACAGCTAAGTAGAATCATCTTCATACAAAATAAACTTAAGTTGCTCTTGACTTTTCATTTTTCTTTAAGTACTCGTGTTCGAAACTCGTATTTGACACATTTGAACATGAGTAAAGTAGGGGCGTGATTCTCCAAATCATACCCAATTTTTTTATTAAAAAACGAACATACCCGTATCAATCACTCCCAAATTTAAGTAACATAGTTGAGTAGCATTCTTCCTAAATTATCTGTCCGACAGTTGTTCGAATATAGGGTTTGATTTTCCAATTATATGAAGAAAAAAAACATGGAAACAAATTAACATACTGCAACATCTACCCCCCAAGTCCGAGTTCTTGGACTTTTCAGGTTCATAGTTGCTAAAACACAGAAATAGAAACATCCAGCTTCAAACAAGCAAATTATATGACCAAATATTCAAGTTTCAAGATTTGAGATCGAACAAATTCGATAGGAGTAAACAACCTGACGGATCCATGTACTATAGGCTTAAGGACAAATTAATCTCTCTACTATGAAAATGAGCAATTTAGTCCTTGAACATTTAATTTGAAGCAAAAACGTAAAATCATTAACGGTTGTAAGGTTAAACGTTAAAATACGCAGACTTGTTCTGTCTTATAGTGATGTGGAAAAAAATGTGAGGAATTTAGCCCGTCGTGTTTTCAAAATGATGAATTTTAGTTTTTCTTCTTTACCATGTACTTTAAAACACAAGTCAATATTTTTTAACACTCAAGATTACTGTCGTTTAAAATTTTACCTCTTTGCTTCAAAACTAAATGTATAGGGATTAAATTGTTCACTTTTATTGTAAAGGGACTAATTTGCTTTTCAACTTATAGTACAAGGACTCGTAGGTAGTTTAACTTATTTGATAGCAATCTTCAGTAAACTGGATAACCCTCCCATGAAACTTTAAATAAGATATCTATTGAATAAAATAAGAAAATGCCATATGAGACCAGGCGACACAAATGCAATGAATAAATGAATTCATTAAACCATCTAAAAAGCTCCATGGAAATGCTAAGATAAACACAAGCTTACCTCGATAAGATCGGGCAGTCTGCGCTCGGAATTTGGTACATTCATGTTTAGACCCAACCTCTCAAGTTCTGCTTCGAGTTCAGCTTCGATTTTACTCATAGACTCCAAACTTTCCTCTGCCTTTTGATGATAAGATTCTTTACCATCAAATCTTGTTAAATTATTCGTATTAATTTCAAGGGAAGACAAATTCGTTTCCCTGTCGGGAAAGGAAATGTCATATGTTTCTTGTGATTCATAATTCACATTGACTAGCTCCTTCACTGTCAAAGAATCTTTCATTTCGAGTTCCTCTTGAAGATCTTGAACCAAGTTCTCGGTCTGCTTTAACATTCCTCTCAATTTCTCGACTTCCCTTCTATTTCCTATATAAGAGCATATTATTCCAATAGAAATCCCAAGACAAAATAGAACCTCCCTGTTATAACGACCTGTCACGCATAAGAGGAATAGGCCATGAAATTGATTAGACTAGAAGAGAAAAAATATAACGAATAACGAATGGAATGGAGAAATTGAGACATGTTTATATGCAGAATTGAGAACAAAGAAAAATAAATTAAATTAACATCAAGCTTAGGTTCGTATCGTAATTATCGGATTTCTGAAAAATAATTTATGGATTACAAAAACAGATAAATGGTTCAACAGGCTTAAACATCACACACAGACTTCATTTTTATCGAAGAATATGTCTCTTGGAAAGTTCCAATGAACCACCTCGATCCTATGTCCCAAGTAGCATATAAGTATAAGAACTATTGCTAATGCAGTTTATCTCATTATAATGATGAAGAAAAGGTAACCAATTCTACATTTTATTCCCTTTCTTTGTTGAACTCCAAGAGGTCCAACTAATCGGTAAAATATTTTACCACCCTAATATGCCTTCCCCACCACCCCTCCCCGAAAATAATGACAAACGAAAAGAAAAGAACAGTAACATTCCCGAGATTTCACTAACTCTGTTCATATCTGAAATATGATGGTAGCATGCTTGTACTCTCTATCTTAAGTACAGGAAATACTTAATTTTCATTTACTTTCCTTTCAATTTCTAATACATTTAGCAGGAAAACAATTTCGGAAATTGAAAAGCAGCATTATTAAGTGATAAGAACAGTACCCCAGTGTGAATGAAACTGCTTTTCGGAATCATTTTTGCAATAAATGCTCGGTCTTCCATCACGCTCATTTCCGCTCCTGAATTTCAACTTCTCAGGCAGATCTGAAGAATCAATTTCTGGCAATGGAGGAATTGCATGCACATATCCGTTCTTATCAAAGGTGGCTTGATTGTGCAGCTTATTGTCCCCAGTTCTATTTGATCCATTAGAAAAATCACCACTTGCTCTGTTGATTATTCGGCTTCCATCAGTTATCAGCAATGGTCTCAAGATTGGCGTGGCTGGTAACGGAACAGAACTAAGTACGTACTCCTCCATTTTAACATGTTGCATATGTAGTTGAGCCATTAGGCAACTATCTAAGGAGCTTAGTGGTTTAGGTAAACGCCCATACGAATGTTTAGTTTTAAGAGAGCTTCTTTTCCGTATAGACTCGTTAAAAGTGTCCATTCTAGTGATAGAAGGTTTAGCAGAATCGCAATCACTATCAACAACCAGCCCTTTTCCAAAATGATCCTCTCTTAGATTTTCATTTGTCAATGATCCTGGTGATAATACCGGTTGAGAAATCACATCGCAATCCGTGTGATTTACCAATCTTCCCATCTTTTCACTATCGAGTACACTAGCTGAATCCACTTCAGCAGCTGAAGCCACATTTAGTCCACAAATATCAGAAATTTTCCTATCCGAAAACTTTCTTCTCTCTGGAACAACATCTTCCTGCAGTTTCCTTATCATAGCAAATTTGTGGATTGGATCCTTCCCAATTCCAGAATCTGCAGAAGAAACCTCGGGAAATCCATCTCTAACTGTTGTAAGATTTTCCCAAAATTTAGCAAAATATCCAGCAGCAGCAGCTGCCGCAACAAGCCACAAATCCATTTCTGCCCGTCCACGGAAATTTCGAAAACTACCGGAGCTCAACACCACAAAAGTTGGCCTTTATATCAATCCTCAACATCCTAAATGTCAAAGAAACAACTTCCATGAAGCTCAACACAATAACTAGAGCCCAAAACATCGAAACCCTCTTGAGTTACAAATCTAACACCCGGATCAACCGAAACACTTTCTCCTTTGTCTCCCTGAACCTAAGTTGTCATAAAACACAAAGCAATGTGCAAAGCTAAGATGAAAATCCCTACAACTTTCAAATAAACAATCCCAGAAATTTAACAAAGCAAATTGATACCAAATCAGCCAAATAGAAAACTGAAACTACAAACAAATATCAGCCTTTTCAATCCATAATTTCCAGGCAAACAAACACTACATCATAAACAAGGGCAGCCTAAATAACTTCAAAAAAAAAAAACAAAAAACAAGATTTACCCATATGAAAACAATCTAAGAACTGCAAAAAAAAAAATCAACAACGAACCCATTCGTCCCCAAAGTGAAGATGAAAAAATGGTCAAAAAAGAAAGGGCATTTACCTCTTTTTTTCGTGTTTTATGAGAATCAGATTGAGTATTAAAGCAAAATTCAGCAGACCCAAGTTAAGCTACATTCACCTGCATCCCTTGCTGTATCAGTTCTAGGCTTCTAGCTTTTCAATAAATAAAGATCAGAATTTTTATAAAAATTTCACCTTTTCAAAAGATGAAATAAAATTTCGACTTCAAATTTAATTTTTTGTGGACCGACTGACCCGAGCAAAGGCACCAAGTTCGTTCGCTTTCATGTTATTTCTATTAGAAAAAAGGGTAATCTACGTAAATGGTTCCTAAACTTTTAAGATATTATATTTTGATCATTGAATTTCTAAAATTTAAATATATTCATGTAACTTTTTTTTGACAAATCACAATTCTAATCCTAATCTTATCTAGAGGGGAGAGAAAGAGAGGATTCTAGGAGAAGGAAGTGGGTGCTCCAAATGGGTCTAAAACACATACCTAAAAAAATATGAGGGAACAAAAATAAATAATTTAACGAACGGACCAAATATACTTGCTCAATTATATAACTTTTTAATCCATCATTATTATAATCAAATAATATTTATGTTGTATTAATGTATTTTGTATATGTTTAAGTTATTTTATCTATAGTATATATAAAACTTCTGATTAAGATAATATATTTTTATAACATTTTTTAAGGCTTTTAGATTTTTGGTGTACAATTCTAGTTGTAGTCTTGTAAGAGAGATCAGATAATGTCATACGAAAAAACTTTGGTTTAAAGGATTTAGTTTACACAAATTTTTTAATTTTAGGGGAAAATAATTTAATTTAGGGATTTATGTTTTAATGTTTAGAATTTAGGGCATATGGTTTAAAGTTTAAAGTTAGGAATTTAGAATTTAAATTTTATAGTGTAAATACGCAAGCTTGTTTTATTTTACACAGCATGTATATTAAAATTTTACTCCTATTATATTATATTCGTGTATTTTTATATATTTTAAAATTTTATGTAATTTATATTGCATGAATTTTTATTATATTTAAATGTCTATATTATATTTATATTATTGGTGCGTTTATGCAAGAACTTGCTAAGTGTGTAATGGCCTAAATGTTGAGAACTAAATTTATCATTATGTTTAATAATAATAATAATAATAATAATAATAATAATAATAATAATAATAATAATAATAATAATAATAATAATAATTCCCAAAACTCACACATCTTTGCAATTTAATATGATGTTTGCTTTAGAGGAAATGATAATGAAATGTTGGTTTGGTGGATGGGATTTTACAAATCAAATTCCACCAACCCTTACTCCTGCCCTATTAAATACAATATTTTTTTTATAAATAAAGATGTATTGCTCGTTAAAAACTCCTTAAACCTAATTGGAAGAAAAAAGTACACATAACAAAGAAATTCTTTTAAATTTTTTTTTTGAATTTAGAAAAAAAAATTATACTCATGGAAATTAAAATAAATGTTATATTATTTAAATTTACTTGATTTTATTTAGTTTTTATTGTTGATTTTTTTTCTATATTAAGTTATTGAGTTTAAAGATATTTCTTATTAAAATTAAAAAATATTTATTAATTAAAAATAAGATCAAGCAAGAACGAGTTCAAGTTTTAATAAGTTTCATACAAAATCCTACTTAAATTGAACTAGGTTTATATTAATTAAACATATAAATATATGAATTATAACCCATCTCTAGATAAGGTTTATACAATAACAAGGGTTGATACAAATTTAATGGTGATAATAAATAAATTCAAAGCTATATGAACTTTAAAATTAAGGTTATGTTTGGCTGATAGCGGATAGTGGATTACGTTAGTTGATTTGACTAACGGATTATATTAACTGATTATATAAAAGTGTTGGGTAAAATTAGTCGATAGATGTTTGATTATTTGAACAAGCAAAATGACATAGAAAGACATGATTATATTTGATATTTATTTGAATAATTTATTAGTTATTAACATTTTGTATCTATTAATATTAATTAGATTATGAAAATTATTTTTTAATATCATTACTGAGCATATATGAGGTTGTATATATTAATTTTTTATTTGTGAAATTATCTTTTTAATAATTATTAAATTTGGATGTATATATTAATTTCTTATTTATAAAATTATATTTTGAATATAATCTATTAATTATTAAATTTATATGTATTTATTAATTTATATATTAATTTTTTATTTATAAAATTATTTTTTATAATTTTTTATTAGTTAATCAAATTTATGTTATTTAGAGAATTTTTTTTATAATTATTAAGGACAAAATAGTCTTTATAAGTTTTTTATCCAAACTTTAACTCAAAAAGCTCCTAAAAATATGTTTTTTTTTTCAAGATGAGAGCTTTCAACTCAATCCGCTATTACAATCTTCTATTTACCAAACATTTAAATTAGCAGATTTGACTGGACAAACCTCTAAAAATGCTCCAAACCTCTAATTTTAGCTCAAAAAATTGTTTACCAAAGAGGGCCTAAATCAAAATTTAAATTAATTATATGAATTCAAATTTAAATTTTACGAAAATTCTAATATGTTAGAGGACAAACCTCTAACATTAGTGATTTGGATTCGAATTTTAAAATTACTATCCATTGCATATCCATAGCAGATGCAAATAAACATATTCAAATATTTATTATCTGAATCCACGTTACTTATACGAATGCAAATTAAGAATCTGGAAATCTAAATCCGACTCTAGACTATAAATATAGAATATGTTTGTTTCTAATAAGATTCTAACCTTGTCATCCAAAATTTTAGTAGGTTCAAATATTCAACATATAATTTAAAAGTTTGAGTTTAATATTACAGATTCATACATCCAACAAATAATGATAATTTATTTGTATTCGAATTTTGATAGTAATATTCGGTTATCTACATATTAAAATATTTTTTTTATATTTTTTAAATTCAAAATTGAATAATTAGAAAATTACATATCTTACTATTTCCATTTTTTCTCCGAGGAGGTTACCTTTTAAAAACTTCTTTGAGTTCTTTTTTGTCAAAGTTTTTTTTGACGACGACTTTCATGTCGTCGACTAATTTTTAGTGTTTACATTAATTGTATATAAATAAGATTCTTCTCTTTTGACGAAGAATCATTAGTTTCGTTTGTTTCCTTTGTTTTACTTTACCATAAGTTATTTTATATTTGTTTTTCTGACTATTTTTTGTTTGCTTGTATGGCAATTTGTTTGTCTGCTTTTTTGCAGGATTTGTATATTTTTGTGACAATATTACATGATATTATGGCAATTTAGTGTTCAGATAACAAGTATTATCGAGCGTTTCAAGTCACAAGATAATCAACGATCTATTATTTTTCAAATTTCCTTGTGATAGTTTGCTGATGTGCCAAGAATTCGCAACGAAAAGAATACTTGATATATAAAATTTTATGATTAAAATTTATCTTGTTGATATTTCATTTTGAAGACGGAACAAGTTTTCTTAAGAAGGATTGTGTTTATTTTTTCTTACCAGCTCTTTAATTTTCTAATGTTTTTATTTTCATGAATATTAAAATGCGTTATATTTTATAGTTTTTTTAATTAATAAAATCAATTAAATTTTCTCGTCAAAAAAATACATATCCAATCCATTGTCTTTCCTAGTTCTACCTATTTGCATGTGCTACATATTTACATCAAGAAAATGAAGTATTAGATTGGATAAAGAAAGGTATTTAATAATGGTGGGACATAAAGAAGCTATTTTTATACTATAATGAATTAATTGCAAATTCACAAAAGTTTTTGTTAAGATATTTTAAGAGGCCCACCACATCCATATTATACTTTCAATAATATTATTTTAGAGAAAAAATGAAGTAAAATATATTCCCATTTCCCAAATTAAAACGAAATATTTATTTATATATTCCCACCCCACCCACCATCTTGTTTTTCTTTTATTTATATTATTATAAAAAGAAAAGGAAAAGAGAAAAGTTGGACACACTGACCATTGAGCAATTCAAATCTGACAACTGGTTGTGGTAGGGATCATATAAGCAATGTTGATGTAAATATTTAATCTATGAAATCCAACTATATCCATTTGGTAAATTCAGTTAAATCATATATATCAATAATCTAATCGATTCGATACATAATTATACAATTATGACGTATTTTAACAACTAATAATTCATGAATCTCGTTGAATTAGTATAACTGTAGGTCTTCAATTACATTTTTCAATTTTTATTTATTTATTTATTAATAATTTTTATGTTCTTGCACTTCTTTTTTTTCCCTTACAATATCAACTTACAATTTATTATATTGCTACAAATCAGATTTTATAATATATATTATATATTTATAATATCCTCTATCAACTATAACACTTTTATAAAACTAATATTTGATTTTGATATAACAAGTTGTTTGTCACTGAATTTTTACTTTTTTTTATTATAGTTAAAACCCAAAAAATGTAAAAAAGAGCCAATCTAAATCAAATAAATGCCTACTAATAATAAAGCCTACAATTTTATATGATGAAAAAATCCACCTTAAAAATATAATAAAGGAGCACATTTTTATTTTTAAAGGCCCAAACTAACCCATTTTATATTTTTTTTTCCAGGTTTAATCAGAACTGTTGAATCTAGGGCTGAAGACATGGACGAATTGGATCGAATGAAGGGGAAAAGGGGGAGAGCCCGCGCCACCACGCGCGCGGGATCATCTCTCCCAAATTGCTCAGCTCACGATTTACAGCTGGCTGCCGTCTATGGCCGCGCTGTCCCAGGGTCACAGCGGCCGACGAGGCTGGAACCGTTCGACTTACCTCGGCCGGCTGAGTCCGATGCTGCTGACCCCGTACCTAGAGGTGGCAAATGGGTCAATCGGTTCGGGTTCGGTTCGGGTCATTTCAGTTTCGGTTATTTCGGGTCTCATATCATTCGGTTCAGATTCGGTTCGGGTTCGGTTTGGTTCAGTTCCAGTTCGGTTCTATTGTTCGGTTGATTTTCGGTTCTGTTCGGTTCGGATCGATTCGGGTCAATTTCTGGTTGATGGAAGATTGGTCGGTTTTAATCAAGTTTTTAGGTTGGTCAGTTTTTTTACACCTTTTATATGGCTTTATAAAGCCAATATATTTGACTTTTTGGTGAGTTGTGCGATTGTTCATATCTCATCTTTTTTATTTCTATTAATATCTTTTATTTATTTCAGGTTGTCTTCGGTTCGGGTCCATTCGGTTCGGTTCCATTCGGTTCGGGTCTATCGGTTCGGGTCCATTTCGGTTCAACCAAAAATCAGTTCATTTTCGGTTCGGTTTCGGGTCAAATTTCGGGTAAGCATGTTCGGTTCGGTTTCGGGTTCAGTTCGGGTAAATTGGTTCGGTTTTCGGGTCTCGGGTCAAGTTTGCCAAGTCTACCTGTACCTTGTCATCATCGTTTGCTCGCCGATTGAGGAAGAAAAGTTTTCGAACCCTAATTAATTTGGGGGCAAAATCTTCCAAATTGGAGCCGAATCTAATGAAATTCGGATTGAATTTCAACGAATTAAAACTGTGCTGATTAGATGGGACAAAAATGTAGATTTTGTCCCCAAATTGGTTTGATTTCTAAGCACCCAAAACCCTATAAATTGAGCTTCTTTTCCACATTGTAACACACCAAAATTCATCCGAAAATCACCTCTGAAAAATCATATGAAATTGCAGGAAATTGTTCGAGTTTGGAGTAGCTTTGGTTCAAATTTTTGGGTTACGGGCAAACTTTTTCGGTGGCATTTGGAATCGATTTGAGCAGAGATAGCTCGTGATTTCTACACTTTCGGTAATTTCTCTTTTCTTTTCTTTGTTTTTTTAATTTTATTTTCTTGGTTGATTTTTTGTTTGTTCATATTCATAGGTTGCAATTCGGATTGAAGATCGAAATTGGTATTCGATAATAATTTCCGTTCTTTATTTTGCTTTAGTTTTCGCTTTAATGCTTTAGATTCTTAAATAAAATAAAAATGTTGTTTTTGAAAATTCAATCTTAAAAATAAAATATTTGTTGCTAGAAGATGTTTGAATCCTTTTGAATTTAAAACTAAAATGAATTAATGTTTAGGAAAAAAACTAAAATCAAGGATTTTAATAAAAGATGATAAATCATGGAAAAAATAAATAAGTCTTAATTTGTTAGAAAATAAGATGGGTTTTGAAATAAAGTTTTATTTTTGAAATAAAAGAATATAAATTAAGGGCATAAAATAAAACTAAACACTAATTTTTTTTTAAAAAAAAGAAAATAAAATGGGCCTTTGAAAGGAAATTTTGACTTTTAGAATAAAAATTTTAATAAAAATTCTTAAGTAATTTAAAAAAGGTTTTTTAGAAAGAAAAAATAAATAAAAGTGTTTTTTTTAAATAAGTTTTAAAAAGGAAAGAAAAACAAAAGATATAATTTTAAAAAAGGGGTTTTAATAAAAAGTTTAAAATTTTAAAGAATAAACGTTTGAAAACATTTAAATTTTTTTTTAAAAAAATGAAGGAAAAATAAAATTGAAAATATAGAAAATTAGTAAGACTAAAAAAACGAAAATGTAAAAAAGAAGGGTTAGGGTTTTAAAGCCAAAAAATAAAATGTTCTTTTAAAAGAAACAATAAAAGTAAAACACAAAAGAATAATTCAAGTTTCTTGTTTGTTCATTAGAAATAGGTCAAAACTTAGGACTAGGTTCTAAAAGCTTAGATAGAGACGTGTTTGTAGAAAGATTTTCTTCACAAAAATAAAACGCACTTAAACAAACTCAAACTCTCAATTAGAAATAAAAGACTTAGACCTTTTTTAGGATTTAAAAAACTCACGCCTAGAATAAATAAAAATGCTCAACACATTGAATTTTCATGTTGCTTGAAAAGTGAAATTAATTTAATGCGGTGTCTTATCAAACAGGAATGACGGGTTAGCGCAAAAAATGTTGGCGGTGATTAAAGTTCATCTCCCGGGTGATAAGGTCGTTAAAATAGTTTGATATTCATTAAACGGACAAATAAAGTCGAACCTTCGTGAACTTGCAAACTCCAGTTTTGAAAACGATTTTGAAATCAATTAGGTACCAATTTAGGGCATCGTGGGGTGCTAACCCTTCCCCACGCGTAACCGACCCCCGAACCTGTTTTCTAGTTTTCGTTGACCAAAACCGTTGTTTTATTAAAATAACCCCGTTTTAAAGTGATCCAATCACACTTTTGAAAAAAGATTGGTGGCGACTCTGTGTGTTTTTTTAAAAGTTTTTCCAAGAAGTCGAAGCCTCCTAAAAAGGGTTGCGACAGTTTGGCGACTCCGCTGGGGAAGTTTTTTTGTTTTTAAAATAAAAACAAAATAGGGTCAGGCCACAAATTGGTTTTAAATGGTTTTCAAAAAAAGTTTTTTTTTTTAAAGAAAAATATGGAATTTACAAGTTCACAATAGGTTTAATTTATTTGTCAGTTTAAATGAATATAATTCTATTTTACGCATTTAAGACTTAATTCCAAGCTCTATTCCCGAGCTTTGCCCCGTTCGTTTAAGTGTGGGGAACTCACTTTGCTCATGTAAAAATATTGATTCTTCGTATGAGCCTTGCAAGTACCTTCGGGACTCATTCCCTTTGTCTTCGTAAGGATATTGATTCTTCGAGAAGGCATCGGTGGTGAGTCCTCCTGAGTTGAACTTGATTCGTTTGAAGCCTGTAATGAGTGAGAATCGAAGGCCTTGCTACCTTTAGTAGGGGACAACAAGGACAACTCGGGTACCCTTTTAGAACCAAACCAAGTTTGAGAATCTAGAGCCTACCCCAATAGAGCCATGCGGAAAGCCTAGGGTGTTGAGTCGCAAGAATAATCCGTGGAGACATGTCCTGGAATGTTGGAATGGCTGCCTAGAATTATTATGCAATTAAATTATTTTGGATCTTTTAAGTTTTATTTCTGTTTTTTAAAAAGAGTACTAACCTTTTTGTGTATGAGTTTTGTTTTGTTTTTGTGGCATATTGTAACCCCCTCGTCCCGGTCTGGCCGGATGACCGGTCCGAGTAGGCTACACGGGGAAAACCGAAGCGAAACCCGTTAAGGTTCCCCCTCGGTTAGCAACCCTAAGAAATTTTTCTTTCATTTTAATCTTGTCTAAAGGCATGTTAATTCCTAAGCGATCACGTCAGCGGAAAACATCAATAAAGAAACACATTCGAACCTCAACCATACCTCAAACAGTCCATTTTACACTTACATGGCAGGCCGTATCGATACACAAATCAAGGGTATCGATACGCCTTGACTAGGTCAACCCAAACAATCAACTCAGAGTAGACCGTATCGATACAGCCCTTGAGCGTATCGATACGCCCTTCTCAGTCAACATCTCGTAGTCAACGAGATAACACTGTACCGATAAGCCCCAACACCGTACCGATACGCCAATAACTCACCAAAATCTCAGAATTCCAGTGAGCTAAAACAGTATCGATACACCCCCGTGTATCGATACGCCAAGCCAAAACTGAGTCCTGCATACAAGACCGTATCGATACGGCCCTTAGGCGTACCGATACACCCTGCTCTGCAAGTCTCCAATTTCAGCAAAAACCAACAAGACACAAACTCTAAATGCATGTTAGGACTCCCCTAGCCACATACAACCATTCATACAACATACAACAACCATGAATTAGCATGTAAAGCAATTAGGATGAACAAATACACATATACATCGTGACATTCACAGAAGGGATGGATTTTGCATATGAGGACATGCTTAAGAACTCAAAAGGGCCAAATGGCACAAGTTATCACATATGAGGTTTACATGCCAACCAAAAGCAACTTAAAACATCCAAAGGCATACCCAACCATCACAAGCATTCAAAAGACATAGCATGGTGTACAAGATCCAAGCCAAAACTTGAACATCAACAACATTTATGAGTCATACAACGCTCATACAAAACATAGTAGCCCCATTGCTAAACTACTACTTTAATTACTAAATCATACTTGAGCAACTACAACTTGGAAAGCCCCTTCGCCTTGCTCCTTGCTAACACCACGCTAATGATCTGCATTGTTGAAAATTAGAGCGTAAGCTAGAAGCTTAGTGAGGATGCTCTAAAATCAAAAACAACAACAATGCAGGGTTCAAGCATGCAATCCTTAACATCACACACAACATACATAGGCAACATCATAACAACCTAGCTAGCAAGTCACGAGTCGATAATATGGCATCTCACATCATATTAAGCTCAACAATATAAACCGATATCACAACATCATAATCGTAAGATCAAGTTCATTGGCCACTATTAGTTTACTCGGATGTGCGGATTTACTCTCGACAATAACATTACCTCAGTGGGATTACACTCATCATCGGACCTCGCATGGGTGGGATTCCACTCATCACCACATGCCCTACGGATGGGATTCCACTCATCATCACGTATAATATAAATAAATTTCTGGTGGAATGTTACATCACCGTACTCCTCCTTGATGACTCAACGCCATCAAGGTCACGCGCGTTTTGACTCAAACGTGTGCACACTAATCCTAATGATCGATCATTTACACCCGGTAAGTTAATTAGTGCCAATTTCTTTAAACCACATCACATCAATCATCATTCATATCATTCAACCATCATCACACAACAATGTATACACATACAGAGTCAATTCATACTATACAAGATCAAGATAGGCATAGGAAACCAAAGCTCATTAACAAACAAGAAGTCAAACTACCAATTTAACTTCTACCTTGGAATGGTCTACCAAACTCATTCCAATACCTCCACTACACACACTTGAACCATCTTTAAAACAAATTTAAAGTTTTACTCACCACCCTTCCTTAGCAACCCAAGCAAGCAAGTCAAGCCTCTTCGATTCCCGGATTCGGTCCCGATCCTTCTCCGGTGTTTCCTCTTGTTTTTAACCAATCAAAACACAATCATTACTCACCAAATCAATGCTAAATTCAGTCACAAACTCCAACCTACAAACACAAGCCAAACTTCACCATTTTCAAACTCAACTAATCACAAAACTTCCATTTTCGAGCTCCCCAAATACCCAGCTGAAAACTATGATTTCCAACACCCAAATGGCATCTAAAAGGTCCCAAAACACTTCCCTAATAACCCTATACCATCAGCCCTTCAACTCAACCCTAAAACACACCAAAAACCCAATTTTAGACACTTCAAAAATTGCCCCAAAGACCCACTTCGGGATTTCTCCCAAATCCAACCATTTCAAGATATTAAGGGTATTTAGGTGAGATTAAACCAAAACCCAACTCAACAATTAAAAAACAATTAAAAAACCCCTTAAAAATCTAAACTTTCATCAAACTTGAAGAAATGCAAATGATGATAATTTTGAAATCTAAGACAAGGAAAATGACAAGGATGATGAGGAGAGTTAAGAAATGAATTTACCTTTGAAAATGCCCTTGAATAGATGAAGAAATCAAATGGAATATTAACTTGACTTGGGAGGGTTTAGGGTTTCTCTTTTTCACGTTGGAAGAGATGGGGGAAGACAACTTTTTTTTTTGTTTTTCTTTTTGATTCAAAAAGATGGTCTACTTTTTGTTTTGGCTTAATTACAAAATTGCCACCCCTTTTATTTTAAATTCCAATTAAACCAAAACTAAGGTCAATTTGATTAAAATCGATTTTAACGACTCGAACCAACTCACTCGTCTAACTCATAACCCCAAAACACGGGTGTTACAACTCTATCCCACTTAAGGAATTTCATCCCCGAAATTACCTGACTAAAAGAGATACGGAAACTGCCTTTCCATATCCTCCTTCCTCTTCCAAGTGGCCTCGTCCACCCCTCGACGTTGCCAACGCACTTTCACTAACTCGATCGATCTACCCCGCAACACTTTACTGTCAGAAGCTAGGATCTCAACTGGTTCTTTCTCATAAGTCAAATCCGGATTCAATTCAATCTCTTCTACATGCATAACATGCGATGGGTCTGACCTATACTTACGGAGCATCGAGACATGGAATACATCGTGTATCTTTTCTAGCTCGGATGGCAAACGTAACTGATAAGCAACAGGACCAACCCTCCTTACATTCTCATACGGTATTATGTACCTCGGACTCAACTTTCCTTTTCGGCCAAATCTCATTACTTTCTTCCACGAATACACTTTCAAGAATACCTTCTCACCCACTGAGAACTCAACTTCCTTCCTCTTCAAGTCGGCATAGGACTTCTGCCTATCCGAAGCAGCCTTCAATCGATCACAAATCAATTTTACCTTGTCGGTTGTCCCCTTAAGTAAATCCGGTATGGGTAACAACTTCTGTCCCACTTCGGCCCAACAAACTGGTGTTCTACACTTCCTACCATACAATGCCTCATACGGAGCCATCTGAATACTTGAATGAAAACTATTATTGTAAGCAAACTCGACTAGAGGCAAATGCTTCTCCCATGTACCCTGAAAATCAATGATGCAACAACGCAACATATCCTCTAAGATCTGTATAACTCTCTCTGACTGACCATCGGACTGAGGATGATAAGACGTGCTGAAATTCAAACGGGTACCCAAAGCTGTTTGCAGACACTCCCAAAATCGAGCTGTAAACCTCGGATCTCTATCGGACACAATAGACTTCGGCACACCATGCAGTCTAACAATCTCACCAATGTACAGATCGGCCAATCTATCTAAAGTATAAGTCGTATTGACTGCCAAGAAGTGAGCACACTTTGTGAAACGATCTACTATAACCCAAACTGAGTTCTTCTTCGTAGGAGTCAAAGGCAAGCCCGAAACAAAATCCATGGTAATATTCTCCCACTTCCATTTCGGAATCCTCAACGGTTGCAACAAACCTGAGGGAACCTGATGTTCCACCTTCACCCTCTGACACACCATATACTTGCTCAAGAAGTCGGCTACATCTCTCTTCAAACCAACCCAAAAGTACTCATTCTTCAAATCGCGGTACATCTTCGTACTTCCAGGATGCATAGCAAATGGACTACTGTATGCCTCAGTCAAGATCGTACGTCTCAAGTCACTGTCTTCTGGCACAACTATTCTATTTTTGAAACACAAGACCCCATCGGTACTGAAACTGTAGTCTGAAGGTCTACCCTCGGCTACGTCTTGCACTGAGGTGCCAAAGATCTATCTAAGAGCTGCTTCTCCCTAATCAACTGACTTAGAGTAGGTCTAACCTGAAGCTCGGTTACCAAGCCATCATCTCCGGACAAGCTCAATCTAGCAAATATGGCTCTCAAGTCTACGACTACCTTTCTACTCAAAGCATCAGCCACTACATTGGCCTTACCCGGATGGTACTCAATCGTAAGATCATAATCTTTTAGCAACTCTAACCACCTACGTTGTCTGAGATTCAAATCTCGCTGAGTCATGATGTACTTCAAACTCTTGTGATCCGTGTACACTGTGCATCTCTCACCGTACAAATAATGTCTCCAAATCTTCAGAGCAAACACAACTGCCGCTAACTCTATGTCATGGGTCGGGTAGTTACGCTCGTGAGTCTTCAACTGTCTTGAGGCATAAGCCACTACTCTCTTGTCTTGCATGAGAACACAACCTAGACCTACATATGAAGCATCACTGTAAACTACATAGTCTTTCCTAGACTCTGGCTGAATCAAGATCGGTGCTTGGGTCAAAGCTTCTTTTAATTTCTCAAAGGCTCTCTGTCTTGCATCTGACCACTCAAACTGAACACTCTTCTGAAGTAACTGTGTCAATGGAGCGGCTAACTCCGAGAAACCTTCTACAAATCTTCTATAGTATCCAGCTAAGCCTAGAAAGCTACGTACCTCTGTTACTGACTTCGGTTGCTTCCATTCAACAATGGTCTCTATTTTCTTCGGATCAACTCTAATCCCATCGGCAGACACTACATGTCCTAGGAAGACTACCTCTCGGATCTAGAACTCGCACTTGCTCAACTTCACATACAACTGATTATCTAGCAAGGTCTTCAAAACTAGTCTCAAGTGTCGATCGTGGTCTTCCTCGGTACGCGAATACACTAAGATGTTGTCTATGAAAACAACCACAAACTGATCTAAGTACTGATGAAAAATCATATTCATCATATCCATGAAAGCAGCCGGTGCGTTAGTCAACCCAAAAGGCATGACTAAAAACTCATAGTGACCATATCTAGTCCTAAAGGTCGTTTTCGGTACATCAACCTCTCTTACCTTTAGCTGGTAGTAGCCGGATCTCAAGTCAATCTTCGAAAAGACTGACGCCCCTCTCAACTGGTCAAACAAATCATCGATTCTCGGCAAATGATACTTATTCTTCACTGTTAACTAATTCAACTGTCTGTAATCTATACACATTCTCATGCTGCCATCGAATAAAGCCTCTATCTGTCAACTCTTGCAACTGAGTCTTCAACTCTTTCAGTTCTTTCGGTGCCATGCGATACGGATCAATCGAAACAGGAGCTGAATCAGAATAAGTCTCAATAGTAAACTCTACCTCTGTATCCGGTGGTAAACCTGGCAACTCTTCCGGAAACACACTAGGAAAATCACACACTGTCCGGATGTCTTGAGGTCTAACCTCACTCATGTTCGGATTCATCACATAGGCCAAATATGCTTCGCAACCCATCTCAACTAGCCTCTTAGCCTCTAGAACTGAAACTACATTAGATAAGAACTTCACGTTCTCGCCTACCACCACTATCTCAAAATCATCTGTGAGTCTCAAAGAAATCCTCTTAGTTTCAAAGTCTATCCTAGCTCTATGCTCAGTGAGCCAGTCCATACCCAGAATTACATCAAAGCCATAAAATGGTAGTTCCATCATATCTACTGGAAACACATGTCCCTGAACCATCAACGAACACCTTTTGTACATCTTTCTAACTACTACCGTGTCCCCAAAGGAACTAGTAACACTAACTCCTACCTCTTGTATTTCACAAGGCAATTTCAACAACTGTGCATGCTCACTCAATATATAAGAATGTGTAGACCCGGAGTCAATCAAAGAAAGCAAACCCAAAAGCTGTATCGAGAAGTTACCTGCGACCACATATGTGTCATGCTGATCCCCACGCTGAGCGTAAACTCTGGCCTGACCTCCGCCCTCTAGCTGGACTGCAACTACATGTGCTATGTTCCTCTAGCCATCATTTCTCGGCTGGAAGTTACCTCTACCGCGCCCGCGGCCTCTCTGAAAGTCATTTGCTCTAGCAGGAACCTGAACTGGTGCCTGCCCCACCTGATATGGACAGTCACGCCTAATATGGTCCCTAGCTCCACAACTCCAACACGAGTGGAAATTCCCCCAACACTCCCCGGTGTGGTTCCTCCCGCAAGTAGCACATGTGGGCAACTTCCCACCAGCCCTCTGGCCCTGTTGGCCCCTACCGTGGTTACCTCCACCACGTCTATAGTCATAGTTATGCCGGTTGTCCCGATGCCTCTTGGCATCACCTCTATCGAAGTCACTAGATCTCTTACTAGAACTAGAACCACCAGATCGTTTGGTCAAGCCCAAACTGTGCTCCAAGTCCTTGGCCCTAGCGACCAAGATATCAAAATCAGTGTAGTCCGAAGCTAGAGTGTACCTCTTGATTTCTTCATTCAGCCCATAACGGAAACGGTTACAACGTTCCACCTCAGTTGGAACAAGCTCAGATGCATACTAACTCAGCCTGACAAATCTAATCTCATAGTCTGTCACAGTCATACTCCCCTGAAGCAAAGCCATAAATTCCCTCTTCTTCTCATCGAGATATCGAGGACCCAGATATTTCTTACGGAATGCTGACTCAAAGAACTCCCAAGTGATCTCAGCCTCTTCTATACCCGTAGTGATGGTGACCCACCAAGTGTAGGCATCACCCTGAAGCAAAGACTCAACACACCCTAACTTGCGTCCCCCGATACATCCCATCTGAGACAAGATACAGACGGTCTTCTCTAACCACATCTCAGACCTCTCTAGTGTCGACCCCCTAAACTCTTCACCTCTCAAACTGCGGAGTCTCTCCAAAGGCAAACCAGTACCCTCTCCCTGGGGTTGTGCCGCTGCCTGACCCCCAGCCACTGCAGCCTGGAAAGCCCCGGCTATAGCCTGAACTAAGAGAGCTAAATCAATTTCGACCGGTCCTTGGCATACTTGAGGTCCAACACCCTCGGCTCCCGTCTCACCTCCCTCTTGATGTGGAGAAGGTGGAGGAGGTTGAGGAGCCTGCGCCCCACCAATCTGCTCAATCCCCGGAGCTTGTGCCCGTGGTTCCGGCTGAACCATCCTAGGCCTCCCTCGTGGTCTCATGATACAACTAGCAAGACAATAACTACAACAACAAACAGATAAGGATTAAGTTAGCAAAGGCAAGGGTCCAACTGTGCTCAAGTACTTTCCTTTACAAAATCGTTTTAAATTAAGTAATAGTAGTAATGGGCAATCGAAACTACACCAAACACAACAATTCATGCTTCCAAACACCATACGAACAATTTAACAACAAGAATTTGTGGCAAAGCATACACCGAAGCAATACAATTACTTAACACTTCAACTTACCTCATTACCTGCCCGAGGTCTCGGTAACCTCAGGCTCTGATACCAACAAATGTAACCCCCTCGTCCCGGTCTGGCCGGATGACCGGTCCGAGTAGGCTACACGGGGAAAACCGAAGCGAAAACCGTTAAGGTTCCCCCTCGGTTAGCAACCCTAAGAAAATTTTCTTTCATTTTAATCTTGTCTAAAGGCATGTTAATTCCTAAGCGATCACGTCAGCGGAAAACATCAATAAAGAAACACATTCGAACCTCAACCATACCTCAAACAGTCAATTTTACACTTACAGGGCAGGCCGTATCGATACACCAATCAAGGGTATCGATACGCCTTGACTAGGTCAACCCAAACAATCAACTCAGAGTAGACCGTATCGATACAGCCCTTGAGCGTATCGATACGCCCTTCTCAGTCAACATCTCGTGGTCAACGAGATAAAACTGTACCGATACGCCCCAACACCGTACCGATACGCCAATAACTCACAAAAATCTTAAAATTCCAGTGAGCTAAAACCGTATCGATACACCCCCGTGTATCGATACGCCAAGCCAAAACTGAGTCTTGCAGGCAAGACCGTATCGATACGGCTCTTAGGCGTACCGATACGCCCTGCTCTGCAAGTCTCCAATTTCAGCAAAAACCAACAAGACTCAAACTCTAAATGCATGTTAGGACTCCCCTAGCCACATACAACCATTCATGCAACATACAACAACCATGAATTAGCATGTAAAGCAATTAGGATGAACAAATACACATATACATCATGGCATTCACACAAAGGATGGATTTTGCATATGAGGACATGCTTAAGAACTCAAAAGGGCCAAATGGCACAAGTTATCACATATGAGGTTTACATGCCAACCAAAAGCAACTTAAAACATCCAAAGGCATACCCAACCATCACAAGCATTCAAAAGACATAGCATGGTGTACAAGATACAAGCCAAAACATGAACATCAACAACATTTATGAGTCATACAGCGCTCATACAAAACATAGTAGCCCCATTGCTAAACTACTACTTTAATTACTAAATCATACTTGAGCAACTACAAATTGGAAAGCCCCTTCGCCTTGCTCCTTGCTAACACCACGCTAATGATCTGCATTGTTGAAAATGAGAGCGTAAGCTAGAAGCTTAGTGAGGATGCTCTAAAATCAAAAACAACAACAATGCAGGGTTCAAGCATGCAATCCTTAACATCACACACAACATACATAGGCAACATCATAGCAACCTAGCTAGCAAGTCACGAGTCGATACTATGGCATCTCACATCATATTAAGCTCAACAATATAAACCGATATCACAACATCATAATCGTAAGAGCAAGTTCATTGCCACTATTAGTTTACTCGGATGTGCGGATTTACTCTTGACAATAACATTACCTCGGTGGGATTACACTCATCACCGGACCTCGCATGGGTGGGATTCCACTCATCACCACATGCCCTACGGATGGGATTCCACTCATCATCACATATAATATAAATAAATTTCTGGTGGAATGTTACATCATCGTACTCCTCCTTGATGACTCAACGCCATCAAGGCCACGCGCGTTTTGACTCAAACGTGTGCACACTAATCCTAATGATCGATCATTTACACTCGGTAAGTTAATTAGTGCCAATTTCTTTAAACCACATCACATCAATCATCATTCATATCATTCAACCATCATCACACAACAATGTATACACATACAAAGTCAATTCATACTATGCAAGATCAAGATAGGCATAGGAAACCAAAGCTCATTAACAAACAAGAAGTCAAACTACCAATTTAACTTCTACCTTGGAATGGTCTACCAAACTCATTCCAATACCTCCACTACACACACATGAACCATCTTTAAAACAAATTTAAAGTTTTACTCACCACCCTTCCTTAGCAACCCAAGCAAGCAAGTCAAGCCTCTTCGATTCTCGGATTCGGTCCCGATCCTTCTCCGATGTTTCCTCTTGTTTCTAACCAATCAAAACACAATCATTACTCACCAAATCAATGCTAAATTCAGTCACAAACTCCAACCCACAAACACAAGCCAAACTTCACCATTTTTAAACTCAACTAATCACAAAACTTCCATTTTCGAGCTCCCCAAATACCCAGCTGAAAACTATGATTTCCAACACCCAAATGGCATCTAAAAGGTCCCAAAACACTTCCCTAATAACCCTATACCATCAGCCCTTCAACCCAACCCTAAAACACACAAAAAACCTAATTTTAGACACTTCAAAAATTGCCCCAAAGACCCACTTCGGGATTTCTCCCAAATCCAACCATTTCAAGATATTAAGGGTATTTAGGTGAGATTAAACCAAAACCCAACTCAACAATTCAAAAACAATTGAAAAACCCCTTAAAAATCTAAACTTTCATCAAACTTGAAAAAATGCAAATGATGATAGTTTTGAAATCTAAGACAAGGAAAATGATGGGGATGATGAGGAGAGTTAAGAAATGAATTTACCTTTGAAAATGCCCTTGAATAGATGAAGAAATCAAATGGAATAGTAACTTGACTTGGGAGGGTTTTGGGTTTCTCTTTTTCACGTTGGAAGAGATGGGGGAAGGTAACTTTTTTTTGTTTTTCTTTTTGATTAAAAAAGATGGTCTACTTTTTGTTTTGGCTTAATTACACAATTGCCACCCCTTTTATTTTAAATTCCAATTAAACCAAAACTAAGGTCAATTTGATTAAAATCGATTTTAACGACTCGAACCAACTCACGCGTCTAACTCCTAACCCCAAAACACGGGTGTTACACATATTTACTTTTTTGCATGCATTCCACATTTAGAAGGGATCGATTCTAAAGCATGTTGCTCAATTAGAAAAAGCTTCTGCCATGGATGGAAGGTACCTAAAGGACGAAGACAACGCGGATGTACGCTACCGGACTGAGCTCTACCGGCAAACAATGTGAATTTTTCGAGTGATCACGTGGAGGAAACGTCGAGGTATGCTCATATCACCGCCAAGCAAAATACCATAAGTCGCAAGTGCTATGACTTCGACGATCCAACCAAGAGGAATTTGAAGATGATCATTGGTCTACTCGGCTTAGGGGTAACGTCAAAAGGACCCAGGGGCAAGACGAGTTTGATAGAAGCATCACATCCTAAATTGAAGACGTAGCTAAAGCATGTGACGTCAAGAAGCTCCATTTATTCGACCCTACGTCAAACCGACAAGGCAGGACCAAGGCTTCAAAGGTTGATCAAAGAAATGAGTGCTCAGACCAAGATGTATTCGTAAGACCTTCGTCTTCCAATGGAAGCTACATCTAGGGCAACACCTTAATAGAATTGATGACCCTTCGCCTGCATTCATACATATATTTGCTTTCATGCATTTGTTTTTTTGTTTGCATTAAATAATGTTTTGATCATTGTATTCACACATTATAATAAAAAGATTAATTTGGAAAATTCCATTTAAGTAGTAAAGATCCCGCGCAAACACCACTCGAGCCATGAACACTGAGAAAAGATTGACAACTCTGGAAGAAAATTAGAAGGGCATCCATGATAAGCTTGAGAAAATGGAAAATGATATGAAGAGAGAGATTGAGTTATCACACAGGAAAGCAGTCAGCCAAATTGCAGCCATGTTTGGGTTCAAAGACCCAAAAGCAGGAGAAGACACCAACACTTTGCCTAGGTTACCGGGGGTGGCTTTCGTACCTTCATGGATGCAAAAAGAAGTGGCTTCACCTAAAGTCAAGATCTCACCCAATTGTGTAGAATCTTTTGCCCGTACTGAATTAAAAGACAATATCGATGAGGTTCGCAACCACGAGGTGCCTAACCTCGATAAAATAACTGACAAGGTAAAGGTTGAGAGGAAATGGGAAGACCGCTACAAGAAGCTGGAGGAAATGATTAAATCTTATCAAGAAGGAAGCATTTATGGCGACATATATGCTAGAGATTTGAGTCTAGTATCTGACTTGGTGGCTCCTCCAAAGTTCAAGGCCTTGACTTTGAAAAGTATAATGGAACTACATGCCCATTGGCACATTTGACCATGTACTGTCGAAAAATGTCACCATATTAGAAAATGAGAAGTTGCTGATCCATTGTTTCCAAGACAATCTACCTGGGTTTGCTATCCGATGGTATGCTCAACTGAGTTGGGTCAACATACGCGCTTGGAGAGATCTGTCAAAAGCTTTCCTCAAATAGTACGAGTATGTAACAAATATGACCCCAAGTAGGATTGTATTGCAGAATATGGAACCAAAGACCAATGAAAGCTTCCACCAGTATGCCCAGAGATGGCGAGATGTGGCAGCCCAAGTTCAACCTCCATTGTTGGAAAATGAGGTTACTCCAATGTTTGTGGAGACTCTAAATGATCCCTTCTATGACTATATATTAAATCACGACATCGAAGGTTTTGCAGACATGGTCATGAATGGAGAGTTGATATTGGCAACCATCAGAAGTGGAAGACTCGAGAGAGAAGAAGATGACCAACGCGTTTAGAGTTTCGTCACGAAATTGATGGAGGTAAGATTGGTTGGAATTCACGCTTTCCTAGAATAATTCATAATTTTCTCTAGACGATTGGGATCCTGCTTAAAACCAACCCTTTTGCTTTTGCCCGCGAGCATTGGGGATCTTTTGTAAGGGCTTCTATATCAATTTACTTGTTTAAAGATGCATTTTTTTTCAAGTGGAAAACATTTCTCATTTTCGTTTCATCATTTTCCCTTCTTTTCATTCTTCATCCATTTCTTTTCAAGCATACATCTTCTTTACAGAGTCCCTATTATTGATTGTATGAATGATTCTTGAATCTAATCCTGAGATAGAGGGGCAAAATGTGTGTTCAGGTTTAATATATAGATTTTGAGTGAATTTTCCTCTCAGACATTGCTGTTAGGGTCCTTGAATAAAGTGATAACTCTATAACATCTACCAACTGAAGACTGCTTCTCTTCGTTGATGTTTGTGTGTGAAATGACATTTGGCTTTCCTTCATTTCCCTTCACAAATAAGAAAATGAAAAAATTCATTTGTTGTCTCCCTTTGAGCATGATATTATTTTTCTTGTGTTTGAACCATAACCAAGAATCGCTCCCCATACTGGGGGGCAAGGAGGACGAAAATTGCAAGCAAAGGAACACAACAAGTAAATGTCCTAAACTTAAAAAGAAAAGGACACAAAAGGAAAAAAGGAAAAGGAAAAAAAAAGATGGAAAAAAAAAGAAAAGAAAAGGAAGAAATAAAAAGGAAAAGGAAAAGGAAAAGAAAGAAGAAGAAAAAAGAAGAAGAAGAAGGAAAAGGAAAGAAAGAAGAGAAAGAGAAAGAAGGAAAGAGAAAGAGAAGAGAAAAGAAAAAGAAAGAAAGAAAAGAAGAGATGAAAGTCGAAGAGTGAAGGAAAATTTGAAACGAATCCTTCAAATGAGACATGTAAAGGAAATGAACTCTAAGGTGAAAACCCAAAATGGACAGTCTAGAGTGATCTAAAGAATAAACGAAGAATAACAGAGATTTCATCAGGAAAAGTTGATCCTTGGTTTAATCACCCTTAAACATGTATTTGAGCCTATATATCCTTTTCTTGATAGCCCGAGCCTAGCCTACATTACAAGCCTTAAAAGACCATTTGGATCACACATGAATATTTAAGATAATGAGTTTATCTTCAGAATACATTCCGTCTAATTGAGTTAACCTTTCTTTAGGGACTTCGAGCTTCTAATGTCTGATTGAGATAAAAAAAAAGTGGGAAATTTTAAATTTGGGGAGTGTGTGAGCAAAAGAGAGCCACCAAAAGTGGGGCACTATCCGGTTGATGGATTCATGAATCATTCATGCTATGAACTTTGGGGCATCTGACTTTGCCCTTTTCTTGTATTTGCCATGACTATTTTATTAAAATCCCCATTTTTAGCCTTTTCTTGCATCTGCCATGACTTTTTTTTCTTTGAACTATCATTTCTAGTCTTTTCTTGCATCTTACAAGTAGGCTGACATAGATTTATGAAAAACAAAGGATTTCTTGGTATTGATCCCAACTGTAGGGAACCATGAACGAATGTTTTCATCACTTCAGGAAACAATTAAACCTCAGTTTAAATGGGGCATCACCTTGCATGAGAAGGTAAAAAAGGAAAAAGAAGAAGCATGTAACCCCCTCGTCCCGGTCTGGCCGGATGACCGGTCCGAGTGGGTCACACGGGGAAAACCGAAGCGAAACCCGTTAAGGTTCCCCCTCGGTTAACAACCCTATTTTTTTATTTTAATCTTGCCTAAAGGAGTATTAAACCCTAAGTGATCAAACAGCGGAACAACATACACGAAACAATCGATCGAAAACAAGACAACACTTAACAGCCCAAATTTTAATCTTGAAGGCAGTCCGTTTCGAAACACCCTTGAGGCGTTTCGAAACACCTTGACCAGGTCAACTGCCCCAGAGCCTATACAAGGGGCCGTATCGAAACGGTGGTCAACTGTTCCGAAACGCCCACGACGGTCAACATCTCGTGGTCAATGAGATTTTGACCGTTTCGAAACCTTCAGGCCCGTTTCGAAACACCTTTATCTCGTGAATTTCTCAAAATTCCAGTAGCCAAAACGTTCCGAAACGCGTATCGAAACAGGGGGTTCCAGAAGCCAAACCGTATCGAAACGCGTTCCGATACAGGGTCCCTGAAGCCTACCCGTTTCGAAAATGCCCTCCCCGTTTCGAAACGCTGGCAGTCTGCAACCTTTGAAATTCCGATTTAAGTGAGTCTTGGTGAGTCTAAAGGTCCACTAAGGCCCCCTAAAGGCACACAACACCATCAAACCAAAACTAGAGGCATGCAACTAAGGTCTAACATACACAAAAGCTCATAAGACATGGGTATTCATAGACACACAACCATGACAAAAACACAAGGCCTTTCATACAAGACATGCTTGAAACATTGACAAGCAAAAGCATCATTCATCCCATAAGGGTTTACATAACATAGCAAGGTTAACCTTCAAAAGACATGCAATAAAAGCGTTAGGCAAGGTAAACATGCTTACAAACCAAGTCAAGCATAAACATCCAAAATCATAAATGAGTCATATAAGCTCATACAAATACTCTCTTGCCACATTGCTTAACCATTACAAAATTAATAACCGTACTTGAGCCTCACACTTGGAAAGCCCTTCTTGCCTTGCTCCGAGCTAACACCACGCTAATGATCTGCATTGTTGAACATTGAGAGCGTAAGCTATAAGCTTAGTGAGGGTTCTCTAAGACGAAAACATCAACAATGCAGGGTTCAAGCATGTTAATCCTAGTCTTACATACGTCAAACATAGGCATAACACCAAGTAGACCTAGCTAGTCTTTCAAGTGGCATATATGGTCTCTCAATCCTATCAAGTTTAAGTATCAACATCCACATCATGCAACAACACCATATACCACGATCACATATCACCATCATATATCACAATACATGAACAAGTTTAATTGGCCACTTTAATTACCCTGATTGTGCGGATTTATAACTCAACAACACTTTACCTCGGTGGGATTACACTTATCACCGGACCTTGCGTGTGCGGGATTCCACTCATCGCCACACGCCCTACGGATGGGATTCCACTCATCATCCCGTATAAATATATAAAAAGCTTCCGGTGGAATGTTACATCACCGTACTCCTCCTTGATGACTTAACGCCATCAAGGCCACGTACGTTTTGACTCAATTTGTGTGCACACTATCCTAATGATCGATCATTTACAACCGGTAATTATTTAGTGCCAACTATCAACATCAATCACATGTCATCAACCACACTCATGCTCATCACATATATCCACATCATGATATATATATACATGCACCATATAATCACAAGTACAAGAGCATAGCCATTAAGCACATTGTCATTTAAGGAATACAAGACTAAATTAACTACTTGGGTCATAAGGAAGTGGCCTACCAAGCACACTTTACACACACACACTACTCATGCTCGAACCAAACTTTAAAACAAGTTAAGACCACTCACCGCCCTTCCTTAGCAATTCGAACCAACCTTCCTACGGACCCGGATTCGGTCCCAAAGCCTCCTCAACGTTTCCTCTTGCTTCTAGTCAAACAAAACACATACATTACTTCCCAATTCAATGCTAACTCAACTATCAACTTACTTTGCAAACACAACCCAATTTCCACAAATTCCCAAACCATATAATATCTCAAAAATCTCATTTTCGTACTCCAACAACCCATGGCTGAAACACCCATTTCCAAACACCCAAATGACTTCCAAAACATCCCAAAACACCCTCATATCATACCCTAACCATCAGCCCTTAGTATTCAACCTAAAACCCACCAAAAATGGTGTTCTTGACAACCCAAAAATGGGTTTAAGAACCCACTTCGGAAATTCATTAAAAATTAACCAAATTAACATATATTGTGTATTTCATTAAGCTTAAACAAAACCCCAACATAATTTATCAAAACAAATTGAAAAACCCCTTTAAAAACCCAAACTTTAACATAAACCCTAATTTCCAAAACCCCATATTTTTGAAATATAAGACAATGGTTGGATAGGGGATAAAGAGGAGGTTAAGAAAACATAATTACCTCTTAAAATGGCGTTGAAATCGAGTGGCAAATTGATGGAATAGTAACTTTGATATTTTGAGAGGGTTTGGGGAGGGGAGATGGTTTCCAACGTGAAAAGGGGGAGGGGAAAAGGGAGGAAGACAACTTTTTGATAAAGTGGTCTTGCTTTTGAAAATTTTGGGTCAAATCGCGGTATAGGTCCCTCCCTTTTTAATAAAGCTCAAATAGGTCATTATTTGAAGTTGGTTTATTTTAATTAAATTTTATTTGACTCGAACTATAACCCGGCTAACTCCTAGGCCCAAAACACGGGTGTTACAACTCTCTCCCACTTATGGAATTTCGTCCCCGAAATTACCTGACTGAAAGAGATACGGAAACTGCTTTTCTATATCCTCATTCCTCTCCCAAGTGGCCTCGTCCACACCTCTACGTTGCCACCGCACCTTCACTAACTCAATCGATCTACCCCTCAACACCTTACTGTCAGAAGCTAAGATCTCCACTGGTTCCTCTTCATATGTCAAATCCGGATTCAATTCAATTTCTTCCACGGGCATAACATGTGATGAATCGGACCTATACTTACGAAGCATCGATACATGGAACACATCATGTATCCTCTCAAGCTCGGACGGCAAACGCAACTGATAAGCAACGGGACCAACCCTCTTCACAATCTCATACGGTCCTATGTACCTCGGACTCAACTTTCCCTTTCGGCCAAATCTCATCACTTTCTTCCACGGAGATACTTTCAAGAATACCTTCTCACCCACTGAGAACTCAACTTCCTTCCTCTTCAAATCGACATAGGACTTCTGCCTATCCGAAGCTGCTTTCAAACGTTCACAAATCAATTTTACCTTGTCGGTTGTCCCCTTGAGCAAATCCGGCATAGGTAATAGTTTCTGTCCTACCTCGGCCCAACACACTGGAGTCCTACACTTCCGGCCATACAAGGCATCATATGGAGCCATCTGAATGCTCGACTGAAAACTATTGTTGTACGCAAACTCTACTAGAGGCAAATGCTTCTCCCAAGTACCCTGAAAGTCAATGATACAACAACGCAACATATCCTCCAAAATCTGAATAACTCTCTCTGACTGACCATCTGACTGAGGGTGATAAGAAGTGCTGAAGTTAAAACGGGTACCCAAGGCTGTATGCAGACACTCCCAAAATCTAGAAGTAAACCGCGGATCTCTATCTGATACAATGGACTTCGGCACACCATGCAATCTAACAATCTCACCAATATACAAATCGGCCAATCTATCTAAAGTGTATGTAGTGTTGACTGCCAAGAAGTGAGCACACTTCGTGAACCGATCTACTATCACCCAAACTGAGTTCTTCTTCGTAGGAGTCAAAGGCAAACCCGAAACAAAATCCATGGTGATGTTCTCCCATTTCCATTCCGGGATTCTCAATGGCTGTAACAAACCTGAGGGAACCTGATGTTCCGCGTTCACTCTCTGACACACTAAGCATTTACTCACAAAGTCGGCCACATCTCTCTTCAAGCCAACCCAAAAGTACTCATTCTTCAAGTCGCGGTACATCTTCGTACTTCCTGGATGCATAGCAAACAGACTACTGTGGGCTTCAGTCAAGATCGTACGTCTCAAATCACTGTCTTCTGGCACAACTATTCTATCCTTGAAACACAAAACCCCATCAGTACTGAAACTGTAGTCTGAAGATCTACCCTCGGCTATATCTTGCACGTGAGGTGCCAAAGATCTATCTAAGAGCTGTTTCTCTCTAATCAACTGACCTAGAGTAGGTCTAACCTGAAGCTCGGCTACCAAGCCACCATCTCCGGACAAGCTCAATCTAGCAAACATAGCTCTCAAGTCCACGACCACCTTCCTACTCAATGCATCGGCCACACGTTGGCCTTACCCGGATGGTACTCAATAGTAAGATCATAGTCCTTTAGTAGCTCTAACCACCTACGCTGTCTGAGATTCAAATCTCGCTGAGTCATAATGTACTTCAAACTCTTGTGGTCGGTGTACACGGTGCATTTCTCACCGTACAAGTAGTGCCTCCAAATCTTCAGAGCAAACATCACTGCAGCTAACTCTATGTCATGGGTCGGATAGTTGCGCTCATGGGTCTTCAACTGTCTTGAGGCATAAGCCACTACTCTTTTGTCTTGCATCAGAACACATCCTAACCCTACATAAGAAGCATCACTGTAGACTACATAGTCCTTCCCGGACTCAGGCTGAATCAAAATCGGAGCTTGGGTCAAAGCTTCTTTCAGTTTCTCAAAGGCTCTCTGTCTTGCATCCGTCCATTCAAACTGAACACTCTTCTGAAGTAACTGTGTCAATGGAGCGGCTAATTTAGAGAAACCCTCTACAAATCTCCTATAGTATCCGGCTAAGCCTAGGAAGCTACGTACCTCTGTCACAGACTTCGGTTGCTTCCACTCAAAAATGGCTTCAATCTTCTTCGAATCAACTCTAATCCCACCGGCTGACACTACATGTCCTAAGAAGACTACCTCACGGATCCAGAACTCACACTTGCTGAGCTTCGCATACAACTGATGATCTAGCAAAGTCTTCAAAACAAGTCTCAAATGTCGATCATGGTCTTCTTCAGTTCTAGAATACACCAAAATATCATCAATAAACACAACTACAAACTGATCTAAATACTGATGAAAGACCCTATTCATCATGTCCATAAATGCAGCCGGTGCATTAGTCAACCCAAATGGCATGACTAAAAACTCATAATGCCCATATCTAGTCCTAAAGGCCGTCTTCGGTACATCAACCTCTCTAACCTTTAGCTGGTAGTAACCTGATCTCAAATCAATCTTCGAAAAGACAGATGCCCCTCTCAACTGATCAAACAAGTCATCAATTCTAGGCAACGAATATTTGTTCTTCACTGTCAACTGATTTAACTGTCTATAATCTATGCACATTCTCATACTTCCATCTTTCTTCTTCACAAACAACACTGGTGCACCCCAAGGTGAAGAACTAGGCCTAATAAAACCTCTATCTGTCAATTCTTGCAACTGAGTCTTCAACTCTTTCAATTCTTTCGGTGCCATACGATACGGAGCAATCGAAACAGGAGCTGAACCAGAATAAGTCTCAATGCTGAACTCTACCTCTCTGTCCGGTGGTAACCCTGGCAATTCTTCCGGAAACACACTAGGAAAATCACATACTGTCCGGATGTCCTGAGGTCTAACCTCACTCATGTTAGGGTTCATCACATACGCTAAGTATGCTTCACACCCCAACTCAACCAATCTCTTAGCCTCTAACACTGAAACCACATTGGACAAGAACTTCACGTTCTCACCCACCACTACAATCTCATAGTCATCTGTGAGCTTCAAGGAAATCCGCTTAGTCTCAAAATCTATCCTAGCTCTATGCTCCGTGAGCCAGTCCATACCCAAAATCACATCAAAACCATAGAAAGGAAGTTCCATCATATCCACTGGAAACACGTGCCCCTGAACCATCAACGTACACCTTCGGTACATCTTCCTAACTACTACCGTGTCCCCAAAGGAACTAGTAACACTAACTCCTACCTCTAACATTTCACAAGGCAAGTTCAAAGACTGTGCATGCTCACTCAATATGTAGGAATGTGTAGACCCAGATTCAATCAAAGAAAGCAAACCCAAAGACTGTATCGAGAAGTTACCTGCGATCACATCGGCGTCATGCTGCTCCCCGCGCTGAGCGTAAACCCTAGCCTGTCCTCCGCCCTCCGGCTGGACTGCAACTACATGAGCTAAATTTCTCTGACCATCGTTCCTCGGCTGGAAATTACCTCTACCGCGCCCGTGGCCTCTCTGAAAGTCGTTGGCTCTAGCAGGAGCCTGAGCTGGTGCCTGTCTCACCTGATGTGGACAATCACGTCTAATGTGGTCTCTAGCACCACAACTCCAACAAGAGTGATAATTTCCCCCAACACTCCCCGGTGTGGTTCCTCCCGCAAGTAGCACATGTGGGCAACTTCCCACCAGCTCTCTGGCCCTGGTGGCCCCTACCATGGTTACCGCCACCACGCCTATGATCATACTGATGCCTGTTGTCCCGATGCCTCTTTGCATCACCTCTATCAAAGTTGCTGGACCTCTTACCCGAACTAGATCCACCTGACCGCCTGGTCAAACTCAAACTGTACTCTAAGTCCTTGGCCCTTGAGACCAAGACATCAAAATCAGTGTAGTCTGAAGCTAGTGTATAAGTCTTGATTTCTTCATTCAGTCCATAACGGAAACGGTTACAACGCTCCACCTCAGTAGGTACAAGCTCAGGTGCATACTGACTCAGTCTGACAAATCGGATCTCATAATCGGTCACGGACATACTCCCTTGAAGCAATGCCATGAACTCTCTCTTCCTCTCATCGAGGTATCGCGGACTCAAATACTTTTTCCGGAATGCTGTCTCGAAGAACTCCCAAGTGATCTCGGCCTCATACATCCCCGAAGTAACGGTGACCCACCAGGTGTAGGCATCACCCTGAAGCAGAGACTCAACACATCCCAACTTGCGCTCACCTGTACATCCCATCTGAGCAAGGATACGGACAGTCTTCTCAAACCACAACTCTGATCTCTCCGGTGTAACCCCTCGGAACTCTTCGGCCCCAAGGCCCCTAAGTCTCTCTAGTGGCAATCCGGTGCCCTCACCCTGATGGTGTGCTGCCTGACCTCCAGCTACAGCAGCCTGAAATGCCCCGGCAATTGCCTGAACCAACGGAGCTAAATCAATCCCGGCCGGTCCTTGGCCACCTTGGCCTCCTTGTGGTCCCTCTCCTTCGGCCCCGGCCTCACCTCCCGCTCCCGGTGGAGGAGGTGGTGGTGGTGGAGGTGGTGGAGGAGCTCCAACTCCAACCACAAGCTCTCCCACTTGAGCCTCAACTCTCACTACAGGCTCAACTCCTGGAGCCTCTGCCCGTTGTTCCGGTCGAACCATCCTAGGCCTCCCACGTGGTCTCATGGTTCCACTAGCAAGGTATAAACTACAACAAGAAACAGATAAGGATTACGTTAGTCAAAGCAAGGGTCCAATAGTGCTCAAGTACTCCTTTTTATCAAAAATCGTTTTAATTAAGTAATAGTAGCAATGGGCACACACTCTACACCAGACACGACAATTCATGCTTCAAAACATCATATGAACAGTCAAATATTCAGGAATTCATGGCAAGACATGCATCGAACAACAAAATCATCTAATACATTAAGCTTACCTCACTTACCTGCCCGAGGTCTCGGTAACCTCAGGCTCTGATACCAACAAATGTAACCCCTTCGTCCCGGTCTGGCCGGATGACCGGTCCGAGTGGGTCACACGGGGAAAACCGAAGCGAAACCCGTTAAGGTTCCCCCTCGGTTAACAACCCTATTTTTTTTATTTTAATCTTGCCTAAAGGAGTATTAAACCCTAAGTGATCAAACAGCGGAACAACATACACGAAAAAATCGATCGAAAACAAGACAACACTTAACAGCCCAAATTTTAATCTTGAAGGCAGTCCGTTTCGAAACACCCTTGAGGCGTTTCGAAACACCTTGACCAGGTCAACTGCCCCAGAGCCTATACAAGGGGCCGTATCGAAACGGTGGTCAACCGTTCCGAAACGCCCACGACGGTCAACATCTCGTGGTCAACGAGATTTTGACCGTTTCGAAACCTTCAGGCCCGTTTCGAAACACCTTTATCTCGTGAATTTCTCAAAATTCCAGTAGCCAAAACGTTCCGAAACGCGTATCGAAACAGGGGGTTCCAGAGGCCAAACCGTATCGAAACGCGTTCCGATACGGGGTCCCTGAAGCCTACCCGTTTCGAAACTGCCCTCCCCGTTTCGAAACGCTGGCAGTCTGCAACCTTTGAAATTCCGATTTAAGTGAGTCTTGGCGAGTCTAAAGGTCCACTAAGGCCCCCTAAAGGCACACAACACCATCAAACCAAAACTAGAGGCATGCAACTAAGGTCTAACATACACAAAAGCTCATAAGACATGGGTATTCATAGACACACAACCATGACAAAAACACAAGGCCTTTCATACAAGACATGCTTGAAACATTGACAAGCAAAAGCATCATTCATCCTATAAGGGTTTACATAACATAGCAAGGTTAACCTTCAAAAGACATGCAATAAAAGCGTTAGGCAAGGTAAACATGCTTACAAACCAAGTCAAGCATAAACATCCAAAATCATAAATGAGTCATATAAGCTCATACAAATACTCTCTTGCCACATTGCTTAACCATTACAAAATTAATAACCGTACTTGAGCCTCACACTTGGAAAGCCCTTCTTGCCTTGCTCCGAGCTAACACCACGCTAATGATCTGCATTGTTGAACATTGAGAGCGTAAGCTATAAGCTTAGTGAGGGTGCTCTAAGACGAAAACATCAACAATGCAGGGTTCAAGCATGTTAATCATAGTCTTACATACGTCAAACATAGGCATAACACCAAGTAGACCTAGCTAGTCTTTCAAGTGGCATATATGGTCTCTCAATCCTATCAAGTTTAAGTATCAACATCCACATCATGCAACAACACCATATACCACGATCACATATCACCATCATATATCATGATACATGAACAAGTTTAATTGGCCACTTTAATTACCCCGATTGTGCGGATTTATAACTCAACAACACTTTACCTCGGTGGGATTACACTCATCACCGGACCTTACGTGTGCGGGATTCCACTCATCGCCACACGCCCTACGGATGGGATTCCACTCATCATCCCATAGAAATATATAAAAATCTTCCGGTGGAATGTTACATCACCGTACTCCTCCTTGATGACTTAACGCCATCAAGGCCACGTACGTTGTGACTCAATTTGTGTGCACACTATCCTAATGATCGATCATTTACATCCGGTAATTATTTAGTGCCAACTATCAACATCAATCACATGTCATCAACCACACTCATGCTCATCACATATATCCACATCATGATATATATATACATGCACCATATAATCACAAGTACAAGAGCATAGTCATTAAGCACATTGTCATTTAAGGAATACAAGACTAAATTAACTACTTGGGTCATAAGGAAGTGGCCTACCAAGCACACTTTACACACACACACTACTCATGCTCGAACCAAACTTTAAAACAAGTTAAGACCACTCACCGCCCTTCCTTAGCAATTCGAACCAACCTTCCTACGAACCCGGATTCGGTCCCAAAGCCTCCTCAACGTTTCCTCTTGCTTCTAGTCAAACAAAACACATATATTACTTCTCAATTCAATGCTAACTCAACTATCAACTTACTTTGCAAACACAACCCAATTTCCACAAATTCCCAAACCACATAATATCTCAAAAATCTCATTTTCGTACTCCAACAACCCATGGCTGAAACACCCATTTCCAAACACCCAAATGACTTCCAAAACATCCCAAAACACCCTCATATCATACCCTAACCATCAGCCCTTAGTATTCAACCTAAAACCCACCAAAAATGGTGTTCTTGACAACCCAAAAATGGGTTTAAGAACCCACTTCGGAAATTCATTAAAAATTAACCAAATTAACATATATTGTGTATTTCATTAAGCTTAAACAAAACCCCAACATAATTTATCAAAACAAATCGAAAAACCCCTTTAAAAACCCAAACTTTAACATAAACCCTAATTTCCAAAACCCCATATTTTTTAAATCTAAGACAATGGTTGGATAGGGGATAAAGAGGAGGTTAAGAAAACATAATTACCTCTTAAAATGGTGTTGAAATCGAGTGGCAAATTGATGGAATAGTAACTTTGATATTTTGAGAGGGTTTGGGGAGGGGAGATGGTTTCCAATGTGAAAAGGGGGAGGGGAAAAGGGAGGAAGACAACTTTTTGATAAAGTGGACTTGCTTTTGAAAATTTTGGGTCAAATCACGGTATAGGTCCCTCTCTTTTTAATAAAGCTCAAATAGGTCATTATTTGAAGTTGGTTTATTTTAATTAAATTTTATTTGACTCGAACTATAACCCAGCTAACTCCTAGGCCCAAAACACGGGTGTTACAAAGCATATGCATTGAAGAGTTCTAAGTGAGCCGTGTTGTCAAGAAAGATCTACATATAAGATGAAAAAGCTCAGAAGCATGAAAAGAAATAGAATTGCACTTGATAAGAAAACGATGCCATCAGATTGGGGCAGTCTACGTAGGGTAATGATTTAAGGCCCTTAGTATTGATAGGCGTGAGAAGAAGAGATTAAAGCGCCAACATAATTCGAAGATATTCAAGGTGGAAATAAGATTTTACATGCAAGCAATCCAAGATGTCCTGCAGGGGTAGGAATTTGAGAATTCACAAGAAGCACTGAAGATGCTTGATAAGGGGCATATGAAGACTTTAAGCTTTCAAGACCACACAAGGAAGCCTTTCTCTCAACATTGATGTATCAACCACATTGATAGTAGATCTTGAGATATTTGCCTACGAAGATCGAATGTTTTCGATGAAGCGAAGAGATATAAAGAATGAGAATGCAAAAGCAATCTGTCCTTCCAGCCAGGAGTACAAGATCACTAGATTAAGTGAGCAAGTTTGCAAAGATCAAATGTTTTCCATGAGTCGAAAAAATATAGTGAAAAAGTATAACTGCTTATCTGGATTGAGCGAACAAACGTGTGGAAAAATTAATTCTAAGAAAAAGAATTCAAAAAGCAAAAGAAATGAGACATGCATTCATATTTTAGGCATCCCTAGGTGCATTCACATCATAATTGCATTTAATATCACATTTTTCAGGTACACGAAGGATCTTTCAGCAAAAGAACCCGCCTATTCGTTCGGGCGCAAGGAGAATGGAGGTTGCTTATTTATCCAAGCATAAAGAGGATAAAAATTTCAAAAGATTCGCCTATCCGTTCAGGTATAAGGATAATGGAGTTTGCTTATTCATCCAAACATAAGGAGGATAAACTTTTTTAGAAGATTCGCCTATCCATTCGGGCGCAAGGAGAATGGAGGTTGCTTATTCATCCAAGCATAAGGAGGATGAAATTTTTCAGAAGATTCGCATATCCGTTTAGGCGTAAGGAGAATGGAGTTTGCTTATTCATCCAAGCATACGGAGGATGAAATTTTTCAGAAATCCATTCAAGCGTAAGGAGAATGGAGTTTTCTTATTCATCCAAGCATAAGGAGGATGAAATTTTTCAGAAGATTCGCCTATCGATTCGGGTGTACGGAGAATGGAATTCTGCCTATCTATTCGGGAATTTGGAGAATAGAACCTAGCTCAGCTATTCGGGCGTTTGGAGAACAGAACCCAGCTCAGCTATTCGGGCGATTGGAGAATAGAACTCAGCTCAGCTATTCGGGCATTTGGAGAATGGAATTCGCTCATCTATTCGGGCGTCTAGAGAATAGAACATGCCTATCCGTTCGGGCATCAAGAAAATGAAACCAATCAGCAAATTGGTGAAAATCAATGTCTTTTGGTCTTTGCTCTATCCCTGTTTCACAGAGATAAGCAAAGAGGGGCAGTTGTATTTACTGAATTTTCACCCTTTTTATTATTATTATTATGGACTATTTTTATTATAGTTAAAACCCCAAAAAATGCAAAAAAGAGCCCATCTAAATTAAATAAATGCCTACTAATAATAAAGCCCACAATTTTATATGATGAAAAAACTCACCTTAAAATATAATAAAGAAGCCCATTTTTATTTTTAGAGGCCCAAACTAACCCATTTTGTGTTTTTTTTCCAGGTTTAATCTGTAACACCCCACGCCCCGATTAGGAACGAGGAATGTTACGGTAGTTTGCTAAACATACCTATGACAGATGCGCAGCAAATCGAACTATTTTTTTGAATATATTTAGTTTATACTTATAAACCAACTTATTAAACGATTCTAATATCTAATTTGTAATTCAATCGAATGAAACTAATTTTAACATATCCAACAATCATTTCTAGCTTGCATAACAATTTAATGCTACTTATTGTTTAGATTTCCATTTTGCATTACAAACAAAAAGTGGTCATTTTTATCATCTATCGAATTACTCAATTCTTCCATATAATTCCATTTTTAATTGTGACATGTAGAACTATCCTTTAATTCTATAAAAATGCTTATACATAACCGATCGATTTATATTCCATATTGAATTCAACCATACAAAACATTTCCCTATTTGATTGAGCTTAACAAAACGTGACTATATGATAATTTTTGCTGATTTTCATCCACCTAGGATGAATTCTAAACTTAGAGGCTAAAATGACTCTACGATCATCTATACAAAACTATACCAAAACATTAGCAAGCCTCTAAACAAAATATATGATGGCTTACTACTATACCCCATATTTACCCCATTATATACAACAAAAATAAACGGGGATACGAGTTAGTTCATTACATACACCACATGTAAAGTTTCAGTATTAACAGAATACATGCCACTTGCACTAAAATCCTGACCACTAAGCCACCACACAAAAGGATAACAGAGATGATGCAAGACATACTTTCAGCTGGTAGATGCTCTAACAGGTTCAGGATAGGAAAGCTGAAGATCGCTAAAATCTGAATTGTTGGGAAGAAAGGAAAAACAGAGTGATAAGTACTTACAGTACTTAGTGAGGAAACCTTACACTAAAATCTTTTAAAGGTTGGTCATTTAATCGAATAGCAATTTCCAATTATCACAAGTGTAGTATTTTCAATCTTACATATCATTCGAATTATCAAGAGCAAACAAAGGCCAACATGTCATTTTCACATAATTGCAATCGTATCAGACATATTCAAGAAGAATTTCATATCGAATTAGATCAATAAATTAATCCATCCTTTAAATCCATTCATTCGAGTACAAGGCTGCCTCAAAAATCAATAATTTCAAATTCATTCATGTATCATTCGAACAATCATGCTTCACATGATATTATACGATCATTCATGTATCAATTATACAAACATCAACAAACTATAGTAGAGAATTAATTGTTAGAACCAAACCATAATAGATATGAAACCTAATACCCAAGATCTATCATGTCAAATCATCGAGAACAATAAACCGAATAAACTGGATGCGGAAGCGTACTTGAATTAATCGATAGATAGAAAATCTTGAATCTTCATGTTGAAATCCCAAATCTTTGGTATTGATCTTCCAAGAAGATAGGTTATCTCTTGAAGTAAAACTCTCTGACGAGGAAGGAGAGAAAAACAAGTTAACCTATTTCTTGGGGACCACTACCTCTTTATATAGTTGATTATTAAATCAACTATTAAATATTTATAACTCTGCCCCTCATTGAATTATAAATATATCTTATGGTATCTACACTTTTATTTTCATGACACTTTAACACTTATGACACTCATAACATAATTGGTCACTTAATTTTGTGTCATACTTTATAATAGCATCATACATTTTATATATGTGCCTACAATTGAGGATTTTAATCCAACAATCTCCCACTTGGGCAACATATGTTTCCTGATAAATGTACAACCTTATGAGCTCAAAATTCTGCTATTATATAATAGGTATTCTATAACAATCTCGTCCATCAACTATATCCATATAGGATCAAAGCGGTTTTCTCTATATCAATCATGACTGAACCTATCAATGGTCACATATACAAATATGATCAAATGACATAGATCAATCATGGATGCGTAACATGGAAAATTACATGAAATGTGAACCGAACATGTCTATTTCCAACTGGTCCTCTTAAACCTTAGTGAGATCAACTTTACTGAATTTAGAGTGTGCATAAACCAAAAGAACTTTATTTCTGCAGAAAATAATCTTAAAATATCCTTAAACTGAAGTAACCAAAATTGTGTCTAAAACGAATGAGCATTTTTTAAAATTACAAACTCCCACTAAAACTGAATTTCCTTAAGTAACATTACACCCACATGAGTAGTGTGCTCATGAAAGACCTAGGGTGATAGTTTCTTAGTATGCGCACAATTATGGAGTTTGCACCAACATGCTCTATAGACACACAACCACTCTGATTTTTTCTTTAACAACTAGGAACTTAATATTTATGTGCTTTAAATTTGAAGTGTTCCTATTGTTTATAGAATAAATGAATGCATATTTATTGTCACAAAATAACTAAAGTGGTCTTTCTATTCAATCTACAATTAGCAGCTCAAGTGACAAAATTCTTTTGCATCAATATTCTATTAGAATCGAAGTCTGTAAACCTAATGATCTCTAACTTACCAGAACTCCGACATGTGAGCATGTAATTTTTTTTCTCTGAAGATATCTCATAACTCTATTGGCTGCTATCCAATAGTCCATACTAGATTTTCTTAAATATCTGTCTAACATTCCAACAATGTACATAATTTTCGAACGCATACATACTTAAGCATAAATTAGATTCTCAATAGCTTATGTATAGAGAATCTTTTGAATTTTCTAAATTTCAAGGTTACTTAAAGTGCATTGAGTAAGACTAAATTTTTCTTGTTTAGCAATATGAGTATCACTTAGATTTACTCCCACTGAACTTGTAGTATATACAATTGTCATCCAAATTTATCTCAAAATCAAATGAGATAATCAATATGAAATTTCTAATTTCATTAATGAGAGTCTTACTTAAGCTCATAGATGAATTTCTTTAATTTACATATCATTGATTTGTATCATCAGACACAAATTCATGATTGTACCATATAAATAATTTCTTCAATGTCGCCATTGAAAACAAGCTTAACATCCATCTTATGTAGCTCAAGATTAAAATAAGCAACAAACGTCATAATTATCCTAGAAGAGTCTTTCAATGAAACTGAAGAGAAAGTCTCTACAAAATCAATGTCTTCTTTTAGAGTATATCGTTTAGATACAAGACGTGCTTTATACTTATCCATATTACTATTTGCATCCCTCTTGGTTTTAAATATCCATTTGCAACCAATTGGTTTGCACCTTCAGGTAATAAGACAAGTTCATAAATTTTATTGTCTTGCATAAAATTATACCTTTCTTGAATGACATCAATCTACTTTTGAAAGTTAAAACTTTTATAATCTGATAAAAAAATGATTGATCATTTTCTATCATTCCATTGTTACCTTATTTTCTTGAAGAAATACAATATAATAATCCGGAATAGTATTTCATCTTCCTCTCGTGGACCTCTTTAATGACACTTGTTTTTTTAGGGTTGTTGAGTTTGTTCTTCTGAAACAATTACCTTATCTTGAATGTGAGTTGTTCATCGTTATTTTGCCGAGGTACTTGATTCACTTCTTGATTAATGATAGGTGTGAAAACCTAAACATCATCAAAAGTGATAGTATGAATTAAATTCCTCATAAAAAACAAAACATCTAACCTTATTTCTCCCTCCAAACTCAACATCCTAAAAAGTTATAAATCTCTCCTTAAAGTAATCTTCATTGTGGGATCATAAAATTTGCAGCCCATGGATCACTCAAAATAACCGAAGTAGTTTCTCACTTTTGAAGTTTAATTACTTCACATATGTCCTAACTTATACAAAAGAATCAACACTTTGTAACTTATTGTTGTTTCTTTTGACTAGGACCCTTAGCAACTTTATTCTAATATTTTCTTTTATTTTCCCTTATTCTTAGAGACACTAACTAAATTAGCACTAATTAAATTATACTTTTACACTTATAATGCTTCAACTTTTCTTCCTCTTGAACACAATGAGAAATGAGCCCAAATAGAGTTTATTTCTCTCTTTGAAAATTGTAACTTGAATTGGTTAAATTGTATAGGAAGCACTGCCAAAACCATAAGAACAAACAATTGTTAGAAATTTCGATCTTATGTGCCTTAAATTTTGAAGCAATATAATTTTTTTATAATATACTCTCTCACATTTCCTTGACCATTATACTTCATAGACATCAAAGAAAGCATAAGTGATGTCATCTTAACCTTAATGTTTTGGGTAAAACATTTTTAATTTCTTTAAGGAAACCCTTAATATGAGTAATCTCTTTAGATTTGTGCTCCATAAGACATCTAGAGTGTTGTACTGTACGATCATTAGACTCATGCAATTCGAACGATCTCACCTCTCAAAATATCTTTTATGAGTGCTTACCGCAGTTAGAGGTACAAATTGTTCATTCTTTAGTGCAAAGTCTATGTTCATACATCAAAATACTATACGTGTCTTTTCTATTCCTTGAAATTAGTTTGACTAAAAATGAATGTAGAATGTATTTAACAGATATTGTGACAACAAAAATAAATTACCTAAATATAGAACAAAAATAAAATAAAATAAAACAAAACAAGCTCACATAAATATTCATAAGTAAAAAAGTAAATTCAAAATAATGGCTAGTTCCCCCCAAGATACCAAGCACAACATTAATATCAAGTCTTTGGACAGTAATATTAACTGTAAGCGGTACTCTTGTTGTAGCGATCAAACATTGACAATAAACTATGTCAAACAATAGGCTAATCTTCGGACTAACGTATTTCTCACATAAAATACCTTATAATTGTCACACATTTATCGCCACAATTGTCGTTGTAATTCTGCCAAATATTAACTTTCTTTTGGGCCAATTAATAAACGTATGAATTACAAAAACTCATAATTATCTTAATATTTTAAATAAACTAATCTACACAAAAGCGGTCACTTTGGTGACATTATGTTTCAATTAATCCATTAAAATATTACATCCGAAGCCAAAATATGAATTTAATTATTTCAAAATGTTTGTCTTAATTTTATCTTTCAATCAAATTAAAAGATAACAAAAATAATAATAAATTTGAATAAAGGTAAACCTAATGTCAAGATATCGGACACTCCATTAATACTTCATATTTAGACAAAACATTAACTTGCAAGTGATATCTTGGTATAGTAATCAAGCATTGATAATAAGAACATGTCAAACAAAAATTTTCCTTTGGGCCGATTTATTGCTCACATATAAAACTGAATAATTATCACATGTTTATTACCACAATTGCACATGTAATACTGTTAATTATTAACCTTCCTTTAGGCCGATTAATACTAACATAATCCGACTTACATGCACAAAACCTTATATATTTTAAAATAAAATAATTTCCACAATAGAGGTCACTTTAGTGATTTAATGTTTCAATTAATTTATCTTAAAATATATACTATAAATATACCGATATCCAAATTTAAAATTGCGTAACAGTCAAAATTGAAATTTCTGATAACACTTAAGTTTCCGAAATAACCCAAAATAAGGTTGTCTGAATGGGGCTATCAGAAATCGAATAAACCGAAATCTTTGACTGTTTCTTAAAAAGTTTTTTAAGCACGCATTTATCAAAATAAAAAAAATGAAATTCTAAACAATCAATCTTTAACTAAAAATTCAAAATCAGAAATATCATATAAATGAATAATTTTTCAAGCTCAAAACCAAGAGCTCCGCCCACTGCGGTAAGCACTCATAAAAGATATATATATATATATATTCGAAAAGAGAGGAGAAAGTTGAACTTACTTGTTGTGGTTGATCTAATTTTTCAAGCTAATTTCTTTAACATGCAAAGCTTCTTATCTCCTTTTATTTTCAGCAATGGCCGACTCCCTCTCTAACCCTTGCTCTCTCAATTTTGCATAATATTTCCCTTACACACTAAGGTGTCGGGTAGGAGAGAAGAGAAGGAATGATGATGGTTGACAATTGTGTCACCATTAGGAGTAGGAATAGTCCCTTTTGTCCCTTACGTAATTCTTAATATTGAGCTAATCTAAGGGCAGTCCAAGAATTCTAAACTTTGACATGCATAAACATCATTTCTACCCTTATTCAGTTTAGTCACTAGGCAATCAAGTCTTTTATTTCTTTTTGATTCTCAATTTAGTCACTCATTGAGTTAATTTGTTAAGACACTTCATGATTATAATCTAATTGGAATTAATTTTTACTTAGCTGTCTTTTAACTTTTAGGCTAAGTTCGAGGGTGTTACATAATCAGAACCGTTGGATCTAGGGATGAAGACATGGATGGATTGGATCGAATGTAGGGAACAAGGGGGGAAGGGGGAGAGCCCGCGCTGCCACTCGCCAGCCGGCTACCGTCCATGGCCGCGCCGTCCCTGGTTCACGGCGGCCGGCGAGGCTAGAACCGTTCGACTTGCCTGGCCGGCTGAGTCCGATGCCGCCGACCCCATCCATTACCGTCATCATTTGCTCGCCGATTGAGGAAGAAAAGTTTTCAAACCCTAATTAATTTGGGGGCAAAATTTCCCAAATTGGAGTCGAATCTGATGAAATTCGGATTGAATTTCAACGAATTAAAGTTGTGCTGATTAGATGGGATGATTTTATGGGAGGAAAATGGAGATTTTGTCCCCAAATTGGCTTGAATTCTAAGGACCCAAAACTCTATAAATTGAGCTTCTTTTCCCCATTGTAACACACCAAAATTCATCCGAAAATCACCTCTGAAAAATCATCTGAAATTACTGGAAATTGTTCGAGTTTGGAGTAGCTTTGGTTCAAATTTTTGGGTTGGGAGCAAACTTTTTTTGTGGCAATTGGAATCAGTTTGAGCGGAGATAGCTCGTGGTTTCTACACTTTCAGTAATTTCCCTTTTCTTTTCTTTTCTTTGTTTTTTTTATTTTATTTTCTTTGTTGATTTTTTTGTTGTTCATAATTTTAGGTTGCAATTCAGATTAGAAGATCGAAATTGGTATTCGGTAATAATTTCCGTTCTTTATTTTGCTTTAATTTTCGCTTTAATCCTTTAGATTCTTAAATAAAATAAAAATGTTGTTTTTGAAAATTTAATCTTAAAAATGAAATATTTGTTGCTAGAAGATGTTTGAATCCTTTTGGATTTAGAAATAAAATGAATTATTGTTTAGGAAAAAAACTAAAATCAATGATTTTAATAAAAGATGATAAATCATGGAAAGAATAAATAAGTCTTAATTTGTTAGAAAATAAAATGAATTTTGAAATAAAGTCAAGCCTAGAATAAAAGACTCAAGTCTAGAAATTAATTTAATGCGATGTCTTATCAAACGGGAATGACGAGTTAGCGCCAGAAATGTTGACGGTGATTAAAGTTCATCTCCCGGGTGACAAGGCCGTTAAAATAGTTTGATCTTTATTAAATGGACAAATAAAGTTGAACCTTCGTGAACTTGCAAACTCTAGTTTTGAAAATGATTTTGAAATCAATTAGGTACCAATTTAGGGCGTCGTGGGGGTGCTAACCCTTCCCCACGCGTAACTGACCCCCGAACCTATTTTCTGGTTTTCGTTGACCAAAACCGTTGTTTTATTAAAATAAAATGTTTTATTAAAATAATCCCGTTTTAAAGTGATCCAATCACACTTTTAAAAAAGATTCGTGGCGACCCCGTGTGTTTTTTAAAAGTTTTCCAAGAAGTCGAAGCCTCCAAAAAGGGTTGCGGCACAAGTAATTCAAGGACTAAATTGTAAAGTAAATAAAATTTTATGTAATCAAAGCACTAAATTTTGACAAGTACAATTTATACTTAAAATATTTTGAAGTCAAAACTTATACCCCATAAAATTTTCTAAGTGTTTCAAAGCCAAAATATACAAAATTGCCTAGGCGTTTCGAAACACCCTCAAAGTGTTTAGATACGTTTTGTCACTAGAGACATCTATTTCGAAACGGCTCATACCCATTTCGATACGACCTTCATCTGGGTTTTTAATTTTTGAGTATTGTTTCGAAACGGCTCACACCCATTTCGATACAAGGGTTAAGTAATTTTAAAATTGGGCATTAAATGAACTAGCCGTTACTTGTCATAAATTGATTTTTGAAGATTTGGTTAAGTGTTTCGATACACCCCTAAGCAGTTTCGAAACACCAATTGACAGTTTTAAAACGTTTCGATACCGCCCTTATCCATTTCGATACGACTTTCCTTTTGCCTTTACTGTTTCGATATGACCTATAATCATTTCGATACGGGCCCATTTTACACATAACGACTCTTTCTTTTTTGAGTGTTCGTTTTGATACAGGGTACCATGTTCTGATACGGGTAGTTGCAGAATTACATTTATGGAGGGAAGAGAGATCTCCAACGGCTTTATTAATGATCTCAACCACCCAAACGATTAGAAATCAATGAGAATTTATAAAAACAAGTCTCTAAAGCTACAGCAATAACCATTGAGCCTTCAAGCAACATCAAAGCATTCAAATCCAAACCTTAATCATTTAGAGTCAAATCTTTGTACCTAACTCAATTGAGTTTTTTATTGTAATTTTTATTGAAAGTTTGGGGTGTGATTGATTGTATTTGGGTAAACATCAACCTTTGAGAGGTAATTGTAAGGTTTACCAAATTCCTTCTTTGTAAAGAGTGAGTTGGACTAAGCTTTGGGTAGAAAGCTTAATCGGTCTTGTAAGGTTTCCTCCTCATCCAAGAAAAGGGGAAAAATCAATTAGTGGATTGGTTGAAAATCCTTAGTGGGAGCTAAGGTAGTGGAGGTAGAGTTCATTTAGGAACTTGAACCACTATAAATTGCCTTGTGTCCAATTTTTCATTCTTTCAATTTCTCCCTTCAAATTTTAATCGCCAATTCACCCTCTCTTGGCCATTTACAATCGATTGATCAACTCAACAATTGGTATTAAAGCCACACCCATTAGAAGGATTACAACCCTCTTGAGTCGATTCTAGGAGAGTTTGATCAACAACAAATTGAAGCTATGGCATCCACCTCTGGCCCCAACCTCTATGAGTCTCAATCCACCACCAAACCACCATTCTTCAATGAGGACAACTACCCATATTGGAAGAATCGGATACGACTCTTCATCAAATCAAATGACTACATGGTATGGGATGTGGTAGAAGACGGGCCAAGCATTCCTATGAAGAGAGATGGTGAAGGAAGATTAGTCCTAAAGATCAAAGCTGAGATGACCGATGAAGATAGAAGACGGTTGAAAGTCAATGATAAATCCTTGCACATGATCTTTTGTGCTTTCGGTCCTGATATCTATTCAAATGTGTCTTCCATCGAAAGTGCCAAGGAAGTTTGGGATACCCTCGAGACTACGAATGAAGGAAATAATGATGTTAAAGAGATGAAGATCGGGCTGCTCAATTTAAGCTATGAAAATTTCAAGATGGAACCCGATTAAAGCGTCTCCAAGATGTTTGATCGGTTCTCGGTTATCGTCAATGGATTAAATGGCTTCGGTGAAGTCATTCCTTGTAACACCCCATTTTAGCCCTATTTTGTAAACCCTAATTGTGAAAATTCCCAATTGAAAACCCTAGAATTTGGGGAAAATCTCGGAATTTAACCTAATTGGAATTAGGGACCTAATTGAATAAAATTAAAGTTTGGTGGTTAATTTGTTAGGCGGGCAAAAATAGGGACCCTTCCTCTGTAATTTACCCATTTGTCTAGGGTAAACACCCCCTTTAGTCTAATTTCTGTTTTGGAACGCCACACTCATCACCTCTCTATTTTTTTTCTCTCAAAACAAAATATTAAATCGAAAACCCTTCCCCATTTTTTCCGTCGAAGCTCTGGCCAAGGGGATAGCCTTGTTTGTTCGGCGTTTTAAGGTCGTCGGTGTGTTCACCGTAACCGCACGATCGAAACCCGACCGCCATCACTCATCGCGTGCCCTTCTTTTCTAGAAACGGTTCAAGAACTGTCGTGGTCGCACTCTGTCGTCGCCGTCTTCCCCTCGTGCGCCGTTTCTATTTCGTGTTGGTGAGTGACATGTAGAACCGTTGGGTTTTCGGTCCGCCGCCGTCATCTATTAGCCGGCCGCTGTGGATCCTTGCTGGTGGTCGTCGGGTTCGCTGGTCGTATTGGGGTGGTCGGGCGTCGCCGAGATCTAGTTTTAGGGTTTGATAAAAATTAGGGATTAAGGTTTTGTTTTGATTCGGGTGGATGATGAAGTTGAACCGAGTTGGGGAGTTGGACCGAACCAGAACACCGAACCGGACCGGTCAGCTTTGACCGAGTTGGATGATGTCAGTGATGACGTCATCTACTGTTGCAAGGCTGATACAGGCTGACGTCAGCGTTGACTTTTGGGTTGACTTTTTCGGCCGAGTCAACTTCTATGTTTTTCGATGTTTTGGTTCTGCTGCCGCTGTCCGTTTCTTCAAATTCAAACCCGAAATACCTTTTTGGATCAAATTTATATATTGAACTCGGAATTTTGTTAAATGTTGCATCAGAATTTGACTCAGATATTTTTGTGTTCAGGTGACGTGGACTCTGACCCCAAGACTTTACCTCCTCCTCCGCCAGGCAGACCTCCTGTGGCACAGTCTTCGAGATCTGCTAGTAAGATTTCTATTAAGCGTGGTTTATCTAAATGTGGCATAGTAGGAAATCTCATATAGTGTTCTTTATTTTTAGGAGCTGATTCTGTCCGACCTTCCGCTAGGGTTGAGCGTGGGAGACGTCACTATCGACGTTGACTGTTTAGCTGCCTAAGGTGTGTTCTCTGTCTGTGCTACATGTCTCTGATGTCTGATTGCATGATCTGTATGATATATATATATATATATATATATATATATATATATATATATATATATATATCTGTGTGCTATTTTGCTCTGTTATCTGATAAATATTATATGACTTGAATGTTGTGACCATGTTATGTAACATATATCGGAATCGGATTATTATGTACATGCATCTTATTTATTTAACAAGATTGCATTCGGACTATGAAATCAGATTACATGTCATATCATTGGGTTGGGATATTGTATGGAGGAAGCTCAGCGACTTCATCCTTCGGGTTGAACTTCGCTTCGGATTAGTAGTTCCATCTTTCGGGATGAGTTTTGCTTCAGACATCGTGTTGAGGTGTAGAGTGGTTCAAGGGAACCTCACTCTTCAGACGGTGATGTAGATTGGAGCATGTTATGTTATGATATCTATATGTCTTGCTTGCAATACTTCGGAATATCTGTTAATTCTTGATTTGTTGTTTGACTGTTGGATTAACTTCTGTTATGCACTTTAGAGACACTGAGCTTTATAGCTGACTCCCCCTTAGTATCTGTTTCAGATTTCCAGACTTAGGTTTCGGTACTTGGAGGACCTCGTACGAACATGATTTGTTACTATTTATCAGTATGTTTTGTTCTAGACTTATATTTAATTATTTTCAGATTTGGTTGTAAACTTGGACTTTGGACATTTATTATTTTTGGGATTTGATAAACTATTTTTAGCATGCTTGTTTTATGATGAAACATTAAAGGTTAGTTATTATAATTGAATAATAATTTCGGCACGGTTTTTCATAAATAACCTTACTTGAGGGGAAAGTTTCCAAATCGTCAATTTCAATTTGTTTCAAACCCTTAGGCCGAAATAAGGGGTTACATTTAGTGGTATCAGAGCCAGGTTCAATTTCAATTTGTTTCAAACCTTACTTGAGGCTCGATAAAAATTTGATTTTAAAGTTTTCAAAATTTTGCATGCATAATAAATGTTTTCAGAAACTACGAGAATTTCAGATAAATGTCTGAATTTTAAATAAGTAATATATGTTTTAATTAGAGACTTCAAGTACCAATTCTGACTTTAGGATTCTTCTTTTTCTAGATAGACTACTATGCCACCCCGCATGAGTACTAGAGTTACGACTGGCTGAGGTCGAGGCCGTGGACGAGGTCGTACCGCTGTGGATACGAGTGACATTAATCCTCCTGATCATTCGCCACTGCATCAGGAGGACCCACAATATGAACAGGTTGAGGAGAAACCTGAGGTTCATACGAGTGGTCAACAGACTGATCACCCTGGTCAGCAGACTCAGAGTGAAGGTTCCCGTGCAGCCGGTAACAGTGAGACTGCTGGAGTTGATGTTGCTGCAGTGCATTTTGAGCTACTTGAGTATCTTCGACAGGGTTCTAGGAGACCCATATCTGCTGAGTTTTTATCTGTTGGGATGTCGATGTTTGATGGTAAGACGGCTGCAGATCCGGCTGACGTAGAGTATTGGCTAAAGAAATTACAACAGTTATTTGATGAGATGGACTACCCTATTGACAGAAAATTAAGAGCGGATGTATCTTTATTGAAGGGTGAAGCCCTAAACTGGTGGGAGGCTGAGAAGACCATTATTACTGCTAGTCGGGTCATATGGGATCATTTTCGTTAGGCTTTCTGAGACAGATATGTTGGGGCAAAGTATCTAGCCAAGTGTCGAGAAGACTTTATAAATCTAAAGCAAAATGACATGACCGTGAATCAGTATGAGATCGAGTTTTTGAGGCTGGTACAGTACGTCCTAGGGTTAGTTACTACAGAGAAAGAGAAGTATGACTGATTTCTGAAGGGTCTGCGACCTTCGATCAAGACTGGTGTTGCTTTCCATCTGGACAAAGAGTACAAGGATATTACTTTGCGAGCTAGGACTGCTGAACGCAATGAGGCAGAGTTGAGTCTCAGGGTATGGATCGAGGTAAGAGGCAGTCGATCGCGTCAGTTCAATATAGTCAGCGTAATCAGACCAGGAAGAGGGCAAGAGATGAGGGTGCTTATCAGAGTTATTCCAGAGCCAGACCAGTGACCATTGCTGTTTCGACTTCTAGTGTTGGAGGTTCTACTAGCACATGAGGAGTACCACAATGTTCTTTCTGCAAGAAAGGGCATTCTGGGGAGTGTAGGAGACAGTCTGGGCTTGTTTTCGTTGTGGGTCATTCGATCATCTTTTCAGAGATTGTCCCTTGCACCTCATTCAGCTCATACGACGAGTCAGTCATAGGCATCAGTACAGACTCCTGCTACGGGTAGAGGTCGAGGTAGACCTGATTCTACAGTTTCTGCTGGTAGAGGTAGGCCAGCTCAGAGTGGAGGATCAGTTGGATCAGGGGTGAGACAGCCAGGTTTGGTTTATGCTACCAGGAGACATGAGGATCGTGATGAGCCAGATGTTATTGCTGGTACCTTTTCTATTCACTCTATCTCGTATTTTGCATTATTGGATATTGGTTCTACCCATTCGTATGTTGCGAGTTCGGTATCTGGGGGACTCGAAATTCCGATTGAGAATACTGTGAATGCGGTTTCAGTTTATAGTCCAATGGGTGATCATGTCAAGGTTACTAAGGTATACAAGAATTTCCCTTTGGAGATTCAAGGGAAACTATTCTCCGCTGATTTGATGGAGTTAACTTTCAGAGAGTTCGACCTTATTCTTGGAATGGACTGGTTATCCGCTCATCGAGTCTGTTTGGATTGTGAAAAGAAAAGGGCGACTCTAAAAACCTCAGATGGGTGCGAGGTGATTATGGTGGGAGAGCGTAGAGGTTACATGTCCAATGTTGTTTCGGCTCTCAAAGCAGAAAAGATGATTCGACATGGGGCTACTGCCTACCTTGCTTATATTCTTGACTCGAGGCAGTCAGATTCTGGTTTGGATAAGATCCGGGTGGTTAGGGATTTTCTAGATGTTTTTCCGGAGGAATTGCCGGGGGTACCGCCAAAACGTGACGGGGTTGAGTTTGGCATAGATGTATATCCGGGTACAGCCCCTGTCTTTATGGCTCCTTAAAGGATGGCTCTAAAAGAGCTTAAAGAATTGAAGATTCAGTTGCAGGAATTGCTAGATAGGGGTTTCATTCGACCTAGTGTTTCTCCCTGGGGAGCCCCTGTTTTGTTTGTGAAAAAGAAGGATGGATCACTTCGGCTTTGTATTGACTATCGGAAGCTGAACAAGCTAACGATCAAGAACAAGTATCCCCTTCCTCGTATTGATGACTTGTTCGACCAGTTCCGAGGAGCTACAGTATTCTCTAAGATAGACCTGAGATCGGGTTATTACCAACTCAAGGTTAAGGATTCTGATGTGTTTAAGACCGCTTTTCGGATTCGTTATGGTCATTACGAGTTTTTGGTGATGCTGTTTGGATTGACTAATGCCCCTGCAGCCTTTATGGATATGATGAATAGGGTGTTTCAACCCTACCTGGACCAATTCGTAGTGGTTATTGACGACATACTGGTTTATTCTAAATCGGAGGCAGAACATGAGGAACATCTCCGGATTACAGACTTTGCGAGAAAAGCAGTTATATGCAAAGTTCAGTAAATGTGAATTTTGGTTGACCGAGGTTACCTTCTTGGGACACGTGGTTTCTACTAATGGTATTCAGGTTGATCCAAAGAAGATTGAGGCTATTTTGGGTTGGAAGCAGCCCAAGAATGTTCCTGAGATTCGAAGCTTCTTGGGTTTAGCTGGCTACTATCGGAGGTTTGTGGAAGGTTTCTCGATTATTGCAGCTCCTTTGACTAAACTTCTGAGGAAAGATATTCCTTTTGTCAGGACTGAGGCTCAGTAGACCAGTTTTGAGAAGCTTAAGATCGTGTTGACTGAAGCACCGATTATGATTCAGCCTGAGCCTGGGAAGGCTTATACGGTATACAGTGATGCCTCCCACACGGGATTGGGATGTGTTCTGATGCAGGAGGGGAAGGTAGTGGCCTATGCGTCTCGTCAGTTGAAAGCGCATGAGTGCAACTACCCTACCCGTGATTTGGAGCTTGTTGCTGTGATCTTTGCTCTGAAAATCTGGAGACACTATCTCTACGGAGAGAAGTGCTATATCTTCACCGATCACAAAAGTCTAAAGTACCTCCTTACGCAGAAAGAGTTGAATCTGAGACAGCGTCGCTGGTTGGAACTTCTCAAGGATTATGACTGTGAGATGGAGTATCACCCGGGGAAGGCGAACGTGGTTGCCGACGCCTTGAGTCGTAATGCCATTTCAGAATTGAGGACTTTGTTTGCTCGGATGAGTTTGTTTGAGGATGGTAGTTTGATGGCAGACCTTCGGGTTATTCCTACGCTGATATATGATATTTGAGCTGAGCAGCCCACTGATCATTTTCTTATGCACCGTATCAGGGAGGTTTCTGAGGGTATGTCTGTGGGTTTTACTATTGATCAGGATGGTGTTTTGTGTTTTCGAGGCCAGTATTGCATTCCGAGGAAATCTGGGTTGAAACAGGTTATTCTTCGCGAGGCACATGACAGCCCCTATTCTATGCATCATGGTGGTGATAAGATGTACAAAAACCTTCGTCAGAGGTACTGGTGGAAAGGTCTTAAACGGGATGTTGTCGGATTTGTGTCTAAGTGTATGACTTGTCAGAGAGTCAAGGCAGAGCATCAGCGTCCATCTGGGTTGCTTCAGCACATCAAGATTCCTCAGTGGAAATGGGAGCGTGTGACTATGGATTTTGTTAGTGGTCTTCCGTTGACTCCATCCAAGAAGGACTCCGTCTGGGTTATAGTGGACTGTTTGACTAAGTCCGCACATTTCATTCTGGTTCGAGTTAACTATCCTTTGAGTAAGTTAGCTCGACTCTATATTTCTGAGATTGTTCGACTTCATGGGGTACCGATATCGATTATTTCTGATCGTGATCCAAGATTTACAGTGAAGTTCTGGAAGGCACTTCACTCTGCTTTGGGTACCCGGTTGAACTTTAGTACATCTTATCATCCACAAACTGACGGGCAGTCCAGGCGTGTGATTCAGATTCTTGAGGACATGTTGAGAGGTTGTGTTCTCGATTACAGTGGTAGTTGGGAGGATTTCTTGTCGCTCGCGGAGTTTGCATATAATAACAGTTACCAGGCCAGTATCAAGATGGCACCGTATGAGGCTCTGTATGGACGTAGGTGTAGGTCACCGATTGGATGGACTGAACTTAATGTGCATAGACTGTTGGGACCAAACATAGTCCGTGAAGCCGAGCAGACAGTCAGATTGATTCGAGACCGGTTTAAGGTTGCTTTTGATAGACAGAAGTTTTATGCTGACTTGAGACGTTGAGATCTTGAGTTTGAGGTCAATGATGAGGTTTTCCTGAATGTATCTCCTTGGAGGAAAGTACTTCGGTTTGGTCAGAAGGGCAAGCTAAGTCCTCGATATATTGGTCCTTACCGGATTCTTCGTCGGGTTGGACCTGTTGCCTATCAGCTCGAGTTACCACAAGAGCTTCAGCGTATTCATGATGTTTTCCATGTTTCTGTGTTGAGACGCTACCATGCTAATCCGTCTCATGTTTTGCCTGTAGAGGAGATTGAGATTCGTCCTGATTTGCGCTTTGAGGAGGAGCCTATTGAGATTCTTGCTCATGATAGTAAAAGTTCTCAGAAGGAAGACCATTAAGATGGTCAAAGTCTTGTGGTGTGGTCGCAGTCATGATGAGGCTACTTGGGAGCCCAAAGCTGTCATCAAAGCTCATTATCCGCATTTGTTTGCTCTAGGTAAATTTCAAGGCCGAAATTTCTTTTTACGGGGGGAGAGTTGTAACACCCCATTTTAGCCCTATTTTGTAAACCCTAATTATGAAAATTCCCAATTGAAAACCCTAGAATTTGGGGGAAAATCTCTGAATTTAACCTAATTGGAATTAGGGACCTAATTGAATAAAATTAAAGTTTGGTGGTTGATTTGTTAGGCGGGCAAAAATAGGGACCCTTCCTCTGTAATTTACCCATTTGTCTAGGGTAAACACCCCCTTTAGTCTAATTTTTGTTTTGGAGTGCTGCACTCATCACCTCTCTAGTTTTTTTCTCTCAAAACAAAATATTAAATCGAAAACCCTTCCCCGTTTTTCCCGTCAAAGCTCCGGCCAAGGGGCTAGCCTTGTTTGTTCAGCGTTTCAAGGTCGTCGGTGTGTTCACCGTGACCGCACGATCAAAACTCGGCCGCCGTCACTCGTCGCGCGCCGTTCTTTTCTGGAAACGGTTCAAGAACCGTCGTGGTCGCGCTCTGTCATCGTTGTCTTCCCCTCGTGCGCCGTTGCTGTTTCGTGTTGGGTGAGTGACATGTCGAACCATTGGGTTTTCGGTCCACCGCCGCCGTCGCTTAGCCGGCCTCCGTGGATCCTTGCTGGTGGCCGTCGGGTTTGCTGGTCGTGTTGGGGTGGTCGGGCACCGCTGGGATTTGGTTTTAGGGTTTGATGAAAATTGGGGATTATGGTTTTGTTTTGATTCGGGTGGGTGATGAAGTTGAACTGAGTTGGGGAGTTGGACCGAACCAGAACACCGAACTGGACCGGTCAGCTTTGATCGAGTTGGATGACATTAGCGATGACGTCATCTATTGTTGTAAGGCTGATGATCGCTGACGTCATCACAGTCAATGATGACGTCAGCGTTGACTTTTTCGGCCGAGTCCACCTTTATGTTTTTCGACGTTCTGGTTCCATTGCCGCTGTCTGTTTCTTCAAATTCAAACCCGAAATACCTTTTTGGATCAAATTTATATGTTGAACTCAGAATTTTGTTAAATGTTGCATCAGAATTTGACTCAGATATTTTTGTGTTTAGGTGACGTGGACTCTGACCCCGAGACTTTACCTCCTCCTCCGCCAGGCAGACCTCCTGTGGCACAATCTTCGAGATCTGTTAGTAAGATTTTTGTTAAGCGTAGTATATTCGAATGTGGCATAGTAGGAAATCTCATATAGTGTTCTTTATTTTTAGGAGTTGATTCTGTCTGACCTTCTACTAGGGTTGAGCGTGGGAGACGCACTATCGACGTTGACTTTTTAGCTGCCTAAGGTGTGTTCTCTGTCTATGCTACATGTCTCTGATGTCTGATTGTATGATCTGCATGATATATATATATATATATATATCTGTGTGCTATTTTGCTCTGTTATCTGATAAATATTATATGACTTGAATGTTGTGACCATGTTATGTAACATATATCGGAATCGGATTATTATGTATATGCATCTTAGTTATTTAACAAGATTGCATTCAGACTCTGAAATCGGATTACATGTCATATCATTGGGTTGGAATATTGTATGGAGGAAGCTCAGCGACTTCATCCTTCGGGTTGAACTTCGCTTCGGATTAGTAGTTCCATCTTTCGGGATGAGTTCTGCTTCGGACATGGTGTTGAGGTGTAGAGTGGTTCAGGGGAACCACACTCTTCGGACGGTGATGTAGATGGGTGCATGTCATGTTATGATATCTATATGTCTTGCTTGCAATACTTCGGAATATCTGTTAATTCTTGATTTGTTGTTTGACTGTTGGATTGACTTATGTTATGCACTTTAGAGACACACTGAGCTTTATAGCTGACTCCCCCTTAGTATCTGTTTCAGATTTCCAGACTTAGGTTTCGGTACTTGAAGGACCTCGTACGAACATGATTTGTTACTATTTATCGTTATGTTTTGTTCTAGACTTATATTTAATTATTTAAGTATTTTCAGATTTGGTTGTAAACTTGGACTTTGGACATTTATTATTTTTGGAATTTGATAAACTATTTTTAGCATGCTTGTTTTAAGATGAAACATTAAAGGTTAGTTATTATAATTGAATAATAATTTCGGCACTGTTTTTCATAAATAACCTTACTTGATGGGAAAGTTTCCAAATCGCCAATTTCAATTTGTTTCAAACCCTTAGGTCGAAATAAGGGGGTTACATTCCCGAAGACAAGCTAGTTTGGAAACTACTATATTCTCTTCTAAAATCTTGGGATGGAAAAAGAACGACCATCTTCGAAGCTAGAGATTTGAAGACTCTCAAGCTTGATGCCCTTGTTGGATCTCTACTCACTCATGAGATCGTGAAACAAGGGAGGAAAGAAGAGAAGAAGAAAGTTGAGAAGAAAGAGGTTGAAAAGAAGAAGATTGGAATCGCACTTAAAGCTTCATACATCGATAGCGATTCTAGTGAAAAGGAAGATTAGGAGATGACCATGGTTGCCAAAAGATTCACACGATTCATGAAGTCCAATCGAGGAAGAAAATTCAATAGAAAATGGGACTTCAAGAATAGGAGTAAAGAATAAGAGAAGGACCAAATCATTTGTTATGAGTGCAAAAAGACCGATCATATCCGATCTGAGTGCCCTCAATTGAGAAAGAAAAGCTTTGGAAAGAAGAACAAGTCAAAACTCAAGTGGCCACTTGGAGTGACGAGGAGTCATCCGAAGTGGAGGATGAAGTGGCCAACCTTTGTCTCATGGCATTTGGGGAGGAACCAATGGTAAACCCTAACTCATCATCTCTTACTTACAATAAATTATATCATGCTTATGATGATTTACAAGATGTTTATGACGAGTTGGTTGAAAAATAGAAAGAGTCTATTTTGAAAAATAAGAAAAACATTTCCGATTTAAAAAATCAAAATGAGTCTCTTTAAAAAACCAATTCCGAATTGGAAAAGAAGTTTTTGTATTTGATTAATCTTTCAAATGATCTCAAAAAGAAAAACATTGATTTAGAAAAAAACTCTTTTCTGATTTTCAAGATTATCACACCAAGGATGTAGATAATCTTAAAATTTCTCTTACTATTGGGAAAAATGATTTTAAAAAGGGAAATTCTTCTAAAACCCAATATGTAAAGAGAAAACCTTTTTACCCCAAACAAAGAAGCTTTCAAAAGCAATCTAAAGTAAAAAGAATTAGGAGTGTATGGGTTCTTAAGGAACTCATTGTTTCTTTGATAATTAAGGGAACAAGGCTTTGGGGAGCTAACAATTATGGACCCAAAATGATTTGGGTACCAAAATCAAAGAACTAATCTTTGTTTGTAGGGGGAGCATTGCTACAAGGCCAAAGTTTCAAGTCAAAACACATAATACCTTGATAGTGGATGCTCGAGACACATGGCCGGAGATAAGAGTAGATTTTTGGAGCTTAAACCATAAAGTGGAGGATGTGTGACATTTGGTGACAACTCCAAAGGGCACATTGAAGGCATAGGCTCCATTGGTAATATCTCATCTACACTCATTGAAAATGTGTTATAAGTCAATGGTCTAAAACATAATCTTTTTAGCATTAGTCAACTTTGTGATAAAGGCTTTAATGTTCATTTTGAAAAAAAATGGGTGTAAAATTGTAAATATTAAAACAAATAAAATAATGCTCATTGGTCATCACATATGAAATATTTATATGGTGCATTTAGATGACATACATTCATTCCATGCATGTTTAGTTGCACATGATGAGAATGATGCATGGTTGTGGCATAGGAAACTTGGGCATGCTAGCATAAGTGTTTTAGAAAAATTAGCTTCCCAAAATCTAGTTAGAGGTTTACCCAAACTAAAATTTTCATTAGATAAAATATGTGATGCTTGTGCTAAGGGTAAACAAAAGAGAACTTCATTTGAATCCATTAATGATGTTTCGACTAGTAGGGTATTACAACTAATTCACAGGGATTTATTTGGGCCTATTAGAACTATGAGCTTGGGTGGTAAGTCACATGCATTTGTATTAGTAGATGACTTTTCTAGATACACTTTGGTTCTATTCTTAAGTACTAAGGATGATGCTTTGGAAAATTTTATTACATTTACAAAAATTACCCAAAATGATCTTGATCATAAAAATTCACACATTAGAAGTGATCATGGAACCGAATTTCAAAATATGAGTTTTGAAGATTTTTGTAATGAAAATGGTATTAGGCATAATTTTTTGGCTCCTCACACTCCTCAACAAAATGGGGTAGTTGAGAGGAAAAATAGAACTTTAGAAGAGATGGCTAGGACTATGCTTTGTGAAAACAACTTACCTAAGTATTTTTGGGCGGAAGCCACTAATATGACTTGTTATATTATTGATAGAGTAATGATTAGGCCTATTTTAAAGAAAACACCTTATGAGATTTTAAAATCCAAAAAGCCTAACATTAGCTATTTCCACCCTTTTGGTTGTAAATGTTTTGTTTTAAACAATGGAAAAGACAACTTAGGTAAATTTGATGCTAAAAGTGATGAATCAATATTTTCGGGTTATTCTCTAAACTCTAAAGCCTACCATGTATTTAATAAAAGAACTTTGGTTGTTGAAGAGTCTATACATGTTGTTTTCGAAGATAACCTCTTTTCGAGGAAGGAATCTTGTGATGATGATGATGTAGGGATCATTGAAGCCATTGATGGAGGACAAACATCAAAGGTGGATGAGATTCCAACCAAAGAAGAAGATGAACAAGATCCACCTCTTGAAGCCTTGAAGGACTTGGCTCTTGAAGAAAATGAGGTGATATACCCAAGGGAGTTCAACTATGTCAAAGGTGGTGAAATCTTGGGTGATCCATCCAAGGGGAATTTTCTAAGCTAATGCAAGGTGAGTTCGAGATGAGCATGATGGGGGAGCTCTCATTCTTTTTGGGGCTCCAAATCAAACAAAGGAATGATGGCACCTTCATCAATCAAGCAAAGTACATGAATGAAATGCTCAAGAAGTTCGGCTTGGAGAATGTGAAGCCTCAAGCCACTCCTATGAGCTCTTCTATAAAGCTTGACAAAGATGAAGGAGGTAAGTGTGTCGATCCTAAGCTTTATAGATCTATGATAGGTTCTTTGCTTTACCTTACTGCAAGTAGACTGAATATTATGTTTAGTGTTTTCTTGTGTACTAGGTTCCAAGCTAGTCCTAGAGAATCACACTCAGTAGCCATTAAGAGAATTTTTAGATACCTTAGAGACACACCTAACTTAGGTCTTTGGTATCCTAAGGATTCTTCATTTAGCCTTCATACTTATTCGGATGCGAATTATGGGGGATGCAAGATAGATAGGAAAAGTACCTCCGGAACATGTCAATTCTTAGATAGTATGCTCGTATCTTGGTTCTCTAAGAAACAAAATAGCGTAGCCTTATCTACCATCGAAGCATAGTACATATCCTTAGGGAGTTGTTGTGCTCAAGTCCTTTGGATGAAGCAACAACTCTTAGATTATGGTGTTCAAGTAGATGCAATACCCCTTAGGTGTGACAATACTAGTGCCATTTGTCTTACTAAGAATCTCATCCAACACTCTAGAACCAAACATATAGAAATTAGACATCATTTCATTAGAGACCATGTTTTGAAAAATAATGTTGTTCTAGAATATGTTGATACCTTGAACCAATCAGCGGATATATTTACTAAACCATTAGATAAAGAGCATTTTTGGACCCTTAGGAGAGAGTTAAGTTTAACTAGCCTTTCTTGACCCTTTTAGGTCCCAAATGGTTAAAAATTTTGCTTGAAATTGGTTGATATTCATGCTTATGTTAATTTGCATCATTTTGCTTCTATGCATGTTGCTAGGGGGAGTATGCATTAATTTTAGCCATTAAATCTTGCTCATATATCATTCACATGCATTTAGGCTCGATCTAAGTTGGCTCTTTGGACATGAAACTGCCCAAAATGTAGTTTATGGTAAGGGTGTAGGTGATTCCAGTAGTGAATCGTAACGAAACGGGCTCTTCGCGTTTCGATATGGGCTCGTGGTGTCGTTCTGAAACAGGGTCAACCTATATCGAAACGAGTCTGGTACCGAAACGGCTCGATAGCATTTCAAAACGACCATTCTGATACGCCAAGTGGCATATCAAAGCACGATCACACAGACTGCTTTAAATATGCATTAAAATGTATCAAACTTTAATTAAAACACCAACTCTTTTTCCTATCAAACCCTAACCACAAAATCCCTATAAAAACTCTTCAAATCACTTTTTTTTCACATCAAAACCTAATTTTTTTAGGGTTTTCAATCTACATATCAAGGCTAGAGCTTTGCAAGCAATTTGGTGCATCAATCATCCCTCATTCATCCTTATCCCATATCAAGGTATAAAACTTTTTTCTTTTTCTTTTCAATTTTCGTTTAAATTTATAGGTTGTTTTTAATTCCTTTTTGTATAAAACATATACATATAATATAGTTTTTCAAGTTTTTGCAAAAAAAAAATTAAAAATCTGAAATTTTTTTATTCGAATATAAATTTATACCGTATAATTTTTCATTTTTTAAAAAAATTCTTTTCACCAAAAATTCTTTTTATTGTTTTTAAAACTATATTGTATAGTTTTTATCAATACCTTGATTATTGGATTGTATATTGGATTGAATTTGGTTGATTTACGCATACATATGTTTTTGTCTTGATTTTATTCCAGATTTCAAATATGAGTTCTAGGAAGAGAGTTAGAACCAATGAGGTTTGTGGAAGCTCCAACATTGATGACGATTCCACTCGTCCAAATCTTAATTTGCTCTACCAAAAGTCTCTTCGAAACAAAGATGCCTACACCAATTTCAAGCTATTTCAAGATCATGTTATCCGACGTGAGCATATCATTTCTCTTCCCTTTTTGGATTTCGAGTGTTTTCAATTCAGATATCTTGATCTATTGAGGCGTTGGAATTTTATAGCTTTTTTGGGCTTACCCGATACTTTGTACCGTAACATGGTGCTTTTATTTTATACCAATGCTCGTTGCATCTCCAATGTCGGTCAAGTGGTTGCCATTGAGTCCTATCTCATGGGGGAAGTTTAGGGTTGATCCGGAAAGTTTGGTTAATGTGCTCGGGTTTGAAGATGAAGGAATCTCGAATGAGAACTCGTTGGGTCATACCCTTGGTAGCTCCGTCACGATTCTTGATGCTCATGATCGCATCATACATCTCATGGTCTCGTGGTGGTTTTGCCCTTCCGGAGGCAAGTTCTCTCACATTAGGCAAGTGGATGATTTTTGGATTCGATGCTTTCGTGAGGGACATCAACCGAATCTCTGTCAAATCATGTTTGCTGAGATGGTGTACCTTGTCCAAAATCGCAACTCCGATCTTGTCACCTCATTCACCTATGGCACAGCTTTGAGCTACTTGTTCTCTAAGTTGGGGATTGATTGCTCGCTTGACTATTTGGAACCTCTCAAAGATCTCATCGATGAGCGCTCACTTCTCCGGAGCAAATTTCATTATATTGATGGAGAGTGGACTCGTGTTGAGAATCCTCCACCCGTTGCTGCCCCAGAACCTCAAGTTGCTCCATAAAACAACGAAGCCCTCATGACCTTCCTTACCGAGCAATTTAACGGCTTGCGCACTCACACAGACTCCGATTTTGCTACTCTTGATACTCGCCTCACTTCTGTGGAGGGACGTATCCAAAATGTTGAGAATCGCCTCACCTCGGTTGAAACTCAACAAACCTCTCTGAACATGTCCTTTACCTGTTTCTGTGGCGAATGGAGACAATTCCGAAGGAGCAATGCCAATGATGAAGATGATGAGCCTTAGATCATTGCATTCCATTGCATCTCATCTAGCTTAGGATTTCCCTATTTTTATGCACCTATTTATGTTTTTACTTTAAGACTCATGCTTTGATTTATGTTTGGATGTTATGGTTTGGGTATTATGTTTCGAATTTATGAACTTATTTTGCTTTGATTTCTAATGCTTAATGAAATTATGTTTCTTTAATCGTGGTTTGACTTTTGCTTTATTACTATATTCCTTCATTGATTTTGATCTAACAAAAAGGGGAGAAGGGTTAAGCTAAAATTTTAAAATCTTTTTCAAAACCTAGATTAAATTTAGGGGGAGTTTACTTAAAAATTTACTTTGATTTTGTTATATCATAAAAGGGGATATTGTAAAACTAATATTTGATTTTGATATAACAAGTAATTCAATGACTAAATTGCAAAGTAAATAAATTTTTAAGTAATCAAAACACTAGATTTTGACAAGTACAATTTATACTTAAAATATTTTGAAGTTAAAACTTAAACCCCATAAATTTTTCTAAGTGTTTCAAAGCCAAAATATAAAAAATCGCCCAGGCGTTTCGAAACACCCTCAAAGTGTTTCGATACATTTTTCCACTGGAGACATCTATTTCGAAACGGGTGTGATTTTTGATTTTTGAGTATTGTTTCGAAACGGCTCACACCCGTTTCGATACAGGGATTAAGTAATTTTAAAATTGGGCATTAAATGAACTAGCTGTTACTTATCATAAACTGATTATTGAAGATTTGGTTAAGTGTTTCGATACACCCTTAAGAAGTTTCGAAACACCGATTGACAGTTTAAAAACGTTTCGATACTGCCCTTATCCGTTTCGATACGACCTTCCTTTTGCCTTTACTGTTTCGATACGACCTATAACCGTTTTGATACGGGCCCATTTAGACATAACAACTCTTTCTTTTTTGAGTGTCCGTTTCGATATAGGGGTACCGTGTTCCAATATGGGTAGTTGCAGAACTGCATTTATGGAGGGAAAAGAGAGCCCCAATGGCTCTATTGATAATCTCAACCACCCAAACGGCTAGAAATCAATGAGAAGGTATAAAAACGAGTCTCTAAAGCTACAACAACAACCACTGAGCCTTCAAGCAACATCAAAGCATTCAAATTCAAACCTTAATCATTTAGAGTCAAATCTTTGTACCCAACTCAATTGAATTTTTCATTGTAATTTTTATTGAGAGTTTGAGGTGTGATTGATTGTATTTGGGTAAACATCAACCTTTGAGAGGTAATTGTAAGGTTTACCAAATTCTTTCTTTGTAAAGAGTGAGTTGGATTAAGCTTTGGGTATAAAGCTTAATCGGTCTTGTAAGGTTTCCCCCTCATCCAAGAAAAGGGGAAAAATCAATTAGTGGATTAGTCGAAAATTCTTAGTGGGAGCTAAGGTAGTGGAGGTAGAGTTCATTTAGGAACTTGAACTACTATAAATTGTCTTGTGTCTAATTTTTCATTCATCCAATTTCTCCCTTCAAATTTTAATCGCTAATTCACCTCCTCTTGGTCATTTGCAATCAATTGATCAACTCAACAACTTTCATTTTTATTAGTAATTTTATTGTCAAATATTTATTTAAATATAATTGATATAATTACTTAGATATATTAATGAAATTTTGATGAAAAATATCATAAGGAATTAGGATTCTTAAATCGAGAAAGTGGAAGATTTTGGTCGTGAAAATAAAAAGTTTTTAAAAGTACTTTAGTTTTAAGATTTATGGATCTAGTTTAGAGGTTTCGGTCTAAGGGTTTAGAATTTAGGGGTTTGTAGTTAGAATTTAGAGTTTAAGTTTAGGGTAATATGGTTAGAGATTTATGGTTTAACCTATAAAACCTAAATTCTGGTTAAAACCTAAATCCTAACCTTAAACTCTAAATTTTAACCACGACCCTTAAATTTTAAATCTCTAAACATAAACCATAAACTAAATTCATAAACCCTCAAACTAAAACAATTGTAAAAAATTTTTGTTTCCACCGTCAATGTAGGGTATAATTACCCTTAGAAAATAAAAAAAATATTTTTATTGTTTTATTATCAATAATTTATAAAATTAAAAAGTTGAAAATTAGATTTTTTGGACTTTATAAATTCACACAGCTTTGAGATCCATTAATTGACCTACTGAACTCACATCTCGGTATAGAAAATGTAATAACTCTCTGTTTAATAAAAAAAAATCACATGGCTACAAATATATATAAATACAAAAATATTCTGTTTTCCAATAATTTTTAAATATCAAATTTCCGACACTGATTCGAATCCTTGTAAATGTAAAAATTTCATTTTATTTCAGAAAATAGATACCAAATGTATTTTCTTATTTTCATACCATTCATGTACATAAGTGCTCCAACCTTTTTTTTCATATTTCATTTTCTTTTGGTGTTATTGTAATTGACTCTTATGTTCGACACCTATTCAGTTATGAATAATAAAATATGACCCTCCACGGGCTTTCCAAATACATAGAAATATTCGAAAACAATTAAATGTACTAATTTTGAACACATATTCGTATCAGACGCTCACACTTTAGTTCAAGTAATAAAGCTATGGACTTGTTTTGAGCCTAGACATCTCACACGATCCAGCCATAGGTGTTACACGAACACCGTGAATGAATGCTTACTGAGCATTTGGAGGAAACTCATCGGAAAACGTCATAGAAATCGGAAAGAAAGAAAGAAAGTTATTCCAAGGCATTTATAAGATCAGTGAGGTTGAAGACCAGCCAATTAGCCTTCGCCGCAACAGGTTCACGGAGCTGAACACCGGCGTAGCAAATAAACAAGTCGGCACCTCCTGGTTTACGGGCCTATGTTGCAAAACAAAAATAAGATCAAACGAGAAAAATCGCATCAAACAAGCTCCACAATATAAATCAGCTAAATGAATAGACAATGAACTTCAGAATATGTTTGAGACACCTTTACTCTCACACTCCTACTTCACAGGCCTATGTTTTGAGATGAAAATAAGATGCGAAAAACCAAACAACCTGATATAGCCTATAGGTGCTCAACATTACAAGTCAATGACTCGGGATACGTCTGAGACACCCTCACTGTCACTCTCTCGAACAAACAACAAGATATATTTGACACAATTAATAAATTTGTTCAACTTTAAAGTATGTTGAACATGAAGCGATCTAAATATGCATCGAAGAAAAAGGAACGATAAACTTCCCCCAACCCTTCCATAAAGATGGATTTTGTCAACAACTGCACTTAGGTCACTCTTTAAGGTTTGTTAGCATTCCGTTTATAGCAATATTCTTATATTAAATGCAGTAGTTGACAGTAACCTTAAAGATTAAATATATAAAGAGAAAGTTCGGATGAATTTGCTAACCTCGAGATCAGTAGCACCATCACCGATCATGACTAATGCCTTGTATCCCTTAACCTGGAAAATTTCTTTAGTCAGACTCAGAAATGGAACTTTTAGCCAGCCGATACAAACAACAGAAACGAGACTCACCTTTCTTATTTGTTGAACAGCTGTGGCTTTTCCTCCACTCCTTGAAGTAGGCTCATTTGCATCAAATCCTAGAAACTCCCCAGAACTTCCAAAGAGAAGCTGATTGGCAAAAATGTTTTCTTGTGGAATCCCGAGGATTGATGCCACAGGCTACAAAAGAGTTTCTCAATTAACAATCGAAGATTATATTAATTTCCGATAACATGGTTGTTTTAATGGTAAGGAACCTACATGCTGTTTAATGACTAAACTGATAAACAGACATCGGATACCACGTTCTTTGGTTGTAAAACAACGTTACCATATCATACATACTTCAACGGTTTTAAATCTGAATTTTTTCCCAAGTCACCGTTTTCATTTTTCTGTATGTCTAGGACCTAATGTCATGCAAGGTTTTGCCACTTTGTGTTTAATTCTTAGGCAAGAAACTCATTCATTTCCAGTTTTTTAAGTTCGAGTTTCCATTTTCAATGTTATCAGAATATTGCAAGTGATTTCAGACTACGTCCAAAATGGAAGACAAAACCACATGAATGCCTTAACAGAATAAGGTAAAACATAGATAGGCTTTCAAGCATTTAGAAGCATAGTTGCATACGTTGATCATTTGGCGGAACCCCCCGGAAATTAGATAAACATCAATATTCCTAGACTTCAGCTTCTTGACTAGTTCTTCTATGCCAGGAGAAAGCCTACAGATCAGTAAAAACAATGAACGCGGCCCTTAAATCATCATGTCGAATAGAAGACGAACAAAATTGCAAACACAAATGAAAATATGGTTAATTCATCGTGTAGGTGATGCCCTTCCATAATTATATTAATGTAGCAATTTTCTTGGAGAACATCATAGTTTTGGTTTATAATATTGCTAAATGATGATATACAAACATTAGGAAAGCCCTAATCCGAGGGGCAACTAACAAGTTTTACTAATTTAAATTACATACTACTATTATAAAGGATAATATGAATTTTTGGCAAACAACAATCATTATGTAACGAGCATTTTTTTTTATTAAATCATAAACTGAGAAGCATTATATATAACAGACTAGAGCTTAACTTCACTAACCTAGATTAGACAGTTGGCCATAGAACATGGGTTTAAGGTTCTGAAACATGTAAGATGGTTGTTTCAGAGACAAATGGCCATTGACAAAACAGAAGCTCCAGAATTTAGTTCGTTATAATGTAGCAACACGAAAATAACGGAGCTAAATGAAACTTCGCTTGCATCAAGTAACAGGGCAAACATTACAACTAAAACATAATATAACAAGACGCCACAATATTTAAAGCAAATATTGAGCATATTGCAGCACAAAAAATTGCAAGGTTAATTCGAATTATAGACTTGTTAGCAGAATGTACTAATCTGACACTACTAACTATCCATAACCGAGAAACATTGTGATCGTGTGAAGATATCAAGATATAATCGAGATAGTGAAGTATGAGTCTCGTACCTTGGGGGCCTTTTGTCGAGATAATCCTGGACTTGAGATAGGGAAGGCTTGAATAAAGATAATCGGGCAGATAAGGCCTCCTCGAAAGGAACAGAACCGCCCATTGCTCTACAAAAATAAAATAATAATAATAATAAATAAAAAGAAGAAAAGAATCAACCATCTACGATTCACAACATCAAAGGAATTGGAGTAGTTAAAAAAATGTGGGGAAAGAACCTAGCAGTCCATTCTGCAACAGCCTTTCCAGCCCCACAAAATTCCGCAAGTTCATCAATACCCTCGTCTATGCATACCGTGCTATCCACATCAAAGCACACTGCATCAGTACTTCTCCACAGCTCAAGAACCTCTGGATTGTAATAAAGGAGACTATCAATAAAGGAAATTACTATTACAAGACATAAAAAGTTAATCTATATTACTCGAACTTGGGTTTGAATGTCAAATAGTATGTGTCTGATACAGGCATGAACAGATTTTTATATGTTTTTCCATGCATTTCAGAGGATCCTTGGAGATCATGTCCCAACATTTATGTGTTGAAAACAAGTGTCGGACACGAATACTTTAAGAAAAATGAAGAGTATGAGCATTCTAACTTTAAAATTAAACCCCTTTCTTGTTTTTTATCCAATATTTTGGGGGATATCGATTAAAGACAAAGTGAACCACTTGAAATACATAGGACAAGAACCTTTGGAAGGCTGCTTATTATCAATGTGGCCAGTAGTTGAGGCTTCTGATGGTCGAATCGAAGCGGTAATCGAATCCAATGACTTGGGACAATTCATCATCCAAACTTGACCCTTAATCAAGTTTTTCCTTAACTGCAAGGAAAACGTAGGGAGAAAAGCAGTGTAATGCTGTCTACAAGAAGCTCGAACCGGAATGATTCGTGAACTCGCCAATCCTTCCATCAAATGAAGTTATCTGTTTCCAGCAATCCAAAACAGTAAAGCAAAAATCTTCCAAGTTCCAATACCATCAAAAGACTCAATTAACTAGCTGCAGGATGGACCGAGGGAGTGCTAGAGGGCAGTCGAACCCCTAAAAATTTCAAATTTCCATATAATTTTACTAAGTACAAAAGTTCGCTGCCACTAGCATAAAATCCTGCATCCGTCCCTAACTAGCCATATCCGGAAGAAACAAAACAACCCATTTCAAAGGGAAAACCATATATATAAAAGACATAAACTGATTTTTCATTACTTAAAAGGCAAACCCAGATTAAGAAAATGTCCAAGTACAACATTAAAAATCAAAGTTCTCGCATTTTCTCAGACACCAAGCAAAGGAAAACAGAAAAGGGAATTGTCACCACCGCCACAGATGAAGGAAAAGAAAGAATGAACATTAAAACATGCAGAAAGTGAACAAGGAAGGCAAAACGAAGCTTACCGTTTGAGGGAATAAAGATGTCGGAGTTTGGATTTGCAGCTTTTTGAATGGAGATTTGTGGTTACTGCTTTCGGATCTCTCCCTCCTGTGCGTTGGTAAGTATATGTTCTTTGAAGTTGTTGGAATGTTTTTGGTTAAACTAAGCAGTTAGTCAATAAACTTTAACTTTATTTCTGTTTTAGTCATCGAATTTCGTTTTTTGGTCACCCAACCGTGGTACCAAAACAATGCGTTTTTGCCAATTTTATTTTTTGAAATTGACCTAATATTTTATCCTTCCTCCTTATGGTCGACATCCTTCTCCATCGTTGTTCGACCGTCGTCGACTATCATTTGTGACGTAATTGGTACTAAAATTTTCACATTTCTCACATCATTCTTTTTCTTAATTTTATTTAACAATTTTTTATCTAATCAGATGGTGGCATGTGTCAATTTTTGGTTGAAAGAAAAGATCAAAAGAAGAGAGGGTTAATTTATAATTCCTTCATTATTTTCTTTCAATCAGATGATAACACGTGTAATCATCTGATTGGAAAGAAATTATTAAATTATTTCTAATTAAAAGTATGAGTGAATTGATAGAATATTTGAACAATGAGGGTTAAATTTATTATTTTTTTGCGAATTAAGACTAAATTGATTAAATATTTAAATATAAAAGACTAATTGTGCTAGTATATAAATTTTCTTAACTACCACATCATCCTTTAATGGGAGTTAAGTGACTAAAATAAACATTTTACCACATTATTTAGTGACCATTTCTAAACTCTACCCTTTACTTTAAGGGATAATTGTTGAATGGACACTTTTAACTGACATGGTATTTTTTTTTTTTTCTGGTTGCTTTTGCAACGGTCGGTTGCCTTCAATCTTTGCGACTTTGGAGATGTGAAATGAGTGATTCAATTGTCTTGAAATAGGGTGGAAATTGGGTGGGAAATAATTAAAAATTGTGGGATTTAAATTGATCGGCATGGGAAATAAGTGAAATCTTCTCTTATAGAGATGGGGACGGAGAGAGTTTTATCGCCGAAGCTTAAATGGGATGAAGATGGAAATTTTTATATTCGAACCGTGGAGATAATCGAACCATACCCGTATAAATCACTGTAGAGATCTACGAAAAATATCGATAGGGACCTTAAAATATTTACAAATTTGGATGGCCATAAGGGTAATTTACATATTTTCAACAAAAATCTAATCTCACATGACCTGAGTATGGTCAACTAGAGTAAGCTTAGAAATTCTGCGTAAATTTTATAAAAATGATTAGAAAATTTTCTATATATCGTTGTAAACATGATTCAGTCTAATTTTATTTAAAATACAATGTGATCGATTTTGATGTGTATTTTAAAAAAAAAATATTTGAATGTTGAAAGATTTTGGCAACACATTTTTTAGAAAACAGTTTTACCAGTGACTTATAAAAATCACCAAAAAATCTACAAGAAGTGAGTCTTATATTTCTATAATCATACGAAAGTCTAGATTCATTTAAAACAAACATTTCTTGATTTCGAGTTATATATTAGGAATTATTAATTTTTGAGTGAGCAACGATCAGAAGAAAATACTACAGATTGTTTCCAAAACAACAATGACGGTGATTTCAGAAATTCGCCATAAAATTGTACAAGTAAAATTTGCATAGGTAATTTATATGGTTGGAAAGATTATTGAATCTAGTTCTTTTTAAAACAAAAGGATCGTGATTTGAAATTATAGATTATTAGTTACATATTTCTTTTTCTTTTTTTTCGATTAAAAGGGAATAAAGCGTCTAACACATGCCTCGTCAAAAAACCTCCCTAAAACCTAACGGAGGAAAAAGAGTACACGTGTTAGAGCTACAAAGGAAGGCGAAGCAAAAAAAAAAAAAGACGACTAACCCCCAACATAGAACAAACCCCAACCATCAACCTATGCCATCCGAATGAAAATTCACACCATTATACCTATCCGCGTCAAGTAAAGTCAAGATATCCGCAGGAGGTTCCTCCCAAGTCTTTGTACACAACCCGGCACCCCGTATATCTTTCGCCAACCAATCCGCCACGCAATTCGACTCTCGATTGACATGCTCAAAGGAGACCTCCCACCCACGTTTTACAACATCCGCAATCGCAACAACAAGAGCATTATCCGTACGTACCGTAGGGTATTGCAGGACAAGGCCAATCGCCTCGCGACAATCCGATTCGATAATGACTTTCCGAAACCCAAAGCTCCATCCACGAAGCAGCCCTTCCAAAATCGCCCAAAGCTCCGCTATCAATGCCGAACAACATCCAATATGGCGAGCAAAGCCTATCATCCAATCACCCCCATCCGTGCGGCAAACTCCCCTCAACGACGCCTCACCTGTCAAAGTGTTCACGGCACCATCAACATTAATCTTCACCCACTCACTTGGAGGGCACTTCCAACGGTTTTCCCGCGATGTCATACTAACCATAGTAGTCCCAACTCCAACGGCCGACGCATTCGCTCCTTTAACTTCCTCCAAATACCGTAAACTCGCAAAACGCAAGTCCTCCTTTTCAACAAAATCCGGATCGAAAAGCTTTTGATTTCTCCTCAACCACAATTTCCAACAAATAATCGGAAATAACAAGTGCCAATCCGGACCATGTGCATCACCTATACCTTTGCTCGTCACATTCGCTGCTAACCAACCTTCCAAATCGAGAGTGAAAAAACTGCTGCTCTCGCCAAAGAAGGTCCGCCACACCCCTCGCGCGACGCTGCAATCGCGTAGCACATGGAGTACATCCTCGACACCATTACCACAAACCCCACACCGTTCCTCATCCGTCATATGGCGTCTCATCCTTTCCGCATTTGTCAGCAGCCATCTTCGTGCAACAAGCCACAAAAAGGTGCGAATCCGATATGGCAGAGGCAGCCTCCATATTAGTTTCCAAATCCCCGAATTTGCTGCATCACCAACACCCGATAGAGAATTATAGGCTGATTTAACAGTGAACCGATGTCGCTTGTCATCATACCAACCAAGCTGGTCTGGGCCGAGGCGACCGGCGGGCGGATAGCACGCCAAAACCTGCTGCACCACCCCCTCCGGCAACGCCGCACAGAGTGCTTGCACGTCCCATTGCTCGTCAACAGTCGTATAGGCCACCACCGGGCAAGGTTCGGGCTGCGTATCATCATGGAAATACTCCACAAGCTGTCCCAACTCACCTAGCCATGTATCATACCAAAAATCCACCGTACACCCATCCCGGACAATCCACCTCATCCCCTCGACGACCTTATCCCAAACATTGCTAATACCGGCCCACAAACGGCTACCACTACGAACTGATACACTCCCCGGCAAGGCACCCTCCACCTTATACTTGGCTCGAACAACCCGAACCCAAAGTTTGTCATTTTCCGTAAGCACCTGATAGCCCAATTTCATAAGAAAAGAGTGATTAACTAATTCTAATTTCCTCAAACCAAGACCACCTTCCAGCATGGGTCTTTGCACCTCATCCCAACGAACTAGACTAATACCCTTATGATCACCACTACTTCGGATAAGCTTTTCAATTTCCGTGCAAACACACTTCGGAAGCCATGAAGCTTGCATCGTATAAGTGGGAATCGCCTGTAGCACAGACTTAGCCAAAGTTACACGCCCCGCAAAAGCAAGAGCCCGAAACGATCTCGAGTTCAATTGGTCCTTCACTTTATCAATCAGATAACTATATGTCACCCGAGAAACTCTATTATGAAGTAAAGGGATCCCCAAATACTTCCCCAGATCCGCAACTTCAGAGAAACCGAACCCACCAACAATAGAAGACCTCAAATGCACAGGGGTATTACTCGGAAAAAAGATGTTAGTCTTAGGCCTACTAACCTTATGACCTGAAGCATCACAGAATGAACCCAGCACACGGCTGATAACATGCATCTGCGACATAGAGGCTTCAGAAAACAAAACAATATCATCTGCAAAAAATAAATACGAAATACCAGGTCCACCCCGACTCAATCTGATCTCCGACCACCTTCCATTCGCAATTTCCACATCAATAGCCTGAGATAACCGCTCCATACATAACACAAAAATGTACGGTGACATCGGGTCTCCTTGGTGAATCCCACGGGTAAGAGTGAAGCTATCCGTCAACTCACCGTTCCAACTTATATTAGTTGTGACGGATGTTATACAACACATGACCAAGTGAACAAAGTCCTCAGGTAGCCCAGCATCAGCTAAAGTATCCGCGATAAAACCCCATTCAAGCCTATCATAGGCTTTTTCAAGATCTTTCATCAAAGCCATCCAACCTTTACGCCCACGTTTAGAACGCATTGTATGTATAACCTCCTGCGCTAAAATCACATTGTCCATGATATTTCTGCCCGGAACAAAACTAACTTGAGATGGTAAAATCAAATTAGGCAACAGAGGCTTGAGACGATTGACTATAACCTTAGTCAAAGTTTTGTACACCACCGAGCACAAGCTAATCGGCCGGAAGTGTCCAAAATTTTCTGGCGGCACCACTTTTGGGATTAAGACCAAAATAGTCTTATTAATCCCATCACAAAACTCCCAAGAGTTAAAACAATTACGGACAAAACCAACAACGCTCTCCTTCACAATGGGCCAATTCCTCTGATAGAACATAGCGTGCACACCGTCAAATCCGGGAGCTTTCAAAGGCTCCATGTCAAACAACGCCTTTTGCACCTCGTCCTCCTCAACCGGCAGCACCAAACACGACCTTTCCATGTCCGATACAACCGCAAACCGCCCACGAATGCTCCATTGAGGTAAGCTAGACGGAGACGCTGTAAAGAGCTTGTGAAAAAACTCCACCACGCCTTGCTTAATCTCGGAACTATCATCACTCCAGACACCATTTTGTAACTTAATCATGGTCACCTTACGCCGAACTTGCCTCGCCTTGGTAGTGCGATGATAGAAACGCGTATTCCGATCACCATCGCGAATCCACTGAGTCCGGGCACGCTGAAACCACAAGCTTTCTTCCTGTGCTAAAACATCATTCAATTCATCTTTCAAATTAACCTCAAGCTCACTCAAGAAAACACTAGGGGAAAACTCTAATTTCTTTTCAATCCCTTGTATCCGGGCTAAAAGACGGGATTTCTTCTTATTAATGTTTCCAAAAACCTCCTTATTCCAAGTGCTCGCTTCCATAGCGAAATTGCCAAGATTGGTCATGATATCCCCCGTAGACCTCCAAATACTAGCCAACATATCAGTAAAATCCGGGTTATCTTGCCATGCAGCTAGATACTTGAAACTCGCATGTACATGGTTAGAGCTAGGCGAATTCCCCACCATCAAAATCGGGCGATGATCGGAACCAATCCTTGCCAAGTGATACACGCAAGAATCTGGCCAACTCTCCCACCACAAATCATTACCAATACAACGGTCTAGTCTTTGATGTAGAGTTCCTCGCTTCCAAGTGTAGCGCGGCCCATGAAAATCCAAACAAGACAACCCCGCCTGTAGTAAAAAATGCCTCATCTTCTTGCAGACGCCATCGCGCTTACTTGAACCACCCATGCGATCTGCGGCACAGGGGATTGCATTGAAATCCCCTCCCAAAATCCAAGGCTTATCAGGCTGCGGTTGCAAGGTGGACAACGCATTCCAAAGCTGATTCCGACGTCTACTATCCGGACTCCCATATACCACAGTCAAGACGCAACATTTCCTACTATCCTGATGCACACAACTCGCATGAATAAACTGGTGAGACACAGCAAGAACATCAACACTGACCGTATTCTTCCAAAGGACCCAAATCCCTCCAGAAAAGCCACAGGCTTCAATCCGAAAAGAGTGATCAAAACCATGTCGTCGAATAAAGGCATCCGCCTTCCTTCCACTAATCCGAGGCTCCATCAACGCAACAATGTTAGGATCCTGCGTTCTGACAATTAACTTCAAATAACGATTAAAATCAGGGACTGACGCGCCCTGAACGTTCCAAAAAATTACTTTAATCATTAAATAAAAAAGCAACGAAGAGGAAAAGCAATCAAACCGTCCCTCCTTTGTCCTCGAACACCGTATTATCCCGCCACTGAACCTTTCCCCGTGCTTCCGTCAAAGGCGAGGGTGGGGGTAGGAGGTTCGCCACGCTATCAGATGGCTTATCCTTCAACTCGGCCGTCATCTTTGATATCCACTGTCCAACATCCACAACTTGGTCTTTGTTAGGGTCCTTATTTTCTTGCCGCGCAGCTAGATTCTTCTTTACAACATACGGACTCTTTCGTGCCACGGACTTGATTTTCGATAGTCGCCGCTCCGTTGATGCCACCCCATTACCGACAAGTCCACCATTTCTACCTCCTTGTGTTACCTTCTCCGCCTCACTGGAGCCTTGTGGAATCACCTTAAAAACCGTATGATTACGAGGGTCCAACTTGCTAGCAACCGGAACTACAATCTCCATTGAAGCCACCTTTTGCGCTGGACGCGGCTCACAACCAACAGCAGTTCCGTTGGCATCACCATTGAGCTCATCCGCCAACACACTAGCAGTCCGCTGAACCTCCTCCGCAACCTTCGAAGAGCTGCCCATATCTCTCGTCAAACTTTGTGACATTACCGGTTGCGGAACCACCAATTTGCCTTTCCCCTTCTTGTTATTACCACTGCTCGACATATTCCTTTTTGAGCCATCCGAACCCCCTGCCATTTTTGGGTTATCCACCCTAATCGGGTTAGATGCCTCATTCCCCGCACCATCAACATTCTCAACATCGATAATTCGAAGTGCCTCAAAACGTCCTCCCTTTGCACTCCGATCAGTGCGCATTCCAGTGCCTAAACGAGTTCCCTCACCAACGTTGATGCTCCTACGTTGTCGTCGGTTAACAACCTGCATCCACGACCTAAATTTTTCTTTCTCTACTTGTGCCTCAAAACCACTAGTAACAGTAACCTCTTGCTGCGCTACCTCGCCCATCAGCTTACAAGCCTCTAGAGTATGCCCATACTTGCCGCAAGAAAAACAAATAATCGGTAGCCCCTCGTACTCAAGCCGTTGTTTCCGGCCATCAATAACAATATACGGTGCTAGCGGTTTATTCAAATTTACCACAATTGTCAATCGCGCAAACCGTCCTCTCTTTCCTTCCGCCGTATTATAATCTACTTGCACCACTTTCCCCAAAGTGCCGGCAATGTAACGGAAAATATTTTTAGTGTAATAACGGTACTGTAAGCCCGGCAACCGAACCCATACAACAATTTGATCCGGATGATCAATCGAAGTCGAGAAACTCCTACTCCATGGTTGTACCGTGAGGTAGGATCCATAAATCAACCAAGGGATGCCGGTTAACACCTTCTCACAATCTTCCTCGCTAGCAAACCGAACTAGAAAATAATCGTTGTCCAAATCGATCAACGATATTTCCCCACCAGGATTCCATAAGCTCTTAATGCGCGAAAGCAAGGCGGCATATCCTATCGACCGTCCCAAAAGTCTAACAACAACCGAATTCGCCAACTTTGCATCAATTTCAGAATGTAGACGCTCCGAAAAATCAATGGTTGGAGTACCTTCTACAAAACGTACCTTGACATCCTCCGGTTTTAATTCAACATCCAAATCTGAAATCATGTTCACCCCCTTCTTCCCCATGTTTCGGCCAAGCACCATGTCCCTAAACGTCATCTTTGTACTGGATGGTTCTGTCATAGTAGGAGGGCTAGGAGCCGCCCCCTGCCACCACACGTCAACACAGTGGATCATCCTTTTCCCCGGTTAGACATGTTGTATCGCAAACCATGGCCTCCGCAGCAGTACCCGTTCCTGAAGCCTCATCACCAACCACTTCCATCGCCGCCTCCAACGACCCAAGCGCCACCTCCAACGTCGGATCCGCAGACCTGTTCGCATTCTCAATTAGCAACGATGAATCCTCCTTGTCGTCTGGCGGCCGGCCCACCAGGCCGCCGGGAGACGGCAGCAATCCATCCGAAATAGCGTCAACGCTAGGGTTGAGAGAAATCTCCGAGATCTTCTGTCACATCCCAAAAACCGGTCTAGTAGAAATTAGGTTCGAAATTTTTTATTCGGTTTATTATTATTTTATGGAGTAAGTAAAAATTTATTATTTTTTTATGTAGTAAGTAAAAATTTATTATTATTTTATGTAGTAAGTAAAAATTTATTATTATTTTATGTAGTAAGTAAAATTTATTATTATTTTATGGGGTAAGTAAAATTATTATTATTATTTTATTAAAAAAAAGGGTGTTTGCCGGCCAAGTTTTAGTATAAATAGGGGGAGGGAAGTGTTGAAAATACACGGCAATTTGAAGAAAAATTAGGATACGATCCAATGTTTGATTGGTAGTCCGATATTTTCGATATAGTAATATCGAATTTCTGCCGACGACGGGGTAAGCTCAAATCTCTAGTTAGATTAAGTTTCGGTATCGAGTTTGATTAATATTTTTATATATATTCGATATTGTCTTATTATTTTAATTAATTTTTATCGTAGTACACGAGGTCGATTCAGAACAACCTTCAAGCCCAATAAATAAAAATAAAGCACCGGTCTGTCAAGGTGAGTGTAGATGCATTTGTCTCGGATGACACGGTGTCATTCCGATATTTTTTTATGTTCTGATATGTGGGTATAGTCGTGTCAGGGGTAGGCTCGGTGCCTTCCTATTGCATTAATTATGAATTTATTTGCATCTGGTAAGTACCCTGCATTATTTCGATATGCTTAAAAATGATTATAATATGCTACATGTATATGAAAATAATATGAAATATTATCTGATATGGAGCTACGGCTCATCTTGCTATTTGATTTGATATGATCTGAAAATCATGGATTATGTGAATTTGTGTGTATTTATGGACGTTGAATACAATTGGCATGCCATAGGAATATTCGAGCTCACCATGTAAGGGAGGACTACGGTCCAGGGCTACGGCCTATATGTGGGAGATAAAAGGATGGAAGTGTAAGGGTTACATAGAGCTACGGCTCAGGGCTACGGCTCATTTATGATTCATGATAAGGTGTACAGGGAATCCGCGTATCCAATGGTACCAATACAATATGTGTTCGATATGTTATACTATGACATGTTTATGATAAGATATATGATTATATTATGTTATGTCAGTGATATGGATATCTGATCATGTTATGCCTATACTGTTATAGAAGCATGCAAATGAGTTAGATTAATTTATATCTAATCATGACTACCTCACTAGGCTATGTAAGCCTAACATACGTGTCTCATGCATTTTCAGGACCCTGATAGATTTCCAACCTTTGATCGTGTGGTGCAGTTGCAAGTCACATCTCTACCTTATATGTATGATATCTTTCATGAACTCCTAGTAAAGTGGCATATGATCCAACTTTTGTATAAATTGTGTTTTGTAATTTAATAATGTGGTTTTATTTTAGTAATCTAGAAAAGTCCTATTAAATAAATGTTGGAACAATAATAATGATAGATACGAATAATTTTCTAATAAAAATGATTAGAAAGGACTCTAAGATTTTTGTAAGTTGTTAGGCTCATTTAAATATGTAAAGAATTTTAGTAAGATAATAAAAAGAAATAGATTTGAATATTTTACAAAATAGTCACTAAATATTGCATAGTCTAATCAGGTAGATAAATGACCTCCGATAGTAATGAGGTTTTACAGGCTAATAACTAGAAAGTTTATTTTCAGTATATTTTCACGAATTTCAGATAAAGACCCCTAATTAGTGAAAATTACACTTTAGTCCCTAAGTTTGAAAAAGTTTAAAAATTGACCCCAATTTGAGTAAGTTGTTAATAAGTTAGGTTTTAAGTCTTAAAAGAGATTAGTAAAATAATCCGAAATAATTTTTGAACTTTGGATTTATGTCTCCGATCTCCGCATCGTTTCCGGTAGCGCTCTCCGACCCGGTTCTCTACCAGGCCGGGAAGGGGGTGTTACATCTTCGGAGCAGACATTTTTTCAATATTTTAATTACAGTAGTTATTCAACTTTTGGCAGTTACATATTTCTTTTAAATGTAGTGTAGGATGTCATGTTTCAATAGTTAACATTTTAGTCATGTTTTATAGTTTTGAAATGTTTTGTTTGTTGTTGATAAAATTAAATTTATCATTTATGTTTGTAATTTTAGAGATTTAACGTTGAGTATTTGTTTTAATGTGTTAAGTTTTGTTTATTTTTTTGGTACGAGAATTAACCGAAAACCACGGGGATCCGTAAAAGATAAATAAAAAAATATCCGAAACGTTTAATGGGAATTTTCTAAAATCATAACCACAAGTGTTAGGAACAGAGTGAGAAATACAAAACCATCCCCGACACCCCTATTGCCACCCCTATCTTGAAAGGCTTCACTAATTTGGATTTAGGTTACTGTGGTCAAATTAGTATTTTAAACTAATTTGAAAACATCATAATATTTAACTTTTATTTGATCGTTTTGAAAGATCAGACACTTATACGAACATCTATTAAAAGATTAAGCCTTTATTTAAACATTTCAATAGTATTTTAAACTATTGTCTTGTGACACGTTTTTTTTAATTTTTTGTACGTATTTTCTGTCTTTTGACACGCTTTTATTTTCTTATTCGATTGTTTGGCCACTTTTTTCTTTTGATTTTCTATCAGGGTTGGATTTGACGTCGCCACGACTGATTAAAATGGTGCTCTTTAATTATTCTGTTGATCTTCTTGTTTTGGACCCTCGAACTAGATTCAGATACGAGCTCAAAATCACCATTTTTGTTCACGATTGAGTTTGCGGTAATAACCATGTTGTCAACGTGCCTTATCATTGTAATATGCATTTTTTAATGTCGTTTGTTGTTGGATTTTTACCTTTCATCGTTGAGCGTTGGTGATGTTTGTATCTATTTTTTCGAGTCTTTGAGTTGGGGTTTTACCATTTCTTTGTATAGTCTTGTTTATGATCTAAAAACGTTAGTTTTCATGTTTTTAGGAATATATTCGGATCAAATTTATTTACTTAAATTATAAACTCTCATTGTATTTTAGATTTTTCCTCTTTTAATAATGCTAGCGTATTCAAATTAGAAAAACATTCTTTATGATCTCATAGCCAAGTATGGAGAGAAAACAGTAGAAAAAGTAAAATAAAAAAATAATAATTACTTGAATAATTTACCCTTCAATTAAGGCATTTAAAATTAAAATAAAATGAATGCTCAAACAAATTAAAGGTTGCGAATCTTAAATTGACCAGCAAGTGCAGTGCCTGCTAACCTTTTCAAATATCCAATTTAAATATAAAATAAAAATAATTAAGTAGGATATTGAAATATTTTTCTTTTGTTAATCACTAAAAAATATTTAAAATATCTTTTTGTTGCTCTTCCAGTTTTTTAAGACTTTGTCTCGACTAATTCGGACCGATTCATGTTGCACACCTGATTTTGGTGGTTGAATCTAAGATGTCAATTGGGCGAGGCGAGTGCGAAAAGTACTCTTCCCGCACCCATCCCCATCAAAAAATTTTATTTTATTCCTGTCCCACAACCCGCTGGGAATACAAAATTTAAAATTATCTTTGTCTCGCAACCCGCAAGACAAAAACTGTCCCCGCTCCATCACTCATGTGGGTCTTAAGAACCATATAATCCCCTCTTTACTTACTCAATGACTCGTTCATATAATATATTTATAAATATTAGTTAAATAAATATAAATCAAATCTGTTACGAAAGTATAAAATACCTGTCATTCGGACTCTCACACATGCGATATTATTTCAACCGCTACCATTTAAAAAATAATATAAGAAAATAGATATAGTACAACACAAAAGTTTGGACTAAAAAAATACTAAAGTCTATTGTGAAGGACCGAAAAATAACACAAATAACATGTAAAATAATATTTCAATTGTCATAACAAATAAACAGTGCAAAAAGAACTAAAAAAAATAACAATGAAAAATCAAACTTTAAAAATAAGAACAAATACCAATAGAATCTAAATAACATATAATATTATAAAAATAAAATTAAAAGAAGTAGAAGAGCACATAAAATAAGGCTTAACGGCAGACAACACTAAAAGAAGAAATCAATAAACTTAATATTATGACCATGTTTGGTAAATAGCGGTTTGAGCAAAAATTAGAGGTTTGAGGAATAATTAGAGATTTGACTAGTCAAATCCGTTAATATTGATGTTTGGTAAATAGCAGATTAAAAGAGCGGATTGAGGTGAAAAAGTTAATTTTGAAAAAGCTCATAATATGAGCTTTTTGAGATTAGAGGTTTGAATATTAGAGTTGTAATGACTCTTTTACCCTTAACAATTACCATAAATCTCCGAATAACCTAAATTAAATAATAATATTTTTTAAAATAAATAATAACATATTAAATATTGGACTTATTTGTTGTTACTACTAATTTATATGGTGACATTTGTAAGTTAATTCTATTTTTTTATTATCACATATTTATATGTGCATATAAAAAATTTAATAATTATATAAATAATAAATTAATATATAAATTTTTCAAATATGTTTAGGAAATTTATATTAAAAAATAATTTTTACAAATATAATTAATATTTATTAGATACAAAATATTAATAACTAATAAATTATTCAAACAAGTATTAAATATAATCATGTCCTTATATGTCATTTTGTTTGTTTAAATAATCAAACAGCTATCAGTTAATTTTACCAAACACTTTTATACAATAAGCTAATACAATCCGCTAGTCAAATCAGCTTATGCAATCAGCTATCAGCTAATGTAATCCGCTATCAGCTATCCGCTAATTGTCAAACAGGGCCTATATATATATATATTCATAAATATTTCAAGATAAGTCAATATAAAATCTTAAATATGACTCTAATTCAAACTAATATTTTTTAAAATATTTATGTATTTGATTTGGTCAAAAACTCAAACTCAATTATATATATATATATATATATATATATATATATTGAATTTTTCATTAGTATTCCAATACAAATCAATATGAATTACTTTAAATTTGACTATGATCCAAACCAGTGGGGTTCTGGATATGTGCAAGTGGAGCGGCCGCACAGGACCCTAAAAAGGAGGGCTCCCAAAAATAAGAGTCAAACATAAATTAAATACTTATAAATTTTTATATTCGATAACTAACAATTTACTAACAACTTACATCGTCTTTTAAATTAATTGCAAAATTCGAACATTAGTATCTCCAGAGGAGTCATTTGAAATTGAATACTTCTTGTATATTGTCGATCAAGCCATTATTTCTTTAGATAAGAGATTTGAACAATATTAATTATATGATAATGTTTTTGGTTTCTTGTTTCTTTCTGATTAATCACTTCCATTAGACGACGTTAATCTCAAAACTCATTGTAATAATTTAAAAATGCTCTTAAGAAGAGCGAGTAATCTAATGTTGATGAAAATGCATTATTTATTGAGCTGAAGTTACTTAGAAGAGAACTTTTACCAAAGAAAAAAATGAGAGCAATAAATTTATTACGATTTTTAAAATGTTTTAATTGTTTTTAAAATGCGACAATTGCTTATAGAATCTTATTGACTATTCATATTATTGTTGCTTCTACAGAAAAAAGTTTTTCAAATATGAAGTTGTTGTTATTGTTGAAGTCATACTTATGGATAACTATGTCGCAATAAAGGTTAAATGGACTTACTTTGATGATAATAGAGAGTGATCTTTTAGAATAAGTTGATATTAAAAATGTTGTAAATGATTTTACTTCAAAACATGCAAAAAGAGCCGCACTTTTTAAGTTAATATTTTAAGTTTTTTTATGTTTATAAGTGAATTTTTTGTTGTTTAAGAGAGTAACTAAACATTTTTTGTATTAATTTTTTTTAAATATTTTTCTAGACTTTAAATTAAGAGCCTCATTTAATAAATTGTACAGGGCTCTAAACCTTTGAACTGTCTCATATCCAAATTGATATTATATTTTTAATAAATATTTTAAATAATATTTATAATAACATGTTATAAGATCTGTTGGGGCGGGTGGAGATGATGCGAGGTACAAAGTGACATTCACGCCTGCCCCACCACCCACGGCGAATTTAATTTTTATCTCTATCCCCGCCCCACGACCCGCAAAATTTATAACTATCTCTTCTCAATTAAATGCGAAATGGGGCAAATCCTCGCAAAAACCGATCCACTGACATTCCTAGTTGAATCTCCTAGTAAGAATTTTTGGCATACATAAAACTTTGAACTCGGGATATACTTAAGCGATACCAAACTACTTACTAGTTAGACCAACTCATTGGCATTATTTTTTTTATTGAGATAGATACAAAGATCAAATTAGAGATCCTCGCTCAAAAGGATCTTCACAGCATCAACACTTTGGTATTTATTTTTTATTTTTTGAACAATTTCTACATAAGGGAAAGCGAGGAGGATCTTATTTTTACTGGGTCTTCAACACACAACTTAAAAACGGGAAGAGTGTCAACTGAAAACTTTAATCACTTGCTCTAAAAATTGTTAACAAACATTTTAGTATTTAAAATCAATTTATCGTTGAAAACTTCACCTAAATTTATAATAGCAAACTTATAATATGAAAATAATCGGAAATAACCGTTAAAGATCTTAAATTAAAATGTATATACTAAATACAATACATTAAATGATAATTTTTTTTGAAATAGCTACTGAATTTTCATTAAACCATAGAAAAATTCAATTACAACGCAATTAAGAAGAAAAAATTTAGGTTAAAATAACCCAAAAAATTCTTAAAACTCAAAAACAATGAAAACGAAAATTTCTATGGAAATACGCATACCAACGAAAATTCAAAAGCTTCATGAATCTCCTTGTCTCTGTCCAAACGAGACACATAAAGAAGGAAGGAGTGGTGCGCGACCCATTCTGTCAGGCAAAAGGTACCGCTACCTAGGACTGATTTTATCGGCAAACAACCATCAACGAGTCGGGATAAAACATTCCAAGTGACCACCGACAACACCATGAATCAGAAACTAGCGCCGAGTGAATCTCTGTGCGAACAACAATCGAACGCTAGGGTATGCTGAAACCTGCCACGAAGACAGATGAAACAAACCAAAAAAACAAAATAAAAACATGTCACAAAGACAGAAAAAGAAGCGTGTCACTAGGACAGAGAAAGAGCGTGCTACAGAAGCAGCGATTCTTAAATTATTAAAAAATGATTAAAAATATTAAAGCTATGGTTTTCTCATCATTCGACGCCGACCTAAAAGGGAATATGAATAATCTTCGATTATCGAATCAACAAGGAGATCGATTGGAATTCTGTCTAGATTTTTCTTCAGGAAATCATCTCAGATTATTGATGGAGTTTTCGTTTGATTGAGATGGTTTATTTGTTATCGTTAACCAGTAATAGTTATCGTTAAGCAATAATAAAAAATGGAAAATCCTAACGAGTCTTCTAGCCCTAATGTAGCGGCCACGTCTTCCGCCGAGGCTGTGGTTGCCAGCTATCACGGGGGACAACCACCGGATGAGGTTATTGTTTTGGATGCGCTGGTTTCCTTCGAGCATCCTGGATTCCCGGTTTCTGTGGGGGTTCAACCTTTAAGCAAAAAAGGACGTGGTGCGGGAGACACGGGTAAAGATGATGGGTCGATAGGGGTGAACCGGGGTGGTCTGAATAATGTTGCCATGGAGGAGGCCAACGTGCAGACGGAGGCAACAACCAACAAGGTAGATGCGACGGTATTGGGGAGGAAGGAAGCAACGACTGGGGGTGTTATCGGAGAAACACCGACTGCTCCTTCATTAGGGACAAGCTTCTTGGTCATACGGTCAAGGCTAGGTTTGCACATGATATTTACGACTTGGACGTCGAGGTGAAGGAGGAGGATGTCCGTTTGGGAGGGAATAGTACGCTTCCAAAAATTCATTTTTCTGATAGGGTGCACGATGCGATCGATGCTAAATTAGCAAATTCGGTGATTATCCGGCTTCTTGGGAAGCCTGTAGGTTATGGGGCTCTCCTTAATCGAATTCAGAGTATGTGGAATCTTGTTGGCGACATGAATCTCATTGACTTAGACAATGACTATTTTCTTGTTCGTTTTGCGGAAGAAGAGGATTTTCACAAGGTGCATGCTGGGGGGTCGTGGGTAATATATGGTTGTTATTTGACTGTGCAGCCATAGAGCCATTATTTCTCTACAGCCGATGTTCATCCCTCTAATATTATGGTTTGGGTACGTTTGCCCAAGCTTCCATATAGATACTACACTAAGAGTCTTTTCCGGTATATCGCTGCAGCCATTGGCAAGGTTGTTTGGGTAGATTATAACACTACGAAAGGGAAGAGGGGTAGATTTGCCTGCCTGACGATCATTGTTAACCTTAAGAAGCCGCTTGTGTCGGGCATTGCCATTGATGGGGTTAGGTAGGAAATTGAGTACGAGGGGTTACCATCGATTTGTTTTCAGTGTGGTAAGTTTAGACATTTGAAGGAAACGTGTGGGGTGGAATCGTCGCCATTGCAAGCAGGCAAAAAGGAGACAGTTCAAAGGGATCCTTCCGAGTTATATGGACCATGGATGCAAGTAGTGAACCGTCGACGAAGACCAGTTGAGGTAAAAAAGGGGCCGAGTAAAGCCGATGCTGGGAACGAGGCTGGAAACATAACTGGTTCTTGGTTTGCAGTGATAGCAAATGATGAGGGCGTTGAGCATGGTTGTGATAAGGAGTTGCCCGCTCCTAAGGAGTTGGTGGAGGGTGTGGGTAGTGATGGTGTTCCAGGGCCAAGAGAGGTGGTACCGAAGGGAAGGGAGATTGAGCCGGTCGTGGTTCCTTATAGGCAATCAGGCAAAGGCGGTGTTGGGACTGAGGATGTGCGTAAGGCTGGGCCAAGGGATGAGCTATTAGAAGCTCGGAAGGGGGCTTTGGAGATGGTTGCGGCCCATGGGAAGGTAGTGGCATCTAAAGTCACTTTGGATGTGTAACACCCGGGTTTAGGGGTCGGGTGAAAATAATAAAATAATATTTTTAGTTTCGGGTTTATACATCAGGTTTCAAAACAAATATTTATGTTGGGCTCAAATTAAATTAGAAATCAATTCCATGGATTTTAAAAGTTGATGAGATATGCCATCTCATTAATGACACTATTGTAAATTTCAAGCCCTTGGAAATTTAAAACCCTTTTTTGTTTAAAACACAAAATTGGTCTTCTTCTTCCCTCTTCATCCTTCATTTCTCACGACAAAGGGGGAGAGTTTCTCCTTTTCACTATTCCATTTCATCCTCTCTTCATTTTAGCTCGGTTTTGAAAGGTAATTACGTTTTAGACTTGCTCTCATCTTCCTTTCTTCAAAAGTACCTTTAGATTTCATTTTTACCCATGTTTTAGAAAGTTGGTTTTCCATGGAAAAATATTAAAGGTTGCTACTTTATGGGTTTTGATTAAAGTTTTCGAATTGTTAATGTTTGTTATGACCTTAGAAACCAAAAAGGGCCAACATATCTTAATTTTGGATGATTTAAACTAATTTTCGGAAATGGGTTTTGTTGGGGTTTTAGAGGGGTTTTAGGGTTGGTTTAAGGGCTTTGGTGAGTGGGAAAATGCTTAGTTATGATAGTATGATATATGAGGGTCACTTTGGGTGTGTTTTATGATTGTTTGGATGATTGATATGGGAGTTTTCAGTGGGTTTTGAGGGCTGCTCGGGAATGTGGATTTTGGGTTTGGCTTTTAGTTGAAACTATGTGTTTAGTGCTTGGTTTGTGACCCGGGTTGACTACGTTGAATTGTGGACTGATTCGAGATTGTTTTAATTGTGTTGGGATGATTAGAAGTAAGAGATTTGGTTGGTGAAGCTTCAGGGACGAATCCGGGGGCTTTGGAGTCTTGAGCTTGGTCTTCGGTCTTCTCTTGGGTAGCAACAATGAGTAGAATTGTTAATCCTTGTTTTGTGCTCGATATGGAACCTTTGGGGGTTTGGGTGGGACCTTGAGGGTTCACCTAAACCCGAGTGTAAGTTTCTACTCCCATACCCTGTTATGAGTGGATGAATGGCTATGTGTTGTGGTTACCATATGCATTTCAAGTTGTCTTATACAGTTGTTAATGTGTAGTCGTGTTGGAGTCGAGCCTCACGTGATGGTTGTCCTAACTACGGTGATGTGTAGTCCCACCGGTAGTGACTAGTAGGAAAGTACTTTGATGTGTAGTCTCATTGGAAATCTACTAGTCGAAACGATGATGTGTAGTCCCACCGTGCGTGTATGTTGGTTGTGCATGTGCAAACCATGTGTAGTTTGATGAGAAAGTCATCTGTGCATCCATTGTTTTATTTCCATTATGAAAAGTGTTTTGAAAACTGCATGTTGTGGATTTGTAGAGATTCTCTCACTAAGCTAGATAGCTTACGCTCTCTTTTGTTTCTATCATGCAGATCGTTAGAGTTCAGGAGGCAAGTGGGCAAGGGAGGAGCTTTTGGAGTTCTCATGCTAGCACAAGTATGATTTGCATTTTGTAATAATACCTAGACGATGGGGTATAGACTTGTGGGAGTGGTGTCAAACTCCTTAGGTGTTTTGTGTAGTTTGAGTATGTTAAATTATGGATGTGTTATGTTTTAGTCTCATGGATTGAGGACCATGCCTATTTTGCTGCTTAATTGCATGTGCCTAAGAGTGTATGAACCTGGCCTATGAGTGCTCTATGTATGGTTGCCTTGTGTATGAAGCCTTATGATTGCTAAGCATGCCTTCTTTGTGGAATTTCATGAATCCCTTGATTGTATGGTTCTTATTAGTTTCAAATGCCTCGTATGCTAGATCTTGGTCATGTAATGTTGTATGAATGCTTGAATGTGGATAGGGGAGTCTTAAAATGCATCTAGTGTTGTGTTTGAGGGTCCTTTGCTGAAATTAGGAGACTTGTAGTGCAGGGCGTATCGATACGCCTGAGGGACGTATCGATACGGTTTGCCTTCCAGGACTTAGTTTTGGCTTGGCGTACCGATACACGGGGGTGTATCGATACGCTCTTTGCTCACTGAAATTCTGAGAATTTGGTGAGTTTTTAGTGTATTGATACGGGGTTAAGGCGTATCGGTACGGTGTTATCTCGTTGACCACGAGATGTTGACCGAGAAGGGCGTATCGATACGCGCAAGGGCTGTGTCGATACAGTCTTCCTGTGTTGACTGAAGGGTGTTGACTTAGTCAAGGCGTATCGATACCCTTGATTGGTGTATCGATACGGCCTGCTCAGTAAGTATAAAATGGACTGTTAACATGTTGTTTGGGGTTCGGTTGTGTATCTTAGGGATGTTTTCCGCTGTCGTGATCACTTAGGAAATTAATATGCCTTTAGACAAGATTAATTTAAAAGAAATTTTCTAGGGTTGCTAACCGAGGGGGAACTCTAACGGGTTTCGCTTCGATTTTCCCCGTGTAGCCTACTCGGACCGGTCATTCGGCCAGACCGGGACGAGGGGGTTACAGGATGCTTCCAAGCACAGTGCAATTCAGGTCGTGGAAACGGAGAAAGACAAAATGGTCAAAGGAGGTAAGGGAAGAGTGTTACCGAGTTCAATATGGAGTGGAGGGGTGAGTAAGGGATTGACCCAAAAAGGCCATAGGACTACAGTGATTCAAAAACATGATCTCAAACAGAAGAAACGAGAGACTCGAGGGCAATCGAATCCGGTCTTGGCTTCATGTCTAACAAAGCTAGTCTCAGACCTCGATAGAGCAGAGGCAGCTGAACGGGAGAAACAGTTAGAATCCTTATCGGAAAACGAGATGAATAGAACAAGGGTCCAATGGCGAGCGAACTAGGCATTTGAGCAGCCGGGGGGTTCGGATATGCAGGTTTAGCTTGATGCTCTCTTTTCTCTTTTGATTTAATGGTTAAGATTATTTTTTGGAATGTCCATGGTGCTCTTGACCCTGGCTTTAATCGTTCTTTTAAGTTGTTGGTGAAGTCACATAAACCATATATGGTAGCAGTTTTGGAGCCTCGTATTTGTGGGGTTGATGCTGATAGATTCATTCGCCGGTAAGGATTTGCGTTTTCGTATAGAGTGGAAGCTTAGGGTTTTTTGGGTGATATTTGGGTCCTATGGAGAGATACATTTCATTTTAATGTTTTTACGGTGTCGACTCAGTACGTGCACGATGTGTGCTCTGTCGATGGTGATGGATGAGGTTTCTTTGTTTCGTTCGTCTATGCTAGTCTGATTGCTGTTAAACGGAATAGTCTCTAGAACACCTAAAGATCTTGGAACCAGATGAGGGTTTACCATGGGTAGTGGGTAGTGATCTCAATGTTATTAGTAGCTCGATAGAGCGGAGAGTGGCTCTCAGAGGAGATCCGGTATTTGTCAGAGGTTTTGTGAGTTTATGTTTGATACTGGATTGATTGACATGGGTTTCCATGGGCCTAAGTTTACATGGCGGCGTGGTTCGTTGTTTGAAAGGCTTGATAGGTGTATTTGTAATACAGAATGGTACGAGGTTTTTCCACAGTCAGGAGTGTTGCACCTGCTGAAGCTTGGATCGGACCATAGGCCTATCATGCTTGATACTGGTGATCGAGTAGAGATGAAAGGGCAGCGACCGTTTCGATATATTGCTGCTTGGAATGATCACCCGTAGTTCTCGGATTGTCTTTCAACGGTATGGTCTCCGGATAAATCTTTGTTGGCAAATGTGGAAGTTTTTCAGGATGAGGGTCGAAAATGGAACAGGGATATATTTGGCCATATCGGGAGGCGAAAGTCAAGGTTAGTGGCGCGCATTAAAGGGATAGAGAAAGCTTTGGAAGATATTGATGATCATTTTCAGAGACTTTGAAGGATGAGCTTAAGAAAGAGCTTGATGTCGTGTTAGAGCAGGAGGAAAGTCTTTGGTACCAGAAGGCCCGAAACGATTGGATAACAAAGGGTGATCGAAACACTGCGTTTTATCACACTGCAGCGATGACCAGACGGAAAAGGAACACGATTCGCATGTTGCGCTTGGAGGATGGTAGATGGTGTGCAGGTTAGGAGACCCTCAAGGTGCATGTGATTCAGTTCTTTCGTAGGTTGTTTACAAGTGAACGTTTGTTGACGGCTGTTGTGGATGTCACGAGTACATTTAAACAGTTTAGGGAAGAGAAGTTGAGGCCATTGATTGGGGCGGTTACGTTTGAAGAGGTGAGGCGAGTGGTTTTTGCGATGGCGCCTCTAAAGGCCTTAGGGGTTGATGGCTTGCATGTTACTTTTTATCAGCGAAATTGGAACACGGTAGGAAGTACAATGGTTAGCTTTGTTCAACGTTTTTTTGAGGATGAGGTTTTGGAGGAATGGGATAATCAAACTCTTCTCGTTTTGATTCCGAAGGTTGATGTTCCGGAGTCTATCAACCAATTCCGGCCTATAAGCTTTGCACAGTTTTGTATAAAATTATTACCAAGATAATCGTTGACATATTGAAGCCTTTCCTTCTGGATTGGGTTGCCAATACTCAGGCTAGTTTTGTCCCTGGTCATCATATTACGGATAATATAATTCTTTCCCAAGAAGTTATGCATTTAATGATATCTAAGAAGGGACAGAAGGCGTAGATGACAATTAAAGTTGATCTCGAAAAGGCATACGATCGCCTAGAATGGGATTTCAAAGAGGAGACTTTAGTAGCAGTGGGAGTGCCGGCCAAGCTTCTTCGCCTCATTATGGTGTGTGTTCGCTCTGTATCCACTCAGATTTTATGGAATGGCGAGTTGTTTGATTCGTTCCGTCCTACTAGAGGTATTAGACAGGGTGATCCTCTTTCGCCTTATCTTTTTGTCTTGTGAATGTAGAGGTTGTCGTAAGAGATTGAAAACAGGGTTAATGCGAGGTTATGGAAGCCGGTTAGGTTAGCTCGGAGGGGACCACATTTGTCTCACTTATTTTTTGCTGACGACATGGTGTTATTTGCGGAAGCATCCATGGAACAGGTTTTGGTGATTAAAGATGTCATGGAATGGTTCTGTGTTATTTCTGGTCATAAGGTTAGAATCGCAAAAACTCAGATATTTTTCTCTCATAATTACCCGGTTGAGGACAAAACTAGCATCGCCCATGGTTTTGGCTTTGAGGAGGTGGAGGATTTGGGTAAATATATAGGTGTCCCGTTATTGCATCAGAGGGTGACAACGGCGACATACTCATATCTTCTTGAAAAGATGCAGGCGAGATTACCGGGTTGGACGACGAAATCCCTGACTCTGACAGGTCGAATAACCTTGGCAAAGGCGGTCCTATAGGCTATTTCGGTGTATGTGATGTAGTCCACGTGGTTGCCAAAAGGCACGCGTGAGGAGATAGAGAAATTAATTCGTCAATTTGTATGGGGTTCCAATGATGGTAAAAGGGACATTAGTTTGGTACCTTGGAAGACAGTTCAGAGGCCTATGGTTGAGAGAGGTTTGGGTTTTAAATATATTTTCTAGCAAAATAGAGTGTTCTTGATGAAAATTGGGTTTCAGCTTCTAAAGGATGTGGATAAATTTTGGGTTCATGTTCTTCGGGCGAAGTATAATTGGGATGAGGTGTTTCCGTTGTCGATCCACCGCAAAAAGTGTTCGAGACTTTGGAAGGGATTGATGAGTGTGTGGGAGGATGTTAAAGAAAGCTTATCTTGGGAGATCTACGGTAGAACATCTACGGATTTCTGGTATGATAACTGGCTTGATCCGACTGGACGATTAATCTTTTCTTGGTTATCCGACTCTGCGCCAAGGCATGTGATGGTCACGAATTGGGTTATAGATTCGGGGGACTGAGACAGGTTAGCATCAAACCTGCCTAAGGATGTTTTGGAGAAATTGGCGACAACAAAACCACCTCGAGCATCGTTAGGGGCTGATTGCCCTAGTTGGCGATGGACTGATGAAAGGGTATTCACGCTTCGGTCAGCATATGACTATCTAGTTAATAGAGTGGTGGTGGATCCGAGAAATAAGTGGGGAATTATTTGGCAGTTACGTGTTCCTCAACGCATAAGAGTCTTTATTTGGCTTGCGGTTCATCAGCGCCACCTTACAAATGTGGAAAGGGTAAGGTGACATTTAGCATTTTCAGAGGAGTGTGTTGTTTGCCGGAAGGATTCCGAGGATTTGGATCATGTCCTCGACATTGTCTGATAGCGGTTGAGCTATGGAAGCGCATGATTGACTCCGGGCAGCAAGGCGTGTTCTTCCAAGGTTCTTTTGAGGATTGGATGCTACGCAACCTTGTCGAGAGCAGTACCAGGGTATCGAAGGGCGTATCTTGGAGTGTTAGATTTTCGGTGTATTTTCGGTTGCTCTGGAAAACACGATGCAGCATGGTCTTAGACGAGAGCTTTGTGTTACGGAAGGACATATTGAGCCAAGGGGATCGATTGGTGGAAGAGTGTGGTCGAGCATTTTCACCAATGTGACAAGAGGAGATGGGCCAATCTCGTCCTTTAGTGCATTGGTCGGTACCGGCATCGGGTTATGTTAAGCTCAACATTGATGATGCGGTAAACACGAAGGATAATCGAGCAGCAATTGGTGGAGTGATTCGGGATGAGACGGGTGAGTGGCTCTTCGATTTTCTAGGCATGTGGGTAGATGCTCAGTTCTTCTAGCGAAATTATAGGCACTGCATGATGGCTTGCTCTATGCATGGACGAGGGGCTATAGATGTGTAGAAGTTGAAACGGATTGTAAGGAGATCACGAGGATTATTGGCGGTAAATCGGCGGCTTTGGCCGGTAGTGTGCTGGTTGAGGATATTATGGAGTTTATTTGTCACGATTGGCGAGTTATGATCAATCATGTCAAGCAAGAGAGTAATGGTGTTGCCGACAAACTTGCGTCCTTGAGTCGAGATGGGGGCCTTGCTGCGTCGACTTACTTGGAATCTTCTCTACTTGTGATGGTGTTGGTTTTCAGGATTGTGGCCTGTGCTTGCGAGGGGATTTGGAGGTGGAAGCCAAGCAACACTTAGGCAATGGTGCTGAGGTTCGGTGGCATGTTGATCCCGGTGGTTAAAGGGGTTGCTTGTGTCGCTTGTTTCATAGTGTTTAGAGCCATGGCTACGGTAGTTTTGTGATTAGGCTTATGTAGACGAGGTTTTGCTCGCGTTGTTTTTTGTATTGGTATTCCGATAGGTATTCTTTTTCCACATTTAAGTTTAGAGGGTTTTTTAACGAGGCCTATAGGTATACCCAACTCATGTCTATAAAAAAATATTGAAACTATGATTATGTTAAAAATAAATAATAATTGGAATCGTTTTATGTTAAATAATAATAGTATCAGTAATAATTAAGAAAATTATATTTGTATTTATTATTTTTGTTTTCTAGTACTACTTGATGATTAATTCATATAAATTTTCACGGGGCTAGACTTTTGCTAGGCTAACCGTGCGGGCCTTAGTCGCTTTCTCGGCTGAAACGTCAGCTAAGTCACCCTAAACACTCTAAGTAAGAGAACTTAGAGAAGTGCGGAAACGTGAGAACTGTGATGGCAAGTAAAAGTAAAGAGAGAAAGACTAGAGTGAATGCTGACTTGTATTCAATCTGAAGTGAAGTGTGTAAAATGAATTGGGGGTGAGCCTTCTTTTATAACTGCAGCCCCCTACAATCAATGGTTGAGATTACATTACAATCAACGGTCCAGATCTGAGCCTATCTTATCTACATATCTGTTTGAATTTTAAACAAGAGATAATGTGGGATTTAATTACAATTATCATAAATGATAAGTACGTTGCCTTATCGGAGTTACCATGGTAAATGCTATGCCTTTACTATTTACCAAGGTGATCGGGCCAGCTTTTTTGGGTCATATGGCAAGCCCAAAATGTTTTAAAGATGGTCTTGGTTAAGTGTTTACTATTTACCATGGTAAATGCTATGCCTTCACTGTGCTTGTCTCGGTCGAGGGCTCATGGTCCGTGACATTCTCCCCCACTTGTTCTAGCGACGCCCTCGTCGCGGGGCTAGAATCGAACTGGTTGGTCTGCTCTCGGAATCTCCATAAGGCTTCGACAGGTTCCCAACTCAGAATCGGGCACAGATGTCCTCCCACAAGGACTGGTCGCATCGGCTCACATCGTCTTGTAACATCTCGCCTCGCTACTCCCGGGCTTGTCATCCTCCTTGGATAGCTTAACTTGATTCGGCCTCTGTGGCTCTTGGCGTTGGTATCGCTTCAACTGCACCTCCATAGACCCTGGCTTTCTTGCCTTAACAGTGGCAATTGCACCAATCCGCATAGGCTCCTCTTATGCCGACTCGTCCTCCTCATGACACTCGACAGCAGCAAGAATACCTTTCGTTGGACAGTCTCTCGAGATGTGTCCCTTTTTGTGGCAAAGGTAGCACTTGATTGGCAACCTCTCGTCCCTCTGTTGACGATGGTGTTCGGGCTTGCCATTCCCACCTGATGGCTTCTTCACGCCCCTTGGAGCCTCATCATTGCTATCGAATGACTTCTCCTCCTCTCGATCACTACCATGGTGCTTCAGTTTAGAATGGTGGTGATGCTTACTACGCCCAATCTCGATGATGGACTCGGCAGCTGTCAAGGCAGCAGAGAGTTTTGTCACATCCCTTCGTTGTAACTCCATCTTTGCCTATGGTTCTAACACATCCATGAAAGTAAAGAACACATCTTCTTCATTCAAACTCGGGACTTGCAAACTCAGTTCCACAAACATTCGGACATAGTCCCTCAATGATTGTGCATCTCTTTTCCTGAGACGCCTCAGCTTCGATCGTGCCTTATCTTCGGCATACTGAGGGTAGAATTGCACCTTAAACTCATCTTGGAACCCTTTCCAAGTATCAATGACAGCTTCCCCACGCTTCACATCTTCGCACCTGCGTCGCCACCACGTTTGTGCAAGATCAATTAAATAAACACTTGCAAAGCTTACATTTTTAGCATCTTCTACGATGCCTACGGCTTTGAAGTATTGCTCCATTCCTCAAAGAAAGTTCTCCACATCCTGGGCGGATCTCGTCCCTTTGAACTTTTCAGGTTGGGGGATATCACACAAGGCCTTGGGAGTTGCAGTCGCTATGCCATTCCCAACCGCAGCCTTCAAAACAAGCATCTCAGTCTTGAGCATCTCCACTTCCTTCTTCAGTTCACCAGACTCATAACTCTTTGCCTTGAGCTCCTCAATCTCACTCTTTAGAGCAACCACTGTGGCCTCTAAGGAGTCACCACGCTTCAAGAACTTCACATCCATCTCATTCAGAGCCGCTTGAACATCATCCTTGACTCCTTCCAAGGACTCGAGCTGTTCGAAATCCAACGAACCAAACTTCTCCATGTCCAATGACTCCACCAGTTCCAATGCTACCTTGGCCTCTGCCATGGATTCCTCTAGCTTGGTAACCCTCCCCTGGATCGATGTGATCACGTCCTTTGACGAACCCCTCTTGGATTTGTCAGTCGTGGCATCAACACCCTTCTTCACTGCAGTGCTTTTTCCATCACGAGCCATCTCGAACAACAAATTTGCTCAGCAAAACCTTTGCTCTGATGCCACTTATTACGGGGCTAGACTTTTGCTAGGCTAACCGTGCGGGTCTTAGTCGCTTTCTCGGCTGAAACGTCGGCTAAGTCACCTTAAACACTCTAAGTAAGAGAACTTAGAGAAGTGCGGAATCGTGAGAACTGTGATGGCAAGTAAAAGTAAAGAGAGAAAGGCTAGAATGAATGATGACTTGTATTCAATCTGAAGTGAAGTGTGTAAAATGAAGTGGGGGTGATCTTCCTTTTATAGCTGCAGCCCCCTACAATCAATGGTTGAGATTACATTACAATCATCGGTCCAGATCTGAGCCTATCTTATCTACATCTCTGTTTGAATTTTAAACAAGAGATAATGTGAGATTTAATTACAATTATCATAAATGATAAGTACGTTGCCTTATCGGAGTTACCATGGTAAATGCTATGCTTTTACTATTTACCAAGGTGATCGGGCCAGCTTTCCTGAGTCATCTGGCAAGCCCAAAATGTTGTAAAGATGGTCTTGGACTGTCTTCACTGTGCTTGTCTCGGTCGCGGGCTCGCGGTCCATGACAAAATTATAGAATAGTGAATTCATGTACTTATGAAATTATTATCAAAATTCATGGTTTTTTCTTTGGATGTGAGAGTATAGGTCATCTAATGAAAATATGTATTAAGAGTACATAATGAGCAAAAACTCGATTTCACTTGACGAAAAAGAATTCGACTAGACTCGATACAAAGAGCTACCAACAATTATTAGCTAACTAAGGTCCAAGGATAAGCTTTATGGTCACAAATTCTCTTCAAATCAATATTTTACATGGAAAAGAAAAACTTAGGTAAACACTGAAATCATACCCACGATTCATCCATTCATTCATAGGATTTTTTAACCCCAGAATGTGATAATCAAGCTTGAGAACAGTAGGGTGGCAAAGGGTGTGAGACCATGGAGCCTTAAACCTCCGTCACTGTAGTCCGTGTTGATCCCGATTCCGGAAGGACCTAAGCTGGTGCCGACTCCTCCCAACACTCCTGCTGGTGTTGTTGAACCGTACGGTGTTGTTGTGCTTGTCGGGGTAGTTGTACCTGGGATCATCGTCGAGGGCGTCGTTGTTGTTACCGGAGTTGTTGTCGTAGTGCCTGCAGCACTGATTCGAACCCAAAAAGTTATCAAATATTTTTCCAAAAGCAAAGAATCATACAAGAAGTAACAATGCATAGAACATGTAATAATAGTGAATATATTGCTAAAAGTGTTTGGTAGAGCATAGAAATGTTAGAGTAGGTTACAACTTCCGGTACATTTGGAGAATGGTATTAAAAGAAATAATTTATAAAATAGTAAAATTATATTAATTTGTTCAATTCACAATGGTCATGATTCGAAACTATAAAAGACAGTTTTAGCGAAATAGAGGAACATATAGTTTGAAAATGAGGTACGATAGAGATCGGCTTAAACTCTCGACGGCGGTCACGTCAGAAACGGCACATTTCGAAACTTGTTCAAGACTCACCCAAGAACCTAAATTGTTCAAATTTAATTGTAAACATTTATAATGTTATTGTACTAATTAGTTCCAATTTAAAAAATTTCTATAACCATATACAATACACACATATTTCTTCATATTTTTTCACATGTAATACATATATGTCAGACAAAATTTAGAGCCTCGGTTCGAACTTAAAAATTATCCACTAATTACTAAAGATTTCGAGTTATTCGAATTTTCATTTTATAACTCAAATTTTATTTGAATTTTTATCGAGTCGAGTCAAGATGAGTTGAGTATTTTCGCATCGAGTCGGATAATTCGATTCTTTTCTAGTCAAGTCGATAGTTGTACTCATCTCTACTTCATCGCAGTTGTCTTTATCTTCTTCTTCTTCTCCTAGCCTGTTACTGTTCTTTAATTCTGAAAATAATTTGGTTATTAACACATTCTAGAACCCCAAATGTTTGATTGCAACCATCGCGAGAATACGCTGCTAGAACTGAACCACACCTCCAAGTCTCGCTAGACACGACAAGACTTAGACTGGTCCCATGTTTGGAAGTTTCTAATCTTAGAACTCAACCAATAATAATATTTAAGGTTGTTTTCTTAAAAAATCCATTAAAAAATTTGTGGATAATCAATTTTTTTCAGAGTTAAAAAACAGTAACAGGAGAAGAAGAAGATGACGATGGCATCGACGAAGGGATGAAAGACTCAAAAAATATATTAGCAAATAAAAATATGGGAGAGTTATTCATTCAAATTTTAAGTTTATTTTGAAATATGATTAATTGTATGTCGATTTTTTTGTGAATTTTAATATTTATTTAAAAGTCATTAAAATTAATTGTGTATAGCTGTGTGTAGTGTTAGTAGTGTGTATTGTGTAACGATGTGTGTCGCATGTTCTATAATTTTCTATGTACATATATACGACGTGTTCACCAAAATAGTACCTTTTTAAACTTTATTTCCCAATTTGAAAACCAAAGAAAATTATTTCCCCGCATAGGCATAGCACCCTTACAGGGAACTCGCTGCACACACCATGCAAGTTCAAAATTTTTTGATAATATTTTATTAAACTCACCGTTCATGTCTGGCAAGTTAAAAAAATTAATGAAATCGACGTACAGGCACGACGAGTTTATTAAAACAATAATATTTTATTTAATTTAATTATTTAATTAAGCAATATTTAATTAATACATAATTCAAACTTGCCTAACATGTTTGACGAGTTCAATTTAATTAAATTAAAATTTATTAATCAATTATTTTGTAACCGATATTTTTTTATTTGAAAAATTAAAAGTAGTAAAAAAATTAAAAATCATGAAAATTATAAAACTAAATAATAAATTGATTTAAGTAATGAAAAATTAATGAAAAGTGTAGGGTTTAAGTAATATTATTAGAAAACATCATAAATGTAACACCCTAAGTATTGGTAAAAAAAAAAAAAAGATTTGCAACCAAGGGAACTCGAACTTGTAACCTATGCTTGGTAAGCCCAAGCTTTAACCGTCTGAGCTAAGGCAATTTATGGCTTTAGTTACTCTAGTTTTTATTTAGGATATGGTTTATCTGTGTAATTCAATAATAAATAAAAATATCCCAACTACCCCCTTTTTCCCCAAATTAAATGTGCATCAGATGAAAAAAAAAGGGGGGGGGGATTAGATCTGAATTTTTTGGTTCCAATCGAAACCCTTCACCTTTCCCCCGTTCACCGCCCGATCTCCCCCACCGGTGGTTCGTGGCGTGCACCGCCGTCACCCCTGCAACCGCCGTCGTGCGCTAAGCAAAGCCCTAGCCTCTACGCGCGCAGCCGAGTTGTCGTTCGCCGATAAGATCCGTTCGAAGTTTTGGGCAACAACCCAAAACTGACCTCTGTTTTGCGACGATTCCCGACCGTTCCCGTCGCCGGCTGAGCGCGTCCACGGTGCAGGCTTGATCTACGGGTAGAGGGGTACAAAACCCCTATGAACGATCATCTTTCCATCACCGGTAAGCCCATCATCGGAGCTACGTGATGTCCGGCCGTTGTGGGTTCTTTTTAGGTAAAATCCGGCGACTCTTCGATTTATTTTCATATAATTTCGAGTGGGTTAAGATCTTGGACTAAAGATCTAATTTTTCCCGGCAGAATCGCAGCTAAACGCGTCACCGGCGACATTTTCCGGCAGCGTCCGGTGACATTTTCCGTTGGGGTAAGCGAACCGGCCGAACTGGCCCGAACTGACCCGACCCGTCCGACCCGTCCGACCCGACCCGTAAACCCGAGTCAACTCGTCCGAGTCAAATCGTCCGAGTCAACCGAGTCAACAGAGTCCGAGTCAACCGAGTCAACTCGTCCGAGTCAACTCGTCCGAGTCAACCCGTCCGAGTCAACCCAAGTCAACTCAGTTGACTACTGACGTCATGCTGATGTCAGCATTGACTCTGACCCGTTGACCGTTGACCTGCTGACGTCAGCGTTGACCTGATGACGTCAGCGTTGACCGTTGACTTTGACTTTGACCAAAAAGTCAAATTTTCCGAAAAGCCCTATTTTATGTTTTTCGACGTCCTGAGTTCGATTTTGAAGCCCGTTTTGCAAAATTCTGACCCGAAGACCTCCGAATCTGACCTTGAACCCGAAAGTGTTTAATTTTGTTAAGAGCTCTATGGATAAGAACTGAAATGTTAATTTGTGTATTTGAAGGTATGCAAGTATCTTGGTATTTGAAATGTCATGGGACATCCAGTCCGGATTCGAATGCGATCGAATGTAGTATCATGAGTCAACCGGTATAACTGGAACTAAGGTAATACATTACTACCCCTTGTATGCTTTATGTACATGTTGATACCTGGTTAAAGCATGCATGCTTATGATAAGTGTTTTGTGAAATCTGCTTAAGCTGAATTTGATACGAAAAATAAGTATGAGATGTTGGATATGAAATTACAAAAATGCCCTTGGAGCATAAGTATGACTAAACTACCCCTCTGATAAAGGAAATGATTTTAAATCTGCATTCGACCTGATTATGCAATACAAATGATACAAACTCGGATAATCCCTCAAACTCTGTATAACACTTGAATGAGAATTCTCTGGAAATATTGTTGGAATTATAAGTCGATCCTTATGATAGTAATGCGTGAATTATATAATAATAACGTTATACCCTCAAGTTCTGTAACGAATGAATCGTCTATAAAGAGGCGGGGAGTTATGACGACTTAATTTCGTTTGAATACGTGAATGATGGAGGTACCAAATGATAATTCAGAAAGAAATGGTGGATTTATTCCAATTTCCAAAATGATTGAAAAGCCCTCTTGAGCTAAATATGCAGATATGCATTTGATGAAATTCTGAGATTTTAATAAGACTTTAAGGGCTAAAGCGCCCCTAAGTGTTAGGAATCACACTCATGTACGATAATCACTCCTGATATTAAAATAAGGTTGGAAGTTTTCTGCACAGAATATGAGTTCGACTACTCTGCGGCAAGTCTGGTGGTGAAATACGAATGCAACCGTTCCGATATACTATACAGCCAGATACATTAGAAGGGTTGGTTAGAAATACAAGGTTGAGGTATGATAGTTCGAATGATTTTGGAGGCTCGATAAACTTCTGGAAACATTAAATATTGTGAATCGTCATATCATCATTAATGGGCTAAATTACGAAAATCATCCCTGATAGTTAAATGACCAAGATGCCCTCGTTGGCCCAAGTAATCAAAATAGCCCTGAATGTATTCGATACCGTGAAGAATCTTGACATAGAAATCTCTGAATGCCTGGTTGGAAATTTGATGAGCAAACAGAATTCCCGAGCCACTGTTTATGCCTTGTTGGTATAAATTACTAAAATGTCCGTGTATGATAAAATGACTATAATGCCATTGTAAGCCTAAATGACTGAATCACTCGAGATATGCCAAAGCTCTCAAAGATCTTGATATATCATCTCCTGAATATCTGGGTTAAACCGTTAGTATGAACCCCTTCTAATAGGGGCCACGTTTCAGAAATCTGTTCAAATCGTCACAAGTTCAATATGTCTCATTCCGTAAATGCCAAGCATCTCTGAGAAATAATCTGTCCCATCTAGTGTGTTCCATGTGTGCTATATTCTGTTTAATGGATTGTATAATGATTTGATCATGAATGATATTGTATATTTGCTCAGTTGTTTACTTGTTATGTGGTTGCTTGACCTATGATGGTACAATCTGTTTGCATGATGAATACTGAAATGTCTGCTCTACAATAGTATGCCCATTTATCAGTCAAAAGCATGAATTCTTCCGTTTCTGATGTTATGAGTAAAATATCTGTCACATATATTCTGTTAACTATGTCTGGAAATCTGAACACTAATTCTGTCTGGGGTATACTGTTGGGTTATGATATGAAGTCTCTGTCAGTACAGCCCTGATCAAGCTGGTAAATCCTTATGGACTCAAGGTCTCCCCTTGAGTGGCACCTACGCCCATCGGGCCTAGGGTAAGTCCTTATGGACCTAAGGCACACCCTTAGGTGGCACCTACGCCCATCGGGCCTAGGGTAAGTCCTTATGGACTCAAGGTCTCCCCTTGAGTGGCACCTATGCCCATCGGGCTTAGGGTAAGTCCTTATGGACCTAAGGCACCCCCTTAGGTGGCACCTACGCCCATCGGGCCTAGGGTAAGTCCTTATGGATGCAGTTCTGGGGGACTGCATATTGGTGTAAGGTTGGAGGGTATTTCTTGTAAACTTCAGTATGAACATTGGACATTTGCATTTAATCTGTTACGTGCTCATATGATATAATGTTAGATACTTATGTATGTTGATCTGTACTTATGCATGTTGATCTGTACTTATGCATGTTGATCTGTACTTATTGGAACACACTAGACGCCAAACTCTCTGATTCCTACCTCGTATGTTACCAGCCTATATAATTTCTGTTTAATTCTCAAGGTCTTATTAAAGAACACACTAGGCGTTAAACTCCTTGTTTCCATCTTCTTAATCTATCAGATTGTGATATTCTCGTCTGTTACTCGATGAGTGAATAAAGAATAAGTGCCATTATTCTCAAGTATAACGTTACCCTGAAATTACGGAAAAGGAAAAGAGAACTGTCACTTCTTAGATCATCATGAAATTGTTATGCTTACCATATGTCTGCATGAGCTTATAGCATCTTTTGGTAGTTCTGTATTACTGAGCTTTCCCAAGCTCATGTTGTTTTTACCATCTCAGGATAAAAGATCAGACAAGTTGCACCTATCAACGTCGGTATGAGAGTTTCTTCGGCTCGTCAAGGAGTATGGTATCTGTGTAACTAGGGGGCATATGTATCGTGTTTGTATTATACAAATGAGTCTGAAACTATTTTCCGCAACTGGTATTATGATTGTTTTATCATTTTGAACGATTTCTGAAATTGTATTTTAAATCAGATATTTATTTTATGGTTTTAAAGGTTTAACCATATGTTTATTTGAAATTTTTCTGTGGGTCGCTCTTGTGACCCTAATGTGACTTCCTAGGATCCGTGAAACGCATAGGCGGGTCTAGGAGGTTACAATAAAAACAACATGTACAATTAAACAACAATTACAATACGAGCATTATATAGAATAATTTAGGTAAAATTTGACCCTAGAGGCGATTAGACGATCCTACAAGAGATGGACATTTTGTTCTATTGTGTCCTAGTAATCTACAGTTTCCACAGAGTTTTTCTTGTCTGGTTGGCTCTCGATCAGACATGTACGTTCATGCCATTATGTATCATTGTGGATCTTGGACGTCCTACTTTTTTCTTCGCAATTCGGGATCATGTAAAATTGTGAGCCATGTTTTGCACTGCATTCTATTCTAGTTTACTGCCGATTGAAGGGAATTCAAATTCGTATACCTTGAATACTAATTTAAGCCTGTATATATGATTCACGAATTGCTTGTAATCTCGTCTTGAATCAGAGCATGTTGCGACGACATGCTTACATGGATACTTTAAAGCTTGAAAGAAGCCACAATCGCACCACTTCTCTTCAAGATTCAGACTATATAAGTTTAGTTCAATACCATATAGAGGTCGCGAAATGTTATAAATACAGAAGATGTTTGTACGCGATACAGATGAATATATACAATTCATTTTTTTTCCACAACTCTTTGTATCTTCGGGTGAAAAATGTGGCTATGTTGCTGCAAAACAACACTTCTTTTCCCAAGGCCATGAAAAGCTTGGCCAAATGAAAATATATAGCTTCCATGATGGATGTTATAGGTAAATTTTGAACCCCTTCAAGGAAGAATTGATGGCCTCAGCAAGTTGGTTGATATATGCACATATTATGGATGCCAAATTGCAGCAAACTACTATGGATGCCACAAGAAGGACGATGAACGCCAACTTATTATATGCATGGTTACGTATTATTTTTTATATCACTACGCTTTATATAAATCAAATTGTTTCCGTATAACTCATCTATACACTCTGTCTTGTCTTAGGGTTCGACCTATTACTGCAAAAAATTGAAGAAATGCTACAAAAATTGAGGACAAAGAATCTTGATGGCTACAATTACCTTGCACTCATTCCTAAGGGAAAATGAACGAATGCATACGATGGCGGTTTTCGATATAAGCATATGACAATTAACTTGGCTGAGGCTATCAAATCTTTCTTGAAGGGGGTTCGAAATTTGCATGTATCAATCATCGTGAAAACTACATATTTTCGTTTGGTTAAGCTTTTCACGAACTTGGGAAAAAAGTTGTTGTTTTGCAATAATATGGTCACATTTTCCTCCCGAATATACAGAGAGAAATTCAGCAAAGAGTTGTGAAATTGAACGAGTTGTATGTCTTGTCTGTATATCTCATGTAAAAATTATCTTCTGTGTTTCGGACATTTCGTGGCCTCTTTATGGTATTGAATCAAATTCATACAGTCTGGATCTTGAAGATAACTGGCACGATTGTGGCTTCTTTCAAGCTCTAAAATATTCATGTGAACATGTCATCGCAACATGCTTCGATTTAAGACGAGATTACAAGCAATTCATGAATCTTATATACTGGCTTAAATCAATATTCAAGGTCTATGAATTTGAACTCCCTTCAATTAGTAGTGATAAAGAATGAAATGTGGTCCAAACATGGCCTAATCCTAATATGCGAAGAAAAAAAAAGGACGTCAAAAATCTACAAGGATATATAATGCTATGAACATGTTTGACCGAGAGCCAACCGGACAAGCAAATCTCTGTGGAAACTGTAGATTATCATGACACAATAGAACAAAATGTTCATCTCTTGTATGATCATCTAGTCATCGCTAGGGTTAAATTTTACCAAATTTATTCTATATAATGCTCGTATTGTAACTGTTGTTTAATTCTGCATGTCATTTTTTATGATGTTTTCTATTAATATTATTTAAACACTACACTTTTCATTAGTTTTTTCATTACTAAAATCAATTTATTACTTAATTTTATAATTTTCATGATTTTTAAAATAATTTACTACTTTTAATTTCTTAAATATAAAAAACATGGTTACAAAATAATTAATTAATAAATTTTAATTTAATTAAGTTGAACTCGTCAGACATAATAGGCGAGTTCTAATTAAGTACCTTATAATTAAATAATTAAATTAAATAAAAAAATTAATAAACTCGTCGTGTTTGTGCGACGATTTCATTAATTTTTTTTAGAACTTTTCAGACATCAAGGCCGAGTTCAATAAAATATTATTTTACAAAAAAAATTAAACTCGCCTGATGTGTGCAATAAACTCTCTATAAAGATGCTATGTGAGAAAAATAATTTTCTTCGGATGTCATATTGGGAAATAAAGTTTAAAAAATTACTATTTTGGTGAAAATGCACATATATACTTCTTCGTAAGTTTTGTGAAGCGTACCTGACACTAGATGGGAAAGCACATCCAGCAAAGCCTGCAACAATAATTTAATGGAATAATTATATTTTTAGTCCGTTTAAAATTTTAATAATTTAATTTAATCCTCACTAACCCTTACTTAAATAGAAAAAAAAATGTATTTTTGTTACCTTTCACAATTAATAATTCAACCTTGACATTTAACACAGAATTTTTATCGTTGGCCCCCAAAATCTTTTAATTTCATTTCGGCCTCCAAAACAAATATTTTGACTTCGTCGGTCAATATAACAAGTCGAAGAAGATGTTTTTATATAAAAAATCATCTCAGTGTTTTTACTAGAGTATATATTTTCATTTTGCTTTGAAAAAAAGTAGAGATAAGGGGAATTACTACTTACTAGGGTCAGAAGGAGAGATAATGGCAGTGGCAGCAAAATCACAAGAGGCTAGAGCTTGGGCTTTCCTTTGGAAATAACTGTTGACTGCATAATTACAGTGTTGGGGTTGAAACAAGGGCCATTGGAATGGATAGGGTTACAATCAGCTCCACCTCCACATGCATAATCCAATGTCTTCTGCAACATTGCATCCCCCACTCCATCTTTGCATACACACCATGTTGCACCTGTATGTTTCAAACAAAATCAGCCACTTCTGCAATAGCATTCATTATGTCTGTAACTGTAATAAGACAGTGAGACCGAAAACGCAGCTGCAAAGGTTTTTGCGGGGAAAGGAACTTACTTGAGGGGCCGGTGATGGCCAACATGAGCAGTGTAAACAGAAAGGCAGCCATGGGAGAGTGTTTGTGAGTTTGAGATAAGAGAAAGGGAAGTCTGTATGAAACAAAGAGAGTAAATGGTGGGATCCTTATCAATGCTGCCATATGTTTGGTGTCGCCTACTGCACTGTATTTTTTCTTCTTTTCATGCATATTTATCTCTTAAAATTTTACTGGATTTGGTAACTTAATTTTGAGGGGAAAAACTTGTCTAATTCACTTGATAGAAAAAAATTGTTGCTTTCCAGTGTCTTTATATTTGTTTCAACATTAAAAAGATTGGGTTTATAATTTATGATTTATTATTTTTGGTTAGGGTAAAGGTTTAAGGTTTTAGTGAGGTATGCATAGTGACACAAAAAAAACAAAAGAATTCCAATCTAATTCACTTACATTTCAATTGATTCCATTTAAAAAACTAATAAAACTGATGAATATTTTATAAACTTATAACCACTTATAATTGATTCATTGATCGATTAATTTATAATATGATCTTAATTATTAATCGTATACAGTTATATAGATATATCATCTTAATACATATATTATAAAAATAAGATATAAATATGATAATACCACATTTATTTTATTTTAGTTCTTCTTTTATTTAGTAATAAAATTTTATACTTTTATAATATTTTTGACAAATAATAGCGGCTAATTTTAGTAAATAAAGAGAAAGTATCCAAAAAAATAAAAATCGAGACATTTTTACTAAAAACATCATAGTGCTCAAATTATCCACTTAAAAATAAAAACAAGATCAACGAGTGAAAGGGTTAAGAACTCAATCAAATAACTCGAGCAAATAATAAAGAAAAATAAACATCATTTACGGTGGTAGAAAGTAAAGACCATAAATACAAACATAAAGTATGTATAACAATGATAGTTCATTGACAAACTACCATTACCATTTACTACTGTGATTTATCTTTGGCGATTGTAAATGTTTATTAATATTTAACTCAATGGTTTAAAGTAGGGTTGTGCATTCAATAGAGTTGAGTCGAGTCAAAAAATTTCAAGTTATTCGAGTTGACGCGTCTAATTTTATCATTCAAATTTTATTTGAAATTTTTTCGAGTCGAATCGAGTTTCGAGTTTCTATACAGATTTAATTGTAATTATTTATAATGTTATACTATGGATTGTTTCCAATTTAAATGACTTTCTCTAACCAACCATATAAAATATATTTCTTTCATGTTCTTTTTCAAGTGTGTAAATAAAATTTTTGATGTTATTAAATAAATTAAATATTATATTATATAATATATTTATAATCATAATATACATATATGTTCCTTCCTCGACCAGTAGTTTTAGAACCCTCGATGATGTCAAAGCTAGAGCTCCAACAAGTCAACGGTAGTGTTGATCACAAATTCAGCAATGCCTGTGAAACCGTTGTTATTGTTAGAACCAAATAATAATAGATATGAAATCTAAATTTCAGGATCTATCATGTCAAATCATCAAGAACAATAAACTGAATAAACCGAGTGCGGAAGCGTACCTGAATTCATTGATATATTAAAAATCTTGAATCTTGATGTTGAAATCCCAAATCTTTGGTATTGGTCTTCCAAGAAGATAGGTTATCTCTTGAAGTAAAACTCTCTGACGGGGAAGGAGAGAAAAACAAGTTAACCTATTTCTTGGGGACCACAACCTCTTTATATAGTTGATTTATTAAATCAACTATTAAATATTTATAACTCTGCCCCTCATTGAATTATAAATATATCTTACGGTATCTACACTTTTATTTCCATGACATTTTAATACCTATGACACGCTTAACTTAATTGGTCACTTTATTTTTATGCCATACTTTATAATAGCAACATACATTTTTACATATGTGCCCACAATTGCGGATTTTAATCCAACAATCTCCCACTTGGACAACATATGTTTCCTGATAAATGTACAACCTTATGAGCTCAAAAAATTTGCTATTATATAATGGGTATTCTATAACAATCTCGTCCATCAACTATATCCATATAGGATCAAAGCGGTCTTCGCCATATCAATCATGACTGGACCCATCAATGGTCACGTATACAAACATAATCAAATGACATAGATCAATCATGGATGTGTAGCATGGAAAATTACATGAAATGTGAACCGAACATGTCTATTTCCAACGGGTCCTCCTAAACCTTAGTGAGATCAACTTTACTGAATTCAGAGTGTACATAAACCAAAAGAACTTTATTTCTGCAGAAAATAATCTTAAATAACTTTAAACTGAAGTAACTGAAATTGTGTCTAAACCGAATGAGCATTTTTCAAAATTACAAACTCCCACTAAAACCGAATATCCTTAAATAACATTACACCCACATGAGTAGTGTGCTCATGAAAGACCTAGGGTGACAGTTTCTTAATATGCGCGCAATTATGAAGTTTGTACCAACATGCTCTTTAAACACACAAACACTCTGAATTTTCTTTAACAACTAGGAACGTAATATTTATGTCCTTCAAGTTTAAAGTGTTCCTATTTTTTATAGAATAAATGAATGCATATTTATTGTCACAAAATAACTAAAGTGGTCTTTTTATTCAATAAAAAATTAGCAGCCTATGTGACAAAATTCGTTTGCATCAATATTCTATTAGAATCGAAGTCTGTAAACCTAATGATCTCTAACTTACCAGAACTTCGACATGTGAGCATGTAATTTTTGTTCTCTAAAGATATCTCATAACTCTATTGGCTGCTATCCAATAGTCCATACTAGAATTTCTTAAATATCTATCTAACATTCCAACAATGTACACAATTTCCGAATGCATACATACTTAAGCATAAATTAGATTCTCAATAGCTTATGTATAGAGAATCTTTTGGAATTTCTAAATTTTCAAGGTTACTTTTAGGGCATTGAGTAAGATAATACTTATCTTCTTTAGTAATATGAGGGTCACTTGGCTTACTCCCACTGAACTTGTAGTATATATAAGTGCCAACCAAATTTATCTCAAAATCGAATGAGATAATCAACATGAAATTTATAATTTCATTAATAAGAGTTCTACTTAAGATCATAGATGAATTTCTTTAATTTACATATCATTGATATTGTATCATAAGACACAACTTTATGATTGTACCATATAAATAGTTTCTTCAATGTCGCCAAAGAAAAAAACAAGCTTAACATCTATCTAATGTAGCTTAAGACTAAAACAAGTAACAAGTGTAATAATTATCTTGAAAGAGTCTTTCAATAAAATTGAAGAGAAAGTCTCTAAAAATCAATGTCTTCTTTTAGAGTATATCCTCTAGATACAAGACGTGCTTTATACTTATCCACATTACCATTTCCATCCCTATTGATTTTAAATATTAATTTACAACCAATTGGTTTGCACCTTAAGGTAATGAGACAAGTTCTTAAACTTTATTGTCTTGCATAAAATTATACTATTCTTGAATGACATCAATCCACTTTTGAGAGTTAGAACTTTTATGGTCTGATATAAATGATTGAGTCATTTTCTATCATTCCATTATTGCCTTATTTTCTTGAAGAAATACAATAAAATAATCTGAAATAGTATTTCATCTTCCTCTCGTGGACCTCTTTAAAGACACTTGTTTTTTTAAGGTTGTTGAGTTTGTTCTTCTGAAACAATTACTTTATCTTGAATGAGAGTTGTTCAACATTATTTTGCTGAGGTACTTGATTCACTTCTTGATTAATGATAGGTGTAAAAACCTAAACATCATCAAAAGTGATAGTATGAATTAAATTATAATTCAATTTCTCCTCAATAGTAATGTATCTAACCTTATTTTCCCCTCAAACTCAACATCCTAAAAAAATTATAAACTCTCCTTAAAATAATCTTAATTGTGGGATCATAAAATTTACGGCCCATGGATCACTCAAAATAACTGAAGTAGTTGCTCACTTTTGAAGTTTAATTACTTCACATATGTCCTAACTTATACAAAAGAATCAACACTTTGTAACTTATTGTTGTTTCTTTTGACTAGAACCCTTAGCAACTTTATTCTAATATTTTCTTTTATTGCCCTTATTCTTAGAGACACTAACTAAATGAGTACTTTTACACTTATAATGCTTCAACTTTTTTTCCTCTTGAACATAATGAGAAATGAGCCTAATTAGAGTCTATTTCTCTTTTTGGTAGTTTGTAACTGAATCTGAATTGATTAAACTATATAGGAAACGGTACCAAAATCATAAGAACACACAATTGTTAGAGAGTTTGATCTTACGTGCCTTAAATTTTGAAGCAATATTAAGAATTTTCATAATCTACTCCCTCACATTTCCTTGACCCTTATACTTCATAGAAGTTAAAAAAAAAAGCATAAGTGATGTCATCTTAACCTTAATGTTTTGGGTAAAACATTTCTTAATTTGGTCAAGGAAACCCTTAGTTTGAGTAGTTTCTTTAAATTTGTGCTCCTAAAAAAATTAGAATGTTGTACTTTATGATCATTAGACTCACGCGATTCGAACGATTTCACCTCTCAAAATATTTTTTTATAGGTGCTTACCGCAGTGAGAGGTGCAAAATGTTCTTTCCTTAGTGCAAAGTCTATGCTCATACAACAAAATACTATATGTAAGTGTCTTTTCTTATTCCTTGAAATTAGTTTCACTAAACATGAGTTTAGAATGTATTTAACAGATATTGTGACAAGAAATGATAAATTAACTAAATATAGAACAAAAAATAAATAAATAAAATTAAAACAAGCTCACATAAATATTCATAAGTAAACAAATAAATTCAAAATAATGGCTAGTTCCCCTCAAGATACCAAGCACAACGTTAATATCAAGTCTTTGGACAGTAATATTAACTGTAAGCGGTACTCTTGTTGTAGCAATCAAACATTGACAATAAACTATGTCAAACAATAGGGTAATCTTTGGACTAACGTATTGCTCACATAAAAGACCTTATAATTGTCACACATTTATCGCCACAGTTGTCGTTGTAATTCTGCCAAATATTAACTTTCCTTTGGGCCAATTAATAAACGCATGAATTACAAAAACCCATAATCATCTTAATATTTTAAATAAACTAATCTACACAAAAGCGGTCACTTTGGTGACATTATGTTTCAATTAATCCATTAAAATATTAGACATCCGAAGCCAAAATATGAATTTAATTGTTTCAAAATGTTTGTCTTAATTTTATCTTTCAATCAAATTAAAAGATAACCAAAATAATAATAAATTTGAATAAAAGTAAACATCATATCAAGATATCGGACACTCCATTAATATTTCATCTTTGGACAAAACATTAACTTGCAAGTGATATCTTGGTACAGTAATCAAACATTGATAATAAGAACATGTCAAACAGAAATCTTCCTTTGGGCCGATTTATTGCTCACATATAAAATTGAATAATTATCACATGTTTATTACCACAGTTGCACATGTAATAATGTTAATTATTAACCTTCCTTTGGGCCGATTAATACTAACATAATCCGACTTACATGCACAAAACCTTCTAAATTTTAAAATAAAATAATTTTCACAATAGAGGTCACTTTGGTGACTTAATGCTTCAATTAATTTATCTCAAAATATATACAATAAATATACCGATATCCAAATTTAAAATTTTGTAACAGTCAAAACTGAAATTTCTGATAACACTTAAGTTTCCGAAATAACCCAAAATAAGGTTGTCTAAATGGGGCTATCAAAAATTGAATACCGAAATCTTTGACTGTTTCTCAAAAAATTCCTTAAGCATGCATTTGCCGAAATTAAAGTAGAATTTCAAACAATCAAACTTTAACTAAAAGTCAAAATCAGAAGTATTATACACATGAGTAATTCATATAATGATCACATAAGACCTTAAAATATTCATAATAACCTAATGATCAAACTGAATAGGATATGAATTTCATAAGATTAACGGCATGCTTTCCAAAACCAAAACCAAATGTATATTCCGTAGACAACATTAATGACATAATTAAACATAATATCAAACAAATTTAAGCTAAAGTTTCTTTACAAAACTAAACAAGATTCAACAATTCAACCATGAATTATTAGAGATAACCTGAATATAAAGATTCGAGAACTAACCTGATTATAAAGTTTCCAAATCACGGTAAATTTACCACAACAAAACTCAAGTCAAAATTTGTATTCTTTCTAAATTACTAACGATCAAAACTAAAATTTTGATCAAACCGAATTAAATATATATTTTAGAATTATATATATATAATAACTTTAGTTAAAGTGTGTGGCTACCGAAAGAAACAAAAGCAATAAAAAAAATTAAACAGTGAATCAATATTCAACGTTCAAAATTATATTGTTGTTAAGAATTCTTAACCTATTACAAGGCACGAATATCCATGGTTATTAAACCCAATATTCAACAGTAGCAACATAAGGGTTATTGCACATAAAAAGTTTATCCAAAGAAGGGCAATCGGGAATTTTCAAATATTAAACCCTAATTCATGTGCATAAACAAAATTATAAGATCTCTATCCATAAGAATAATTTGATTAATCGAACAAAATAAGCTCTTGCATTCCGAAAAGAATTAACAACATAAAAACTAAAACCAAAACCCATATACATAATTGAAACAGTACTAAAGTATAAAAATTTTAACCACAACGATAGATGATTAAATTATCGTTGGATTTAGGGTTTTGATTTTAAAGATTCAAGAACAAATTAATCCAAAAATAAATACATAATAGATTCTTAATGATTCGACATAATCAAGCTCTGATGCCACTTGTTAGAACCAAATAATAATAGATATGAAATCTAAATTTCAGGATCTATCATGTCAATCATCAAGAACAATAAACTGAATAAACCGAGTGCGGAAGCGTACCTGAATTCATTGATATATTAAAAATCTTGAATCTTGATGTTGAAATCCCAAATCTTTGGTATTGGTCTTCCAAGAAGATATGTTATCTCTTGAAGTAAAACTCTCTGACGGGAAGGAGAGAAAAACAAGTTAACCTATTTCTTGGGGACCACTACCTCTTTATATAGTTGATTTATTAAATCAACTATTAAATATTTATAACTCTGCCCCTCATTGAATTATAAATATATCTTACGGTATCTACACTTTTATTTCCATGACATTTTAATACCTATGACACGCTTAACTTAATTGGTCACTTTATTTTTATGCCATACTTTATAATAGCAACATACATTTTTACATATGTGCCCACAATTGCGGATTTTAATCCAACAGTTATTTGTTCGAGCTCACAATAGTAGAAGAATTCGAAGTATCGTGTAAATTAGGTTTTAAAATTTTAGGGCCTTTGAGATTTAGGTTAAGGGAATTGGAGGTTTTTCATTTAAATTCACGTGAGATATGAATTGCTGAAGAAGGAAAGTAAGAGATTGGAGAAGGGTATAACATTAACTAAGGCTTAAAACTAAACGACGTAGTTTTATATTTTCAAATTATTCGGTTTTTCGATTATTCGAACTTTCAAAATTCAGACTCGATTCAAACTTGAAATTTCAACGAGTTATTCGAATAACTCGATTCAAATAATTTGAAATTCGAAGAAAAAATCAATTTTTTCGAGTCGAGTCGAATTTTACCCACCCTTAATCTAAAACATGAATAAATCAATAGAATAATATAATAAACTATACATCTATTCAAATTCCATATAGAAACAAGTACAAAAACGACTTTACCCGTTCTCACTAACATATTTGATGTTTTTTTTTTCATAGCCTTCAAATGTGACTCTTACCCAAAATAATAAGCGCGCCCCACGCGCCTTTTCCCAATTCTCTCTCAAATTTCCCTCGGCTCAATCAAGGTTTTTTTGATTGCTTCCCGTCCGACAGGTGATCGAAAGACCATCGGGTAGAATCGTCTATGTCGGTGCTTCTCTTTCGACGGTGACGGTTCCGAGAGCTTTCCCCTATATCGTGGTTTCCTAGTGGGTTCTTTTCGTGGCTGGTTTGGAATAGGAGGACGGTGGCTGTGAGGGTTGTTTCTTCTACGGCGGAATCATTTTTATCGTTGCTGGTTTTCGCTCTCTCGAGAAATGACATAAACGTCGGAGGTGAATCGAATCCTTGCTGGAAGGTGGTAATCTGCGTTGCCCCGTTTTTCTAGTTATCTTTCCCCTTCCCTTTCCGTTTTGCCCCGTTTTTCCTGGTGGTTTCCCGTTCACCCCCTTGATTTTTTTTCGATAGTTTCCACTCTGTTTTTTTCAGTTCATGGTCTCTGGTTGTTCTGTTTATGATGAGAGGAAGAACAGTGAGTTCCCAAGCTCTAGGCGTCTTTTGATTTGTTTGTTGAGGCCTGCCTTGTTCTGAATTTCTTTCCGAGGCCTTTGCCTTCGTTTTCTCTAGTTTCCGATAAGGATTAAGTTAAAATTCATTCTTGGCGGCACCTTTCTCGGAAGCTCAGGGATGGGTGGTTTTTCAATCCGGGTTGCGTTTCACTTTAGAGCTCGCCAGCTTGTCGAAAATGGCCCGACGGATCACTGGCGAAGCTTCACGACTTCTCCTGGGAAGAGGAGACGCTGACAACGGCAAGTTTGTCCTTTCCTATCTTGACAAGTCCTGTCACACATGGCTTTCCTTTTTCCATTTATGGTTCTTCCTTTTTCCAGCATAGTATTTCCGGATTTTGTGGGATATGGTCCAAAGCTTTCTATTTCAAGATATATTGTAAAACTAATGTTTTGATATAATAATTGAAAAATGTTTTGGACTAATTTGAAAAGAATTTAAAACTTTGTTTTAAGTCCAAACAACTTGAATTTATGTTTGGAGGTTTTAAAAGGTTTTTGGCAAAGTTTTTTCATGATTTAAAACAGCCAAACTTGAGTTTTCAAGCTACTCGTACCGATACGGTCCAACCCGTATCGATACCTTTTTGCCCCAGTTTGGTCACTGCCAAAACCCGTATCGAAACAGGCTTGGCCATTTTGATACGGATCGGGATCGTTTCGATACGCCTGGTAAGCGTACCGATCCCCTTTCAACCACCCCAACGGCTATTTTCCCAACGGTCTTTTAAAACGTCATACCGTACCGATACGCCCTCAAGCGTATCGATACGCCTAGGCTGGCAAGAGCCCAACGGCTAGTTTCTGATGAAGGTCGTACCGATACAGGTCCAAGCGTATCGATACGGAAGGCTGCAGAATAGCATTTATGAAGGGAAATAAAGTCCTCAACGGCTCCAAATCATCCCCAACGACTAGTAACGGCTACAAACTCATTTGAGAGTATAAAAGGGACCTCCAAGCATCAAGTAAAGGCTAATGCTTCAATTGTCAATCAACAAATGATCAAGAATTGTCTTAAAGCTTAAATTGTCAATTATTGTATAGACAAACACTAGTGAGCCAAATTTGTCAAATTTGCTCAAGTGTTTTAGGTTTTAGGTGAGTGCTTAATTGTGCAAACAAACACCTATTAGAGGGATTTGTGTTTGCTTTGTTATCTCTTTGTAAGAGAGGGTTTCAATCAAGGCTTTGGGTAGAAAGCTTGATTGTGTATAAAATGTTACCTCCTAAGCCTAGAAAAGGGGACGAATCAATAGTGGATTGATTGAGAAATCCTTAGTGGGAGCTAAGGTAGTGGATGTAGACCTTGGTTAGAAGGTTGAACCACTATAAATCATTGTGTCTATTTACATTCTAGCTTCCACAACCCTTCCACCCAAAAATCCACCTCTCCACCACTTGGTGAGCATAATCGGTTGAACGAATCGAGCCCCACATAACCCAACAATTGGTATCAGAGCTTGGCTCAATCGAAGGGGATTCACATCCTATTGAGAAGATCCGACAAGCTCGATCACTAGTTCATCAACCGGCTCAAATGACACAATCTATCGACAAACCGCCTTTCTTTGACGGAACCCACTATGCCCATTGGAAGACAAAGATAAAGTTCTTCATCAAATCTAGAGATTACAAGCTATGGGATATAGTTGAAGATGGTCCGTTTGTGCCTCAAAGAAGCAAAGCGGAGTGGAGTGCCGACGATCGCAAGAAGATGGAGCTAAATTGCAAGGCCTTGCACATCTTGTTTTGTGCTTTTTGCCCATCCATCTATGAGAAGATGTCTTTTTGTGAGAGTGCCAAGGAGGTATGGGACAAGCTTGAAGTCACATACGAGGGGACCGATGAAGTCAAGGAGACCAAGATTGGGCTCCTAACCTTAGAGTATGAGAACTTCAAGATGGATCCGGAAGAGAACATCGAGAAGATGTTTGATAGGTTCTCCACAATCACAAATGGTCTCAAGGGCTATGGAGAAGCCATTCCGGAGGAGAAACTTGTCCGAAAGCTCATCTACTCACTTCCCGAGTCATGGGACTCAAAGAGGACCGCCATCATCGAAGCCAAAAATTTGAAGACTTTGAAGCTTGATGAACTCATGGGGTCACTCCTTACTCATCAAATCATGAAGAAGAATAAAGAGGATGAGAAGAAGAGGGAAAAAATTAGAGCTATGGGAGAGAAGAAGATCAAAGGGCTTGGCATCAATGCAAGTGCCATGGCCCTCAAGTCCTCCACTTGCCATCATGTCTATTCAAGTGAAGAGGAGGATGAAGATAAAGAGATTGTTCATCTCTTCAAGAAGTGTGCCCCGTTCATGAAGAAAGTCTTGAGAGAGCTTGAACGAGAACCCAAGAGAAAGGAGAGGGCAAACACTTCAAGCCATAATAAGAAGGCACATTTGGCTACTTGGAGTGATGAAGACTCCACCGACGATGAACAAGCCAACCTTTGCCTTATGGCCATCAAAGAAGATTCAAGGGTAACTTCTAATTCATATACTTCATGTTCTTACTCTTTTGATGAATTACAAGATGCCTATGACGATTTGGTTTTAGACTTTAAAAATCACATTTTGAAAAACAATAAAGTGATTTCAAAGTTGAAAATTCAAAATGATTTAATTTCTAAAACTGTAGAACTAATGTTTTGATATAATAATTGAAAAATGTTTTGGACTAATTTGAAAAGAATTTAAAACTTGTTTTTAAGTCCAAACAACTTGAAATTATGTTTGAGGTATTTTAAGAGGTTTTTGACAAAGATTTTTCATGTTTTCAAAAGCCAAACTTGACTTTTCAAGTCACCAGTATCGATACGGTCATACCGGTATCGATACCATTTTGCCTTAGTTTGGCCACTGTCAAAACCCGTATCGATACAGCAAACCCTGGTATCGATACTAAAGGGATCGTTTCGATACGCCACGTCAGCGTATCGATACCTGTTTAAACACCCCAACGGCTATTTTCCCAACGGCCTTTTAAATGTTAAAGGGTACCGATACGCCCTAAAGCGTATCGATACGCCCATGCAGGCAAGAGCCCAACGGCTAGTTTCTATGAAGGCAGTATCGATACCGTTCCACGAGTATCGATACCATTAGCTGCAGAAAAGCATTTAAGAAGGGAAATAAAGTCCTCAACGGCTCCAAAACATCCCCAACGGCCATAAACGGCTACAAACTCAATTTGGAGTATAAAATGGACCTCCAAGCATCAAGATCAATAGAGAGCTTCAATTGTTACAACATTATTAGTGAAAAACTTGTCTAGAGCTTAAATCGTTCATTTCTTGCTTAGACAACACTTGTGAGCTTAAATTGTTAAAATTGCTCAAGTGTCTTAGGTTTTGGGTGAGTGCTTCATTGTGCAAACAAAACACCTATTAGAGGGTTCAAGTTTGCTTCTTTGTTTATCTCTTTGTAAGAGAGGGGTTCCTTCAAGCTTTGGGTAGAAAGCTTCGAGGGTTTTGATCAAGGCTTTGGGTAGAAGCTTGATCGTTGTAAAGGGTTTCCTCCTGATCCTAGAAAAGGGGACGAATCAATTAGTGGATTGATTGTGAAATCCTTAGTAGGAAGCTAAGGTAGTGGATGTAGACCTTGGTTAGAAGGTTGAACCACTATAAATCATCGTGTCTTTATTCTTTTAGCTTCCTAAACCCTTCCACCCAAAAATTCACCTCTCCACCACTTGGCGAGCATAATCGGTTGATCGAATCGAGCGTCGAAAAACCCAACAATTGGTATCAGAGCTTGGCTCAATTGAAGGGGATTAACATCCTATTGAGAAGATCCGGCAAGCTCGATCAACATTTCACCAACCGGCTCAAATGGCGCAATCCATCAACATACCGCCCTTCTTTGACGGAGATCACTATGCCCATTGGAAGACAAAGATGAAATTCTTCTTGAAGGCAAGAGATTACAAGCTATGGGACGTAGTTGAAGATGGTCCGTTCGTGCCTCAAGGAAGCAAAGCGGAATGGAGTGCCGACGATCGCAAGAAGATGAAGCTAAATTGTAGAGCCTTGCACATGCTCTTTTGTGCATTTGGCCCAACCATCTATGAGAAGATGTCTTCTTGTGAAAGTGCCAAGGAGGTATGGGACAAGCTTGAAGTCACATACGAGGGGACTAATGAAGTCAAGGAGACCAAGATTGGACTCCTAACCTTAGAGTATGAGAACTTCAAAATGGATCCGGAAGAAAACATCGAGAAGATGTTTGATAGATTCTCCACCATCACCAATGGTCTTAAAGGCTATGGAGAAGCCATCCCGGAGGAGAAGCTTGTTCGAAAGCTCATCTACTCACTTCCCGAGTCTTGGGACTCAAAGAGGACCGCCATCATCGAAGCCAAAAATTTGAAAACTTTGAAGCTTGATGAACTCATGGGGTCTCTCCTTACTCATCAAATCATGAAGAAAAATAAAGAGGATGAGAAAAAGAGGGAAGCAATTAGAGCTATGGGAGAGAAGAAACTCAAGAGTATTGGCATCAATGTAAATGCCATTGCTCTCAAATCCTCCACAAGTCATCATGTAGATTCAAGTGAGGAGGATAGTGAAGATGAAGAGATGGTCCATCTCTTCAACAAATTCACCCGGTTCATGAAGAACAAAATGGAAAAATCCAAGCATGAATCGAGGAAGAAGATGAAGGATTCCCACAAATCCAAAAAGAAGGGATCATCTTCTAAACAAGCATACGTGGCCACTTGGAGTGATGAAGACTCCACCGATAATGAAGTAGCCCACCTATGCATGATGGCCCTCAATGAGGGGGAGGTAACTTCTAACTCATCTATTTCAAATTCTTATACATTTGATGAGTTACAAGAAGCCTACGATGAATTATTTTTTGAATTCAAGGCTTCATTTTCGAAAAATAAAAAATTGATTTCAAAGTTGAAAACCGAAAATGATTTGCTTTCTAAAACCAATTTAGAGTTTGAAGCAAAAATCAAAGGTTTTGAGCTTAAAGTTTTAGATTTACAAAACTTGCTTCAAACGATGGAAAGAGATCATCAAAAGGAAGTTGATGATCTCAAAAAGGAAAAAGATTTGATTTCCAATGAACTTCAAAAGAAAAACAATTTTGGAAAATCAAATTTTTATGTAAGACAATCTAGTGCCCCTAGATTTTTTAATGGAAAATGTTTTAGAAGTGTTTGGATCCCAAAAGGACTAACCACTTCAACAAAAAAGGATGAAATTGAAAAATGGATTCCTAAGGGGACTAAATTTTGTGCTACTAACGTTTATGGATCCAAAGCAATTTGGATACCAAAAATTACTTGATTGTCTTTTGCTAGGTGTGATGGAGAATGATCAACAAGTCAAAAATTGAGGGGGAGCTCCATGCACACAAGGAAGAACACTTGAAGAAGGAAGGCTTCACATCCTCCCTTGAGTTCAAGTGTGGTAAAATCTAGTTGT